>CAWUFW010002703.1:1200000-1800000 GCA_963921515.1 Calotriton arnoldi | reverse complement strand
GCTAATCCTTCGGTTAAAGACTTTGATAGAAAAGCAGACATTTGAGGTGAACAAATTTAGAGTGTCGCTGGTGTTGAGAGTGCTCTATATTGGAGCTGCTTTCCACCTAAACTTAAGAACTACCCAGAGTTCTCTGCTTCTTTTTTGCATAATTTATGCCTTACTTTATGCTTGAAAGGGTTTTGTTTTGATATATATACATATATGTGTGTGTGTGTATATATATGTGTGTGTATATATATGTGTATGTATATATATATGTGTATGTGTATATATATATATATTCACCAAAAAAACCATAGATTTCAGGGACATTATAGTTAGAAATTAGCATTTAAAAAACCTTAGAAATTCACTGAAAAAACCATAGGTTTCAGGGATGTTATAGTTAGTTGGACATTTCACTTGTATAAAACCAGAGAAATTCGTCTGTTATAGTTAGTAGAGCTAACTATAACTCGTGCCCCCACAATGCACTGCTGATGACGTGACATATTACATCACTCATGACATGCTCAGTGACATCACTCATGACATCACTGATGACATCACTGATGACATCATCCAGTGACTGAGTGTTTCTAAAATGTTCAAGAATGTTATATCTATATATGCCAAGGTATATTGAAGAATGATTGGTTGTCTGAGAACCTGTATGGGTGCCCGAGTGTCTGTGTGGGTGGGGGGGGGGGTTGTGACTCCCTGCATGGATGTGTGAGTGGGTGATTCACTGGGTGTATGCGTTTATGAGTGCGTGTGTTAGGGAGTGTATGGGTGAGTGAGTATACATATAGCTGTGTTGGTGAGTGAATGGATGTGTTAGTGGTATATGTGTAAGTAACTACATATGTGAAAGGCAGTATTTGTGAGTGTTGGAGTATATAAGTGAGTATATGTGACAGTGAGTGATTGTGACAGTGGCTGCATGGATAAGTGTGTGCTTATGTCAGTAATTATTGAAGACAATACGTATCTGTATGAATAAGTGACGTGGTGTGTGTATAACTGTATAGGTGAGTAAATGGCAGTGTAATTAATTCTTTGGGTGACTGACTAGGTTTTTGAGTAACTCTTTGGGTGAGTGGAAGTGTGTGAGTGTCTATATGGGTGTATGAGTGGATATATCAGTGGCTGTTTTGATGAATGACTGCGTGTATGAGTGACTGTATGGGTTAGTGGGTGGATGTGTGTGTAGACGTATGAATCACTGAGCGGGTATGTACTAACTGCAATTGGTGTGTCTATGGTTACGATATTGGTAGTCTGTATTTTAGAGTGGGTATATGAAAGTTTTATTAGGGTGTGAGGAGGTGCATCAGATGAACACGTGGATGATGTCATCAGTGATGTCATTTGAGATGTCATCGGAGGATGAAGTCCACTTGTGTCCTGAGGTCCTCAGGACACAAGAGGACCTCATCGCCCCACCAGCAGTGCGCCAAGAGGCGGGTTTACAGAGTGGTGTAAAAAGGGGCGTGGCCTCGGACCACCTCTCTGCAATCCAGCTCTGTGGCGCTTACTGTGCCCCCGCAAATAAATTAAATATAAATTATAAAACCCCGGGGAGGTGGCGGTCCCCGTGGTGCGTTCTAAGTTGGGGGATTAAGTCCCCTTGTATCCTGAGGGTCCCTGGGGTCCAACTAGCCCACCAGGTACCTTCAGTAAGTGCAACAGAGTTGCGTTGCAGAGAGGTGTAAAAAGGGGCGTGGTCTCGGACCACCTCTCTGCAACGCAGCTCTGTGGTGCTTACTGGAGGTACCTGGTGGGCTAGTTGGGCCTTAGAGACCCTCAGGATTCAAGGGGAGTAAATCTCCCAACTGAAAACGCGCCACGGGGCGCGTTTGCACACTTGTCACATCAGGCCCCGCCCCCTCCCTTCACCACTGTGCAAACAGGCCCTCTGGTGCGTTATAACTTGGGGGATTAAGTCCCCTTGAATCCTGAGGGTCCCTTGCGTCCAACTAGCCCACTAGGTACCTCCAGTAAGCGCCACAGAGCTGCGTTGCAGAGAGGTGTAAAAAGGGGAGTGGCCTTGGACCACCTCTCTACAACGCAGCTCTGTGGCGCTTGCTGGAGGTACCTGGTGGGCTAGTTGGCCCCAGGGACCCTCAGGATTCAAGGGGAATTAATTCCCCTACTTAAAACCCGCCAGGAGGCGCGTTTGCACAGTGGTGGAGGGATGGAGCGGGCCTGATGTGACATGTGTGTACTTATCCAATCACTCCGCCAAAACCCAAGCACTTATAAATTCACCATGCACTCTCCTTGCAGTATTCTAATCATCCAGTCAGTACCCATGCACTCATGCAATGACCCATGCACTAACTCATGCACTGCTACAATACTCTGAGCACTACTGATGCAGTCCAGCCATCGCCCTGTCACTACCCATGCACTCCTCCTATCACCCAGCGAGCACCATGTACTTATCCAATCACTCCGCCAAAACCCAAGCACTTATAAATTCACCATGCATTCTCCTTACATTACTCTAATCATCCAGTCAGTACCCATGCACTCATGCAATGACCCATGCACTAACTCATGCACTGCTACAATACCCTGAGCACTACTGATGCAGCCCAGCCATCACTTTGTCATTACCCATGCACTCCTCTAATCACCCAACCAGTAACATGTCCTTATCCAATCACTCCGCCAAAACACAAGCACTTATAAATTCACCATGCACTCTCCTTGCAGTACTCTAATCATCCAGTCACTACCCATGTACTCATGCAATAACCCAGGCACTAACTCATGCACTGCTACAATCCCCTGAGCACTACTGATGCAGCCCAGCCATCTCTTTGTCACTACCCATGCACTCCTCCAATCACCCAGCCAGCACCATGTACTTATCCAATCACTCCCCCAAAACGCAAGCACTTATAGATTTACCATGCACTCTCCTTGCAGTACTCTAATCATCCAGTCAGTACCCATGCACTCATGCAATGACCCATGCACTAACTCATGCACTGCTACAATACCTTGAGCACTACTGATACAGTCCAGCCATCGCCCTGTCACTACCCATGCACTCCTCCTATCACCCAGCGAGCACCATGTACTTATCCAATCACTCCGCCAAAACCCAAGCACTCATAAATTCACCATGCACTCTCCTTGCATTACTCTAATCATCCAGTCAGTACCCATGCACTCATGCAATGACCCATGCACTAACTCATGCACTGCTACAATACCCTGAGCACTACTGATGCAGTCCAGCCATCGCCCTGTCACTACCCATGCACTCCTACAATCACCCAGCGAGCACCATGTACTTATCCAATCACTCCGCCAAAACACAAGCACTTATAAATTCACCATGCACTCTCCTTGCAGTATTCTAATCATCCAGTCACTACCCATGTACTCATGCAATGACCCAGGCACTAACACATGCACTGCTACAATCCCCTGAGCACTACTGATGCAGCCCAGCCATCTCTTTGTCACTACCCATGCACTCCTCTAATCACCCAACCAGTAACATGTCCTTATCCAATCACTCCGCCAAAACACAAGCGTTTATAAATTCACCATCCACTCTCCTTGCAGTACCCTAATCATCCAGTCAGTACCCATGTACTCATCCAATGACCCAGGCACTAACTCATGCACTGCTACAATACTCTGAGCACTACTGATGCAGTCCAGCCATTGCCTTGTCACTACCCATGCACTCCTCCTATCACCCAGCGAGCACCATGAACTTATCCAATCACTCCGCCAAAACCCAAGCACTTATAAATTCACCATGCACTCTCCTTGCATTACTCTAATCATCCAGTCAGTACCCATGCACTCATGCAATGACCCATGCACTAACTCATGCACTGCTACAATACCCTGAGCACTAGGGATGCAGTCCAGCCATCGCCCTGTCACTACCCATGCACTCCTCCAATCACCCAGCGAGCACCATGTACTTATCCAATCACTCCGCCAAAACACAAGCACTTGTAAATTCACCATGCACTCTCCTTGCAGTACTCTAATCATCCAGTCACTACCCATGTACTCATGCAATGACCCAGGCACTAACACATGCACTGCTACAATCCCCTGAGCACTACTGATGCAGCCCAGCCATCTCTTTGTCACTACCCATGCACTCCTCCAATCACCCAGCCAGCACTCTGTACTTATCCAATCACTCCGCCAAAACCCAAGCACTTATAGATTCACCATGCACTCTCCTTGCAGTACTCTAATCATCCAGTCAGTACCCATGCACTCATGCAATGACCCATGCACTAACTCATGCACTGCTACAATACTCTGAGCATTACTGATGCAGTCCAGCCATCGCCCTGTCACTACCCATGCACTCCTCCAATCACCCAGCGAGCACCATGTACTTATCCAATCACTCCGCCAAAACCGAAGCACTTATAAATTCACCGTGCACTCTCCTTGCATTACTCTAATCATCCAGTCAGTACCCATGCACTCATGCAATGACCCATGCACTAACTCATGCACTGCTACAATACCCTGAGCACTACTGATGCAGTCAAGCCATCGCCCTGTCACTACCCATGCACTCCTCCTATCAACCAGCGAGCACTATGTACTTATCCAATCACTCCGCCAAAACCGAAGCACTTATAAATTCACTGTGCACTCTCCTTGCATTACTCTAATCATCCAGTCAGTACCCATGCACTCCTGCAATGACCCATGCACTAACTCATGCACTGCTACAATACCCTGAGCACTACTGATGCAGTCCAGCCATCTCCCTGTCACTACCCATGCACTCCTCCAATCACCCAGCGAGCACCATGTACTTATCCAATCACTCCGCCAAAACACAAGCACTTATAAATTCACCATGCACTCTCCTTGCAGTGCTCTAATCATCCAGTCACTACCCACGTACTCATGCAATGACGCAGGGACTAACACATGCACTACTACAATCCCCTAAGGACTACTGATGCAGTCCAGCCATCTCCTTGTCACTACCCATGCACTCCTCCAATCACCCAACCAGTTCCATGTCCTTATCCAATCACTCCGCCAAAACACAAGCGTTTATAAATTCACCATCCACTCTTCTTGCAGTACTCTAATCATCCAGTCAGTACCCATGTACTCATCCAATGACCCAGGCACTAACTCATGGCAAATACAGAGGAGGTCATGCTAATCACAGGGGTACCCCAACGCATAGTGTTCCTGAGTGTATGTAGGTGTTTTCACTGTATTCTAAGTGTCTTTTAGCATAGCACTGGCTCTAGGGCCGGTTAGTCAGAGTCAGTTACCACCAGTACCCGTCAGCAAAATGTTGGGGGCACAGAAGGACTTTCTGCTCCTCTGTTGGTTCTTTCTGCACATCTCTTGCTTCTTCTTGCACTTTTCTTCGTTTTTCTGGACTTCTGTTGCCTCTTTCTGCATGTCTTGCTTCTTTGTGCGCTTGTCTTCCTCTTTCTTCACATGTCCTACCTTTGTAGGCATAGTTAGAAATTAGCATTTAAAAAGCTTTGAAATACACTGGAAAAAACATAGGTTTCAGGGACGTTATAGTTAGAAATTAGCATTTAAAAAACCTTTGAAATTCACTGAAAAAACCATAGGTTTCAGGGACATTATAGTTAGAAATTAGCATTTAAAAAACCTTAGAAATTCACTGAAAAAACCACAGGTTTCAGGGAGGTTATAGTTAGTTGGACATTTCACTCGTACAAAACCAGAGAAATTCGCCCGTTATAGTTAGTTCAGCTAACTATAACTCGCGCCCCCGCAATGCACTGCTGATGACGTCACATATTACATCATTCATGACATGGTCAGTGACATCACTGATGACATCACAGAGGCAACGCCAGAGGAAGGGTAATAAGAACCAAGAAATGGTAAATTCGGACATGCCCATTGATAATACAGTTATTAATCTCTGAAACCACCCTAACAACAGCGGAAACTCAATTACTTTCGCTAGGACTGACATTTTGCCCTGAGAGCAATTTTAATTACACCCAATCTCGAATTGACATCTATAAATTCATCAGGAAGCTAAAATTAATCAAATTCTTTCAATTGAAGAATTGCACGAAAATAGTGAGTGAGGCATCAATCTCTGGGAATAGTGGTTTGAATCTTCAGGCATCGGATTCTGAAATGCTGAAACCTCTACATGGCTTAGCCACAGATACTGACTTAGGCTCTAGATCTACCCAAGATATTTTATTGGATACTGGTATTTCCACCAGTAGCCCAGCGATGAGTCCATTTTGTCCTCCTTCCACTTTTGTACCCATAATGCCGAAAGATGCCATCGATGTTTTTAATGATATGGTTACAGAGGATTTAAAGCAATTGAATAAAACAGTCAAATTTAAACCCCATAAGATGAGACATGTTGAATTACAATACCATAACTTAATTCACAAGCTAAAGAACAAGAAAGATCTCATCATTAACAAAGCTGATAAAGGAGGCAACTTGGTACTATGGCCTAGAGAACTTTATATGGTTGAAGCAATGACACATTTAAATGACACTGAATGTTATAGGATGGCATCTTTAACAGACCTAAAAAAAGTTAAAGACTTGGTTTCTAAAGAATTGTTTCAATGGAAGAGAAGAGGTCTAATAAGCAAAAATGAATTTTTATTTCTCAAAAATGACCATCCTATCACGTCGATATTATACTTCATTCCTAAAGTTCACAAGCACATTATACCCACCCCAGGAAGACCCATCATTTCAGCGCAAAGAAGCCTATTGGAACCTGTTTCGAAATTTGTGGATTATTTTTTACAGGAGTTTGTATCTAATTTACCATCATTTCTAAAAGACACTGGTGATTTTTTAAGAAAATTGAATAATGTTGAATGGCACAGTGAATATCTGCTAATTGTGATGGATATAACATCTCTATATACTAGTATCCATCATGTGGATGGTATTAATGCAGTATCTTATTTTTTAGGACAACGGGACATTGGTTTTTTGGAACACAACAAGATGTTAATTGAAATGATTGAGATTTGTCTTAAAAATAATTTCTTTTTATTTAACAAACAAGTTTACCATCAATTACGAGGAGTGGCTATGGGGGCATGCTTCTCCCCTAGCTACGCATGTTTACATGTGGGCTGGTGGGAGGAGCATGTCCTCAGGGGTCAACATGGAGAAGTGTTCAAAAATCATGTTTGCCATTGGTGGCGTTACATAGATGATGTATGTTTTATTTGGAGGGGTTCTCAAGCATCAGCTGTGAATTTTGTGGACACCCTAAACACTAATGTGCTGAATCTTAAGTTTACTGCCACTATCAGTCCTACCAATGTGGAATTTTTAGATGTATCAGTTTATGTTGAGGATGGTGCACTACATACTAAACTACATAGAAAAAATACGGCGGGGAACTCTGTCCTTCATGCGAAAAGTTCCCACCCCTAAACATTTAATTCGCAGTATCCCGTATGGGGAATTTCTGCGAATCCGCCGTATTTGTAACAATGAGAAGGATTTAGAAATCTGCCAGAATGAAGCTGTGCAAAGATTTCTATTACGTGGCTACAAATCCGTTGATCTGAATTCTGCCCATATGAAAGCCAATTCCTTATCTCGTGACACCTGCCTAGGCATCTCCAATCCCCAGACTGAGACTATAGTTAATACTGCCACCACTGTGAAAGACAAGACTCAAGTAGTCAGACTTATCACTGCCTATTCTAGACAGCAGAAACAGATTAGGAGTATTGTGCAGAAAAACTGGCCTATAGTGCTAACTGACCTCACACTCTCTCAAATTTTACCAGCATCTCCTGTTTTAACTTTTAAAAGGTCACCTGCTATGAGAGACATCTTGGTAAGAAACAGCCCAGAAGTCACCTTCACCAGTACTTGGTTATCACCTAAGTGTGGCTTTTTCAAATGTAGCTCTTGCAGGGCTTGCAAATTTGGGACGAATATGACAGAATACATGACTGCCTTCAGAAATACCCCGGTTAAGATACAGGGTTACTTCACCTGTCATACAGACTTCGCAGTCTACGTGCTTCGGTGCACATGCGGCTTGCAGTATGTGGGGAGCACCAAGCTCCAAGTGTACAACCGCATACTACAACATCTTAGAGCCGCAGTCAATTCTGATCCCAATTATCCCGTGGCAAGACACTTGAAACTGGCCCATAATAATAATTTAAATGATTTGGAGTATTTTGTTATTGGGGCAGTTTCCAAATCAATACGTGGAGGCAATAGAGAACGCCAGTTAAGACAACTTGAATCCAAATTCATCCTTGAACTCGACACTAAGATGCCGAATGGCCTCAATATGGGGGAGGATTTGCACAATTTCCTTTGATTTTATTCTGGATATTCATATGTACAATTTGCTGGAACCATCAGAGCAGCATAGTACTGTATTCACTTATCCCAGTGTTTTTACTTGTATATATATTTATGACTCCTTTCCTGTTTTCTTCCCTCTTATTCTTTACGTTTACTGCCCACAGCTTGAGATACTGTGGTTCCTTTTTGTAGAACCAGGATATAATCCTTGTTTAGTATATGTACTGGCCGAGCAAGGGCATTTGCCCGTTATTTAAGTTGTTTTGCTGCTAGCCACTCAATTTATCCTACTTCTATGGGCTTCCCCGGTGCTCCGGGGGCTTCTGTCCTCTTTTTATATGTATTCAATTTAGGTATTATTTATGCACTAGCACTTTTGCACTTTTTGCACTTTGATAATCGCACCTTTATATAGTGACTTCGTGACTTAAGACAATTGCTGCAGCTGCTGATTATTTGCACATGAGTATTAGTTTACATGCATAATTTTGCACACTATAGCTGTGAGGGTTTAATATTTTAATTTTTGCCAACCATTTATATGCAAGATGTATTCAACATTATAGTTAATATTTTTTGTTACAGGCATCAACAATGTAAAATTTATCTTCCGTCCCTTTTTTAAAATATGTGGTTTTTAAATATTTTTTATTTGACATTTCAAATAATTATATTTATATTAATGAGATTTTAAATATTTATTCCACATATTTAAGCAATTCATGTATTCTTTACTCATGGTGTTACCATTAACAGTATGTCTTTTATGTTTATTCTGTCACGCAACTTTGGCTTAATTGCATACAGGTGCGTTTTTCCGTTTATTTTTTAAAACACCTTCACTATTTAAACACATGATGTCTTGTAGCGCGTTATGTGAACAAGACCGAGTCGTATCGGTCGAAACGCGTCATGCTGAGGCACTGGCCAGGACTGACTGGTTGCTGTAATCATGGAATTTAAGTAAAGCACAGCAGTTTTTTCTACGTCCCTTGAGTGGTCCGTACCTGTGTTTGTGCGCCGTGGAGGTTTGGTGACAACCCGGGATTTGCTTTGAGATATATATATATATATATATGCGAAGTGCAGGCATAATGCATTTCGGCGATTGCCTTCGTCAGATGCCTCTTTCCACTGGGCGTCACTCACTCCCTCCTTTGTAATTTCTACGGCATTTCTATTGGCTGGAACATAGCAAGCTCCGTTAGTTATTCCTTGCAGCTGTGGTCCGATACTGGGGGACTGCGAATCCCAGCTTGCATTGCTCGGGTAAGTGTCCGTTCCGGAGCTGCTTTTATCTGCCTTGAACGTCGATGTGCCCAGCAAGGGAGGGAGGGGGCCAATGTGTGCCGAGTTAGTCCCATATTGAAGGTGCTTATGGCTGCCTTGAGTCCCCAACGCCAAAACCACCAGAACGGGAACCAAACCGGACCGTGACAAACAGGTACAATGATCCTGCGTCCCCGTACAATGACGGACTGCGATTTGCAGCGGCCACTTGCTCGGCCGAGTCCTGGGGTGGGCCCGTGAAAAACCAATACCTTGGAACACGAGACACTTTGCCAATAATTTCACAGGCCGCTTATATGACGGGTCCTCTGTAAACGCGCTACTGGCCAGCGCGTGAATAGATGTGAAGAAGTCCATCAAAAGAAAGACCAGAGGACACAGCGGGGTACTACTTGGCAGACCTTTATTCACCGTGGCAGGCATAATGCATTTCGGCGATTGCCTTCGTCAGATGCCTCTTTCCACTGGGCGTCACTCACTCCCTCCTTTGTAATTTCTACGGCATTTCTATTGGCTGGAACATAGCAAGCTGGGTTAGTTATTCCTTGCAGCTGTGGTCCGATACTGGGGGACTGCGAATCCCAGCTTGCATTGCTCTAGTAAGTGTCCGTTCCGGAGCTGCTTTTATCTGCCTTGAACGTCGATGTGCCCAGCAAGGGAGGGAGGGGGCCAATGTGTGCCGAGTTAGTCCCATATTGAAGGTGCTGATGGCTGCCTTGAGTCCCCAACGCCAAAACCACCAGAACGGGAACCAAACCGGACCGTGACGAACAGGTACAATGATCCTGAATCCCCGTACAATGACGGACTGCGATTTGCAGCGGCCACTTGCTCGGCCGAGTCCTGGGGTGGGCCCGTGAAAAACCAATACCTTGGAACACGAAACACTTTGCCAATAATTTCACAGGCCGCTTATATGACGGGTCCATCAAAAGAAACTTTACAGAAACACACAGTGACTGGATGATGTCATCAGTGATGTCATTTGAGATGTCATCAGTGATGTCACTGACCATGTCATGAATGATGTAATATGTGACGTCATCAGCAGTGCATTGCGGGGCGCGAGTTATAGTTAGCTGAACGAACTATAACGGGGGAATTTCTCTGGTTTTGTACGAGTGAAATGTCCAACTAACTATAACCTCCCTGAAACCTGTGGTTTTTTCAGTGAATTTCTAAGGTTTTTAAATGCCAATTTCTAACTATAACGTCCCTGAAACCTATGGTTTTTTCAGTGAATTTCAAAGGTTTTTTAAATGCTAATTTCTAACTATAACGTCCCTGAAACCTATGGTTTTTTCAGTGAATATATATGGTTTTTTCAGCGAAACATAGGTTTCAGGGGCGTTATAGTTAGTTGGACATTTCACTCGTACAAAACCATAGAAATTCCCCCGTTATAGTTAGTTCAGCTAACTATAACTCGCGTGCCCGCAATGCACTGCTGATGACGTCACATATTACATCACTCATGACATGGTCAGTGACATCACTCATGACATCACTGATGACATCTCAAATGACATCACTGATGACATCACTGATGACATCATCCTTGTGATAGAGTGGCAGACCTCCTCTCACCCTAATATAACCTTTGATACACACACTCAAAAATACAAACTAACATTTCCAAAACAATGGACATACCAATACCAGTTACAACACACCTATTCAGTAATTCCAAGATCTACACACACATCCACTCATTCACCAACAGTCCCTATACAGTCACTCATACATGTACTCACTCATCATATGTACTCATACACCTATACATCCTGTTACACACCACCACTCATCCATAGAGTTACTCACACACATAGTCACACATGCAAACAAAGTATCAAACATCCATTTACTTGCATATACAGTTATACACACACTACCACACTTACTTCTACAGAAACTTACACATACTTACTCTCTTAAACAATCACTTATAGAAACACCTACTTATTTGTACAGGAACTCTTCCAATCTCTCACTCTCACATATACTCACTTATATACACCAATACTCACATATACTAGTTTAAAACAAATGTAGTTACTCATAAAGACACTAGTGAGACAGTCATTCACTCACTAACACACCCATACACATACTCATCCACCTATACAGTCCTGCACACATGCTGTCTTCAACACATACAAACAGTGAGTCACTCATTCATGCATCTATGCACTAAGTAATACCCCCACCGAACCATACAGACACTCATACTGATACTCAAAAAACCAACTAATAACCCATATAGACACTCATGTAGCTACTCACCAACCCATGCAGCCACTTATACACAAAGTGAGAGACTGATACAGATATTTTCATATTTAAACATTACTCACTAACCCATGTATTCACTAAGATACACTTAGTCAGTTATACAATCAATTTTACAAAAAAATCATCCATTTAGACACTTATATACCCATTTATTCTTCCATCGACCTTGAGATATACATATATAAAACATATTTAATTTTCAGAAAAACACACATTCACTGGATGATGCCATCAGTGATGTCATTTGAGATGTCATCAGTGATGTCATGAGTGATGTCACTGACCATGTCATGAGTGATGTAATATGTGACGTCATCAGCAGTGCATTGCGGGCGCGCAAGTTATAGTTAGCTGAACTAACTATAACGGGGGAATTTCTATGGTTTTGTACGAGTGAAATGTCCAACTAACTATAACGCCCCTGAAACCTATGGTTTTTTCAGTGAATTTCTAAGGTTTTTTAAATGCTAATTTCTAACTATAACGTGCATGAAACCTATGGTTTTTTCAGTGAATTTCTAAGGTTTTTTAAATGCTAATTTCTAACTATAACGTGCCTGAAACCTATGGTTTTTTCAGTGAATAAATATATGTTTATTATACTATGTATACATGTGAAAATGTCTCAGTCCCCTGTTTGCCTCGGTGGCATGGAAAAAATGGGTGGAACTGACGTCAGCACGCCGACGAGGTCCTCTTATGGCTCCGATGACGTCATACGGTGTCGCGAGCGGAGCCGTGCTCATTAACGTGGGAGAGCTAGGAAAGAATTTCCGTGGAATGCTGGTGCAGGGGATATTCACCTAAGTGTTCAGGCTAGTCCTTTGGGAGCAACTGTTTATGTTGCCACTCCAGAAACCGAAACCAGTGATCCGAGGGCAGAGGCCCTGCAGATGGCACACGAGGTGGGGTGCCCAGTCGTGTGCACCGGCGGGGCAGTGAAGTGACAAGCACCACAACCCACAAAAAAGGTAACGAGGGCACTGAATAACACAGGATCTTCTCTTTGTATCTGGCAGGAACAACGAAGTTAAAATGCCCTGGTACCAAAATGTAGAATTAGTGCTACAATGGTCTTCAAGAGGACCTGCGATGCCGCTTCTGCCTCCCGTACCCTGGAGGCGGCACATGGGTCACGCGGTACGGTCATACTGCGGTGGGACGCACACTCGTTGACCTCTCATGGCACTGCTCCACACTTCAGGGAGGACGCTTTCCATTAGCTATGTTTTCTGATGACAAGTCGCGCCGGCCCCGTCCAACAACAGAACTCCTTTAGATCCAAACAGACTCTTCCACTCTCTCACCGGAAGTGAAACCAGGCCACGCGGACACTTTCACAATACAACAGCCGGGAATGCACTTTTCGGTAAAAAAATCACATTCCTTCCTCCTAATTAATCAAATAAACGTCTCACTGAAGAACAGGGGCCAGCTTCGATCGGTAAACAGCCATTACAACGACTTTTTTACTTTGCGATACCATTACAACGCATGCATTACCACGCATGCGTTGTACATCACGAAGTCATTACTACGCATTTTTTAGAACGCATGGTCATTTACCACGCATGCCTTTACAACGAATTTTGTTGTAAAGGTATGTATGGTAAATGACAATGCGTTCTAAAAACATGTAGACGATCCATGTCGTTGTAAGGAAACAGAGGCTGTTCCATTTCCTCACAACGACGTGCACCGCCCCTCAGAGATGACGTGAAGCAGGAACCACGAGGAGAGAGGAACCATGAGGAGTGAGAGGTAAGGGGGATTGGGCATGGGGTGGGGGTGGGGGTTTCTTTTCTAGGGTTTAGGGTAGTGCAGTGGTGTTTGGGTGGTGTAGGGGGTCATGCTGGGGGTAGTGTTTTAGGGTTTAGGGTAGTGCAGTGGTGTTTGGGTAGTGTAGGGGGTCGTGCTGGGGGTAATGTTTTAGGGTTTAGGGTAGTGCAGTAGTGTAGGGGGTCGTGCTGGTGGTAGTGTTTTAGGGTTTAGGGTAGTGCAGTGGTGTTTGGGTAGTGTAGGGGTGATGCTGGGGTAGTGTTTTAGGGTTTAGGGTAGTGCAGTGGTGTTTGAGTAGTGTAGGGGGTCATGCTGGTGGTAGTGTTTTAGGGTTTATGGTAGTGCAGTGGTGTTTGTGTAGTGTAGGGGATCATGCTGGGGGTAGTGTTTTATGGTTTAGGGTAGTGCAGTGGTGTTTGGGTAGTGTAGGGGGTCGTGCTGGGGGTAGATTTAGGGTTTAGGGTAGTGCAGTGGTGTTTGAGTTGTGTAGGGAGTCGTGCTGGGGGTAGTGTTTTAGGGTTTAGGGTAGTGCAGTGGTGTTTGTGTAGTGTAGGGGGTTGTGCTGGGGGTAGATTTAGGGTTTAGGGTAGTGCAGTGGTGTTTGGGTAGTGTAGGGAGTCGTGCTGGGGGTAGTGTTTTAGGGTTTAGGGTAGTGCAGTGGTGTTTGGGTAGTGTAGGGGGTAGTGCTGGGGTAGTGTTTTAGGGTTTAGGGCAGTGCAGTGGTGTTTGTGTAGTGAAGGGGGCCATGCTGTGGGTAGTGTTTTAGGGTTTAGGGTAGTGCAGTCATGTTTGTGTAGTTTAGGGGGTCGTGTTTTAGGGTATAGGGTAGTGCAGTGGTGTTTGGGTAGTGTAGGGGGTCATGCTGGGGTTAGTGTTTCAGGGTTTAGGGTAGTGCAGTGGTGTTTGGGTAGTGTAGGGGGTCGTGCTGGGGGTAGTGTTTTAGGGTTTAGGGTAGTGCAGTGGTGTTTGTGTAGTGTGGGAGGTCATGCTGGGGGTATATTTAGGGTTTAGTGTAGTGCAGTGGTGTTTGGGTAGTGTAGGGAGTCGTGCTGGGGGTAGTGTTTTAGGGTTTAGGGTAGTGCAGTGGTGTTTGGGTAGTGTAGGGAGTCGTGCTGGTGGTAGTGTTTTAGGGTTTAGGGTAGTGCAGTTATGTTTGGGTAGTGTAGGGTGTCGTGCTGGGGGTAGTGTTTTAGGGTTTAGGGTAGTGCAGTGGTGTTTGGGTAGTGGAGGGGGTAGTGTTTTAGGGTTTAGGGTAGTGCACCCAACCAGCCACAATATCCGTGGACAAAGGGGATCCTGACTCTTTGGAACGCTCTGTCAATTGAATAATTTGGGTCAAGGGCCCTACCACGTCCAAGACCTATCAATTCCTTTCTTGGGATCCCTCATATACTTGGAGAAAAAGGTACATAGTTTCTCATCAATTTGAGGCGTGTGTGCCACCTTCCCCTTCAGTGAGGGCCTGGGGCATTCTCTCCTCATCCTATTCCTGACCTCCCTTTTAAGGGGTTGATGGATTTTCCCCACCACATACTCTGCCACTTTGGCGTCAGGTGTCCACTCTGCCGACCTAGGATGGTAAATTTGGGTAGGCTCGAACATGTCCGAGTGGACCCCGTCCCCAACCGGGGACTGAGAGGAGTGGGACTCTGGACGCCAGGGACGCCCCGAGTCCTTATCCTCATCGGAGGAGAAATCGTCCTCCGATACACCCTCTCCTTCTAAGGGAAACCCGCCGTCGGGGTCTACAATAGTGGTGACAGTGTCGCAATTTTCTCCGGGCCCCTCCTCCTCCGGGCAGGGTGCATGTTTTAGCGTTTGCGCACTCTTGAGGAAGGTCTCCGTAAGTTTATCAAATCCTTCCAAGTGCCCCGCGTTATGCTTAACGGCCCTTTTATTCCCCATCTGGGAGCTACTTGGACCCGCCACCACCAGATCTGGGTCACTGAACACCCCAGGGATGCTTTTCGCCAGCTTATCAACCTGATCCCTAAGAGGAGCCAGCGCCCTAGAAATAGCCAGAGAGAGGGCTTGGTCCACTGCTGGAGGGTGAAGTTGGGGGCCATTCCTCCTCCACTTCCTGGTAGGAGGAGTAAAAATGGTCTTCTGGAGAAGACATGATAGCAGAGGGTGCGAGCACAGAACAAATGCCCTTAAAATCCTTAAGACAGCCCCCTCGCCGGTGCTCCAACAGCTGGGCTTTCCCCGAAGCTGTTATAAGAATAGACTGAGGCGCAATACCAATTACCACCACCAGGTGGCGCTGGTCACTAACGTGGCCGTGTGGGGAAATCACCGCGTAGCGGTGTCAAAATTAGGCGAGGGTTGGTCGGGAATCAAGTGGACACTAAAGGAGTGACCGGATTCCCAAACGCGCGTAAAGACCAGCGGGAGCGCTCGACGGAGCTGCCTCGCTCGGACCAGACGCGCCTGACAGGATCTCACCGCGCGCAGAGCACACAGCGGGAGAAACTGCGAGGGGAGAACGCGCTCGGGCAAGAGCCTGCTGCGCAGGGAATATGAAACAATACCAAGGCAATAATGCTAATAACGTGCACAAGAAACCGCTATACAAACAGCAACAACGTCAGATTAAGCCAAGAATTTAAGGAATGCACTTAACTGACGAGCAGTGAAGAAAGAGGAAGCGGAAGGGACGTCACGATATTATATACGATGGACTGTGATATCATTGGACTATAGTTGCCTTGGAGACTACCCCCTAATGGTTCATGGGTTGTGTAGTCTTTTGTTTAATGGTTGTTGTGTTACGTTTTCTTTGAACTGCTATGCAAATAAAGTGAGGAAAGATATGCATAATCCTCGCCTCCATCCTGCCATAGAATTCATTAAACTTTATTTGATCTGATTTAGAAACATAGATCATAAAAGTGTACATAAAAACAGTAAATCCTCTTTCCTAATACAATACAGTGAGAATTAATTAAAACCAGTAGGTAAAAACGGGTGTTACAAAGCCCGGTTCAGAGCAACTTCAGGTTAACAGAATCGTAAAGTTCAATGTTTCGCAAGATCAATCTCATGTACTTCGTGCAAAATACGCAATAAGGGGTCCAAGTAAGATGTAACGCTCCAATACCTGACCAGTTTGCACTATATAAAACTGCAGAAAAACTAAAAATAAAAAGTGTTTTGCACACTTCTGTCATTGGGCTATATGTGGGCTACATCTGGGTGATATTTGTGCTACATTTGGGCTCTTTTTTCTCTGGTGGCCATCTTGGGAGACTTATTTGTTATGAAGTTTCCTAATTTCGTCATTTACTGCAGTCTCCTCAGTAGGAAATGCTTTCAGTTTTTTACTTTGATTCCATCAAGAAGGCATTCAGATGTGTCACACATTTGCCATAAATTCAGAATGTTAGCACTCTAGTTGTTCATTAGATCACTGTAGTAAAGCTACTGCTCACCAGGGGGTTAACTGGAAGTCTACTGCTGGTATTGAAAGTGATTGTTTCAGTCTGCATGTTAGAATTTTCTAATGAAATAGAAGAGGATTTGAGATCTCACTTAAAACATGCCCTAAATTTTCTTTCTGCAGCACTAACCATAATTTCTATGGCAAAATGAACCCCCTCATTTTGTTCCTTTTTAAATTAAATGTTTTTTAAGAGTTACCAGTTTATTCCAATCAAGATGGCTTCAGGTGTGCCATAATTTTGTCATAAGTAAGACTGTTAGCGCTCTAGTTGTTCTTTAGAACACTCTGGGAAGCTGCAGTAGAACACAAAGGCATCAACTGACAGGCTGCTCCTGTTGAAATATAACAGGAAGATATTTGAGATCACACTTGAAACATATCCTAATTTTTCTTTCTACAGCACTAACCATAATTTCTATGACAAAATGAACCCCATCATTTTGTTCCTTTTTAAATTAAATGTTTTAAGTGTTACCAGTTTATTCCAATCAAGATGGCTTCAGGTGTGCCATACTTTTGTCATAAGTAAGGCTGTTAGCACTCTAGTTGTTCTTTAGAACACTCTGGGAAGCTGCAGTAGAACACAAAGGCATCAACTGACAGGCTGCTCCTGTTGAAATATAACAGGAAGATATTTGAGATCTCACTTAAAACATGTCCTAATTTTTCTTTCTACAGCACTAACCATAATTTCTATGGCAAAATGAACCCCCTCATTTTGTTCCTTTTTAAATTAAATGTTTTAAGTGTTACCAGTTTATTCCAATCAAGATGGCTTCAGGTGTGCCATACTTTTGTCATAAGTAAGACTGTTAGCTCTCTAGTTCTTCTTTAGAACACTCTGGGAAGCTGCAGTAGAACACAAAGGCATCAACTGACAGGCTGCTCCTGTTGAAATATAACAGGAAGATATTTGAGATCTCACTTAAAACATGTCCTAATTTTTCTTTCTACAGCACTAACCATAATTTCTATGACAAAATGAACCTCCTCATTTTGTTCCTTTTTAAATTAAATGTTTTAAGAGTTACCAGTTTATTCCAATCAAGATGGCTTCAGGTGTGCCATAATTTTGTCATAAGTAAGACTGTTAGCGCTCTAGTTGTTCTTTAGAACACTCTGGGAAGCTGCAGTAAAACACAAAGGCATCAACTGACAGGCTGCTCCTGTTGAAATATAACAGGAAGATATTTGAGATCACACTTGAAGCATGTCCTAATTTTTCTTTCTACAGCACTAACCATAATTTCTATGACTAAATGAACCCCATCATTTTGTTCCTTTTTAAATTAAATGTTTTAAGTGTTACCAGTTTATTCCAATCAAGATGGCTTCAGGTGTGCCATACTTTTGTCATAAGTAAGGCTGTTAGCACTCTAGTTGTTCTTTAGAACACTCTGGGAAGCTGCAGTAGAACACAAAGGAATCAACTGACAGTCTCTGCCCTTGTTGGATGTACATGTTTTACTGAGAATGTCAGACTTCATTCTCACATGACTGAGAAAGATAATGTGAATTTACAGAAAATATGCTCTCATTTTAGCTTCTGGAGCACCTTCCAAAACTGTATGAAACAAGCATGTGAAAATAGTTTTCTCTCAAACATGATTCATGATATCCCAGCAGAAGGTTTTTCACAGGGTAAAATCACCTTAGAACACACCACAATTCCTGAAATTAGTATGGTACCATCAACAAATGAATTCTAATGTAACTAAAGTCTGTTATCACCCTTTATAGTTCTCCTTTTGGTAACCCTCAAAATCTTCGATTCACTACAATGCATTTCAATGGGGTACTATCATTTATATTGGTCCCAAGATGGCTGCCAGCAATTCGAGGATGAAGTGCTGACAGCCAATCAGATCTCACGATGACATGTGTGGTTAGGCTCCGCCCAGATATATATGTGTTTTCTTTTTCAAATTTCTCAGGAACTACTGAATGGATTTACACCATTTAACCAAAAGGCACGACTCTGAACCAAGGGCTACCTTCTTGCCAAATTTGGTGTAATTTCGTTCAGCAGTTCGGGCTGTAGCTGCGACTAAAGGTTCCTATGGAAAATTGCATGGGGAAAACACATTTTGGGACCCCCCTTTTTTCTCGGCCCCCACTTGACGAATCACTCCGAGACTTTCAGGATAGGAGCGGACCGGAGCGCCCCACGAATTTTGAAAATTTTGCGAAGATTCATCAACCGGCGCCAAAGTTATTGGAAATAGAATGTTGTGAATTTCCTATGGAAAATAGGTGCTAACTATAACTACCTACTGGCGACCGCCAGTAGGTAATACATGTATATATATATATATATACATATATATATATATATATATATATATATATATATATATATATATATATATATATATATATATATATATATATATATATATATATATTATCTACTGGCGGTCGCCAGTAGATAGTTATAGTTAAGACCTAGTTTCCATAGGAAAAGCGTTTTTTTGTTTTCCCAATAACTTTGGCGCCGGATGAAGAATCATCGCGAAATTTTCAAAACTAGTGGGGTGCTCCGGTCAGCTCCTGTCTTGAAAGTTTCGGGGTGATTCGGCAAGCGAGGGCCGAGAAAAAAGGGGGGGTCCCAAAACATGTTTTCTCCATGTTAATTCCCATAGGAAACTTTAGCCACGGCTACAGCCCGAACTGCTGAACGGAATTACACCAAATTTGGCAAAAAGGTAGTGCTTGGTTCAGAAAGCGCCCTTTTTTTTAAATGGTGTAAATCCGTTCAGTAATTCCAGAGAAATTCAAAAAATAAGAGTCAAAAAATCAATTTCCCATAGGAAACTTTATGCAAGGCTACAGCTGAAACTACTGAACGGATTTACCCCAAATTTGGCAAAAAGGTACTGCTTGGCTCAGAAAGCGACCTTTTTAAAAATGGTGTAAATCCGTTCAGTAGTTGCTGAGAAAATTAAAAATAAAAGTTTCGATATTTAGAGGCACGGAGGATCCGCAGACCCTCCCGACCACGAGCTTCATGCTAATTGGCTGTCAACACTCCAAACCAGGAAGTGTTGGCAGCCATCTTGTGCCTCGGTAGAACCAAGGCACAAGAAAAGAGAAAAACAAACGCGAAAAACAAGAAAAGGGGGCAGGGTAGAAACACCCTGACCCCCTAGGCCTGCTCAGGGGGTCCCACAAGCACCCCCAGGGCCCAAAAAAGCATTAAAAAAAAAAAAAAAATCGGCAAAATGCGCGCCGGATCCGGCCGTGAAAAAAAAAAACGAAGCGCGGCCTCCCGCGCTTCGTTTAATTGAAGCCCCCGGGTGGGCCAGGTCCCGGGGGCAGTAAAAAAATGTGTGGGGGGGCCCCAATCCCCCCCACACTGCCCCAGGGACCGCCACCCCCCGGGGCTTTGCAACAATATTTGCGGGGGGCACACGCCCCCCGCAGCCCCGGGGACCGCCACCCCCGGGGCTTGTTTTTTTAGAGTTTGGGGGGCCTCTAAGCCCCCCCCAAGCCCCGGGGACCGCCACCCCCCGGGGCTTTGATCAATTATAATCGTGGGGGCACACTGCTCAGGAAAAGATGTCCCATTCCAGCCACATGAGTGGTGGCCAGAGGGGACGACACCGCCACCTGACATGGTGAAGACAGCTAAAAATTTAGGAGTGCATTTCGATACTGCTCTATCGTTCCATCCACATGTAACGGCAGTAGCAGGGACCTGCTTCAGCCTTATTAAATCTCTGAAAAAATTCTTTGATTTGATACCACTCTCGGCCAGGAAATCAGTGACAGTGGCCTTAATCCTCTCACGCTTGGATTACTGCAACAGCCTCCTAGCAGGATCAAAAAAATCAACCTTGAAAAGACTACAAATAGTCCAACACGCGGCAGCGCGCTTAGTGCTAAAGCTGCCCCGTAGGTCCTCGGCATCGGCAGCTTTGAAAGCTCTTCATTGGCTCCCACTACACAAAAGAATTCTCTTTAAAATCCTCTTAATTACTTTCAGAGCCTCGCTCAAACTAGGACCCAAGTATCTCTCGGAGAGATTCACTCCCTATATTACATCAAGAACCCTCAGGTCCTCATCAGCTAACCTCCTCAAACCACCTACATTTAGGTGCAAAACCAAAGGGGGAAAGACAGTGGCCGTTCTGGGAACCAAAGCATGGAACAAGTTGCCAACCCATCTGAGACTGCAAAAAAATGAAACCCAATTCAGGAAATTGTTGAAAACATGGATATTCAGCTCCACGGACGAACTATGCCTTTCCCTCATCTAGTCTCTATGGGAATCACCTCTCACCTCTAACCAGCGCCAGAATGCTCCTTTCGGAGTGGCAGCTAGCGCTTTATAAATAATTTCATTACATTACTGCCCCCCCGCAGCCCCGGGTACCGCCACCCCCCGGGGCTTCTTTTTAAAAAAAAAATAGACCTGTGTGGGGGGGCTCGAGCCCCCCCACACGCCCCGGGGACCGCCACCTCCCCAGGGCTCTAATATTTAAATTTGGGGGTCCGTAACGGACCCCCGAGCCCCGGGGACCACCACCTCCCCCGGGCTGTGCAATAGGTGGGAGGGGGGCCGCGCGGCCCCCCTCCTGGAGCCAGTGATGACCCTGGGGACCGCCACCCCCCAGGGCCGGCTCCTGCAGTGTCCCGGGGTGCCCACCCCCGGGACACTGCTGTTTGCAATGACAGGGCGGGAGCCGCGCGGCTCCCGCCCTGTCATTGCAAACTGTGGTTTGGGTTTTGAAAAATCAAACCAGATTGCTTTTCCTCACGGGGAGCTGCATGTTAGTAGCTCCCCATGTGGAAAAGCAATGCCGGCTCCCGCAGGACGCGGGGAGCCGGCGGGACCGTGGGGGAATTGGGGACCCCCCCATGGTCCCCAACGAGAGGCCATGCCCCGGGGGATGGGGTTGGGGCTGTGCAATAGGTGGGAGGGGGGCCGCGCGGCCCCCCTCCTGGAGCCAGTGATGACCCTGGGGACCGCCACCCCCCAGGGCCGGCTCCTGCAGTGTCCCGGGGTGCCCACCCCCGGGACACTGCTGTTTGCAATGACAGGGCGGGAGCCGCGCGGCTCCCGCCCTGTCATTGCAAACTGTGGTTTGGGTTTTGAAAAATCAAACCAGATTGCTTTTCCACACGGGGAGCTGCATGTTAGTAGCTCCCAATCTGGAAAAGCAATGCCGGCTCCCGCAGGACGCGGGGAGCCAGCGGGACCGTGGGGGAATTGGAGACCCACCCATGGTCCCCGGGGCCAAGAGTGGCCCGAGGAGGGGGGCCACGCAGCCCCCCTCCAATAATTTAATTAAAAAAAAAAACCACTGGCCATGCCCCGGGGGATGGGGTCCCCGGGGCCGAATATGGCCTCGGGAGGGGGGCCACGCGGCCCCCTTCCATTTTTTAAATTTAAAAAAAAAAAAAATAGGGGTGAGGCCCTGGGGGATGGGGTCCCCAGGGCCAATAAAATAGGAAAGGAAGGGGGGCCACACAGCTCCCCTTCTTAAATTTTTTTTATTAAAAAGACCGGCATCGTGCCAGAGGCCCCGCCCCCTCCCTGCAGCACTCTGCAAACGCGCCCTGGGGTCCAACTATCCCACGAGGTACCTCCAGTAAGCGCCACAGAGCTGCGTTGCAGAGTGGTGTAAAAAGGGGCGTGGCCTGGGCCACCTCTCTGCAACGCAGCCCTGTGGCGCTTACTGGAGGTATGTGGTGGGCTAGTTGGACCCCAGGGACCCTCAGGATTGAAGAGGAATTAATTCCCCAACTTAAAACGCGCCACAGGGCGTGTTTGCACACATGTCACCTCAGGCCCCGCCCCCTCCCTTCACCACTGTGCAAACGCGCCCCCTGGCACGTTGTAAGTTGGGGAATTAATTCCCCTTGAATACTGAGGGTCCCTGGGGGCCAACTAGCCCACCAGGTACCTCCAGTATGCGCCAGGGAGCTGCGTTGCAGAGAGGTGTTCGGAGGCCACGCCCCTTTTTACACCTCTCTCATGTCATGAGTGATGTAATATGTGACGTCATCAGCAGTGCATTGCGGGGACGTGAGTTATAGTTAGCTGAACTAACTATAACGGGGGAATTTCACGGGTTTTGTACGAGTGAAATGTCCAACTAACTATAACGCCCCTGAAACCTATGGTTTTTTCAGTGAATTTCTAAGGTTTTTTAAATGCTAATTTCTAACTATAACGTCCCTGAAACCTATGTTTTTTTCAGTGAATTTCTAAGGTTTTTTAAATGCTAATTTCTAACTATAACGTGCCTGAAACCTATGGTTTTTTTCAGTGAATATATATATATATATCGCCACACTCCGCCTCAACGTTCCTCACAGCGGGAACAAACGGAAGACGAACCCAGGTTTGGTGTAACTTTCGTTTATTTGCAGTGAGCCACCATTGCTGCCATGACGCGTTTCAGCCAGACTCGGCCTTGATCACATGACGCGCGTTTAGAGCCACAGTGTGATATTTAAAGTGAAAGATCATTGACACACGTGATACACTTATTTCATAGGCATAAACAACATACTATGTTGAAATAAGTCTTGTTAGGTGTAAATTACGGCAATCGATGTCATACATAAATAAATATATGACATATATAAATAAATGACATATATAAATAAATAAATAAGTAGTATTAATGTAAAATACAATATAACCACAATATTTAAAATATATAAACAAAACACAATTGTAGTAAAACCTCAATTAAAAAAACCCATTGAATATATTAAAATTCATTGTGAGTTTTTTTAGGTAGTTGGTTACCAAATATAATGTCAGTATAGACATTAGCATACAGTTCGGGGGAACTATAACGTATAACGTTATACGTATAACGTATATACTTGTATTGATTCTAATGCCAAAAGAAGTGCTTTTACCCTTGGTACCTCAGTTTCTTTTCCTACAAATAGCACATCTTCTCAACACTCAATATCTGACTCATTATGCCAATTTTTTAATTGCTGTATTTAATACTTGGAATACTATAGGCTATCCTCCATTCCGCCACTGATAACTTTCACACACACTATATATATGTGTGTGTGAAAGTTATCAGTGCGAATGGAGGATAACCTATAATATTCAAGTATTAAATACAGCAATTAAAATTGGCATAATGAGTCAGATATTGAGTGTTGAGAGATGTGCTATTTGTAGGAAAGAAACTGAGGTACCAAGTAAACACTTCTTTGGCATTAGAATCAATACAAGTTTGTTCAGTATAGCAAGGTGCAGTGGTGTCAGAGGGATGTTTGTCCCAAAGGGGCTGTCAGAAGCCCTAATGGGAGATCGAAAGTATATAGCACCTTCACAGTCATTTTAACAGTGAGAAGATGGAGCAGTCTGAAGGTCCTTTAGTATCAGCAGCGCCAAAAGGGAAAAAAAACCCTGATGTGATTAATATTAAAGATATTGGATGGTAGATTTAATGTCATACGAGGCCAGGGAGTGGGCCTCGAAGCAGAAGAGTGCTTTATTTGTTCACAAATATTACATTGGTATGCATATTTTCCGGTAACTGGAGGTATATATGACAACCAATTTTGTTGCTGTTGCATTAATAATGCACCACTGAGGCCAGCATGGGCAGGTGCCATGCCTTTATGAGTGGTCATTATGATGTCCAGTCTAACAGCGTGATTTGGTAAATGCCTATCCCCAATCTCCAAATGGAGACTATTGTGATGCAGTCTGGTTTGAGACTGTAAGAATTGTCTGAGAAACCTACCAGTGTGTCCCTATTAACTATTGCTTGTTTTGCATCATGAGATCTGCATCAATGAAAAGCTTTGGCTGGAGACGTGGATTTGCTGAGAATCCAAGCCTTCCTGAAGTCTTCCTGCAGGTGTTGAGTTTGCTCTCACTTTGCTAAATAAGGGGAAAAGGAGGAAGAGGAACATAGGATCGCTTGCTGTTTTAATATAGCATTGTAAGACCCGAACTAGACTGGTAGGTTGAATGACTCTGATGCACGAGGTGGAGTGGATTATGTGTGGGACTGGCAAGTACCAGAAAGCTATAGTTTCAAACAGTATATACTCAATTAGCATAATGCTTTTCAGTAATGCTTTTCAGTTTTGGTGTGAATTTTGTGCTCTTCCCACAGGCCATGGAAACAGTGACGACACCAGACATCAACCAGGATCCCAGCGTTGAATCCCAAGACGCTAAAGAGCATGGAGGTCTTCAAACAGCAGCAGCAAGATGGAGGGCAAACAACAGAGACAAAGCGCTAGGCAAACAGGCAAAGTTTGACCTAAAAGGGGAACTGAGAAGTGGCAGTGTAGCTGCCAGGCACAGAGCCATGATTGTGATGCAATAAATACAGCCACGGCCCGTGCTGGTAAGAGTGTTGGGGCTGTGGGGCCAGGTGGGGGGGATTTCGACAGACGACGACGAGGGAAAATTAATTATTGTGGAAACCCCCCCCCCCCAACCCGGGCCCCATCGCCCCACCTCTCTTACCTGCATGGGCTGCGGCTTAATAAATATGCTCTATTCATGTTGACCCGGAAGTTGAATCCCAGACTTGGAAGTTGCCATCCTCATCGTGTTTAGTGGTCTAGTTGCTTTCAAATGCTACTGTCCCATCTTCCAAAGTTATCAGCCCTTTCCCTATCTAAAAGTGGATAATTCTATGATTTCTGTTCTGAGTGATGGTATGATGGCTGGTTTTGGTCACTCTCCCACTAAGCCAGTATCTCTATAACCCCTTCCCCACTCACTTCTGTGCTGAAATCTTGACATTCCCCCACACCTCCACCCCGAAGAACATCCCCAGAAAATCTTGCAAGTCTATTTGGTTTCTCAGGAAACTGTCTCTGAAACTGCCAACGCAGCCGAGGCACATTTACAAATTAAGCTGGTTCACAGGATCTTTCAGTAGCTAACAACAAGAACAGTCTCCCTAATTATTACTTTCAAGTGGGTAATGTAGCCATAAATTCACATGTCCCATAGACAGGTAGTTTTTCAAAGTTTATTAAATCTAATACATGTAAAACATTAATATAAATAACATGTAAATATCACAAATGAAATGAAATTGTTATAAAAAGCCACAATAGTGGACATCAATTGTTATGGAGCCCCATAATCATGATGAGTAAAACAATGAACAGTGTGCAAATACAAAATTCAAAACAATACACAGACAAAAGATGGTGAGTCAAATACATACAAAAACAACAGAACAAGAAATATATAATGTCAGACACAAAATATACAATACATGTGATTACAAGTACGCAGGAAATGTGCCGACGCGCGTTTCGGAGGTGAGAGATGTTTTTGCCAATTCCTTCATCAGGGTGCTGAGAAATCAAGTAGGGTGGTGGCCAACAGCCATCCTGGGTACATGCACTATTCCTCAATGTGCAAAATCGGGGCTCAATATACATACATACTACATACGTCTGTAGGGGCAATAAAAGTTAAATGATTATAATAGAGCAACATAACTAATAGGTTAATTAAACGGAGCATACTAAAGAAAACTCTAAGGGGTCGATTCCGATGTCGCCAAAAGTGCCTTCCCAATGCTATTCGTAGGCTTACCTTACGTCCGACCCGTATCCGGAGCTTTTTCCTACAAACCAGCAAGTACGATGCGTATAACAGGCAAATCTCCGACCGAATCGTCCGCTCCGATTCGTGCACTATGTCAGTAGCGAACAGGCTCAGGAAACACAGAAAGCGAGTCATACGGAGGTGCAACCTAACCAATTTCCGGATACGCAAGTACGATGTGTCCCCAATACGCGTCGCACAGGGCGCCGGCTCCAGCACGTCACAGCATCCGGCGAGGCGTATGAATGAAAGCTCCGAGTCGCGCCAGAACACGATCAACGGGGACGAGACGGAGCAGCCTTGTATCCAATCGCGCATGTCTTCCCTATACTGTACGACCATCGTTACCGACGCGCACGACGCAGAAGGTAAGTTAGACACCTACCACACACCAACATGTCACGAGTACACGAAAGGAAACACCACCATAGGGGGGTGGATGATTATCCCAAATAGCATATCCCACACTCACAGTATTGTCCACCCCATAGGGGGGTGGATGCATATCACTCACAGTATTGTCCGCCCCATAGGGGGGGTAGATGCCTATCACTCACAGTATTGTCCTCCCCATAGGGGGGTGGATGCCTATCAGAATGACCATCCCCACTCATAGGGGGCAGGATGCCCATCAACACCAGGATACACACACATAGGGAGACTAAGCAAACCACCCCCTCTACCATCTGTGCAACATTGCATGTTTGTATGTGAAAAATGCTCACAACACAGATCGTGGCAGTGGACATACAATGTGACTCACAACACATGTGTGCCCAAAATGTTAATGTGTATCACTAATATCCTGCAGCAACTGATCACTGTGGTAATGGGGTCTAAACCCCCCATCACCACAGTGACCAAAAGCTGATTGTGTGCATCAGAATTCCTGCATCTACTGATCATTGTGGTAATGGGGTCTAAACCCCCCATCACTACAGTGACCAAAAGGTGATTGTGGTGTTCAAAATTCCTGCATCTACTGTTCATTGTGGTAATGGGGTCTAAACCCCCCATCACTACAGTGAGCAAAAGGTGATTGTGGTGTTCAAAATTCCTGCATCTACTGTTCATTGTGGTAATGGGGTCTAAACCCCTCATCACCACAGTGATCAAAAGCTGATTGTGTGCATCAGAATTCCTTCATCTACTGATCATTGTGGTAATTGGGTCTAAACCCCCCATCACTACAGTGACCAAAAGGTGATTGTGGGGTTCAAAATTCCTGCATCCACTGATCATTGTGGTAATGGGGTCTAAACACCCCATCACTACAGTGACCAAAAGCTGATTGTGGGGTTCAAAATTCCTGCATCAAATGATCATTGTGGTAATGGGACATAAACCCCCCATCACCACAGTGACCAAAAGGTCATTGTGTACATGTAAATACCAGCATCTTCAAAACAGCATGCATGAGTCCGTGTCCAAATTGCACAAGCAATGTTGTGGCAATGTAGTGGTTGTGTCACATACAAACATAGAATTGGTTTGGCAAATATTGCCGTGTATCACAAGAACACCCTCTGCCATGTGCAGACAAGCAATGGCCATGACCCTTGACAATGGCTCCAGTGAACAGTCAGACAATGTGCAAAGTGAGCACTATGAGGAATACACACATATCTACACCAACAGACACACACACTAAGGAATCCTGTGGAGACTGTAGATGTTATGTGAACAAGTCCCATACCATGTCAGCAATGGGAGATACCAAACATGATGAATGTGCAGGCCGATGAGCCAGGAGACACAGGGACACTAGGGTAAAACCTCCCAAAAACATACTGCCAATGGCCTGGAAAAGACATAACAGTGCAGTGGTGCCCTAGCACAAACACAGACACCATTACAATAGCAAGTTCATGATACACATCATCAACATCATGTACATAATATGCAACACCACTGGACAACAAAAATGGCTTTATTCAGCAATAAAATATATATGAATGTTCATGCCACGATGCAAAAAGGCCAATGGCCAGTCCATCAAAGAGTCCAACCAGGGTAACAGGTGAAAACTTGTCATCCATTTATTGCTTGCACTGCTACGGACCAGGGACATCTCACCCCTTGGAGGGGCATACATAGTGGCAGGCCAGGCACCGCAGGGACAGGATCAGGGGACAGGAGAATGGGGCAGGGGAGGTGTGGTGGGTGCAGGAGTTATGCCAGCAACTGCAGTGGAGGGGTCTGACACAGTGGGCGCCGTCACCACTGCTGGGCACAAGTCAGATGTGGGGTTTACCTGCACCACTGCAGTGTGCAGGACAGATGTGGTGGACGGGCTCTCAACTGCAGTGCCCAAATCAGACGGGTGGGATGTCCCTCCTACTGCAGTGCCAACATCAAGAGCAGTGAAATGGGGTTCAGATGAGGTGGGCAGGACAGAGGGGGGAGACACGGTTTCCACACCAGTGGCAGGAACAGGCTGAGCATGTGAGGCGGGGTGGAAGTGCATGTGGAAGGGGGGGGAGGGCCTAAGCATCCTAGGTATGCGGTATGGGTGTGTGGGTGAACCTGGTGCAGGGACTGGCCGTAGGACCTGTATATTTGCATCTGGGGTGCTGCAGGATGGAGAGTGTGAGGTGGAAGCCTGTGCCTTTGGTGGTGTCTTACCCTTCCTGGTCCGGGGAGACTTGCGGGTGGGGGCCTCAGTGTCCATGCGCCTGGGGGGAGGGTGTCCGTTTTGCAGGAGAACTCCCCTCTGCGTGCTGACTTCCTCTTCCCCCTGTAAGTTGGAGCAGATGGTTCTGTGGGGAAGAGGCCAAGGTCACAGAGGAAGAGCTGCTTGGAAGTGGGGGCAGTAGGTGAGGCAAGGGAAGGTGTTTTGGAGGGAGAGGTATCTGAGGAATGCGGAGTGCTTGTGGATGCCTGTATGTGTGTCTGTGACCCATCCCCTGTGTGTGTGCCATCAGTCCCCGGAGTGTGCGTGCTTGTGGATCGAGACTTTGGCTTGCGGGTCTGTGTGGTGCCATTGCCTGATGTGGTGCGTGCATGTGCGCGTGTGTGTGTCTGTTGGACAGGCAGGGGAGTGGGGACTGTGGATGTGGCAGAGGTAGCAGGGGTGAGGGCCTGTTGGAGGAGGGACACTGCTGCCGTCTGTGTGGAGGCCATGGCCTGAATGGTCCGATGTAGGGCAGACATGCTTGATGAGATGCCCTCCATGAAGGACACCAGTTGTGTCAACAGACTGGTGTGGGAATGGGGGACACTCAGCATCACTGTCTGACCTACATGGAGCTGCTTCAGTAAGTCCACAGACTCCACACTCAGGGCAGCAGGGGAGACAGGGGCAGGTGGTGCGGTGCCTGGCACGAAGGAGACATGCTCCCTTACACGGGAGCCTCCACGGACATCTGGAATGGGAGCAGAAGGGAGGGTGGAGATGGTGGTGGTGGCAGTGCTAGACCTGCTAGGTGTTGTCTGGGGGCTGCTGGCACCCGCCTCCACAAGGGAGTCATCACTGAAGCTGGCGTGTTCCTCAGCCGAGGTGGACGTAGCCGAGGTCTCCTCAGTGTGGCCCCCCTCACCCTCCGTTCCACTGGGTCCCTCCGAATCCTCCGCAGCGGACCCTGTCTGGCGCTCCGGCTCCTCATGGTCCGTGGAGCTGTCTCCTCCAGTGTCCGTAGATGTAACTGCAAATCAACATGGTAAACAGAGAAACATCAGTCACCTGTATAGACATCACACATCACAGTCAGAACAGCACATGACAGCGCACGTTTGTGCATCATTTGCAGTAAATACTCCTAAGTGCAGACACATATTTGCAAAACACACATGTCAGTCTGCCAGCAAACCATGCCCCTCATATCCTACATGTCCATGGAGACATCAGTCTGGTGCATATAGCCAGACACGACTCATTTGTGCACACATGCACCACATAGACAGTTGCCTGAACGGCAGGATTTGTGATGGAAATGTGTCAGTACACACATATACCATCTCCTGCCACTGAGTTGCTACATGTGTCAGATAAAGGGATGGCCAAAGTAATAGTCAGTAATATGTATATGCTTCCTTCACCACACACCATGATGTGCTCATGTTTTGCTGGACGATGCCACAATTGAGTGCTTGCAGGACAACTTCCAGCACTGCAGGATACACTAGAGCAAATTAAACAACATGCTACAGGGCAGTCTGGGTAATCAGTCATTGCTGCCTTCTGTCACTGGGGCAGTGCATCACAAAACAAACAGTCTGCACTGTATTTCAATCATGTAGTTGTGGGGAATATAAGCCCTGCATCTGTCAAGTGCACATGTTGCCCCACTGCTACCCACATGTTAAGGCAAATGATGATCCCACTTCCAACATATGCCACAGTACAGTGACAGCAAGCACAAGTCTGGCAACATGAGCACATCACAGTCTGATGACAATGAAGTATAGCTGCCTGCACTTAAATTTTGGAAACACCATCAGGCACAGTCAAGTGATTACACACCGATGTTTGACCCCATCGTGAAGATCCAACAGCCACATGTCAGCTGTCTGACCACCCAAAAATAATTGACACCCCAGGAGTCTAAAAAGCTAGCCCACTCCTCAATGAGACAGAGGCTGACACCTGATTGCACATTGCACAATGCATTCAATTAACTTTGACACACATGATTTGGAAAACTGAGTGTACACCGTGTCCAGAGTAGACATACCTGACCTGGTCCATGTGCAACATGGGATTAGCCCGAACAGTAGGCATGTGTCCATGCATGTGTGACACACATGATGGACATACTTCAGAGATCACAACATTGTCACACATGCTGCATGTGTGTGTGGGTAACACCCCAGACACATATGGCGAGGCAGAGCTTCAACAAGGACACGTTTGTATGGCCCACACAGAGTGCATGTCACATATTTGTCAATGTGCAGATACATGTCAATAAATTCCACACTCATGAAGGCCAATACATACTGCCAGTAGCAGATGCGGTCCCCCACATCAACCTTGGACAACAGCAGGCCCCCCCGTGAGACATGTCACTGACTGAAAGGGACACACCTGTGTATCAGATGAGGAAGGGCCATTACAGAAATAATGGACATGATTCTAGTTCAAGCAGACAGACAAACTGTGGTAGCGTAACCAGGCTGAAGGAATGCAAAGATCATGTTAGACACAGTTCACAGACAAGGCATGCACTTACCCCCTCCTTGCTGCTGTCTGGCCTTTAACAGCCCATCCAGGTCAGGGAAGACCACTGGCAGAATCCGGCGCATGTGGGGGTTCAGGGTCCGGTGTCCGCCCCTACTGCGAGGAGGCGACAGCTTCAGCAGGACTCTAGCAATGCATCTGCTCCAGCCACCTGTTCAGTGCAGGTACCTGCACACTTTGCGTGTGACAACTACTGAGTGAACATGCTAGCCAATGCTTCACACAATGCCATTAGTGCTAGTCAGACAAGATGCACAATGAGAGAGGATGTGGACTGCACACTCACCTGCTCCCCTGGTTTCCCATACAGCTTGCTGTACTGTGGTAGGAGGCTGTCCAGCAGGGCCTGGTTTTCCTCCTCTGTGAAGGCTGGGGCCCTCTCCACAGTACGTGCCATCCTTGGAGCCAGAGGATACAGAGACAGCAGCAGTGGTAGCAGAGATGTCTATATGGAGCATTCAGTGCAGGCAAGTGAGCTCTCAGGGCAAGACACAGCCTTATATTTGTGCTGCAGAGGCAGAATCGGTCCCAAGCGTACAAAGCGATAGGTCCGACTCGTTCGCATCCTATGAATTAGTCCAATCCATGAGATGGGACGCATCGGACACGCCTACCGCAACTTTCAAAATACCTGCATCATGACAGTTTAGATTTTGATACATTTGTACTAAAAGTTAACCGAATCGTATCCTACGCGAATCGTGCACGATGCAAAATGCGAGTCTGTCACCATGACGACCAACAGGCAACCAGTGCGTCTGGCTCGGTCAGGATGTGTCAGACGCGTGTATTGAAAACTCACACGCGTCGAACAGCATTGAATCTAGCATGCAATCGGTCAGTCCAGCTCGGTCAGGAGGTGTCAGACGCGTGTATTGAAAACTCACCCGCGTCGAACAGCATTGAATCAAGCATGCAATCGGTCAGTCCGGCTCGGTCAGGAGGTGTCAGACGCGTGTATTGAAAACTCACACGCGTCGAACAGCATTGAATCAAGCATGCAATCGGTCAGTCCGGCTCGGTCAGGAGGTGTCAGACTCGTGTATTCAAAACTCACACACGTCGAACAGCATTGAATCAAGCATGCAATCGGTCAGTCCGGCTAGGTCAGGAGGTGTCAGACGCGTGTATTGAAAACTCACACGCGTCGAACAGCTTTGAATCAAGCATGCAATCGGTCAGTCCGGCTCGGTCAGGAGGTGGCAGACGCGTGTATTGAAAACTCACACGCGTCGAACAGCATTGAATCAAGCATGCAATCGGTCAGTCCGGCTCGGTCAGGAGGTGGCAGACGCGTGCATGCAATGCCCACTCATCAACTCAGACAATGTATGTATGAATAATGGCATGCTGTATGCCCTGTGTGGATGGAGTTCTTCACATGTCAAATGGGACAGACACAATAGACAAGACTACTCACATTATGATCCTAGCTTACAGTGCAACTATAGCAGTGTTTGTGAGGGACATGACTAGGGGGAGTGACCACTTCACAGATCATCCTCCTATGCTTGGCCACTGTCCCAGGGGATCATTGTGTTGTGTAGGTCATACATCACATCATGACAATGTCCAGACCATGACAGTGTTGTGCATGGTGACAAGCTGTCTGTATGTAGTGTTGTTGCTAGGTCGTAATACCTAGTCCATGTCTGTGTACATTCAATGCATGTGCTATTTGACCTAAGAATCTATGGCTGATACTTAATTGTGTGTGTGTTGTGCATGTTACAATTGATCACATGGAGAGTGTCAGAGAACAGTGAGTAGTCACAGTACTACACAGGAGTATTTGGTAATACATGAAATAATTGTGTGTATGTTCATGCTCACATTGCTGTAATTTCTGGATTAGGTCAACCTCAGACATCTGACTTCACTGTGTCATCATTGTAAGTGCCACGCAATCTGTTGATACTGTATTACTTGAAGTTTAAATCATATAGTAATATGTGTACATACTTTGTCATGTGTTCCTCAGGGCACCAAATGTCCACAGACCCTTCCCGGATCTTGAAACCATGGTGGAGCGTGAGTGCATGAGGAAATACAGGTTCACAAGGGCATTAATTTTGGAATTGACAGACCAGATGTCACCACACTTGCTACCTGGACGCACATATCCCTTTGCCCTGACCCCCAAGGTGAAGGTGAAGGCGGCACTACATTTTTTTGCCACCGGTTCGTTCCAGTTTACTGTGTCTGATGCTGGTGGGATGTCTCAGACGATGTTCAGTCGAGTGCTCCGGGATGTGTGTGAGGCCATGTTGAGGTTCCTCGACCTGTACATACATTTTCCCACACCGCCACAGTTCCGTGCCATTAAGGATGACTTTTATGCCCTGGGACACATGCCACATGTGATTGGATCGATTGATGGGACACATGTGGGTTTGGTTGCACCACGAGCCCATGAACAGGTTTACAGGAATCGTAAACACTTTCATTCAATCAATGCCCATGTGGTATGTCTGGCGGACCAGATCATCTCCCATGTATGTGTGCGTTTCCCGGGATCTGCACACGACGCATACATAATGAGGATGAGTCGGATCCCCCAGCTGATGTCCCAGTTCATGAATGAGCGTGCCTGGCTTGTTGGGGAGTCAAGTTGTCAGTGTCAGTTGTGTGATCATTGTTTGTCAGGTTGTACCCTGTTGTTGCTCAACTGATCCTTCATATTTGATAATTTTAGGAGACTCTGGAAACCCAAACATGCCCTGGTTGCTGACACCACTCAGGAACCCGGTCACACCTGCTGATGTCCGTTGCAACGGGGCACATGGGCGGACCAGGCGTGTGATTGAGCGCACATTTGGGCTGCTGAAGACCAGATTCCGCTGCCTTGACCGGACAGGAGGTGCCCTTCAATATTCCCCAGAGAAGGTGTGCAAAATCATTATAGTGTGCTGTATGCTTCACAACAAGGCTGTGAGGAATAAGCTACCGCTCATTCTGGATGACAGGGACCAACGTCCTCCCTCATGGGAGGATCCAGGCCTGGGGAACGTTGCCAGTGAGGAGGAGGAGGAAGAGGAGGTAGATGTCAGGAGACAGCTCATTGACAACTTCTTCGCTTGAGTGTAAGCATGCATATATGTCTGATGATGCCTTTCCTAAGCGTGATGTGTGTATGTAGGACAATATGTTGTGATATGTGTGTGGGTCAGCTAATTTACAGGCTCATTGCCGTTGTACAGTGTATGTTAAGTTATGATGGTCTCCACTACATTGTTGTATTCACTCCTAGCAATTGGTCAGAATTTACAATGGACAATAGTGAGTCAATGATTGGATATGTCCTCATGGCAAGTTGTATTTAAGACTGTACTGTGTCTCTCCTTCACAGGCTCCTTTGGCTGTTGTGTGGGTACACACAACGCTGTTCCATAATGGATTTTCAATTTGGACCACTACTCTCTGATAGCCAATCTATTTGGTCAGATTTGTCTTTTCTTTGTTTTATTTGGATACTTGGAACTGTCATCAGTTTGCTTTTGTGTTGAGCAGAGCTTCTGCCTGTGTAATAAACCTATTACACACATTGATGTTTGCCTTCTCCGTAGCAAAAACATGCTACAACCGTTCATATCATGTTTTTCTGCCATGGTGTTCATTTCATTAGACAATGGTCTTTGTTTGTGCGGTTCAATGGTTTTTATTTGACAACAGTGTGTGCAATGTTTAATGTTACATGTGCTATGTGTGTTGTGCTGACCTTGCGTGGCTATCTCTGGTATGTGTCATGTGACATTTCTTCATGAGGCGGTAGATGAATTGTAAGCTGGGCCCTAGGATCATGCTGTATTATGCTAAAGTTACCAGAGCCAAGCTGACATAATAGCTTTGTGTGTGACATTTTAGCACACATTCTTTCTGTGATTGTAGTGCAAGATGCCTTTGAGTCCACATGAGATCATTTTGGTACTGTTGAAGCGCTGCGCCACAAGGTTGAAAAACAGGACTCTTTGTAATGGTAGAATTAGTCAGCACGGATAGTTTTGCCATGAACTGCTACACTTTGTTACACATAAGTGGAATACTTGCATTACATTGACGCACAGGGCAATAATCTACACAGATGGAAGATCTACGTATACGCACCAGCGCTTTGCTGTGCATATGCTGTGACCAGTACTCCTACTGTCTGAGGTGAGCGGTTGACCCGTATTGCCACAGAGTTCTTCAATGGTTTGTAGAATCTGTCACCATCACAGGGAGGGTGGTGCGTTCCACACTGAGGTTGTAAACACATTTCACCTGTACTATTATGTTTGAATATGGAATTGTAGGTTGTTTGAGAATCATGTTTACTGCTGCTGGGGCTAGCTCGTATGCTGCATTGTAGGACAACAGTCAGAGATTGTTTTTTCTCACACGTGAATTATTGAACATTACACACACTCTGATTCCTGATTTGGTGGACAAGCATGGGTGAGTGAGCGTGAATGTGTGCATTGCTACCTTGCTTCGGAGATGTTGTTGGTGCTGGCTACTGGGTGGTAGAATCTTTGCGTGTCTTCTGCATATATTTTGTAGAGATGATGAGACACCAGAGGTAGTAGGTCATTGGATTGTGTGTTCTGATGTGCAACTTATGTCCAGCCATCCTTCGACAACGGCCTATTTTGCCGTGCATACTTCTGTATGAGAAGAATCACTACCACAGAACTCATGCACCTCAGTGTGAGACAGTGCCAGGTGATACAGATCATGAGCTAATAAGTGGGTACAGTGTACAATTCACAGATGACACAGGGATTGTGTGAATATGAATGTATTAATGTGCATGTGACAAAATCTAACAGGTAAAGGTGATTGCATTCCCAAATTTATTATCCACAGTTCATAGAGGAGTTGGAAGTGTTGTCAGATGAAAATCCTTCTGAGCGAAATCCACAGTCCATTTGGCATTTAGTCCAACTTACATGCTCCATCCCATGTGGGAGAGTCCAGGGACTGTCAACAAAGTGAATGATTTGCACACAATGGAGGATATCCAGAGCATTTCTTTGGTTCCGGGGGGGGATGCATGTCCATCAGTCTCTCACTTGCCATCCTTCCTTGGACGGCCCCTCCTCTTCTTTGTTGTGGGTGGACCCTCAGTATCAGGCTGCAGCAGCGGAGGGGACTCTACGCCAGACTCCTCATCCCTCCCTGTGGCAGTTGCCGATGTAGAGGCAACAGGTGTGGAGTGCACACGGGGAGGTGGGGTAATGTTGGTGGTTATCTGGCGTAGGCATGTAAGTATGTCCCTATGCACCGCCTTGAGATTGTCTATTTTCGACCAGTTGGACTCCATACGGTCCATGTGTTGGTCCATACGGTCCATGTGTTGGTCCACACGGTCCATATGCTTGTCCATCCGGTCGAAATGTGCAGCCTGCTGATGTTTTATGTCCCTGAGGATCCCGACAACCTGGCCAAAGTCTCCGGTGCATTCGCGATATACATCGGAAATGCGTTGTAACTCGGGGTCAGCTTGTTGTCCGACACCAGCTGTGGGACGTGTCCTCCCACCACGCACCCTCACACCACTCCTTTCCCTACCCGCACGGACATTGCCTGGCGTAGCATGCACTGACAGCTCCTGTCCTCCTTCATTGTTGATAGGGCTGGTATTTCCTGCCAAATCCAGATTGGGCTGACTTGCTGTGCTCCCAGGGTTTTGTTGTCTGGTTGTGTCCGTGGGGATCCGGGGCGTCTGGATGTTAATGGACGTTGCAGGAGTGGTCGCTGAGGCTGCTGATCGTACTGGTGCCGCATGCTGATCCACACCGGAGGTGCCAGGTTGGTTCCCATCGCCCGAGGAGGTGTGAGAGTCATCCACACTGGAGGTCTCAGTGTCCGACGTTGTGCTGGAGCTGCTGGTGGACTCTGAATCTTCTCCAGATGATGCCCTCTGTTCTGGAGTGCCTGTGGGTAGTAGAGAGACACAATGTTAGTTGTGTATTTTCAGATGTTATGTTGTCATGCACAGCCTAATGTGAGGATGTTGTGGATAATGTTGCGTTGCCTTCTTATTTGTACTCATCAATCGTCACAGACACTGAGATATTTTGTAATCGGACATTGTTATTTTGGAGACATGTGGTTTACTGAGCATGTCCAGCTCTGTGCATCAATGTACATGTATTGTTATCCTTGACTGTTCGTATTAATTTTTTGGCAAGTGTCACACTGTGCATGAGCCAGGTGTGTTGTTATTTCACACATCAGTGTTTTCACTATGACATACATACTGTAACTAATCTTATGTTTGGCAGGAATTGTGCATCTGTGCTTGCCTTTGTGGAGTTTCTCACAGTTACATTGCTGGGGTGACATGCAAACTCACTCTCCTGAATATGTGTCATCATTAGATGATTTTGCTTGGATGTATGTGTTGATGTGAACAATCAATGACATCACATGTGTAACCTCGTATGCAATAGCAATGCGTTTCTTATGACAAATGCATTGTTACATGGCAGTCCTTGTAACACAGCTCATTACATTGACATGCAGTAGGGGAGTAACTGACATGAGTAGTTGTATTATGCGATAATGGTATGATCTGACATTCCCTAATGTTGCCCTCACTGGACTTGTAATGGTGAATAGTATAAGTTTGTACTCCTGCGCAGAGCCTACAGCAAGTTTGTGTGATGTTTCGCATTGTGCTGTTCTGCTATGTCCCAACATGGTTGTTGTTATGCGTGTGTATTTTTTGCATTGTTTGTGAACGTATGCAATGTGAGTAGTCATATTTATGTTGATATTTTTCATCACTTTGCACACATGTGTATATCTTGATGTGTTGCATTTTGTAGCTGCATACTTTTGCACATGATCACTTCATGTACATTCTACTTGTTCTCCATGGACAGAGAGATCTTTCCCAGGGATGGTTGTTAGAAATGGGATCTCTAGTTGGCAAGGGCTTGCACCTTTGTCCAAGTAGGGACCCTTCTTCCTAGTCAGGGTAAGGGTGTTACACTCGTGAAGTAACCCCTGCTCACCCTCGTGGTAGCTTGGCACGAGCAGTCGGGCTTAATTCAGAGGCAGTGTGTAAATCATTTGCACATAACCAACAGTAATACAGTGTAAGCACTACAAACGGACACCACACCAGTTTAGAAAAATAACCAATATTTTATATACTCAAGACAAGACCAATTACGACAAAAATCCACAATACTATACTTTAAAAATGAATGCTTGATACAGTAACTTCTTCTTTGCAAGAATAGTTCAAAGACAAAGTTCGTACGAGTCGGTAGCTCCGTCCGAGCCTACCGTGATGCTGAAAACCACAGAGTCTAACAGTTCCAGCCGACCGCGTCGATACGGGCCAGCAGAGTCATGAACAGACTCGGTTACAGTACCTTTCTCGTTGTGGCTGGTACGGAGTGTACGAGCCGGTCGGCGTTCGTCGCGGTTGCGGTGCAAGACGGAGCGATGCAAGGTGCGGTGTCCCTCGATGCGGTGCAGGCAGCGGCTCGATGAGCGTCGTGCAGACGGAGTCGGTGAGTCCAAGGCGTGCGATGCAGGGTGAGACGATGCTCGATGCGGTGCTGACAGGTTGCGATGCAGGCGACCAAGCCGGAGTGCGGGAGCTGGCGTCGGACAGCGGTGCGAGTCGGAGCGGTGCGTCGCAGACGTGCGAGCGGTGCCCCAAATGCGGTGCGGTCACGACTCTTGAGCCAGTTGCAGCGACCTCGCCGGTCGGGTCCGGTTGGTTCAGTGAAGCGATGTGATGCGAACTGCGGTGCCCACAGGTCACGGTGCAAGCAGCGGCTCGATGTTGGCGGCGTCGGACGTCGCCCACGGTGAGACCAGGGTTGCGATGCAAAGCGGGGCGATGCGGTCTGCGGTGCAAACAGGTCACCGGCCAGGGATGGATTCGGTTGACGGCGTCGGTTGCAGTTCCCTTCCTCTGTGGCGACTGAAACAGCGTTCCAGAAGCAGTACCCAAAGGCTTGTGAAGTCTTTGTAGTCCCTGAGACTTCTTAACAGGAGGCCAGCTCGGTTCCAGGCCCTTGGAGATACTCAGCACAAGTTTGTAGAAAGTTCATTCCAGTCCTTTCACTGCCCAAGGCAGAAGCAGCAGCTGCAGGCCAACCCAACAAAGCAACAACACAGCAAAGGGGCAGTACTCCTCCTGGCAGCTCTTCGTCTTGGCAGGTTCCTTGATTCCAGCGAGATCTAAATTCATGGGGTCAGGGCCCCAATATTTATATCCCAAATTCCTTTGTTCTCTGAAGGCAGAGAGGCCTTTGCCTAGTCCAAACCAGTTCTGGAGCACTTTGTTGACAAGTCTCCGTCCTTTCTTTCAGTGAGTAGGCCAGGGACATCAGACGCACCACAGGAGGTGGAGCCAGCATTGTGGAGGGAAGGCACTGTCCTATTCAGGGCCCAGGTGCGACCCCTCCCACCCATCTACATGTAGATCTTGCTATTCAGCCCTGTGCTGACTCACCCTGTCTCCTGGCATCCCCCAGCCCCTGTCACTCACATTCCAGACAAGGAATACACAACCTCGCAGAGGCAGGCTTGGATGGTTAGACAAGAAAATACCCACTTTCTAAAAGTGGTATTTTCAAACACAGAATGTTAAAACCAACTTCACTAAAAGATGCATTTTATCATTCTGAGTCCAGGCATACTAAACTCGAATTTCTACCATGTTCCCGGGGTCAGCTAGGATTATAAACTGTAATAATCAAAACTGCCCGTTCTGGCCTAGGGGGAACAGGTAGCCTTGCAATAGTGAAAAACGAACTAGGTTGTAATTCACTATCAGGACATGCCGCACACACCAGGGCATGTCCTACCTTTCGCGTACAACGCACCCTGCCCACAGGGGTACCTTGGGCCTACCTTAGGGGTGACTAACATGTAGCAAAGGGAAGGTTTAGGGACTTGCAAGTGTGTGCACTTGCCAAGTCGACATGGCAGCCCCAGGCTGCGCACAGGCTCTGCAATGGCAGGCCCGAGCTACATTTTACAGGCTGTTTGCGTGGGTGGCACAATCCAGTGCTGCAGCCCACCAACAGCATTTGGTCTATAGGCCCTGGCACTCGCAGTGCACTTTACAAGGGACTGACAGATAAACCAAATAGGCCAATCATGGAAACACCAATCCATAACACATTTTATACAGGAGCTCTTGCACTTTCCCACTGGACCGCAGTGAGGAAAGTGCGCAGAATCATTACACCAGCAAAAACAGAGTCAAAACCGGGAGGTCAGAAAGCAAAAAGTCAGGGGAAACACGCCAAAGATGCCAAGTCTAACACATGTCCCCTCCAGCTGAAAGTAGGGAGAACTACCCAACCCCATTGGAGTTCTCCTCACTAAGGCGGAAGAACCTGGACAGACCATCTGCGTTGGCGTGTTCTGTACCAGGACGGTGCTCCACCGTAAAGTCCATTCCCTGTAGGGAGATGGACCACCTCAGAAGTTTTGGATTCTCACCCCTCATTTGCATCAACCATCTGAGGGGCCTGTGGTCTGTCTGAACCCAGAAGTGAGTCCCAAACAGGTATGGTCTCAACTTCTTCAGTGCCCAGACCACAGCAAAAGCTTCCCTTTCTATGGCACTCCACCTCTGTTCCCTGGGAAGTAGTCTCCTGCTAAGGAAGACTACAGGCTGATCCAGGCCCTCTTCGTTCAGTTGTGAGAGCACCGCTCCCACACCATGCTCTGAAGCGTCAGTCTGCACGACAAATTCTTTGGAGAAGTCAGGTGCCTTGAGCACGGGCGCCGTGCACATGGCTGCCTTCAGGGCATCAAAAGCTTTCTGGCAGGATTCAGTCCAGATCACTTTCCTGGGCTGCCTCTTAGAGGTCAGCTCTGTTAAGGGGCAACGATGGTGCCATAGCCCTTAACAAAGCTCCTATAGTAACCGGTGAGACCTAAGAAGGCTCTCACCTCTGTCTGGGTCTTGGGGGTTCCCAAGCCAGAATGGTGTCAATCTTGGGTTGTAGGGGCGCAACCTGGCCGCTTCCTACCTGGTGTCCCAAGTACACCACAGAACCCTGCCCGATCTGGCACTTACTGGCCTTGATCGTGAGGACTGCACCTTGCAGAGCCCTCAACACTTTCTCAAGGTGCTGTAAATGTTCTTCCCAGCTGGAACTGAACACAGCAATGTCATCCAGGTAGGCGGCACTGAAATCCTCCAGCCCAGCCAACACCTGATTGACCAACCTCTGAAAGGTGGCAGGGGCATTCTTCAACCCAAAGGGCATCACCCGGAATTGGTAATGACCTTCTGGGGTTGAGAATGCTGATCTCTCCTTGGCCCCATCGGTTAAGGCAATCTGCCAGTACCCAGACGTCAAATCAAACGTGCTGAGGTACCGGGCAGCTCCCAACCGATCAATGAGCTCATCAGCTCTGGGGATGGGGTGCGCGTCAGTCCTGGTGACGGCATTGAGCCCACGGTAGTCCACACAAAACCGGAGTTCTGGAGTGGCACCGGGCGCCGCAGCCTTTGGGACCAAGACCACTGGGCTGGCCCAAGGACTGTGGGAGGGCTCAATCACCCCTAACGCCAACATCTTAGAGACCTACTCCTTGATGCTGGCTCTGACCCGGTCAGTCAACCTGTAAATCTTGTGCTTCACAGGAGGGCTGTCACCGGTGTCCACGTCATGGGTACACCAGTGAGTAACACCGGGGGTCAGAGAGAACAGTGGGGCGAACTGTCCCAACAACTGGCGACAGTCCCCCTGCTGCTCCTGAGTCAGAGTAGGGGAGAGGATCACACCCTCTACGGACCCATCATGCTCCTTGGTAGACAGGAGGTCAGGGAGAGGCTCACTCTCCTCTTCCACCCCATCATCTGTCGCCAAGAGCATACTCACTTCGGACCTCTCGAAGTGGGGTTTGAGGCGGGTCACGTGAAGGACCCTCAAAGGGTTCCTTGGAGCCTGCAAATCCACCAGGTAGGTGACGTCACTTTTGCGCTCCTTTACCTCATATGGCCCAGTCCACTTGTCCTGCAAGGCACAAGGTGCCACTGGGGCCATGACCCACACTTTTGGCCCAGGTTGAAATTCGACCAGAGTGGCATTCTGGTCATACCATCTCTTCATTTCTTCCTGGCTTGCTTCTAGGTTCGCCTGAGCGAGTTTCCTGAAGCGGGCAGTTTGGTTTCTAAAGGCCAGCATGTAGCTAAATACATCCTGGGGAGTTTTCCTGGGAGCCGCCTCCCAGCCTTCCTTTACCAAACTCAGAGGTCCTCTGACAGGGTGGCCATACAGGAGCTCAAAGGGGCTGTACCCAAGAGACTTCTGAGGCACCTCCCTGTATGCAAAGAGTAGGCATGGCTTCTGTTAGACCCTTGATCATGCCTTTCAAGGTCTGGTTGAATCTCTCCACCAGACCGTTTCCTTGTGGGTGGTAAGGAGTGGTGAACTTGTAGGTCACACCACACTCCTTCCACAGGGATGTCATATACTTCGATATGAAATTGGTCCCCCTATCAGAAACCACCTCTCTGGGGAATCCCACACGGGAAAAGATCCCCATTAACGCCCGGCCCACCACTGGCGCCGTCGTTGTCCTGAGGGGGATTGCCTCCGGGTACCGGGTGGCATGGTCCACCAAGACCAGGATGTACCTGTTGCCCATGGCTGTCTTGGGATCCAGTGGCCCCACAATATCCATCCCTACCCTTTCAAAGGGTGTTCCCACAACAGGGAAAGGTTGGAGAGGAGCTTTGACCTTCCTCCCACTCTTACCACTTGCCTGGCAAGTTTGGCAAGACCTACAGTGTGCATCTGACTGCCTTCGCATTTGGGGCCAGAAGAAGTGGGTGACAAGCCTGTCAAAGGTCTTGTCCTGCCCCAAATGTCCTGCCAAAGGCACGTCATGAGCCAGACCCAGTAGGAAGGTCCTGAAGGGCTGGGGTACCACCAGCACACGGGCTGACCCAGGCTCAGCAACCTTAGGCTCACTGTATAGGAGACCACTCTCCCAGTAGATCAGATGTGACCCGGACTGGTTACCAGCTGCCTGGTCTGCAGCCTGCCGCCGCAGACCCTCCAGAGTAGGGCACTCGCTCTGCTCCCTGCAGAACTCCTCCCTGGTGGGACCCCCTTCTTGCTGCCAATGGGTCAGCTCAGAGATGTCTCCCAGTTCGGCTACCTGCTCCCCTGTAGGCACCGGGGCGTCCCCCTCGAGGTCCGCCTCCTCCCGGTCCGTGGGAACTTCGGGGCCGGTTTCCCGCGCCCCTGCCCTTTCTCTTGGCAGGGACTTGGGCCACTGTTTCAGGCTCCAAGTCCTCTTGATCACCCTTGCTGGCTGCCATTGACCGAGTAGACACGCATGCCCACTCTGGCAACCCAAGCATCTCCAAGTGAGACCTGAGCTCAACCTCCTTCCATGAGGACTGCTCCAGGTCGTTTCCTAGCAGACAATCTACAGGCATGGTAGGGCTCACAACCACCCTCAAGGGACCTGAGACCCCCCCATTCAAAGGGAACCTGCGCCACCATACATTGGCGCTCTGAGTTGTCTACAGCAACTACTTGGTGGAATGCTCCTGGGACTACTTGCTTCTCAGACACCAGGTGACACCGGACTGAGGTCACACTGGCTCCAGTATCTCTGAGAGCCTCTACCCTGTTCCCATTGATGGTCACCCAGGTGCTATATTTCTTTGTGTTAGGGGGCACCTGGTTTCCTGGGACCATCTCACTGTCCCCGAGTGAGACAAGGGTAATTTCTGCGGGATCCCCACCCTCCTGTGGGCACCCCTCCTCCCCAAGCGCTACACTAGCCAACACTTTGGACTGTCCACCGGTGGGTGGCTGTGTCCCCTTTGGGCACTTGGGGTCCCCCTTAAAGTGACCTACCTGGTCACATGCATAACACTTGCGGGGCCGGTCTCAACAGGCTTCCCTGTAGAGACCCCTTTCTTCTTATCACCGGGGGCTGGGAACCTTTACCCTGGGTACTAGTTTGGGGCCCTTTAGAGAACTCCTGGGCTTTACCCTTGTCCCCCCCACCTTTCTGCTGGGGACCCTGCCCACCTTTGGCTGAGTCTCCCCAAACGCTTTCTTGTGGACCCTGGTACTCACCCAGCGGTCCGCTTCCATAGCAAGCTTCCTGGGGTCAGTTAGCTTACTATCAACTAGGTGCTGGCGCAGATCTGCAAAACATAGACTAGACAAGTGCTCCCATGCAATCAAGTTGTAGAGCCCCTGAAAATCTGTTACACTACTGCCCTTCACCCAACCATCCAGAGACCTGCAGAACACATCCACACATTCCAACCAAGTGTTGGCATCAGACTTCTTACTGGACCTGAACTGATCCCTGTACTTTTCAGGAGTAAGACCATACTTCGTGAGAAGGGCATCCTTCATGTCAGCATAGGTGAGGTGATACCCCTTACCCAAAGCTATCAGAGCATCCCTTGCTTCTTCCGGGAAAAGTGGCCACAATCCTGCTCCCCAATTCTCCTCAGGGACCCCATTCATGTGTATGGCTGCCTCATAACCCTAAAACCACCTTTGTATGTCATCCCCCTTCTTGAACTCCTTGCCTACGTTCTTGGGAATGTGCACAATCCTGTCTGCCTTTCTGGACGAATTGCTGCCACCATCTGAGCCTGACTTACTCCTAAGTTCTAGCTCCTTCAGTTCTCTCTCATGCTCTAAGAGCATCTTCCTCTCCTCTATGGCCAGTCTCTTCTCCTCCCGCTCACTCTCCAGCCTGAGCTTCTGCAGCTCGAACTGCCTTGCCTCCCGCCTGTCCTCCAGCTCCTCTGGGGACAGACTGCTGCTGCCTGACCTGGCAGGTTCCCCCTACCCAAAAGCACATCCACCCTGGAAATAGGCTCCTCCACCTCCTCACTGAGATTACCAGGCTGCCCATTGGCATGTCTGGCTGCTACCCAGGCCCTCAGCACCTTCTGTAGCTCCTCCTTCCTTGTGAGGCCTTTAATTTGGACTTTCAGGTTTTTACAAATCGCTCGTAGCTCCTTTACGGCGTAGGATTCCAACCTATCCTCCTCAAAGATAACTTCCAGAGATGCAACGGATGATGCAATTGATTCAGGCATGACAAAAGTAGTGAGTTGAAAGCTGGCAAGATCAAAAATAGGCCAAAAGAAAAAGAACCAGTATGTGGTACGTAATGGTCTGCGATATGGTAGTAGTGCACACCAATCACTGTAAGTCAAGTGCAAACACAAGTCCTATCCTCACCGCTGACAACCAATGTTAGAAATGGGATCTCTAGTTGGCAAGGGCTTGCACCTTTGTCCAAGTAGGGACCCTTCTTCCTAGTCAGGGTAAGGGTGTTACACTCGTGAAGTAACCCCTGCTCACCCTCGTGGTAGCTTGGCACGAGCAGTCGGGCTTAATTCAGAGGCAGTGTGTAAAGCATTTGCACATAACCAACAGTAATACAGTGTAAGCACTACAAACGGACACCACACCAGTTTAGAAAAATAACCAATATTTTATATACTCAAGACAAGACCAATTACGACAAAAATCCACAATACTATACTTTAAAAATGAATGCTTGATACGGTAACTTCTTCTTTGCAAGAATAGTTCAAAGACAAAGTTCAGTACGAGTCGGTAGCTCCGTCCGAGCCTACCGTGATGCTGAAAACCACAGAGTCTAACAGTTCCAGCCGACCGCGTCGATACGGGCCAGCAGAGTCATGAACAGACTCGGTTACAGTACCTTTCTCGTTGTGGCTGGTACGGAGTGTACGAGCCGGTCGGCGTTCGTCGCGGTTGCGGTGCAAGACGGAGCGATGCAAGGTGCGGTGTCCCTCGATGCGGTGCAGGCAGCGGCTCGATGAGCGTCGTGCAGACGGAGTCGGTGAGTCCAAGGCGTGCGATGCAGGGTGAGACGATGCTCGATGCGGTGCTGACAGGTTGCGATGCAGGCGACCAAGCCGGAGTGCGGGAGCTGGCGTCGGACAGCGGTGCGAGTCGGAGCGGTGCATCGCAGACGTGCGAGCGGTGCCCCAAATGCGGTGCGGTCACGACTCTTGAGCCAGTTGCAGCGACCTCGTCGGTCGGGTCCGGTTGGTTCAGTGAAGCGATGCGATGCGGACTGCGGTGCCCACAGGTCACGGTGCAAGCAGCGGCTCGATGTTGGCGGCGTCGGACGTCGCCCACGGTGAGACCAGGGTTGCGATGCGAAGCGGGGCGATGCGGTCTGCGGTGCAAACAGGTCACCGGCCAGGGATGGATTCGGTTGATGGCGTCGGTTGCAGTTCCCTTCCTCTGTGGCGACTGAAACAGCGTTCCAGAAGCGGTACCCAGAGGTTTGTGAAGTCTTTGTAGTCCCTGAGACTTCTTAACAGGAGGCCAGCTCGGTTCCAGGCCCTTGGAGATACTCAGCACAAGTTTGTAGAAAGTTCATTCCAGTCCTTTCACTGCCCAAGGCAGAAGCAGCAGCTGCAGGCCAACCCAACAAAGCAACAACACAGCAAAGGGGCAGTACTCCTCCTGGCAGCTCTTCCAGCTCTTCGTCTTGGCAGGTTCCTTGATTCCAGCGAGATCTAAATTCATGGGGTCAGGGCCCCAATATTTATATCCCAAATTCCTTTGTTCTCTGAAGGCAGAGAGGCCTTTGCCTAGTCCAAACCAGTTCTGGAGCACTTTGTTGACAAGTCTCCGTCCCTTCTTTCAGTGAGTAGGCCAGGGACATCAGACGCACCACAGGAGGTGGAGCCAGCATTGTGGAGGGAAGGCACTGTCCTATTCAGGGCCCAGGTGCGACCCCTCCCACCCATCTACATGTAGATCTTGCTATTCAGCCCTGTGCTGACTCACCCTGTCTCCTGGCATCCCCCAGCCCCTGTCACTCACATTCCAGACAAGGAATACACAACCTCGCAGAGGCAGGCTTGGATGGTTAGACAAGAAAATACCCACTTTCTAAAAGTGGTATTTTCAAACACAGAATGTTAAAACCAACTTCACTAAAAGATGCATTTTATCATTCTGAGTCCAGGCATACTAAACTCGAATTTCTACCATGTTCCCGGGTCAGCTAGGATTATAAACTGTAATAATCAAAACTGCCCGTTCTGGCCTAGGGGGAACAGGTAGCCTTGCAATAGTGAAAAACGAACTAGGCTGTAATTCACTATCAGGACATGCCGCACACACCAGGGCATGTCCTACCTTTCGCGTACAACGCACCCTGCCCACAGGGGTACCTTGGGCCTACCTTAGGGGTGACTAACATGTAGCAAAGGGAAGGTTTAAGGACTTGCAAGTGTGTGCACTTGCCAAGTCGACATGGCAGCCCCAGGCTGCGCACAGGCTCTGCGATGGCAGGACCGAGCTACATTTTACAGGCTGTTTGCGTGGGTGGCACAATCCAGTGCTGCAGCCCACCAACAGCATTTGGTCTATAGGCCCTGGCACTCGCAGTGCACTTTACAAGGGACTGACAGATAAACCAAATAGGCCAATCATGGAAACACCAATCCATAACACATTTTATACAGGAGCACTTGCACTTTCCCACTGGACCGCAGTGAGGAAAGTGCGCAGAATCATTACACCAGCAAAAACAGAGTCAAAACCGGGAGGTCAGAAAGCAAAAAGTCAGGGGAAACACGCCAAAGATGCCAAGTCTAACAATGGTCTTTTGCCTTTTCATGGTCAGAGCTGTGAGGTACAGTGTGTTTGGTGCTTGAGTTAGGCTGTGTTGACTTCTACCCCACTTTCCAATGGCTAACAGACCAGCTTACTCATCATTGTCAGAGGAGCAATGACAGTGAGGGTGGTATTTTTGAAGGATGCTGAGACCGCTGACTGATGTTGAATTATAATGCTACACACAACAATGCTTTGTGCACATGACACAACGCAAGGGTGTCAGCCGTCTTGCATTACACCTCACATCTACTGTCCGTGGGCATTGTCCCGGATGTGTGTTTATCTGTGTGTGTTTTGTGTTATGTGGTGTGACAGCTAATTAGAGTGTGTCCTGTCCTCCACCCACATTTGTAGCATGCACATTGAGGGCACATGTGACTGATCTATACCTGTCAGTGTGTGTAATGTGCAGTTAAGGTTATGGTCTGTAGTTGTGTGAGTAGGACAAGAACTGGCAGTAGATATTTCCAGATTTCGTACAGGATGGCCCTGTGTAGCCATCTTGACAGGGCATTTGCATTCACTCTCAGGGACAGCATAGTGACAGATGTCTTTTTGTGGGACTGGGGAGGACTAGTGTGTGCTGGTGGCAGTAGTCATTGCTTCCACTCCTCCTCCCACCCAGGACAAATGGGCCAGCATGTTCCAGGGTTCCATGACAGTGTGTACATAGTTAAATTAAAGATGTGTTGCTGTGGTGTCTGTGGCTGTGTATTTGGGGTGAATTTAGACAATTTGTACATGTACTCACCAGGTTCAGGGATTCCAGCTAGGCCAGTTATGGCCTCCTGTGGGAGGAGGTCCCACACCTTCACCTCCCAGGTGGTGAAATGCACCGGTTTATGACGTCTACCGCCAGTCTTGGTGCTCAGGGCATGTTCTCTGGCAATGAGCCTCTTTACCCTCCTGCGAACGTCATAATACCGGTTCCGGATATCCTCCTTTGTGCGCAGGGTAGGTGAATGGGCATTCACCTTGTTAACAATCCTCTCCCACATCTTGGTTCTCTGGGACTGGGAGGTCTGTTGGGCCAACCTGCCAAATAACTGTGGCTCAACTCGGATGATTTCATCTATCATCACTTCCAACTCAGCAGCTTAGAACTACTGTGGATTCTTCTTTGGGGGCATGGTGATGGGTGTTGGTGGAGATGTGTGTGTGTGAAGGTGAGGGTGAGTGTGTGTGAGTGGAGGTGTTTCTTTGGTGCTAGTTGATGGGATGTGTGTGTTTGTGGTAGCTAGATGAGTTGTCTGTCTAGTGGTGTGGTGTGCTTGCATGTCTGTCGAAGTTGCAAATGGTTTTGGGAACTTTTGGCTCCCTTTATATTGGTTGTGTTGTGGGTGTGTCTTGTTATTTGAAAATGTGTTTTTTTGGAGATGACAATGCGTTTTTTGGTAGTCTTCTTTCTGTTTCCATGGTTTTTTTCTTTTCATTTTGTAAGTCGTTTTGACAGCACTTGATGCTTGTTCTTGTGTAATTTGTTTTGGACGAGTCTGTTCCATTCATACTGGGCTATGTGGCATCGTTGGCGTCCGAGTCTGTCGTGTCGTGTCGATGCTTGGCTATGTGGCATCGTTGGCGTCCGAGTCTGTCGGGTCGTGTCGATGCTTGGCTATGTGGCATCATTGGCGTCCGAGTCTGTCGGGTCGTGTTGTTGCTTGCCTATGTGGCATCGTTGGCGTCCGAGTCTGTCGGGTCGTGTTGATGCTTGGCTATGTGGCATCGTTGGCGTCCGAGTCTGTCGGGTCGTGTTGATGCTTGCCTATGTGGCATCGTTGGCATCCGAGTCTGTCGGGTCGTGTTGATGCTTGGCTATGTGGCATCGTTCGCGTCCGAGTCTGTCGGGTCGTGTTGATGCTTGCCTATGTGGCATCGTTGACGTCCGAGTCTGTCGGGTCGTGTTGATGCTTGGCTATGTGGCATCGTTGGCGTCCGAGTCTGTCGGGTCGTGTTGATGCTTGGCTATGTGGCATCGTTCGCGTCCGAGTCTGTCGGGTCGTGTTGATGCTTGCCTATGTGGCATCGTTGGCGTCCGAGTCTGTCGGGTCATGTTGATGCTTGGCTATGTGGCATCGTTCGCGTCCGAGTCTGTCGGGTCGTGTTGATGCTTGCCTATGTGGCATCGTTCGCGTCCGAGTCTGTCGGGTCGTGTTGATGCTTGCCTATGTGGCATCGTTCGCGTCTGAGTCTGGCGGGTCGTGTTGATGCTTGGTTACATGGAGTCGTTCGCGTACGTGTCTGTCGGTTGACGCTTGGCTATCTCGAATTTTGCGCGTACGAGTCTATCACGTCAGGCTCCTTTCCTGCTGACTCGGACGTATAATATATTTTCCGGCCGAGTCGGTCGTAAATTTCAAGCTTCGCATCGTACTCAGCTATTTGTAAGGCGTGTGTACGGTTCGGTCGGAAAAATTGACAGGTCCGTGTCGGGTAGTACGTTTTCCTGCCGAAATCGGAATCGACACCTAAGAGTGGAAATAAGACAGAATTAAGTGGAATTCCCCAAGTGTGTGGTGGAAAGAAAAAGCCACAGTAAATATCAACCAAATACCCGTGTGGAACAAACCAAAAATGGTATTGATACAGGATAGCGTGAAAAAGTAACCAAGATTCCAAAACCAATAGGGAGAAGATAGTAATAGGACTTCATACTTAAATGAATTCGATGTCATCTGGTAACAGAATGATGAAGCTGTTACACGCCAGTGAAGATGGAACCCCTCCCAAAGCAATGAGGTGCTCAAGGTCGTTATGCTGCTAAATGCAAATATGAACAGAAATAGCCATGAATAAAGCAGCAAATGGGAGGAAACCTGTCCTATAAAAATATGGTATGATGAATAACCCAAGTAACAACCGTAACTAATAGAAGGCAACGTAACTACAAAGGACTTCCAGCCGACAACCCAGTGATTAAAGATAACAGGAGGTAGTAAGGAAACGGTTACCCGTGGATAAGAAGTGGGTCACTTGAATAAGGATCCACAGGTAGAGGTACCAATTTTAAAAAACCAGAGCATAATTGAATCTAAGATAAAAAATAGAATCAAAAATACTAGTAAGAAATAGAGAAAATACCGTAGTACCTAGAAAGGTAAAATAAATCTACCATGCTGACTTACTAGTAGGTCACAATGTGAGCTAAACCTCGGGGAGAGCTGGGTGCCAATGAAAATAAGAGAAGTTGTCTTTCCTGGGATGAAGGACTACTCGACATTGAATGGGGAGCTCTGAAATGAATGCAGAAATGAGGCAAGTATTAAAGAGCAGCCAACTCTGACGAAAGCGGTGCGCCTAGGGGAACAGAGATACATAACGCTGCTAGATGACTTACCAATAAAGTCTGCTCCTCCTCACAACCGATAGGACCTGGCGGGGATCTATACTGTCAACGCAGCAGAGATTGGCCATAGGAGTAACCCAAGTCGTATATATAGGTGGCAGCCAGCCGCACGCTAATGGTTACTGCGGAAATGAGCAGCACCTGGGCTTCAAAAAGCATAGAACGAATAAGTGCCACAGCGTGGAAAAGCGGGCGCCATATTGAAATAAAAGGAAAGTCTGCAATGGGCGCCATATTAGAGTCAGTCTCGGCTCCGCAAAGATGGAATATGGCAAAGGTGGCAGAACGAGTAGGTGCCAAATCGTGGAGAAAGGCGGGCGCCATATTGAAATAGATTGAAGGTCTGCTATAGGCGCCATATTAAAGTAAGTCTCGGCGCCGCAAAGATAGAATACGGCAAGGGGTAGCACCAGAATATGGTTAAAACATAAAAAACCAAGGGGCATAGTTTCAAGGAGCTATCGCCGAGTTATCGGCACTTTAACGCATCCAAAGTCGCGCTAAATTTATCGCCCCATTCACAAGCTGGTGCTAACAGCCCATAACACCAGTTTTCCTGCGAAAGCAGTCGCAAACAACATCGCCACAGATGACCCCGGCAACTAACGCTAATGAGATGCAGAGTAGACGTTCCCGAGCAAAAACCCGCGACAACACCACACCTCAACATTCTCAACGACCAGCCACATCGGCGATAGGAACACAAAACAGGCGATACAGCACGTTACCAGCAGGAAATTAACACCTGCTCTGACCTGGTGCAAAGTCGGACATCAACCTGCACAAGAAAAGGGAGCCCAGCCCACAGCCACACCTGAAGAACAACAGATGCCATGGAGCCACTCACCAAGCACCCCTGAGCCCCGAGAGGGCAACAACACCCACCGCCACCACCCCCAGGACAGCCACCCCCCCAACGGATCCCCCCCCCGGACCGCCACAGAGGCAGCGCAGACAAAGACAGCGGACCTTCAGGAAATGCACCAGCCCCACAGACCTAACACCAGACAATGCCAATGCCCACTACAGGCCCAAAAGGACAACCCTCCTCCGCATCCTGAACATCATTGCCCATAGGCTGACGATACCAACACAGCGGACAACCAACATCCCTCCACAGACAAAGCTGCTGGCTGTGCTGCACCTGTTGGCCGCTGGTATCCTCCCAAACAACAACCGCCTGAGTCGGAGGAGTCTCACAGCCAGCCCCATCCAAGTTCCTCACACCTGTCCTGGATGCCCTTACCAGCTAGGGACCCCAGCACCCATACGTCACCCACAATGCGCAGGAACAGCTGGAGACCAAGCAATGACTATACGCCATAGCTGGATCCCCGCACGTGTCGGGGGCAATCGACTGCACACTTGTCCCACTTGTGCCCCCTGCCAACACCGCACACAATTACCGCAACAGAAAGCACACGCATCCCATCAACGTGCAGGCAATAGTGGACCACAGGGGACTCCTCACCAATGTCATAGCCAACTACCCAGGCAGTGTACATGATCCCTTCATCTTCCGACAGTGCAACATCAACCAGCGCTTCCAGGATGGCACCCATGGGAATGCACTGCTCGTTGGCAAGTACCAAATGAACACACCATACACCTCAACCCCACAATCATGCAACTCACAACTCTGGCACTGCACACGTCACAAAATCACATACAACATGCCCCCCACCAGACACGACAGCACAACTTACTGTGGCAACCTTGGTTAGCCATGTACATAAGCCATCAACGGCATGGCACCTCAGCCACACAATACCGGAATGTGGGGAGAGGTGGGAACCAGGCATGTGCGAAGGAGGCAAGTGACCCATGAATGAGAATGTACACAATGCCAAGTGTGGCGGAGATGTGCTGGACAGACTGCAGTATGCAGACCACAGACATAGCCATGTCTACATGCACTGCTGGTGTTTGGAGTGTAGTGGACAGTGGACGCAACCATGTCACCCCAGCCAGTGGGGAAGATTGCGGAAATGTAGCTTGTGACGTCCCCCCCTGTAAGCGTGTGCGGAGTGGGCTGGCCCGGAGGACGCCAGGCCAGCATTGGGGTGTGAATAAAAAGCACGTAGCTCTGGGCGTGGTTCTCTTCCGGAATGCCCAACGTGTCTGCCCGGGTGGCGCCTCCCACCCACCACGAGGCCGACGCCATCGCCGTGAGCGGTGTGGCCTGCGATCCTGTGCACCTGCTGCACCCCGGGCCGCTGGTCCCCGAACACGTCATGCCCGCCCCTGCGCAGCCAGGCCTCATTGCTCATGTGCCAACACCGGCGTGTGTCGAAGAGGGCCCACCACGTGCCGGCGCAAGCTCCAAGCCCGAAGCCCGCGACCTTGGCAGCCTCCTCAGACCATCACGGCCTCCGCGACACAGGCCTGCTTTACTCCTTTCTCATTGACGTACTCCACCACTGCCTAAGGCCTACACTACGGTCAAGTAGGTCACACATTTGGAACTGAGTCTTGATCATGCAATGGCAGAGTACACACCTTATGGCTGAGTTTATATCACTGTACTCCCTTCGATGTGGTGCCACCAACTCTGTGCATAGCATTCGAACTACACCTGTCTGTGGTCCCTTGATGACTACTGCCTTCGCCCTACACTGCGGTCGAGTGGGTCACACATGTGGAACTGAGTCTTGTTTTCTGCATGGCGGAGTTCATATCAATGTACGCAAGGAGACGAGGAAGACGTGGTTCAGCCCGGAGGAGAAAAGGATCATCGTTACGGAGGTGATCGAACACTGCCGACAACTGCTCTGGTGTCACTAACTCTGTGTATCGCGGGCCAACGACACGTGGCTGTGGGCCCCTACTGACCGCTGCCTCGGGCCTACACTGCGGTCAAGTAGGTCACACATCTGGAACTGAGTCTTTATTACACAATGGCCGAGTACACATATCAATGCTGAGTTTAAATCACTATACTCCCTTCGATGTGGTGACACAAAGTATGTGCATGGCATCCCAACCACACGTGTCTGTGGGCCCTTGATGACTACGCCTTCGGCCTACACTGCGGTCGAGTAGGTCACACATTGGGAATTCAGTCATGATTCATTTATGGCAGACTTGATATCTTTGTACTGGCCTCATCGCAGACTGCATCCCCTTTCAGCTCCGCTGCCACTAAGTCTGTTCCCCGACACCCATGGACACTTTCTGGTTGAACTTTGGTGGCAACTGAGTCTATGGACTGGGGGTTGTCTTCATCATCATGTTGGTGATACTGACTTTGTGGCAAAAATGAGGCTGTAGCATTCCACTCCTCCATTTGCCGCTTCCGGCCGGCTTCTGCCCTCTGCATCATGCCCTTGAGGACACCTTCCACTGTCCCCCGCAAACCTCCGCTACATTCACCTTCGACATCCACGAGGACCCGCTCACCTCGCGTGGCCCTATCTCACTGCACCCCAAGTCACCGTCCCGTGGCGGTGTGCCTGTGCCGTCGGCAGTGCATCCGGGGCCACTAACTCTGTGCAGCTCAAGTCATAGCCCCTGTCTGATAGCATATTGGATGGCCTCTGGGTCGATGGACTGGGGGTCATCAAGGCCATGGGTCTGTGGCCCTGCGCTGTCCGCTGCCTCCGACCTCAACTGCGGTCCACCTGGGCTCACACATAAAATCGAATCCTGACCTGCCCGGACGTCGCATCACCGCAGGATGCACACGCCACCACCGCCAGGACCAACTCCAAACAACAGGTGCCAGAGTCGGAAGTGTCTTACTGCCGGACTATCAGAGTTGCTCACACCTGTCGTGGGTGCCATCATCAGCTTGATACCCTGCTCAGCTCTTCAGGTGCCACTGACTCAATGCACCACAAATCATGGACCATTCTGCTTGCATGTTGGGTGCACACTGTACTTTCTCCGGCTACCACCATGATGCTTCACAGTTGTTTCGGTTATGCTGGTGTTTTCTGTTTCCGCTTTTATTGTGATCACTGTTCAAGTTGTTGCCAGCATCAACGACTCCATTAGGGCTGGCTTACACTCACCGCACACACATCCAGCACATGCGTCACTGTACATGTGACCATGCCAATAAAGGTGTCGAGCGCACGTGCCCGTAGCCATTTCAACGAACTATCTGAGTGTGTCCGTGTGCTCATGATGTATGCATTAGGGCCCCGGGCCCTACAACATTACATTGTGCCGTGTACAGAGGACGCAGCCCTGTCACCGCAGGTAGCGGGTGAGACATTGCACATGTAGCTTTGTCGTCCCCCACTCAATACGTAAGAGGAGTGACCTGGGCCGGCGTACGCCAGTCCAGCGTGGGGGTGTGGATGATTATCCTGTGGCTCTGGGTGTGGTTCAGTACTGGAAATGTGCAAAGGCATGTGTCTCTGGCGCAGTGTGGGTCTCCGTTGGGTAGTGTAGGTGGTCCCTGATGGGACTTGGACACCCACGTATGTGGTCTAGTTCGTCTTCCATGAGGTAGTACCCCACCTGCACCTGTTCGGCCAGCCCCTTCTGGCAGTCTGACAGCTGGCCTTGGAATGGGATGTGTGCTTAGGTGGGCTGCTGGGAGCCAGCCGGGGTGGTGGGTGCGTCCAGCTGTGTAGTCCGTGCAGGGGGTGGTGTATCCTTGATGCAGCGGTGCTGCCCAGCTCCTGGAGCCCTATTGCCTGGGATGTCCATGGACTGTTGTGGGGCGTCGGTGTCGGAAGTGTGGAGGTCCTCTTCAGCATCACTGATGGGTTGTCAGGTCTGCTCTGCTGGCGGTGTTGTTTGTCCCTCTGCAATGTGAAGGGGAGATGCTTGTTGACATTGTGTTGGCATGTATGTTGACGCATTGTTCGAGTTTACATACAGACTGCATGACAATGTACATTGTGACTGTTTGGGAGGGGCGGACTATTTGATGCGTGATAGTGGACATTTGGACTACATGAGGTGGGTGATGTTGTACACGTACATTTTCATCTCACAGTTTCCTGCTATGTCAGATGTGATTGGCCATTTTCTACGCACAGGCGGACCCAGTTGTGTCCTCTGTTCTGCAGTGTAAGTGTTGCACTGTGTCCCACATTGTCGTCCATGTGGATGTGCTGTGACTGCTATGTGTGTGTGCTGCATTGTGTGAGAGTCGCACCTGCAGCTGTGATTTTGCTGCCCCTTATCCCTTGTAGGCGGTGTGCCTTTGGCTTTCGTGCTTTTGAGGTGCTGTGATGTTGGCGACTTGGGTCATTTGTGCTCTTGGAAGGTTTTTGTACTCTTGTGCATTGTTTGTCTGCAGATGTATTGTTGAAATCAGTGGTTGTTTGTGCACGTGGATGTGTCAGAGTGTGGCCTGCTCCTTCTGGATGTGGTCCACAATCAGCCACCTCAGTCTCGTGGCGTGCACAGTGTCATGGTGATTGTACTCCGGCCATGCTGCTCGTCATGTGGTGTCACTTGCGTTGTCAGTGTGGCTCTCGCATACGCATCTTTGCTGTGTTTCGCACTGGTGCATGTGTGTGTTGTGGAATTGGTGTTGTGTGGGGTGGGACCCCTTCGGGCACATGGTGTACGGGGGCCTACTTGATGTTTGTATGTGTGCTGCAGTGTGCCACGGGGATCAGGGACATGACCCAGGGTCGTTGTGGGTGTGCGGTGTGCTACACGTGGTTGTGCATGTGTGCCATTGTGCCCCTCCCCCCAGTCCCTGTTCGTTACTCACCCTGTTGATGTTGTGTCAGGTCATGGCGAGCAGGGTCCGGACTCCAGACTTCTTGCACCATCTCCACAGTAATGACTGTGGCCACCATTTGCTCCAGCTCCTCCTGTGGCGCAGGACTCCCACCTCCATTCGCCGTTGCCGCCTTCCTGTTGGCAGCGGGTTTCTGCTTGGTTTGGCTTTTGACATTGGCACTCCGACTGCATTCACGATGGGATGGCATTTTTCCGTCTGTATTGCCAATGACACAGTGGTGGTGACGGACAGTTGTTGTTGGTGCTCTGTCACCTCTGTGACGACGATCGGGTTTTCCTGCGGACTGTACCCCGTCTTCCTCTTCCTCTCCTCTTCTCCTTGGCCTTCCCCGACCCCGAGGTTCCTTGCTGGTGGTCTGTGTGGCTTGTGGGGTTCGCGTTGACCTGGGCACTGGTTCCGGGTGCATCCATGTTGCTGCGCAGTTTGATTTGTTTATGGTGTGTTTTTCTTGTTCAGCTTTTATGGTGCATTTTGCCGCCAGACGCGTGGGAATTGCAGGCCTGTCACTGTTTTTGTTTCGTGGTTGGCCTCATCGCAACTTTATTCGCGTTGGTGTTTCTCATTTTTTCGGCGTCGCGTTTTTAACGCGGTCATTTGACGCGTTATCGTGGGACTATCGCATGGTGACGCCAGGTTGAGAATGCTACGTTAACACGGCGTTGTTTTCCTGCGATGGACTGCGATGTGAGAAGTTGCGTTAAGCTAAACTTGCGGTAGTTATCACACGTTCTTGAGAATATGCCCCCAAGTCTGCTAAACTACTACTATAAACCATATGAGGTTGAGCAATGACAAAATGAAAGAAAAAACTCATAAAACGAAGATATAACACCGAAAAGAAATTAACCATAGAGATAAGGACACTGGGAGTAGAGCACATGTCAGTAAGAATGAAACCATGTGGGCTTACTAACGGAACAGGCATAACAAGGGTGGGCATATGGGGCCCACACAAGAAAAGGGAGAGATTTACAGTAGAGCATTCTCCCATGGCAGATGTTCGTTGAGGCCTTTGACGGCCGTCTGAAGTGTATAAATCCAGAACACTTCTCTTTTAGGTCTAAGGCCATCAGAGTTACCATCCTTGGGATGATGTATCTTCTCCAAGATGATCCATTTGAGGTCTTTTTCGGAGTGTTCATATTCGTACCAATGCGTGACCAGAGGAGCACCTATCCGTTTATTTTTGATAGCGGATTTGTGCTCACTGAACCTAGTTCTAAACTCTCTGCTTGTTTCCCCAACATACCCCTGCTTACAGGGGCACAGAATGAGGTATATGACATTAGAGGTTCTACAGTTGGTCATTTCTTTTAGTTGGAATTTCTGCTTGCCCCATTCCAGTTCTGCCGTTACAATAGCAAAGTTGCACGCATGACAGTTGCCACATTTATGTGTACCACAAATGGGGTCCTTACCAATAATGGACCTTTGAACAAATTGCCTTTTTTCACAATATGTGGATTTCACTAGAGAATTCCTAAGGTTCTTATTTCTGCGGAATGCAAAAGTGGGTTTCGGTAAGGGATTCTCCTGTTTGTAGGAGTTCAAGATATGCCACTGTGAGTTGATGATCTGGCGAAGCCTGTTGTCACAGTTGGAATGTCGTGTGACACACACCATCGTCAGATTTGCGTTCATTTTGAAAGAGAGCCTCTCTGTTGTAATATTTAGCCCTCTTGTAGGCATCCCTGATGACTCTATGTGGGTATCCTCTATTGAGGAGTTTGTGTTTAAGCTGTTCAGCATGCAGATCAAAATTACTAATGGTGGTACAATTTCTGCGTAATCGCAGGAACTGACTGAATGGTATGCTATCTTTCTGATTGCGTGGATGATAGCTTTCATATTGGAGAAGAGTGTTTCTCGCCGTAGGTTTGGTGTACAAAGAGACCTCTATGGTGTGGTCAATGGCCTGAATCCAAATGTCAAGAAATTCAATCTTCTCTTTACTGGTGTTAGGACTGAATTTAAGATGGGAGTCACACAGGTTAATCCATAGGATGAACTTGGTGAGTTGTTCTTCAGGACCACTCCATATGAAAAAATGTCGTCAATAAAACGATGCCAATGTTGGATGTTTTCATAAAATGGGGCGATTTCATTAAAAATAAACCGATCTTCAAACGCTCCCATGTATAGATTGGCTACGTTGGGGGCGCAGGCCGCGCCCATGCTGACGCCCTGAATTTGTTTGTTAGTCGTATTATTGAATTCAAAGAAGTTCTCCTGCAATATAATGACATTCTAAGATAAACAAGTTATCACTTTGACTGTCACTTTTTTCGAGGGCACTTTTTACTGCTTCTAACGCTCCTATTTGGAGAACGTTAGTATATAGCGCCTCGATATCCATGGAGACTAGCATATCCGTATTGGCATTAAAATTGATCCCTTCTATTTTGTCAATTAGATGGCCAGTATCTCTGATGTAGCCCGGAAGGTCCGATACCAGGGGTTTTAGAAAAACATCCACATATTTTGACAGTGGTTCGGTAAGACACGCAATGGGGGATACAATGGGTCTGTAAGGTGGTTTGACTGTGTTTTTATGAGTTTTGGGAACTCCATAAAGAACCAGAACTCTATTGAAAGGTTTGTTAAGGTATTCAAATTCTTGAATGCAAATGGAGCCACTGTCCAGTGCTCTTTGAGGGATCTTAAGTATCTCAGTTTTAATTCTCTGCTCAGGATACATGTTGACTTTGACATAGTGTTCAGGAACATTCAACATAATCTGGATCTGTTCTTTGTATTCGGTACTATCCAAGACTACAATACCACCCCCCTTGTCACTAGGTTTGATAGTGACCTCCTGATTAGATGACAAACTTTTAAGGGCATTATATTCCTCAAAATTCAAGTTATAAGGGGGTTTAGCCACGTGTTGCATCATAGTTTGAACTTTGGCATACACAATATTCTCAAAGATACCCACCTCGGGTCCTACCTCCTCTAGGGTGGGGGTGAACACAGGATCTTTCAGAAATCTCATATTCTTTTTAGGATAACAGGTATTGCAGTTGTCCATGATTTACCCTTGAATCTTCAACAGCTTGTACTTCATGCTCCAGCGTGCCATCAGTGAGAGTAGCATATGGAGGAACCCCTTTATCACATGCAGCACGTTTAACACGAGAAATATGTACAAGAGGATGTATCTGCTATTTAGTTTGTAGTGCAATTCTGACTGCTGCCATCCCTGCCAACCCTACGATTTTAATGGGGTCTATAAATCTGGGTTTGAATTTTGGATATGACCCCAGGAAGAAATTTAGTGAATAGCCATACCTTGTCCACCATGCAGTGAAACGGGGAAGCCTGTTGGTGCAAGTCAGTCTGACGTTTGTAATCTACCTTTGCTTTTACTAAATGCTGTTGTACTGTTTTCTGAATGTTTGTGATGGGTTGTGATAAGTGTGTGACCGATGGTACATTAGAGGCTGAGATTGTGGAGGATAACATATGAGGATAGATTCCATAAGTGCAGTAAAATGGAGATGTCTCTAATGAGCAGTGTCAGGAATTGCTATAAGTAAGTTCTGCAAGGGATATCCACCTCAGTCAATCTAACTGATGATTCATCAGGAAGCATCTCAGGTATTTTTCTGCCTACTGATTCACTCTCTCAGTTTGTCCACCAGACTGAGAATTGTAACTGGTGGATTTGAAATTAACTGTACTCAATTTCTTAATGAGTTTGGACTACAGGTGTGCTGTAGTGAGACCCTCTATCAGTAACAATGATATCAAGAAGGTCATGAAGTTGAAAGATGTTATTTCAGAATATTTAGGCTAATTTTATTACTGTAGGTAGTTTCTGTAAAGGGATAAAATGTCTCAATTTGGAAAAGTAGTGGTTCATTACTAACAAGCATTGATTCGTAACAAATAAGGCAATTCACCAATGAAATCTGTAGGAATATTCCACCACCAAAGTTGTTGTGGTGTGGGTAGAGGTTGGAGGAACTATGCAGGTATACTACATACACATATATGCACACACACACACACACACACACAGTGCAGCGTTGAACAAAGTTCTTCACCATTTCACTTAGTCCTGGCCACTAAAAAGCAACTCACAATATCTTGTGATTCCCTTTGCCCTGGATGATAGGCTGCTGGAGAATTGTGACACCAATTAAACACCTGCTCTCGCAGCTCCTTACATGGGAGATACAAGTCTTCTCCTCTGAATGGTAAAGCCCCTTCTCACTGGCTTTGAGATTTCTGGTGCAACCATTGTGTTGGTCCACAGATTCTTGGGCTCTAATTATTTGTTCCAAGAATTGATTCCAAGTATCATGAAAGTGCATCCCTTATATACTGCCCTGTCCCCAGAGACTCATGTAGTGGTAAGTATTCTCTGAGGATGGCAAGACACCTCTTCTTCCCGAGTTGTTGTAACAGGGCAACTGCTTTACCAATAGATGCGGATATCGTCTAAGTAGACAGAAATAAAGGTATCTAATAAGTCTCTAAAGATGTCATTTACAAAGTGGTGGAACACAGCAGAGGCATTGCATAACGGAAATGGCATGGAAAGATATTCATAATGTTCGTACTGTGTACTGAATGCTGTCTTCCATTAATCTCCTGTCAAATCCTCACTAGAATAAAAACAACTCTCAAATCAAGTTTTGAGAAAACCATGGCAGATTTGATTTAGTCCAACAAACAGAATTAGAAGGAGAGGGTAGCAATTCCAGATGGTGATGGAATTTGGTTCACGACAATACACAACTAGTGTTCCCCATTTTTCTTGGGGATAAAACAGTGGGGGCCCCTGCTAGTGATTTTGAATGTCTGATGGATACCTTATCCAGATATAAACATAACAAGAAAATGAGAGGCAATATAATCACAGATGAAAGAGTCGGAAATCCAATAATTTCAATCCACAGTTCCAAGTCTGAACCGGAAATTCTTTTATTCCAAATTCTTCCATATTGTGTAGCCACAGCCAATGCGATTCGCCCTACAACCAGGGCTTCTTCAGGGCACTAGCAGGAGGTGTCAGAAAGCCGATCATGAGAAATATCTGTCACAATTCTTCAGTTCTTCTTAGTGTTTTCAAAGGTCCTTCAAACACTGCAGAAGCGTAGATGCGGTAGTAATGTTATGGTTATAAACAATTCCGTTAGACGTTCAGTAAAGATGGAGCAGCCATGGTTCGAAAGTTTCTTTTCAAGTATCTTCGTAAGTCGTCAGCACACCGCACTAGTCTTCCTGCTGCTCGTACGTCTCCTACGTTAGGAGACGTACCCGGGTCTCTTTCCCTTCCCACCCACCAAAGTGCGTCGGCAAAAGACTGGCGTAAACATCCTTGGTGTCCCCTACACTCTTTTCTCTCTTGAAGGAACCAGCCTGGTTCCAGAAGGGATACTCAATTGTCTTTAAGTGTGAACTTTAAAGCCTGTTCTCAAGTGAGTCCTGTCAATGGGAAACACAAGAGAGGTGATGACATCATATTGAAGAGTTTCCACATGTCCATAAAAGGTACTCATCAGCATAGTTTTGTTTGTTCATGTACTGGCCCAATGTGAGAGAGGTACCATAAATTCTCTTAATGTCCTCTGGTTCTTCTTTAACCAGGCTGGGAATTGCCTTTTGTACTTGAATGACGCGGTCCACAAAACAGCCAAAGGGACAGGAATCCACCAAGAGATAGAGTGGAAGTGGACCCCCTTGAGTGAAATTCTGACAATCAGTCTTAGGCGACTGAGTAACATCATCAACCTTACAGGTCTGGACTGCCATTTTAGAAGCTAGGTCAGTGACACACGTGCCTTTAGAGTGAATGCCTGCACTTTTATGGCCCATTGTATGTTTTACATGGTTTATCCTGTAGAAATTCACCTTCCCAAAGCTGCTTATATTTGATAAATTTATCTTTTGAATCTCTGAATGGTCTTAGGTGGCAGCGAGGTAGGTCTACAGTGTAACTTTGTAAGCAGAAAGTAGAAACCAACACTGTTAGTGTGGGAAGTAAGGACCTGCTATTCCTAGGTCTAACTGGAGGACTTGAATCTCTGGTATTTGTCCCTAGAATCACATATGATTTTAGTGTGATTCTGTAGCACTTCGAATTCATTCATTTCTAAGATGCGTTGAAATTTTGGCGCTGCCTGTTGATATTTCGCAAACTCACTGATTTCTAAGAGTGAAGTCTACTCAAAATGTGTTTTCGATGACACCTGCATCAAAGGCCACTCACTGTAGGTGAAGGGAACAAGCATTTGCAATGCTTGCTTTTGTAGCTGCCTCTGAGGTGGGTATTGGAGAGATCACTATGATCTATTATTACCTTATACAAGAGGTCGCTTTTTCATAATGGAAGTCAGTACTGCTGGGACAACTTTCTCTATTGGAGCAAATGATCAGTAGCTGATCATACAGGCGATTTATAGTTTGACTCTCCTTATACAGCATGTATGTTTTTCCTTAGGCCCTAGGAAGAACCTTAATGGCTAAGTTTAACTTATTGTCCATTTTCAGTAGAAATTGTGATTCCAACATGTTTACCTGTAAACTGTGCAAAGTGGCAGTGTGAGCATCAGTCCAAGTCTTTAAGAAGGTGGGCGCAACCAGATAATACAACAGTTTTACTTGACCTGTACAGTCTGGAAGATACCCCCTTCCAAAATTCAGAAAACCCATAAGGACTTGCAATTTTCTAATGTATTTAGAGGCTACAGGGTGGCATACATGTGTATAAATTCTAATTCTAGTCACTTGCCTTCACTGTACAAATCATATCCTAAAAGGATTACATTAAGGAAGGCTGTTTTGGACTATGGAATATTTTATATCAATTTCAGGCTACTACAATAACAACCTTATCCACTCTTTCTAAATGCTCTTGTAAGTGATTGTCAAGTACATGTTGTTAGTGTATGAGGTCGCTTTGCAATCCTCTTGTACGAGTTCTTTACTTTTAGCTTAAAACAGTCTAGGACTAGTTTTGTACCCTTGCTGTAGTCAGGTGTACACACATTGAATACATCTAAAATGTAGACACTCAAGTATTTTGACTCATGCTCTATATTTTGGGTGTAATAAACTTGAGGATGTCAAGAGTAATTTTGTAGTTTGCAGCATGTGTGCATGTGTTTTAGCCACAGTTTCTCTAGTCTAATATGAGATAGTACAAACCATTAAATTTATTCACCAGGAAAATTGGGGTGTTAATTGTTGGGTGACAGGGTACTATCACTTCATGATATTATAATCCTGTAAAAATTGGCTTTTATATTGTAGTTGGCCCCTAGCTTTGAAAGATATTGTTCTTGAGCCCTCAGCTCAATCCAAATAGGAATCACATGTGGCTTTGGGTTCTTATTGACCCTATTTGTTTTTCTGTATAATATTTTGGTGCCCAATCTTATACATATCTATCCTGAAGGGGCTCAGCTACCATAGGAGGAAATACTTCAAGTATAATTCTTTCCCACTCAGGACACTCAGTGTACCTTACAAAGGACAGAGGCCAGTCGCCACATTCTAGGATGATATCGTACATCAATATCACAGGGCACCCTGTATTCTAAGGAACAATGGTAATAAACCACAAATAAAACAATGTTCCCCTAGGAATCATTTTAATTTTGAATTTAACGTGGCCAAAAAAGAGATACATCACACAGGAATCAACACAAATGATGATTAATGCTCTGTATTCAGGTATACAAGTAAGGTGAAAGGGTAATCAATGTAGTCAAAAACAAATGCAGGTACTCCAAGTGACGGCGCAGTGCAAGTGCAAACTAGTGAGCCATACAAAAGATATATTTACACAGAAAATATTTACACAATGTGCAAAGGGTCCCCGCCCATAGGACACAGATTCAATTCAGGAAACCCAGTGGTATGAGCATTTGAGTTCTATAGTCCACCAATCAATGGTATAGGTGGACTCTATTAAAAATCATACGGGTCTTCATTAGGACAACAAAGAGGTAGCAACCTAACCAAAATAATCTGATAAATCTTGATTCACGTCATGTATTCAGAGCAGAAGAAAATCTGTAGTGAATCAAGGCGATAACTCCAGGCTCGCTTCAGCGAGCCGGTATGCAGCTCAAGACAATGCATTAATCATCATTTGTGTTGATTCTTGTGTGATGTATCTATTTTTTCGGCCATGTTACAGTTCAAAATTGGTGGATTGTATCATAGGCATTTGATAAATGTGATCAGAACACCACTTTTATTGTTCGCAATATGTCACCTGCATTTGAAATTCTACATTTTATATCATTCAGCAGGATTTAAGTGTTAAGAATCTGGCAGACAGTAGTGATTTTGGCTGTGCCGTCTAGAAGCTCTCTCTTCCTGCAGGAGAACTCTGTTTTTATAGGCAAGATGTTTCACTTTAGTTATGTTATGCTATTTTAAGTTAAGTTAATTTGAAATAGCGCCCTGATCACCCATTATGGTATCCAGGCGCTTGACCAGGTTTGTAGGCGTGAGGTCACTCATTCTCATATATCGCACCCATATCATAAAACTGCCTCCCATAACACATCAGAGCCTGCTCTTCGCTTCTTGACTGCCATAAGAGGCTGAAGACCTGGCTATTCAAATAACGGTGTGGGGACCACACACATACAAACTTGGGCAAGGCTGCTTTGTTTTTGTGAAAGCGGGATGTGTCTGAGTGAGCGTGAGGCTAAGCGTAGGTGCCTGGCGGTCTGGTGAAAGTGTATTTGGCTGTTCAGGTATGCTGGTCCAGTATTGTGCAAAGATTTGTATGTGCACATGAGGAGTTTGAATTGGCTGTGTTTGTGAATTGGGAGCCAATGGAGTTCTCTGAGGTGGGGTGAGATGTGGGTGCGGTGTGTAAGGTTGAGTATGAGTCTTGCGGCTGCATTCTGGGTGGTCTGAAGTCTGTGAAGGAGCTGCTTGGAGATTCCAGCATAGAATGCATTGCTGCAGTCGAGTCTGCTTGTTATGAGTGCTCGCGTGACAGTTTGTCTGGTGTGGCATCCATGTGAAGATCTTTAATAGCATACTAAGGATGCGGTAGCAGGTAGCTCTCTGAATTGACTTGTGCCGTCATGTCGAACTTGTCATCCAGGATGATCCCCACATTCATGGAATGGTCAGTGGGTCTTGATGTTAGTCCTTGTTCTGTCGGTCACCAGGTGGCATTCCATGGTGAGGTCCTGTTTCCGAAGACCAGTACTTCCATCTTGTTTGGCAGGTGGTGAAGTTTGTTTTGGTGGTGGTTGTTTTATCTGTCAGGGAGAAAATGAGTTGGCAGTCATCGGCATAGGAGATGATGTTGGTGAGCGGTGTTATGTAGAAATTGAAAATTGTTAGACTGTGAGATGATCCCTGGGGGACTCTGCAGATCAGGTTCTTGGTCTTCGATGTGAAGGGTGGCAGTCTGACATTTTGGATTCTTCCTGTGAGTAAGGAGCAGATACAGTTGAGTGCGGGTCCTTGGATTCCAATAGTGCGAAATTTACTGATGAGTTAGCTGTGGGAGACTGTTTTGAATGCCACAGAGAGGTTTAGGAGGATGAGAGCCCCTGTTTCGCCTTGGTCCAGTATTGTCTGGATCTCATCAATGGCTGCAACGAGTGCTGTTTCGGTGCTGTGTTTTTTTCTGAATCCTGATTGAGTGTTGTCCAGTAGGTTGTGTATTTCTAGGTGGCTTGTGAGTTGCTTGTTGATGGCCTTCTCTATCACTCTGGCTGGGTAGGGGAGCAGGGATATTGGAAGAAAGTTGACCAGCTGACTCGGGCAGTCAAAGGGCTTCTGGAGGAGGGCATTGACCATGCATGCTTCCAGTCTTCCGGGAATGTGGCAGATGTGATGGAGGTGTTGGTGATGTGGGTTTGGGCCGTGATGATTGGCAATGCTCTGAGGTTGTAGATGTGGTAGGGATATGAACCTGTTACAGCCGCCGAGTGGATGATCTGCATGATTGTTGCTGTGTCTTCTTTAGTGAGAGTTTTCCATTTGGACAGAGCTGTCTTGGTTGGTAATGGGCAGGTTGGGGATGAGATCGCTAAGGCCTGTTTGGTGTGTGAAGTTGCAATGTTTGCGATTTTGTTGTGGAAGAAGTTTGATAGGTCATCGCAGAGTTCTTGTGAGGGGGTGATGCTGCTGACTTAGGCGAAGGGTGTGGTGAATTTTACCTAATTTTCCATAACTGCATATATTGAAAAATAATTTCCCTTTCTTTGACACAAAATGTTAATTTTTCTTGATGCAAAACGTTGGCAACTTTGTTACATAACTCCTTCCTCCTTTGCTGCATGATTCCATTGGCCCTACTTGTAGAGCAGTAGGATCAGGATCTGGTCCATCCCTAGAACACACCACCCACAAATCACGAGACACGCAACTCTGCCTGTGCACCTCAATCACTCACTGCAGCAGCAAAATAATGTATCCCGTGCCTCTGGTATGTGCACAGCTCCACCAGTGCACCTTATCTGTTACTATACCAACAGCAACTTCAGATCCTTGACAGGGAACTCAAAGTGCTCTGCCAGTGCCGCAGCAACATCCTTTTTTATTCTATCACTGGTTATTGGAAATGGCCCTTTTTGCAGGCTTATCCCCAAACTTTTTGCTTTTTCCTCCTATTTTTTCCTGACCTGCTGTTGTTGGTTTTAGGACTCTGGGCACTTTACCACTACTATTCAGTGCTAAAGTGAATATGCTCTCTGTGTAATTTGTGTTATGGATTGCTGTTTCCATGATTGGCATATTTGATTTACTAGTCAGCCCCTAGTAAAGTGCACTGAGTGTGCCAGGACCTTTAAATCAAATGCTACTAGTGGGCCTGCAGCACTGATTGTGCCACCCACATGAGTAGCCCTGAGAAGGTAACTCAGACCTGCCACTGCAGAGTCTGCGCGCAGTTTGTAATTGCCATGTCGACTTGGCAAGTGTACCCGCTTGCCAGGCCCTAACCATCCCTTTTCTTACATATCAGTCACCCCTACGGTAGGCCCAAGGTACAGTGTATATTAAAGGTAGGACATGTACTGGTGTGTGTGACATGTCCTGGTAGTGAATTACAGTGCACTTCGTTTTTCACTAGGGAAAGGCTGTCTGTCCCATAGGAAAGCATGGGAGTTAATTTATAACATCTTATAAATATATCTTCCCATTGGGACCAGATGGGAAAATAAAGTTTAGTATGCCTGAACTCAGAATCTAAAGATGCATCTTTTTGTAAAGGTGATTTTTACATTCTGTGTTTGAAAATACCACTTTTAGAAAGTAGGTATTTTCTTGCTTAGTCATCCTGTGTCTTGACTGTCTGGCTTTGGAGTGACAGGGGCTGGGGAGGAGCAGTGGCTCCAGAGAGTCTAGCTGGGTCAGGGATGGGCTGAATAGACCTAGGCTGCATTCAGAGTAGTGGGAGGAGTTGTCACTAGCACCTGAATAGGCCCGGTCTGCATTTAGAGTGGTGGGAGGAGATTCCCTTGCACCTGAAAAGGCCCTGTCTGCCTTGGACAATGCTGTCTCCACCTCCTGCTGGGAAGCTGGGCCAGAGAGGACCAAACTAGTTTGGACTAAGCACAGACACTCTCTGCCTGAGAGGACAAAGGATACTGGGCTATAAAAAGTGAGGCCCAAACCTCTAAACTTTAGAACTGTTTTGGACCAAGAAGACTGCCAAGAAGAAGAGCTGGAGAAGCTGTGAGGAGGAACTACCACTTTGCTGAGTGCTTTGCTGTGTTGGCCTGCATTGGCTGCTTCTGTCTTGGGCAGTGAAAGGACTAGACTGAACTTTCTGCAACTTCTTTCTTTGAGTATCTCTAAGGGCTTGAGGTAGAGCTTGCCCCCTGTTCAAGAAGTCTCAGGAACAGCAAAGACTTCAAGTTCTTCTGCCCTCAGCACTGGGGACTGTGTGTTTTGTGCTGCAACAGAAGAAAAAGCACCCGACGCCGTCTATGACGCCGCTGCCGACTCCGTGTCCTGAAGGCACCGCAGAGGGCAACGCTGCACCGCGACCCTGGTCTCACCGCCGCCGCCATCTGACGCCGCCACCGAGCCACTGCTCGCACCGCGACCTGTGGGCACCGCACTCCGCACCACCTCGCTTCATGGCACCGAATTGGTATCCCCAAAGACGCCGCTTCACGCTGACATCGACACCGCTGCTTACACCGTGGTTCGAGGGCACCGCTCGTAAAGTTACACGACGCAACTCCCTCATCCCGCACCGCAGCCTTGGCCTACCGATGCCGGCGCCATCGACTCCAGTTCGTCAGCCGACGACAGCGCTTCAGCAATGACGACGGCGCTGCTTGCACCGTGACCTGCCAACACCGCGACGAGCACCGCATCACTTTGCACCACGACCCTGGTCTCACTGACGAAGCCATCTGACACCGCCATCGAGCCGCTGCTTGCACTGCGACCTAAGGGCATCGCACGCTGCACTGCTGCACTTCGCACCGCAGCACCCGACGCCCGCTGACGCCAGCGCTCCTGACTTCAACCGCGAGGAGTTTGATCTGCAACGCGTCTGACTTCGAGGGCCCGACGACTCCTGCGCCGACCTCCGGAACCGACGCCTGCGGACGTCGTGCTTTCAGAAGCTCAACGAGAGGTCGCCGACGCCCTGCATTTCTAAAGGTACTGTTTTGCGGGTCTCCCCGACACCGTAGCTGGGCCGCGACTCCGCGGTCAGCCAGAACTGTTTGGATTTGTTTGTTCACTACGCCGTGATAGCCCCAGACGGAGCTATCAACTTCAAGGAACTTTATTTCAAGGTTACTTTGATAGCTGAGGATTTCTAAGTACTGTGTTGTGGATTTTTTTATCGTTTTTGGTCTTGTCTTAAGTATATAAAAATATTGGATATTTTTCTAAACTGGTGTGGTGTCCTTTTGTAGTGCTTACACGGTATTACTGTTGGTTATGTTCAAATGCTTTACACACTGCCTCTAAGATAAGCCTGACTGCTCGTGCCAAGCTACTAAGGGGGTGAGCAGGGGTTATTTTAGGAGTGTAACTCCCTTATCCTGACTAGAAGGAAGGGTCCCTACTTGGACAAGGTGCAAACCATTGCCAACTAGAGACCCCCATTTCTAACACTGGTAAACTCACAACTCTGCTAGTGCACCTCATCTCTGCCCAGCTGCTGCAGCACCTCTGCTACTTCACCAGTGTGAAAATACAAAGCTCCGCCAATGCACCTCAGTTCTTCCATGCAAGGCGCATAACACATGGCTGTGCATCCTCCGCAGGGGACGAGGTGGGTCGCATACCTGGGATCCTGGTCTTTGGGGTGGAGGGAACTCAGCCACCTATCATCTTCACCTAAAAAGTCTCACAGGGTGTGGGGGATATACAAATACTTTGCAGGGTGCATTTCCTCAGGTTGTTTCTGCCATTTAGTCAGTGGCGGCTCCTCCATTATGGCAGAGGAGTGTCGCCACACCTGCAAGCAGAGGCAGACGAAAAATAAAATGTCATTTTATTTTTCGTCCATCCAAGTCTTGTGGGCGGGGCCACAGCACTGCAGCAGTGGCAGGCAGAGTGTTGGGCACTGCTGTTAGTGCGCTGGCTATTTCGCCGGCCGTCTTAGGACGGCCAAACCGTCATGGTACTGACTTCTCTCCAACCCAGCTGCCTTGCTGGGTGGAGAGACCAGCAGGCACAGGCTCCCAGCTCCCGATGGAGTGCAAAACCAGTGCACTCCGCCCAATCCTGACGTTGTTCTCATGGTGAGAGCAGCGTCGGGATTGGCCGCAGGGGAGTCTGGGAACCTGTGTCCAGAGGAGCAGAAGAGGGCAAGGAGAAGAGTACCCAGCGTCAGGTAAGTGTTTTTTTTGTTTGTTTGTTACTGTCCCCCCAGTCCCCGCGCTGCCCAACCATTTTTATCTTACACCAGCAGCTACTACATTTAGTAAAATGGAGCTTTGCAAGTGCATGTCAACCCTTCTCGAGAAGCACTTCCTCCTACTCTGCTAGTGGGAAGTACAAAGATCTATAAATGCACCAGGAAGCTGGTACCTTAAGAAGCAAATATTTTATGTGGTCAGTTCCGCATTAGGTCTGAAAAATGTAAAGCATTTAGAAGAGAAGGTGATGGCATGAGGTATAGTTCGGCGCGGGCGCACTCTTTTGTATATCTCCAAAAGCATGCATTTCTTCTTCTTTCCATAAAATCTGCATTTTTCTAGAGTCAACTAAAAAGCACTAAAGTAGTATTTCGACAAGGCTTGCTTTATTTAAGGTGAAATGGAACTCGGGTCTTCTGGCAGATTTGTGGAGGTAAGCAGAATCAGTGAAGTGTGGGGCAAGTCCCAGCTCTAGAGGCCCTCTAAGGCCCTGATTTCTTGTGAAATTGGCAGATAATTTCACAAACGGTCAGTGCACCTTGGAGGTTGAAACAAAACTGTTGACCAATGTTTATATTTTATTTTCCTCCCACTACTTGCTGTAGTATGATGTATATAATGAGGGCTGAAATAGGTTGCCTTCCTCCTCCTAATTGAAGACATGATCTTTACAAATTTGCATCAGCTCACACATTTCACTTTTTTTATGCAACTAGGTCAGTACTTAAGGGAGAAAGATAAGCATAAAGAACATAATCTACTGCCTGTTGGCACAGACACCATTGAGCTTCGTATGCTCATTCGCCATCACTTTATTTGATAATCATAAAGCACTATAAAGCCGCTCTGAACTATTCTAAAACTGTTTTCAAATAATCAGTTTGTTCTGGTGTTTGCATTCCAGACATTTTCTACATATACACATTCCCACCTTCCACATAATTAGCCCATCCCTCAAAAACATTATCAGGCAATTCATCCAGCTCTGGCCGCCCTAAACCAGCAGGGGACGAGCTTTAGAGTCTTTGAAGCAATGGGGCTGCAGTGAGGAGCTTGATAAGGTTAATGGCCAGTACACACTTGGGGGCTTATTTATGAGAGGCTTGCGCCGCCGGAGCATCACTTTTTCTGATGCTACGGGTGCAAACCTATCAACCATATCTGTGAGGCCATGCAAAGCCACTTTGCGCGGCTTTGCATAGCCTCATAAATATGGAGTAAGACAAAGCAGCGCAGGTCGATGCATTGCCTTAGTCTGCGCCAGAGAGGTGTTCCATGGGCATTGCAAGGGTTTTCCCAGGCAACACCCATGGATTTTGATGCAGCCTCAGATTTACTTAATCATGTAAAACTGGGGCAGAGCCAAATCCTTACGCCCCCCAAGAGCAGGCATAACAAGGAGAAATATTTTTATTTCTCCTGGTTTTTCCTCTTTTCATGTGTGCTGCATTCTGCAGCACACATGAAAAGAGGAAACCACCTCTCGGGGTTGTTTTTGTGAAGGAAGGTGCCCCTTCCTGCACAAAAACAATCCTTCATGCAACGCCAATTCCCCAGAAATGAGGCCCTTGGTGTGATAATTGCTCTCCTTTGATTCCCTATTGTGCGCGCTCTCCGTCTCTACATGTGTGGCAAGAAGACGGAGGCTGCGCAGGTGCCCTAGCATGCACCTTAGAGGGAACCCAGGTGCTAACCTCTTCCATGTGATGTCATCCCTGCGTTGGCCATATATAAGGAGGCTCAATTCTGGGATGGATGTATCACAGTTCATTGTTTCCCTAGTCTATTGTGTTCATTGCCCACTTATTGATCTTTTTGTCCTTGATTTGTTTACTCCACTTTTCAGCTCGATTTCTGGTTAGAGTTCTTGTTCTGTAAGGTCTATGCTTGGCATCTTCTCCCAGGGTGGTTTTGGTGCCTAGCTTAAAAACTCCTGCAATCTTCATCATCTTCAATTGAGAATCACCCCGATTGCAAAGGACATTTTTTCTGCCCTTTGTGGCTTTTCCCACCTAACTGGGATCCTCTTAAGGAGACGCTTGACACCTTTCACATGTATACTTAGGGCAGGGTGGATCGTGACTACTTCGAGGAGTAGTCCTTGACAGAAGTGAGCCTTTGGAGATAAATCTTTCTCTTCACATTTAGTACTGTGCTCAGAGTACTTGATGCCAGGACTGTCCATTGCCAGAAGCTTTATAATGTGAGTACTTCTGTCTCCTATACTCAGTTTGGTCACTTCTCCTTTCTTCAGACCGCCTGTGTGAGCGTCTGTGAATAGTGTTAAGGACAGACATGGGCATAATGATAATAATCGAACGTTTCAAAGTTTTGCATTGCCCCCTAAACCCCCACCCTTTTGGTGATTTAGTCAAATAGTTACTTTTTTGCTTGCTTTTTACATCTTGCCCATCATCTCTCGGCCCTACCTACCTCTGACTACTTTGGCTTGAGTTGCAGTCTCAGTGTGCGTGTACCCACGGTATCTCGGACCATCAAGGTGTATTTGTCTGAAACTATTCTAGGTAGTTCCTCTTCTCTGTGGTCAAATGGTATGACAGTTAGACTATGGCATATCGCTAAACATGCCTCATCACTCCAAATGTTGCTGAGAATCATTGCAGCAACCATGCCAAACCCTTCTATTAGTTTCATACCCAGATCGACTGCCAGAGCTGCTCCATGGTCATCTTGAATTTGTTGTAAAATTTCTGGTAACAGCACTACAGAAGGAGTTCCATGCATGGTGGTGTATGTATGTTAGTAAATATACTTCCCCATGTTGCATACTCATGAACAGGTGATATCACCTCCAAGAGGAGATGCGTAGTCAAAGTTCTGTGCTTTTCTTGAGGCATAGTATGAGGATATACCACTTCTAATTTATTAGTGTTGCAGGCAATCCAAAGGGACACCTCATCCCGCTTGCTGGGCTCTTTTCCCATCACTGCATTAATAGTCTGTGGAGTTTTTCGTGGGTGCAGAGGGAAGTACACAAAGCATCTGTCACAGTGGGTCCATCCTCTGGAGACACCACTTCACATGGGGTCATCAAGTGATGAGGTAGGTTTAGCTATCAATCTAGCCATGTCCTTCGTAGGCAAAGCTAAGGGCGGATTCGTCGACAACTTAGATTGCAGCCCCTAATCTTTGAGTAGATTTATCATGACAAGTTCCCATGTCAGATGTATCATTTATACACCATTATCCTCACTCACACTGCACACATGCATCCATGCACACATCACTCCACAGACTGAAAACAAATGTTTCAAAAATGGTCTCATCCATTTGTTGTATTGCTGAAATGCGGCATGTATCTCGTGTGCTGTGTGTGAATTATAGTACCCTCAATGTGCATATTTCAGTGCAATTTCCATAAATGAGTGTATTCCAGGCACACAGGCACATTACTACACTTACCTTTCAGTGTTGCACAAGCAACTTGAAAAAACACAGATGTAGACACGTTGGATTCGCTTCTGAGGCCTGGAGGACACAGGGGAGGCAGGAACTACTGAGCCCCACCTGTTGTGGTTACTGTTGTTTGGCACTGGTGTCCTTGGGTCTGTCCTACAGTGGCTCTTTAAAATGGGTGAAGTACAACCTCCTTCTGCCTTGACTCTAATGGGAATGATGGTGAGCATCCACAGGCTTCTCAGTGTGGTAGTGAGGAGGTGCACAAGCTTAGAACCCAACCTTCAACCAACAGACTCAATAACTTCAATGTCCAGCCAAGTGCTTATCCTTTAAGAAAAATAAAGTACTTTTAACCACACAGTGGTACTAAATAACACACAATTCAATTTAAAGTACACATCAGTGATTCTGGTGATGCCTTCCCCTTGTGGTGCTACACATGCTGATTCCCTTTTCTTGCTACCCCACTATGGGTAACCCTTTAGTGGCTGGTCCCCCCTAGACCCTAAGTAGTGATGGATGGCAGAGGAATGAATCAAGCACAGGTGTAGTCTATACCATCAAGTGATTAAGCAAACAAGAACATCTGGTGACTAGGCCAATTGTCTGCACATCTATTGTCATTGGCTAACGTCAAGTGTTAAATACAAGCTTAGTACACTTCGTGGTGCTGTCGTGCTTCGCCCCAAGCCACCTTTGGTGCAAATTTGGCCACACTTTGGAACAAAGTGTGTGCCCAATGTCCAAAACAAAAAATGTGCACTCAAGCAAACAATGATTTCCAACAATGCGGCTGCGGCATTGTTGGAAAGCATTAATTGGGAATCTGCATTAGTAGTAAAAAATTGTGTGTAATACCTTACTTTGTGTGGACTGGAATTTATAATAGACTATAAACAGAAGTCCTAACTTATGATTGAAATTGTGTGTGCTGGAGTGCAAATTTCTTGTAGTCTATACCACCCCCCACAAATAATCTGCACACTCATTCCACTTTGTTTTCAAGCTTTTTACCCCTGGTGGTCTAGTAGATATGCAGCAGTTCATGGTACTCTGTGGAGCATATGCAAAAACAACAATTGATGGACAGAATGCAGAACAATGTCATACATTCACCCCAGTACAGAGATCTGGGCCTAAATCCATAGTTTTTTTGCTCACCATGCCATTCCAGTTTGAACCCAGCCATATGCAAATCCGTCTTGACCCTGTGCCCAATGGGAACAGTCCAGCCCGAACTGCCTGGAGCATATCCAGCACGTCTGAGTCCTTCCTCCGGGCAAGATGCAGTGAGACCCTTAACTCCTCCAACAGAAATTGCAGACTTCAGTTGATATCCCCTTATCTCTGAGAGACTGGCTGTCAGAAAGACACTTGCACTCGTCACACAGCTGTCCTTTGATTATTCTGCAGAGAACTCCCTTCCTTGCCTCGAAGAACTTGGAACTGGAGCAAAGTGGGGTGGTCTGAGTCTCAATTATATGCACATTTTCTAGATGGGGTGTGGAACTACTGTCTCAAACTTCAGAACCGGTTTGGGTGTCTCAGGCTGTTCTCAGACACAGACTTTGTGTGGAGTGTTGCTTCTCAAAGCACGTAGCACTGGGGCTGTCTCCAAGCTGGAGCACTCATAACACAGGTACAATGAGGTGTGAAGTTCATGCACCTTGTTGTCATCAGCCCAAATGAAGGAGTAGTAGATAAAAAGGCAGGTCTGACCTGGAAACATACTCACCTTACACAACAAACTACAGTCCTACCCCTCACCCATACTATCAATAAAATAGCAATGGAATTTCTAGAGGTAGCCCCGTCACCATCCCCCTCACTTCAGTGTCAGGATCTCCAGCCACAGAAATGTGGGCAATACACTGTCTAGGGAAGCTGTCCTCATCCTCCATAGCACAAGATGGGGTATTCAAAATGGTGTGCACCCTGAATATTGAGTCAACAATATTGATGGGACAGAATATTTTCTATATCTAACTCCACATATATGTACCTATGCAGTACATATATCTTCAAGGTACGTAGGTGTGGAGTTAGGAAAAGTAAATCTATATTTTCCTATATGCACTTACCTTTAGATATTTTGTCCCTTGATATTTTGTCCCCGATAATAGTGTGCTACATTGTTGTTGGAGTCAACATTTAGTAGTACAATCATCCCAAATGGATCCCACTCGCTTCAGCACTCAAGGCTCGCTCACAGTCATAGCCCTGCCACAGCACATTCACTACACACTTGCACGCACTCAACTCATACACGGCTGGTTCTGGGCATACGCATGACAACATACCTTTACACACGGAAGGCCAGTAGGCCTCACCCTCAATGACACAAACAAACAGGACTGGGCACACTATTAATCTTGCAAAACATAGTATGCTGTCACCATTGCATTATGCGTTTTAGCCAGGACAGGGACAGTAGTCCTCTGCCCACAATGAGGACACACTTTGTGCACCCCTCCAGGGCACTGGAGAGGTTCAGAACCTTCATCCTTTTGTGACAGTGGATGCTACGGTGCTTATGGACCCTCTGCTGTCGCACTTGCCTAGCAATGGCCTGCCAGATATTCGTCTTGTAGTGGAGGCTGACCCATTGAGAGTAAGACAAGCACAAAACATATATATATATATTACTAAAAATGTTTTCTCATAACACAATAAATGTAAAGTATATTTATGAATAGATATGAATTATTGCCAATAACTGAACAATTGTTTTCACATGTTTGTTTGGTATTCAACCGGAACATATACAACACACCTTACTGTAAGTACAGGATGTGTAATGGAGTAATTTTTTTTGGGTGGATGTGATTTCTATTACCTTTAAGACAGCTGAATATTCAATAATATTTAAAATAAGCCAAAACATATCCTTAGCATTTTTTTGTAACTCTTCCTGTGGCCATAACCCAATGTATTGTGATGAAATGTATGGCCAAAATCATGCACATGTATTCCTTTTTATTTATAATTTAAATTCATTACTATGTGATGTAATGGCATTACAACATAGTACTAGTGCATTCAAAAGTTATTATTTTGGTTTCAATGCATGGCCTATATGTCACATTGTGATGGAGTTGCCTTATTTTTCTAAGTGACTGTAGCTTATTGTGTTTTCTACATAGTTTGTTTTGAAATTCAAAATTCAGGGACTACATAGGTCACAAATGAATACTTGTATGTTCTTTGTTTAAGCAGAGTGTACAACTGTTCTGCCTGGCACGATTAAAAAAATGTGAAGTAGTAGACAGTCTTATATTCACACCATAAGAGGGGGTCCAAGGGAAAAATGTAGAGACCTGCGAGGGTCGGTTCCCCACACAATTAAGCACCACACAAAATAGGACCCTCGGTCTGAATAAAGAGAAAAGGAAAGATATAGGTCATCCAGAATAGGCCTGATCCGTCCCTGAAGGGAACCCTGTCTTAGGACGAAATCCCTCACCCACCATAGGTGGCATGCTTAATCATTGGGATTCTCCTCGTGGACGGAAAACCTAGTCCCGCCATGGGCTACAACCCACTCTCTGAGAGGGAGGAGCTCAGGGATGTTTTGTTTCCTAGTTGAGGGATATACTAAATCCAACAATGATGAGTTTTGAACTAGGTTGGGTGAAGTATGCAGCGCAAAAAGAATAATTAGTGAAAGGAGTGAATTAAAACTAGCTACCAGGTACACCGACTAACTTTATTAATGTGTCCTGGGGCCAGGATTAAAAACCAGAGCACTAGCAGGATTAACAGATACCTGCAAGTTAGTGACAAACTAATAGGTCTACATGTTTCAGCCAAATGACCCTCTCTAGAGGTGTCGCGGCTTTCGTCAGGACCAGTGCGTACTGCTGCTTGCTATCAAAGTACTTTCCACAATTGTGGACAACAGTATTTAAAGTGAAAAAATAAAGGATAGAATAAGATACAAAGCCAGTGATCTGTAGTCTTCGTTGGCGATTCACTGGTGTTACCTATATGAAAACAAAATCACAAATTAACTGATTTCATAGACCTACATAAGGCATCAATGTTTATTGAATTATTGATATTTAATAAAATGTTTGATATCTATATAAAAACATTACATGGCAGACATCAATAGCCGTTTTAGCAGATATTACCAGGAGCTTTACACGTCTAAGGTTAACCCCACAGACAGCGATATTTCGCATTATTTGGAATATATCAGGCTGCCGTGGTTGACGAACGACCACAGGGAGTTTTTAATGCGTCCACTTGACATACTGGAGATGCGCCTAGCATTAAACTCCATGAGGGAGAGAAGCGCTCCGGGGCAGGATGGCTTAACTATTACCTTTTACAAAGTGTTCAGTGACATACTGCTGCCACATCTTAGTACATTATTCCAAGAGATGGGAGAGAGTGGGATGATGCCGCCCTCCATGCGGGAGGCACTAATTGTCACGTTACTTAAGCCAGGCAAGGACCCCCAGAAGTGTTCCTCTTATCGGCCCCTATCGTTGCTGAATGTCGATACTAAGATATTTGCCAAAATACTGTCTAATCGGCTCACCTCATTGTTGCCCTCTTTAATCGGGCCGGAACAGGCCGGGTTTATTCCGGGCCGTACCTTGTCATATAATTTGCGAACTGTATTCGGAGACTTTCAGCATGTGAAACCTGAGGTCAGAGCTGCGGCGGTCTTCCTTGACGCCGAAAAGGCTTTCGATTCAGTTGAATGGAAGTACATGAAGGCAGTGTTGAGGCGAATGGGGGTGGGAGAGATATTTTTGCAGCTGGTCTCAGTGCTATACAACTCCCCACTAGCCAGAGTACGGACTGGCAACATGGTCTCCTCACCAATCCACATAACTAAGGGCACGCACCAGGGATGCCCCCTGTCCCCTTTGCTTTACGCTATTATGGCGGAACCGCTAATTAGCGCGCTACGCGAGTATCATGGACACAGGGGACTCTGCTTCCCTGACTACAATCTAATTGTCTCGGCCTACGCTGACGATATGTTGCTATACATACGGGATCCGGCTATTAATCTCTCTCCAATAATCAGGGAAGTGATCCGTTTTGGTGGGCTGTCAGGCCTTACAATAAACTGGGATAAATCACTCATCCATCCACTAACCCCGGCTACGGTGCAGATTCCATTAGATTTCCCCTTACAATGGACAACGGACCCAGTCCGGTATTTAGGGATCCAGATCCACGCGGACGCAGACCAAGTGATTAGGGCCAATTACGGTAGAGCTATCACCAAGCTGAGTGATGACATTGACCGGTGGAACCGCCTCCCCCTCTCGCTGGTTGGCAGAGTCTCACTTATGAAAATGATAGTGCTCCCCTGTTTTTTGTTTCTATTTGTGAACATACCCATAGTAGTCCTTCAATGCATGTTTCGGGAATTGCGCACACTCCTATGTAAATTGGCATGGGCGGGTAAGACCCCTCGTGTTGCCTTTAAAACCCTCACGATGCCGTATTCCTCTGCAGGCCTTGGCGCTCCTGATCTAGAATTATACTATAGGATAGCGCAAGCTTCTCATGCACACCCCTGAATACATGGCCCAGTTGACCTACCTCACCTACAAATAGAGAAAGTGGTGGCGCTTCCTGACCCGTTGCCCCGATTGCGGACTCAACCTCCTACGCGGCGCTGTGGAGTTCTGGACTCGGTTAACTCTACGACCCACGCCTGGCATACTCTGCTTAAACTACATGCTGGGTCTTATTTATACTCCCCTTCGCTCCGGGTAGAATGGTGTCAGTGGCTTCCCCTTAGCTCGGACCGGGGGGCCCTTCGTGCCCTTCGTGCCCTCTAGACCCTGCACATACGGGAAATGGGAGACTTGTTTGTAGGGGGGAGAGCCCGTACATGGGAGGAGGAGATTGAAGGGATGGAGTCCCCTACTGCACTCACACGATTCTACTTTTATAGATTACGACACTCTTTACGAGCTCTATTGGGAGATGACCTGCTGGAACCCCTCAATCTCCCGGCATTAACCATATTGCTTAGTTCTAAATCACCTGTGAAACTGGTCTCCCGCCTCTATGCCTCGGCGCAAACATCTGCTCACACGGCCTATACCAAAGCTAGATTGGACTGGCAAGCAGAACTTGACACCCAAATCACGGATGAAATTTGGCATTATTGTTGCGAGGTCACGCAAAAGATCTCCCTCAATGGCAGGCACAGATTAACTCACTTCAAATTCCTTAACAGAGTGCACTATACACCGTTACGACTGTTCAGATATGGGCTCTGTGAGACGGATAGATGTGACAGGTGCAATATGGCGGGGGCTGACTTCCTACATGTGGCCTGGCTCTGCCCTGCTGTAGAAAAGTATTGGAAACATATATTTCAGTCCCTCACTGATATCACAGGATTGCCAATTGCTCCTGACCCTCTATTGGCATTGCTGGGATATACAAAGCCGCTTAGAAAATTCGTTAGAAAGCTAATCGCCATGGGACTATTATTAGCAAAGCGAAGAATAGTTCTGCGATGGATGCGGGGACCTACACCTACCATAGCTGAGTGGGAGAGAGATATGTTGTTTTGCAATACTCAATCTGATGCATATAATGAATTGCTACCTCCTAGTAATAGACCGCAGAGCTTTTGGGGCCTATATACGCAATACACTCTTGCAAGACAAAATGCAGATGATGGTCAAGATTGAACGAACACTGTCAGGGGGTCCCCAGTCTTTGTAATGGGACCAGTTCTGCTGTTGGGATACACTATATGTGCATTACAGTTGATATGTGGAGCCTGTGGTTAACTTTATTACCTGCTGCTGGGTGTGACTTATACCACTGCAAGATAGGATTTTTATTTGTCAAGCTCTCTTATTGTAGCAAAGTACTGTGATGTATACTTGTTCTTACCAGGGTAAATCAGATGGATATTTTCTTTTGGAACTGATGTGATTCCCATTGCCGGTGCCAGGATGATGCTAAAATTTGTGTTAATTATTGAATTTCGTTTTTTTTAATTTTGTTTATTTTGTTGTTGATGTGTATTTTTGTTTTTATATATTAAAATCTAATTTAAAAAAAGCAAACAAAAAAAACCCATTACATATAGTTTGTGAAGTCACTCACATTCCTTTTTGACAAACCAGACACATTCATGCTAGGCCTTTTAATGTGTGGAGCTTGCCTGATGCTCTACTGGACCATACAGGAGGCAGTAGTTGGTCGAGTGCCCGTCCGCAAGGATGTCAAGTTCTTCCTCAGTGAAATTGAGGGCTGCGTCATCTGCACACTCAACCATGGTGAGTCCCAGCAGAAGAAAAAGAGCAGTAACTGGTGACACTCGAAAATTGGTAGTCAAGTGGCAAAATAGCCCCCAAAAATGTGTACTGCAACGTTTCGGAAAAGGACGTCAACGGATGCCTACCCTGCTTTGACTTATTCCGTAAATCATGTTCCATTTTAACCATTGGGGCGGTTGCCCAAAAAAGGTAGGTACAGACTACACTTATTAGACTGTCGTTCATGATGAAGATGTCAACAAAAACCTACATTGTCAGTTTGATTATGCCGGACAAAATAGCAGATTGGTATTACAAATTTGATGGAAGCATCTGCTATCCATGGCATTGCTTTTGTCAATCTCAACTAGAACATTTCCCATATAAAATATATAGAGAAATCATCGCCTCTATCGTAGTATGCCTTTGCTAAAGTCTGTTAAGAAGAATCCCTAAAAATATTTAATTAAATAATACCATTTGTAACACACCTTAACCGGGAAATAGATGTTTTAGAGAACATTCCACACCATAAAATAGTAAGGTTGATGTTTCTGAAAATGTTTATAAAAATATTGAAGTGGGATGTAAGAATTTGTGTTCTTATTTGTAGTGGGTCACTGCTGACTCAAGAAATAATAACAACTCAGTGATGATGAACCTTCAGACTTACTGAATAACAGGAGCTCTACCAGCTTGTAGGTAAGGTACCAAGCAGACAGGCTTATCTTAAGGCTATGTGTAAAATATTTATGAACAACCAAAATAGTAATAAAGAGAAAACTATCATCTAGAAAAATACCAAACCAATTAATAAAAATAGAGTGAATTGTGATGAATAAAATGAGACCAAAATCTCTAGTGTATAAGAAAACTGTGTGCATTCCAGAGGAAAGTAGAATGGCATTTTCTGTATTGAGTGGAGTGCCATTACTTCTGAAAGTCTTGTCTCCTACATAACCAATAGGAACAACTGTAACTTGGCGTTGTGAAAGCTGCATGTGCTTTGGAATTAAATTTGAATGGCAGTAGTATTACGGAATCATAAATTACAAACTAAACTTTCAGGGTGAAGGTAATTTTAAGTTAACAACCGCTCAGCAGAAATGTGGCTTTAGCATTTGAATAATACACAAAAATTCATGCGTTTCGCCAATGCAAAAGGTAGTGCAGTCCTTAACAGTGGTGGCTCCTCCGCTAAGGTGGAGGAGCGTCGCCCCACTGCTCTTTGAGCAGTTAAAAAAAAAATATATAAAATGCTAATAACAAGACGTTATTATCATTTTATTTTTCTGAGCCACTCAAAGCCATGTTAGAGCGGGGTGGGGTTGGGCTCGCTGGCGTCAGAGGGGTCAGAAATGGTTTGCACTCCCTAAGTGCGTATGATGGTATGGCCCTCTTGGGCTGGCCAAACCGTCAGGCGAACTTAGCATGTTCTCCATCTGGCTGTTTTGCACAGCCTGGTGGAGAACATGCCCTGGCTCCCTGAGCGGCCAAACAGGTCGCTCAGACCAATCACGACACTGCAGCGTTGTGATTGGCTGGGAGAGTCCGAGAGCCTGGGTGTTTCCGGTGCTGCCAGAAGAGTGAGGACGGGGGAGAGGCATGCAACGGCAGCGGAGGTAAGATTTTTTTTTTCATCCTCCCGCCCCATCACCCCCGTTCCGAGGCAGCAGCCACTGGTCCTTAATCAGGCTGTACAAAAAAAACAGTAAACTCTGAGAATTGTGATGTAGGGTTCCATCTCAGCATACAAATATCTAACCTTCAATTGTATTAAGAAAACATTTCAAACAGGTGAAATGCTTAGATGTCCAACACTGATGCTTACCATACTCCTTCTGATTAAGCTGTATGTGAAATTTTCTAGATCAATTGAAAAGGCACTTCAAATAGGTAGTTTGATTACTTGCAAGTCTGACTCTTTCCTAACCATCCTGATTGTCAGATACAATATTTGCATCCATACCAGTAGTAGTTTTTCTGATGCCTTGAACCTATGCTTCTCCGAATTGCCTGCTCGGGCAGATGGTTTGCTACAAAAGTGATTGCTGGTTTGTGCCCACCATGATCACTTCTTCTCCCCTTGAAGTTGTTTCCTAAATCAGATGTCCTGGCGGATTCATTTCAATGGATTTATCCTACTGTACTTTGGCTAGAGTTGTGTCTCATCCACATTACCGCAGCGCAGCAGAGTACACCCAGGTGCAAATTTACTCTAGCTTAGCACCAACATTTTAAATGGTGTTCCATGATGCAAATCGCAGTCCAGATAAACTTTCTCACTCGAAAGCTTCTTCACCAAAAACTGACATGGCCTGAGTGGCAAAAAAGCTTCGCGTTGCGAGTACCAACACCACTGATAATGTGTGCAAAGCGGTAATGGGAGTGAGCCAGCAAAGAACCTAAACAACGTGACCTGGTTTCGCATGCAATCCAAAGGACAATTGAAACCAGATTCAAACAGTGGCCAAGTGCAATACTGCATGATATTCACATGTTTAATTTAAGGAACATTATGCATTTTACTCAGTTTATTCTTTGTTGGTTGTCATGGTTTTGTACTCAACCTTGAATTCCAGGTACATGCAAAACATTTACCATTTTTTCACTTTGCCTTTGGTCTATAGCACAGTGTTGCATGCTAAACCATCATGACATTGACATACAACTTTGTATCCCTGTGGAATTTGTCCTCGTTTCCTTTATGTACCTCTGCAGTTTTCCAAGCAATGCTCTGTTACATGAAGAATAGTAAATCTGGGGCCTTGTGTATCTTTTGAATCTCCTCCCTAAAGGCACCACTGTGGGACAACGGAATCTGAATGATATGAAATGGCGGATTCACAAGTCCGAAAGGTTTTCTTCTTTTATTAAGCTGTAATCATCAGTAGGCGATGGTTTGGCACTAATAAGAGTCCACACTGTACATATCATCAGACTTGGGCTTATGTTAGTGGTTCCTTTCTTTACCTGCTCTGCATTGCAAGCTCAAGATGGCACTTTGGACAAGATTGTACATGTGGGTCTGCCAGTGCCAGCATGCTTGCCAGGTCATAAAAATACTGTACGTGCAGTCACTGAACACATACAGAGCTTTATTCGAAGCCCTGAACAATGCAAATTAGTGATGAACTAAGGTAGTATATGGGTAAAAGTCTAGGTCTGCACATTAGCTGCAGACGCACACAAAGGCTGTATGCAAGGAGCAGCTTCTAACTTTGCAGGCAGTTAGTATCATAATACGTTTACCCTCTGTGTGCTTTCTGTGTTATGAGGTGTGTCCATTTAATTAGTTAAACTGAGGTTACAAGACATATTCTATGAAATATCAGGTCTGTAAGAAAAGTTACTCAGTGGATACTCTACCTGTGGGTTCCTCTCCTGTTCAATTTCCCAATGCACCAAACTGGATCCGTGAATGTTTCTATGGCTCTCCAATGGCAGAACGGAGCACAGGCTCCAAATCAGCTACGGAAACAATGGGAATATTGCGTACCTTTACTCAGTTATATGCAAACCTCTATTCATCCAAATGAGACTTGACATCTTCAGGATGTAATAATTATTTAAGCTGTGCTGCTTCAGCATGGCTTGAAAATCATCCTTCAGGAGTGCTTGGCTCCTCCATATTGATTGAGGAAATTAAAGCAGTAATTAAATCCTTGAAAAAAGACTCCACCCCAGGAATTGATGGCTTACCAGCTGAATTCTATAAGGAGTTATGTGGATCTCCTTGCTCCCTTCATGCATGGAGTATACACTGAGTCATTTGAAGATGGGGTACTAACTCCGTTCTTGCACGAGGCGATTGTGATTACATTATTGAAACCTAGCAACCCTCCACAAAAATGTGGCTGATATCATCTACTGTCACTTATAAATGTGGATGCTAACATTTTGGCTAAACTGATTGCTAATAGATTACTTTCCCTGCATGCAATGCTGGTAAGGCCAGATCAATGGTTGGTGTTTGGTACTCCGGGCGTTAGTGCTGCATGGCTCCGGTTGGTCCTGGTATCTATACACTCGGCGGGGAGACATATCGGTCTCCAGAGCACGAGTGCCTACTCCTGGTCATCTGTGGCGCTGGTCGGGCTGGGGAGCTGCAAGGTGTTGGAATGGACTCTGCTTGTTGGTGCCAGCGAGCTGCTGGGGAGTAGCACCTGTACTCCAAGGGATACTTTAGGTGATTTTCAAAATGCTGGCAGGCTACCAATTCTTTGGTAGTTCTCCAGCTTGCAGGACGAGTCACTGTTGCGATTGCCGAGAGAGTTGCGAGCAGGCAGGGTTTCATGCCAAAAGTTCTGAGCTCTTCTGCTGTTCTCGCCAGGCAGTGACTCTTGCTCGTCCTTCTTCTCTTGATCCATCGAATTTGTGTTCTTGTATTCAGGGGTGCCACCTAAATACTCAATTTAGGGGCTTTAAGGGGAGTGACAGGTAGTAGCCAATGAGCTGTTTACCTTTAGGGTGTCTACATCCTCTGTATGACCACTTCCTGTGAGAAGTGGGCATAACTCTGACCCTAGAAAGCTAATTCCACCCAAACCAATATGCAGGAATCTGAAAAGTGGGGTCAACATCAGCTAGTCCACCCTAGGAGTGGTGCTGGCTATGTGTGGGTTCACCTCCTAATCTTACTAATTTCCATGCCTGTCTTGCTGCCAAAAAGTGGGGTCAGGACAGGGGGGCTGGTATCTCCAGTATCTGGAAATGCCTGGGTCACATAGAGGTGGCAGGGCCTTTGAAGCTTCCTGCCCTGGAATGCACATCCTGCATGGAGGAGGTGCAAACACCTCCGCCCAGGACAGGCTTTGTTCCAGGCCTCCGGGAGTGCAGGTTCTCACCTCAGGAGGTCAGAAACGGGCCTAGGGTGGCTGACTGGTCGAGACCAATCAGTCAACACACTAGCAGTCGGTAGGTTTTCAGGGGGCACCTCTAAGGTGCCCTCTAGATGCATTTGTTAATGAATCCAACACTGGCATCAGTGTGGCTTTATTAAAACGAGATGTTTGGCACCAAACATCTGTGGGTACAGTGAAGCCATCATGGACTCGTTATGGCTTCCCTGGACACTTGGGACATCTAAGGTTTTGCTTATATACCACAGGGACACATCCACTCATGCAGATATGCCCACACATGGGGTATAGTGCGCCCTGCCTTAGGCCTTTATGGCTTGCTGTAGGGATGACTTACCTATACCTCATGCAGTGCTTCACAGGCATAGAACTCAGAAATGGATGCCATGTTGATTCTTCATTTTCTCTGCCCCAAGACACGCAGGCTGCAATGGTAGTTTGCTTGAACTTGGTGAGGGGTCCCTTAGGGTGGTACAGTTCGTGCTGCACCCCTTAGGAACCCTCTTTAGGTCCAATACCGTATGCACTAGGGGCACCATTTACTAGGGACTTGCATGTAGCCTAAAGTGGTGTCAACTGTGGAACAGTGGTACAGTTTTAGGGAAAGAACACACTTTCGGTCAAAGTTGCATCAGAAACCAGGCAAAAAGTGGGGGGTAACCATGTCAAAAGGAGCACTTTCCAACAACAGTTGTAGGCGAGGTTGCTCAGGAGGTGATGCTCCTTAAAGGTAAATGGGTGCTATAGCTGGGGCATGAGATCACTGACACTCAATATGCATACTTTTGTCAACATATCAAAGATGTATTCTCGAATGGCAGATTCCGATTTATCCAGCTCATTTATATACATAGAGCATATTACACACCTCTTAGCATGCTGAGATTCCGACTATTCAATAATGCGAACTGTTAGAAGTGCAATAAAAAAAAACATAAACTTACCTTGAGGCCGATCCCGCGTCACTTCTCCTGTCTCCGACTACAGGAAGCTGGCAGCCAGGCTCCCTCCCCTAAGCCAATCACAACAGTGCAATGCAGCATTGAGATTGGTCTAAGCGCCATGACACGGCACTCAGCCAGGGGCTGGAGGGGGTGGGCGTGTTCTCCATGTAGGCTGTAATGCAGCCTGCATGGAGAACAGGGAAGTGCGCATGACTGGTTTGGCGGCTGGAGAGGGCCGACCAAACAGTCACTGCGCACTCAGGAGTGGGCAAACAACTCCTCCCCTGCTTTGCTCCGTGAGCAGAGCAGCCCCGCCCGCCCGCCCGCAAAGCAGCAGGACGCTGTCATGAAGCATAAAATGATAATAACGCAAAGTTATTATCATTTTATGTTTCTCTTCTTCACACTGCTTAAAAGCAGTGGGGTGACGTTCCTCCGCCATAGCGGAGGAGCCGCCCCTGCTGACCATACAGTTTTTGATTTAATACAAGGCATCCATCTCATATTAACCCTGTCGCAAGTTTGTGATGATCACTTTGCTTGCGGCCGATGCAGAGTGACCTTGCACTGTCATAGTGGTACTCCCCCCAAGCAATGAAAGATGACTTAAAGATCTATCTACTTGTAATGAGCATGCAGAGACATACCATATGCTACAGTACCCCTCTTATCGCCCACAAGACATCTGGGCTCCCCTTTGCACATTTTTGACATGTGTAAATGCACAATCTTAATCTGTTACTCTGTCTCCTAAGGTATTGCTTCTGCATCATGGTCTTGTTCTATACCTGTTATATTTGACATTTTGATCATAATCAATTTATTGTACATCTAGAGCTGATAATGTTTACTATTGTGATGCCTCCGTGGACTATGCTGTGTATTGTGTTGATGATGATCATCATCTGTAAGGTGAATCATTATGTTTACAAAATGCAAATACAAGTAAAAAAAAAATTGTGCTGGAAACGATGCCCCAAGTGATGTCACTGGAGGCACTAAGCACCCAAGCTAGCACACCAACGTCAGTTCTGCGTCTATTTTTTCCATGCCCTTAGAGGCAGAGACAGGGAAACTATGTCAGTGTCGTAGTGCAGTGCAGCAATCTAGTTTTAAACCTTTTTATTAGAGTGCCACAGGGGTCAAACATCTTTTGATACTGTCTGCATAGATAGAAGTGGTTCCCTACGTATGGCCTTTGCCTGCATCTGCAGCTAAGGTGCAGACCCAACCTTTTACCCATATGCCATATTAGTTCTGCACTACTTTACATTATTCAGGGCTTCCAGTGAAGCTTTGTACATATCTAGTGATTACAGGTATTGTATAGTTATGACTTGGAAAGCATCATGGGACTTGCAGACCCACATTTGATTTTATGTATTTATATTATTTAAATGAAGCCTCCCCGTTGGGGAATTGATCCCCGGTCTCCTGCTTGGCTGGAGGGGATACTGACTACTATGCTAAGGAGAAACAATTTGCAGTCCCACACTCATAATGGGAAAATTAAAATCACACATCCAATCTTGCATAACAGGGCGGTGGGTAATCATCCTCCAGAACAGGGAGGTGGGTGAGATCAGAAATGAATCTGCAGATAGATAGAGTATCTGCCAGAGAGAAGGTAAGTAACGTTATCTACTGATTTGAAAGCAGTACTCCTCTCAAGGAATGGTCAAACATGAAAATCCTGTAAAACTGAGCGTGCAAAATGGCCATAACTCCTCACCTCTGAGTTCAAACAATAAGGCTTGATGAAGGTATGAAGGGAAGCCCATGTCGCCATACGATAAATGTCAGCCACAGGGACTGGGCAGTGCTGAGGTGGTAAATTGTTGTCCTGGTGGAGTGGGCTCAAATTCCCTCCTGTGGCTCCTTCTTCGCAAGGGCATAGCACAGCTTTATGTACAGGATTATCCAACAGGATAAGATCATCTTTTGAACTGCCTTTCCCTTCATTCTGCCTGCATACCCCACAAAGAGCTGGACATCAGACATGATCTCCTTAGTGTGGTCACTGTAAAAACTGACTGCTCCTCTGGGATGCAGCTGATGTAATCTATACTCCTCTTTCATTGGGTGACGTTAACGATTGAAAGTAGGGAGGGTAATGGACTGACTGAGATGGAAATGGGTCACCACCTTTCAAAGGAAAGTCACTTTAATCTTGAGGACCTACTTGCCTGGGAAGAAGCACATATATAGCAGACGAGCCCTCAGTGCCTGCAGATCACTGACATACCTCGCCATGGTAATACCCACATGATTTTTATTTTTAATGTCACCAGTTGCAACCCTATCTCAAATGGCAACTATGGAGGGGCTTAAAAGGAGAACCCATCAAAAGGTATACAATGGTTAAACAAATGAGGTAGGTGGAAATACATTTCTCACTCCCTTCAAAAAACGTCTTCATGATAGGAGATTTGAATAGGGATGGCTGGTCTGGAAGGCAGAGCAATGGCAACATAGCTGCAATGTATCCCTTGATGGTGCCCACGGCATAACCCTGCTGGCCTAGAGAGAGTGCAAAGTGAAAGACCTCCAACAGGTGAACCTTGAAGGTATCAACACACCAGGCAACAAATGAATTCCACTTTCCAGAGTAGGCCGACTTGGTAGAGGGGCAATGAGCTGTCAATATTACGTTGACAACCTCTGGTGGCAGTGGGTAGGAGCTCAGGTGCCCCTGCTCAATCTTCAGTCATAATGATGGAGACTCTAGAAGTTGGGGTATAATACCTGCCACTCTACCTGGGAGAGGAGGTCAGTCCTGAAAGGAAGACAGAGCGGGGAATGCAGGAAGAGGTGTAGAAGGTCTGTGTACCATACCCTTCTTGGCCAATCTGAGGCAATGCAGATGACTTGGACCCAGTCTTGGTGAATCTTCCTCAAAACCAGAAGAATCAAGGGTATGGGAGGAAATGTGTGGTAAAGTGGAAAGTTCCACCTCAACCGAAACGCATCCCCTAAGGCTCCCCACAATGGATATTGGAGGGCACAGAACTGCGACAATGGATATTCTCTCAAGAGGCAAAGAGATCTACCTGAGAGATGCGCCATGGGGCAAAGATGTGTTGTACCACCTCTGGATGGAGACACCAATCATGGTCCACAAAATTACTCCTACTGAGACTGTTGTCCATCAATTTCAGAGAGCTGGGCCAGATGGTTGGCAACTACCTACTTCCCTTTCTGGCATGGTCACGCTTTTAGCCTCGGTGCTTCTAGAAAGAGAAGGTGAGACTCCACTTCTCTATGCTTGTTTACATACTACATTGTGGTCTTATTGTCCATCAAGATCTGGACACACTGACCAATAAGGGAAAGGACGGAGGCCTGGAGCACCAGCCCACTCATCTTTATTTCCAGCAGGTTGATGTTCAATACCTGCCCTACTGACGACAGAGGTCGTGGATCTCCAGCTCCTCCAGATAAGCACCTGACCAAGTGTGGATGCATTCGTCACTAGCGTAGTCAAGGCTGGTGGGGAGCAGAAGAACATCCCCTGAGAAAGGTGCTCCTCCACAGACCACAACTTTACATTCTCTGAAGTATCACTGGGGATCACAATGATACTCAAGAGATCTCCTGTGTTGGAATCACTGCCTGCAGAGGCACCACTCATGTTCCAGGATGCATACCTAACTAGTAAGATACAGGAAGCCAGTTGAGCTAACAGATGGAGAACCTTCAGGACTGGAACTAGAGTTCTCTCCCTGTACATCAGAATCAAGGGTTGAGCAAGGGGCTAATTTACTGAGACCTTTACTGGACCCTATACTGTGTTGGTGGCCTTATTACTAGTGGTAGGTGCATACTTACCCCTTTCAATAACCTACTTTTCAACATACAGGTTAGAAATGTCAGGGCTTTTTATATTGGAATTCATAAATATGGTTTGTGTAAATAAACCTTTGGGACACACTGAAATAGATTTATTAAATAGTAGAGTACAGGGTTAATATGCCTGCGGACATAGCGAGAGCCATGGGTAGGGAGTGCCTGACCACTGCCCAACATTGCCTCTTGGGGCTGTACCCTCACCCCAAGGCCGGGGAGGCCACAACATGCTTCACGGATCTGGCGCTCCTTTTGGTCAAAAGTGCCATAGCGATGCAATGGAAATCTACATCTTCCCGTTCCCTCCTACACTGTCATGCCGAGATGTCCAAGTGGACGGAGGCAGAGAGCGCTGCTCTACACAGAGGGAAATAGCGGTGCCGTTGAAAACTCCCCAAAGCAGATCACTGGTACCTAGCCCTCTAAGACCTGATACCTCAGCCGGGAGACGACTCCCAGCCATCGTCGGCCTGTAGGAGACGACTCCATGAACTCTCCCTCCATGAACCATGGCGGGAGCGTCAGGCCCCTGTATCCATTGGTGCCCCCAGCTACCCGGCTGCAAACGTGACCCTCTCCATCTTCTTCTGCTCAACCATTGGTCTGCTTTCTTACACCCTTCCTACTTCGCGGTAATCCTTAGAACAGCTGCCTAGAGAGTTTCCAGGTGGGCGTAGCATTGTTTTCTTCTCTTCTTTTGTTTTCTCTTTGTGTTTGGTTCACCTTCAATACATTGTAAGATGCGCTACAAAGGACTCCGAGCTACCCAGTAGGGCAGAGGGTACATGGCCAACCCCTGCCCCAAAGCCATGCGGACTTTCCCTCCTGCTCGCTGTCTATACTCATAATTCTGCTTACCATTGTATCAAGTTTGCTCTTCAATGTGTCAATAAAAATTTGTTTAAAAAAAAAAAGATATTTTTAGTAATATGTTTCCTTTTACTGCAAAGTAAATTAAAAAATCTTCCATTGTCAATAACTACGCATCTGACATGCACTTTCACTGATTCCTTACCCTTTTTGCACGACAACATCTCTCAAGACACATTTATTTATTTTATTTATAAAGTTTTATATAGCATGAACATGACCCTAGAGGGTATCAGAGCGCTTTACATTACAACGTTCGGAAACATTAGATGGTTGAGGGGGTAAGATACATACATTCAGTATTCAACATTCAATACAAAAAGAGGTAGACAGTAATAGATAAGATATATATATATATTTTTTTAATTTATTTGAGTTTTATATAGCGCTGGCTAGACCCGGAGGTATCAGAGCGCTTTACATGAGGTTCCACATTGTTACAAAGATACATCAGTTACAAATTACATCTGTTGCAAGCATTAAAGAGCATAGAAGACAAGATGAAAGGAGCGTAGAAGGGTGAGGTAAACGGGTGGGAGGGAGATACGGCGGAGAGACGAAGGAAAGTCTGCCCAAAGTCAGGCTGGGTACATATGTTGCTAACAGTAACGTATGATTTAAAGTTTTAGGATGTGAATTTATTCATTAGAAGAATTTTCACTTCTTTTTTGAAGGAGGGCTAGATTTACAAAAGCACTGCTACTTATGGAATTTGCGTACTAATGTATTGTTACTCTGTTTTGCTAATTCACAAACATACCCTATGCCAATTACACCAGGCATGCTCACTTACATATTGTAGGCCCAATCCACAAAGCCATTTGCACATGTTTTGCATGTAAATGTTACTTACTTGTGCTCACAAACAGGAATTTGCAAATGTTTTCCACAACTACACTTGAATACCTATGACTATCACAGCTCATGAGGCGCACTTTGAAAAGCTTTGTGAATACCTGAAAGTTGTAACTCTGCACTCTTGTACGGTTGTAGACTTGTGGGTGCGGATTTACAACTTTCTTTGTAAATAGTGCCCTGCTTAAATACACTCAGGAAATGTTTGTTAACAAAGCTCCATGGGGCATATTTATAAGAGCATAAAGCCACTGGAATGCCACTTTTTCCGACGCTCTGGCGGCGCTGTGCCCTGTTCCATATTTACAAGACGATGCTAAGCCACTTTCCATGGCCTAACCCCGCCTTGTAAATATGGTCCTCCTCAACTCACTTTTCTGCAGGAAAGGGGCGTGCAATGGGTGTTGCTGGGGGGGTTCCCAGGCAGCACCCATTGCTTTTTGACTCTGCCCCAGATTTACAAGGATCTGTAATCTGAGGCAGCGCCAAAAAAAACACCTTTCAAAAGGAGGCGTTAATGTGGCGCAATGAGGAGCAATACTTTTATTTCTCCTTGTTTTTTGCTTTTTCTATATGTGCTGCATTCTGCAGCACACATAAAAGGAGCAAAACGCCATTAATGATTGTTTTTGTGCAGGGATGTGTTCCTTCCTGCACAAACACAATCCTCTCTGCAATGCAGTCACCCTTGCATCATGGTGCAAGGGTGCCTGCACTGGCACTATGCAGCTTTTTTAGCACCGGCGCAGGGGAGAGCACAGGGGTGCACTGTATTCTTGTTAATACGGCGCATTCCCGCATTTTTTAAATTACGCAGCTCGGCGCAGCTAAATTGCTTGCAGCACCGCGCTGTGCCATTTCATTGTAAATATCCCCCCATGTTTCATGCTTTTGAGTGCACAACCCATTCAACAAATTAACGTAATGTGCACTCAACTTTGCGGATTCACACCACTGTAACTGAAGTGCATCGCTATATGGTTGAAATCATTGGCCATGTTAGGTAAACTTTTGCACCTATGCACAAAAAAGGATATAATTATGCATTGCATCATTTTTGCAGCTTGAGTTATAGGGAATGGAGCAAACAGCACTTGTTCCAAACTAAACTTACGTCTCTAAGTATGGAAAGAAGGAAGCTGATTCAACACTATATACATAAAACGCAAAGTTTATTCTAAGACCAGGATTCTTATTTTTATATACTAGCTATGTCATTTTTTTTGCAGCTGCTTCATGAATCGAATTCCACCATACTTGCCCTGGTGTAAAAATCTTTATGTGGTACCGACTGGAGAAAAACCTCCTTGCTCCATTACCTCTTAAAAAAGCAACACATAAGTTATGAAATGGATTTGCTCTACCATTGCAGCAAGGTTTGTGCACTATGCAGCACCTCGAAAACTCGCGTTTCTTCTATCAAGTAAATTCAAAATGAATGTAATTGCTTCTATTTGTCTGGTTTCGCTATTTTAATAAATCTCCAACTGCGAAACTACAGATCAGACATTGAATCCACTGTTACTGAAACCCTCCTAACATGGCAGAGGTAGCAATGTGCAGTGCCCTGGAGCGGTATGTGGGGAGGGTAAATTCAGCTGTGTTCAATTAGGCGAGTTAGGCACACTTCGATGCACCTGTGGGCTTTCACTGCCTCAAGAATGGAGGCCGAGGAGGTCACAGCATGTACATGGATGCAGGCCGCTGGTTGATTAGATGGATTGTACAGAACAAAGAGCCCTGGCAGAAAGCGGATCACGGAAAGGCCTGATTTTGGAGCGCAGACCAAGCAGGGTGATCACCCCCTTGTGAGAACCTGTAAAGGTCCTTGGAAAGTCGGTCTCTTTTCTTTCATTGAGGTTCATGAATCTTTGAAAATGTGGCCATTTATTTTCTGGGTGAACTGGTGTGTTCATAAACAGATACTGGAATGCCTAGGCGACTCAAACTGTTAATTATGCTGGGCTAAGACACGAATATATGAGGCAGTCAAGTTCAAAAACTAACATTTTTCAGTAGTTTAAATAAGTTAGAAGTCTTTGCCAGAGATTTTTCGAGCATGATCACCCCATAGATGTAATCAGTTGACATGGGTGGAGAGACCATAAGTCTTGTCTCGGATTCCTTGTAGTATCCATGGGCCTTATAAAGACTCTGGCAGACTGTGCTCCTTTTCGCCAGGACAGCAGAGGGTTATACACCACTGTGCTGGAGGGCTAGTTATCTGAATAAGGCCCCGGGTGTTTTACGGCTTTAAAGGATTTGTGCTTTTTTCAATGTGATGGTTTCTGTCTACCACGCAGTAGCGGCTGCTACTGGACACGGGTGGCGGGGCGGGGGGGGGCAAAGGATGGAACGACGAAAAATACAAAAATATAAAAAACACTTACCTGAAACAGCTGGCCGCCGCCTCTCCTTCGTCCTCCGTCATCTTCCTGTACACTCCCAGCCAGCAGCAGGAAGCACCCGGCTCTCAGGACTTTCCTGAGCCAAGCACAACGCTGCAATGTGGCGTTGTGATTCGGCGCTCAGACGGGGAATGGGAGGCTTTGCATGTTCCTCACCAGGCTGTGTAATGCAACCTGGTGGGGAACATGCAAAGTGCGCATGACTGTTTGGCCGGCCCAAGAGGGCCGACCAAACAGTCATGCGCACTTCAGGAGTGCAAACCACTCCTCTCCCTGCTCCGCCAGCCCCACCCCGCCCGAGAGCCACTGACAGCTATAGGAAAAATATAATTATAATAACGATAATTATTATAATTTTATTTTTCCTTTTGTTCAGTGGGGCGATGCTCCTCTGCCTTAGCGGAGGAGCTACCACTGTTGCCACGTACACATATACACATGTTATGTTATCTGATTTTATACAGCACGTGGCTACCCAGACGCAGACTTCCCAGCGCTAAAGACACAGTAATGGCGAAGTAGTACAGTGACTAGATGAACAGATGGGTCTTCAACTGCTTTCTAAAACTGGTGAGGTTGCGGTTTCCTCTCAAATGTATGGTAAGGGAATTCCAGAGCTTGGATACCACATATGAGAAAGACTGCCTTCCACTTCTGGCCCTTTTGGTTCTTGGGATGGTCAGGAGGGAGCAGTTGTTTGACCTCAGATCTTGCATGCTGTTATGCGAGACGATCAGGTGGCTTAAAATGTGTGGGACCTGGACATATTTCATCTTGTGTGCTGTGCACAGGGCTTTGAATTCTATCCTTCTCCTTGCTGGTAGCTAGACTGGCCAGCGGTGGGCGTGCAGATTGTGATTAAGGGATGTTTATTAAACGCGAGCTGCCACATTTTGATTAATTTGCAGTGTTTGTACAACATAGGCCGGGCTGCCCAAGTAGAGCGAATTGCAATAGTCAAGTCGCGAGAGTATAAGACCCTGTACCACAATTCCAAGGGCCTTATTTATGAGGTCGTTACGCCGCTGTTGCATCACTTTTTGTGATGCCGCAGCGGCGTAAAACATGCACCACACTACGGCAGATTTACAAAGTAACGCATCTAGGCAGATGCATCACTTTTTAAACCCCTGCGCTACATTACACTTGCGACAGGTATAATCTATGCAGGGTGGGCGTTCTAGAGCAGAAAAGGCTTGTAGAAGTGTCACAGTGAAATCTCTGAGATTTCACTGCGACACTTCTACGGCCTCACTGCGTCAAATCCTTACTCCTGCTTTAAGCAGACATAAGGGGTGACCCATGTGAAATGACACATTGCTGGAGTTGCGTCTGTGTCCAGACACACTCCAGCAATGCGCCCTTTTTACGCAACAGATACATCAGGATTACTGATGTATCTGTTGATCCTTGCGACATGGAGCACCGTATAGTAAATATGGCGCATTCATGGTGTCGCAAGGAGGATGCACTAAAAAGTGTTGCTTCTCTGTTTTACCGCAGCAATGCAAAACTTTTCATAAATGAGGCTCTTAGTGTTTTGATCGGGAGCCATTTAAGTGTCTTTCTCAATGCACACAATAATGTGATGTTATTCTTTTTCTTTATATCTCCAGCATATTGCAACGACTCCACATACAGTTCAGCATGGAGGAAGAGGCCTATGGTATTAGGTCTAAAGTTCGAATTTCCCAAAAGTTGAAAAAACCTAAATTGTGAAAGCAAAAAGTATGGAAAATATGGAGGTCTGAAAAACGTTTCAAAATCTAAAAAGACATTGAAATAACGTTAGAGATAAGGGTAGAGGGATGAGGGGTGAAGGTTGACATTATGTTTAGGGTTAGTGCTAGAGATGTAGCTAGGGTTAGAGTGAGGTTATGGAGAGAATACGACACAGTGAGAGGGTGAAGGAATGGGTTGCACACCTGGTATATAACCCACACTGAGTAATGGTGTTTACCAGATGTGGTAAATACCTCCCCTGTATTTCTCACTACTTGGGACCTCGGGGATAGAACTAGGAAAAGGGAAGGTGATGCAATTAGTGTTTGTGGGTTATGCTTAGAATACGTCACAGTGTGGGGTAGGTGATGGATTAGGGTTAGAGGGTGTGGTTGATATTTAGGACATCTTAAATTTGGGTCTCTACCTGTAAAAACACAATGTATTACAAGAGAAATGGAAGCAATTTTGTATTTTCGGCTTGCTATCAATTTCCAGTTAGATTTACTGTGATACACTCTCAGCGTTAAGTTCCCCACTTTTTTTTAACTTGAACTTTAGGTTTTTCTCACTTTTACCTTTGGCTTATGATAGGCAAAGGTTTCTGAGCTTTGCAGTTATCTCTGGCTTCTCCTGGCAGCACAAGGGAGCTGTCAGGACCAAAACACCCCTTGCATCCAAACTAAGACACAGATGAGACTTCGGATTTTAGGTATCCAATGCTAGGAATGCAATAAGCCCCGTGAAGAATTTACCACACCTACTAAATATAATACCTTGGGGGTGGTATTTACTCAAGGCAACATACACCCGCTATTCTGAGTTTTCATCCAGCAAATGGGGAATTACATGCAGAATTTGATGTTTTCTCCGCAAAATTGTGTTTGTATCAGAATTTACTGCATGCTTTTCTTCTGATAAATTTCAGCTGGTTTCATCTTCCGATGTTCCTCAGGGGAAAGTTGTGGGGGAGTGTGTGTGTGTACAACAATACTTGGAACTCTAAGCCTCCCCCTTTAACCTCGTTCACTAGGCTCTGTTTTCTCCCTCACCGCCATGTCTACTCGCTGCTGTCACAGGCACGCTCCTTTGATGGAAAGATGGTGGGATTTTTGGGGTGCACTATGTCAAATGACTTTGACACTATTGATAATATTTAAATGACCAGTTTGGTGGAGTGGGGTGTCAGCAGCAAGTACATGCTTGGCTGAAGCACTAATCATCAGCAAGTTGTAACGATCCTTCATTTTACATCTGATCAAAGATCCATAAAATGTGGAGTATCTCAGGGTCGATTTTGTCTCCTCTGCTCTTTAACATCTGTGTTTGACTATTGACTAATTTACTCCATCGGATGTAAGTAAATGTTTATATATATCCTGACGACATGCTCAGCTCGTTTTTGGTCATTTACCATAGTAAGGGAATTTTTGCACACTGTTTCTGCGGACAAGATGTTTGCAATATCAGTATCGATTTTACTTTAAAAAAATTACATGAGTCCATTCCAGAGACAGACGGAGTAGATGGAAGTTCTCTCTGCACGTCGATAAGGAATAAATCTTTGGTGGAATTCAACACTGCTGAAGTTTGGGATTGGAAATGTGCATTTTTTGCTCTTGATACAAGCCGCCTTATAGTCTTAAATGTGGTGCAAGAATGAAGGTGCTATTCAGTATCCATAAGAACCTAGGCATAACGAAGTAATACCAAAAAGGTGGTGCCTTTGAGGTATTTAAAAGGATAAAATAAGAAATTTGGAGAACAACCTAATCTCAGTAGGGCAATCAAGGTTCAATTATGCAAATACCAACAACGGGTGTCGTGATTCAAATCTCATTAGTGTGAAAACGACATAAAATAGAATACAATATTTAGGGTACATAGAAAGAATGAAAAGAGAGTATTTATATTTTCAATAGTTCAAAGTTCGCAAATTTCACATGGAACATGGGTGCTACCAAAAAGTGGAAAGTAATATAGCACAGTGTTTAAGTGCAAAAATGTGCAAAAAATGCAAATAAACACGTCTGTATTTTGGGAGAGGTCTACGGCTACGTTATAGCACAAAGGGGTACACAGCATTGCTCCATAGATCAGCCTCGTAGAGACAGTCCAAGCCATCAGGAAGTTGACGTTTCGACACCACGAGGAAAGGGTTTGCCAGGATCACCATCAGGACGTGGTTTTAGACAATGGAGAAGTAGCCACCCTAAGGGTCAAAAACTAAAAACAGGGTTCAGTAGAGGGTGTAAGATGTATGTAGTGTAGTCCTTCAGGTGAATAAGGGAGAGAGCTTACCTTCTGAATGTGCGATTCAAAAACATATTTATATATATAGTGAAAAATAAATAAAATACAGAATCAGTAAAATATATAGTGAAAAATAAATAAAATACAAAGTTTCCTTCTGTGGCTATATAGGGCCCAACTATCAGAAATACGTAATAGAGAAGTCACCAAAGCATACAGAGGTGCACAGTTTAGTGAAATGGATTGCAACCATTGAAAGAACGGGTCACCTAACTGAGAGCTATCTGGCTGAGTCAAAAGAGGACTGGAATTAGCAAAATTGCCAAGAATAAAATTGGTGAGATAGTGTGCTCACCAATTAGGCAGTAGTTATTATTACCATATTACCATATGAGTGCCCGAATGTAGTTTAAGGCCCGAAGGAAGAGGCCCGCACTAGGAGAACTCTTTGAAATCGTGACCAGGATGGATTCCCAGAGCATAGAAAATTATTTCACCAATTTGAGAGCCTGGGGAGGCAGCACCCGTTGTGCTGTACTCCGGAAGGAAAATCCTGATTCCCTGGGGTGGACTGCACACGAAGCTCGGTATCCTGGCTAACTGTTTCAAAAGGTCAGGAGGTAGTGCAGCAGTCGCTGTCCTTTGGGGAAAGGCATGGAACATATGCCAATCCAAGATGGCACCACCCAGTGTGAAACATGCCTAAATACATAAGATGTGCAGAAGGCAAAGGTCGACGCGCATCACCAGTGGGGATGCTGGAAACACTGTGAAGGAGTACATACAATAAATAAAACTAAGATGCAAAAAGAAGACACATAAATGTCAAAAACGCACATAAAAAGTGTTTATTGTAAAGAAAGCACAAAGAGGAACATAAAATACATTACAGATCAATTGGAACTGGACAAGGTGAAATCTGAAAAAATGAATCGACGAACGGCTGAATGATTAACATTGGAAAAAGTAGAATAAATGTAGTGTGAGGAGCAAGCGTACAGAACACAAAGAGCATTAGGCACAGCTGCAATACATAATCCCACAAAACACAATAAAGGTTAGAAGTTATACATACAAAGTCCAAATAAAAGAATCTAGGTAGCCCAGTTGCATTAAATAAAGTCAATGCATGCTCTAGCCAATCATTTGACTATGCAAGGAAATGCAGGAAGTCTATTGGTAATTCATGAGAGGTTGTAATACAAGAAGTATGCTATTAGTTCATGAGAGTTTAATAGTAAAGCTGTATGAGCTCATTAGCTTCTTTGAGTTGACCGAGTTCACCTGTCAATCCAGCGCTGTGATTGTTGTTAGTGAAGTGGTCCATTAGAGGTGCATTAGGGGTTATACAGCAGATATGACTTTTATGTTGCAAGATTCTGGCTTGTACTTTTTGTGTTGTCTGACCGATATACGTTTTCCTGCATGGGCACCAAATGGCGTAAACAATCAATCAGTCAGTACTTGTAGAGCGTGGCTTATCACTGGTGAGATTATCCAGGCGCTTGGGTTGCTGGGCTCAGTCAAAAAGCCAGGTCTTGAGTCTCTTACTTAAGTCCTTCAGCAAGGGAGATGTACGGAAGTGGAGAGGAAGGGCTGTCTAGGACAAGGAGCGGCCTTCGCTGTGGCGGATGTGCAGTGTCCGAACCAGGGCGTGGGAGGCAGAGCAGAGGTTTCTGGATGGTTGGTGGAAGTTCAGATGGTGGTTCATGTATGCTTGTCCTTGGTCGTGGAGGGCTATGAAGGCTTGTATCAGTAGTTTGAATTTGCATCTTTTCTGGACGGGGAGCCAGTGGACGTCCCTCAGGTGCGGGGTAATGTGGGTTCATTTGGGCAGGTTGATGATCAGTCTGGCCACTGACTTCTGTATCGTCTGGAGCCTTCTCATGAGTTTGGAGCTGGTACCTGCGTACAGTGCGTTGCCGTAGTCCAAACGGTTGGTGATCAGGGCTTGTGTGACTGCTTTTCTAGTGCGTATGGAAAGCCATTTGAAAATTCTTCAGATCATGCAGAGTGTGTAAGAAAGCAGAGGAGACTATGTTGATCTGTCGTTTTATGGTAAGTTTGCTGTCCGGGATGATAACGAGGTTTTGAGCATGTTTTTTTGTGTGGGTGTGGGTCCGAGTTCAGTGGGCCACAAGCTGTCGTTCCAGAGGGAGGTGTGGTTGCCAAAGATCAGCACTTTGGTTTTGTCAGTGTTGAGCTTCAAAAAGTTATGCTTCATCCAGGCTGCGATGTTCTTAATGCATCTGTGGAAGTTGGTCTTGGTGGTGGTGGGGTCTGCTGAGAGCGAGAGGATAAGCTAGGTGTCGTCAGCGTAGGATATGATGTTGATGTCGTTGGTTCTGACGATGTCGGCTAGAGATGTCATGTAGGTGTTGAAGAGGGTGGAGCTGAGGGATGAACCTTGAGGGTTGCCGCAGATGGTGCTCAACAACATTCAAGGAATTACAATTTACATGATCTCTTATTGTCACAGTGAAGTTTTCATGTTGGAAAGACAATGTATTGAAAGTCTTTATGCACACAGTACACATGCCATATTTGATGTGTCTAACTACTGCTGGGAGACCCATTTGCTCGCCAATTGTGTGTGGAGACACATGGATCTGGCCTGTAGCTTTAACTACGTAAGCCATAATGTTCTTCCCTTTATTGAATGAAAACATAGGATTTCGTAGAGTAGGATCTAGTGAAATTATTACCAACTCCAGTGTTTGTATACTGGAGTTTTGAAGTTTATTGCTAGATGGGTTGAACTGTGTAATAAACATCATTCTGTTCAGATTTTTCACTGTCTTCAGGGGTATTAGAAGCTTTTCGCATGGATAGAACCAAACTCATTTGGGCGTGAAAGGCAGATGTCTCTTTGGATTACCCCCATCCCATAATCTCTGCATAAGTACATCACATTGAGAAAATAATTTTCCTTGCATTTATAGTTCCTGCTAAATCTCAGGTACTACCAGAAGGGTGATTATCTCAGAGACTATGTGGATTGTAACTTGAGTACAATGATGTGGTGAAACGCTTGTTGCCAGATCATCTGACAGAAAGGTCCAAAAAGTTTGTATATTGTATGTTGTATATCATAGTAAACTGATCGTCAACACAACAATTATTAAACCAAGTGAGGAATGAATTGAGGAGATCTGAAAGGCCTGTCCTGATCATAAATACATCACCAGTGAATCTTGTCCTGAGAGTTACATGGGACAAGAAAGGATTGGCATTATTATAAATATGGAAATGCTTCTGGTGAATCAAAAAAAGGTTAGCCAGATTTGGAGTGATACTAGCTCCCATGGTTACCACTATAGTTTGGTAGTGAAAACTATACAGACATACACCCAAGATAAGCTTATAGAGACAGTCCCAGCTACAGAGGGGTTCAACATTTTGACCCCCATGATGGAAGGATTTGCCATCATCAGCAGTAGCGTCTGGCACAGATCAGGGGTGGTGTGGCGGGCAGAAGGGGAGGGCGGGGGAGATTGTGATGTAAAAATAAAAAATAAAAAGCAATAACACTTACCTTCTCGCCGCTCTCCCGCACAGCACGTCGTCTCAGTCTCTCCTTTCTGGGGCCGGAACAGGAAGCAGCCAGGCTCCCTCCCCTAAGCCAATCACAACGCTGCAATGCTGCATTGTGATCGGTTTCAGCACCGTGGATCGGCGCTCAGCCAGGGAATGGGGCCTGGCCATGTTCTCCACGCAGGCTGTAATGCAGCCTGCATGGAGAACATGCAAACTGCGCATGACTGTTTTAGATAGCCCCAGAGGGATGGCTAAACAGTCATTGCACACTTGGAGTGGGCAAACGATTCGTCCCCTGCTCAGAGAGCCGAGCAGCCCCGCCCAGCCCACAAAGCTGCGCAGCAGAAACAAATACAATGATAATAACCTCGAGTTATTATCATTGTATTTGTTCTTTCTTTCACTGCTTTGCAGCAGTGGGGCGACGCTCCTCCGTCTTAGCAGAGGAGCCGCTACCGATCGTCAGGACACAGTCTGAGACAATGGAGAAGTAGCTACCCTAAGGGGCAAATAATAAAAACAAGGTTGAGTAGAGGCTACAATATATATGTACTGTGGTCGCAGGGGGAGCAAGTGTGCTGGCATACTTTCTGAAAGTAGGATTTAAAAGGAACTGTGAAATATGTCATGAAAAAATACATAAATTACTGAGTCACCCTCTGTGGCTATACAGGGCCCAACAAATTGTGGAGGCCTGCATGGCAGTGGGTTGGAAACTGCAATTTGGTCAAAGCTGTGACATATTTACTGTATTAGACATGATCTGCTGGTGAACTTACCACTGTATTTACTTTTCTGAAGTTTTCTCCAAAGGGGCTGGTAGATTTCACTATGAGCTATGGGTTTTAGTGAGGGCTAGTGAATTTTAGTGTGGGCTAGAGTATTTCTGTTACAGAGTGACGTTTTCCAATCAATTATACACTCTGATGTAGTGGGCCAGTTCTGAATAACTACATTTGAGCAGGGGCGGTGCGTCACCCCCCACCCGCCCGCAGCTCCCTCGGCGTCTCTGACTCAGTTTACTTAAGTTCAGAGACGCCGAGGGAGAACTGACAATCATGTCAGTCAGCATGACGTCGGTCCGCCCACCCCCTTCAGAGTCTGAAGGGGTGGGCGGTCCGGCGTCATGTTGACTGACATGCATTGTCAGACCAGCCAGGGACAGTCAGCAGCACAAGTGCGCATGAGTGGGGAAGGTGAGCGAATTTTTCGCCCGTGCCCAGTCATGCGCACTTGTGTTTGCACTGGCTTGCGCAATTTCGTCAGGGCATGAAAGGGCTCACTGTATAATTGAGTTCCTGTTGACGAGGGGGATAGCTGGTACGAGGGGCCTTGGCTACTACCCGTCACTGTGCATACAAAACAAGGGTCCAGAAAGGTGGATTAAGACCTCATGCCCTGACGAAATTGCCCCTAAGCTAAACAGGCAATGAAACATGTCTGCCCTTCATTAATTGGTCTACAAGCATGCAGTTTGTTTTTACTTTGAATAGGCCCATGAGTTGTGAATAAAGTTGGCACCTGGTGGACGTGTGGCCTATCTCAATTTTAAACTTCACAGGGTTTGTTGCTGTTTGTGATATACACAAAACACTAAATTGTTTTCACTGTTTTTCTGGACACCAATATTTTTTCCAAAGCGAGATAGCTACCGATGATGAGAAACGTGGGCACAACTGGTGAGAACCAACCAGCTAGCTCCTATGGTGTAGCGCACGTGAGGTGCTATCTCGTTTTCTCACACATTTTGGGTTTTTATACACCTATTTAAGTGGAGGGTATTTGTTTTAAACACAGTGACTTATAACTTGAAGGTTGTTTTAAACTGTAATAAGTCGGGCTTGAACAAGTTGGGACAATACCCGTGACAAAATGAATGGTTGTTGGTGGGACATATGAAATGAATTCCCACACCCACTCGGAAAGTTATTTAGAGTAAGTGCCCGCATTGATCAGGTCTGATTGCTTTTGGTGTTTGAATTGAGTGGAGGCCGAACTGATAATTTTTCCCTCTTCAGCTCCTTATTGTGAACGATTGCTTGAGGGACCAAAATCAGCATATTCTGCTATTTACAGACCCTTTTCCATCCAGTAAGGGACATATTCACAAAGAAATGGTGCAGCGCGGTGCTGCAAGCAATTTAGCAGCACTATGTCATTTCAGAAATGGAGGAATACATCGTATTCACAAGAATACGGTGCACCCCTGTGTTTTCCCTTGCGCTGGCGCTAAAAAAAGCTGCCTAGCGCCAACACAGACACCCTTGCGGCATGCTTCAATGGTGCCTGCATTGCAGGGATGATTGTTTATGAGTAGGAACGAAAAACTTCCTGCACATAAACAATCTTTAATGGCGTTTTGCTCCATCTATGGGCCCGATTCAGATGTCGTTCGGAAGGCCTCTGAATCGGAGTTGGCTTTCCCAGATCCGATTCATAGCCCTTGTTTACGACCGAATCGTACACAGGTCCGAACGACCAAGTACGATGCAAAGATTGCGTACGCGCTGACCGAATCGTTTCCGGGACCCGAACCTGTCCGTACGACTCGGGGCCCTCCGAATCTGTCATGGGGTGTGCCCCTGGATCCCCCGATCCAGGCATGCACAGTGTGGCGGGTACCATGGGGTGCCCACCACAGGGTGTACGCTTTTTCCCCACCCACCCCTTTTCTGCTATTGGAGCCTGTCTGTACACGGGCTCCCATAGAGTTCAATGGGATTCTGAGCAAACCGAGTCCGTTAGCATATGGCAGCATCGTACTCGCTCGTGCGGACTCCCGGAGCACGTCTCGCTTGGAAAGCCCTCCGGATCCGAGTCGTATGGAGAGCTTTCCTAGCGAGATTGGAATCAGGCCCTATGTGTGCTCCAGCACACATAGAAAGAGCAAACAACGAGGAGAAATAAAAGTATTTCTCCTTGTTGCACCAATCTAACACATGCTTTTCAGTGGCGTTAGTTTTTGGCAATGCCTCAGATTTACACCTCCTTGTAAATCTGGGACAGCGTCAAAAAGCAATGGGTGTTGCGGTGGAACGCCCACTACAACATCCATTGCACGCCCCTTTCACGCAGATACCTGCGTAAAAGGGTATGATATTTACAAAGCAGCGTTAAGCCATGCAAAGTGACTTAACACCACTTTGTCAATATGGAGCAGGGCATTGGTACACCGGAGCATCCTACAAAGTGACGCTCTGGGGGCGCAATACCCTTGTAAATATACCCCTAACTTTCATCAAGATACATTTGCCGAAATTTATGGGTGGTAAAATCCTATTTTCGGATTTTATCCAGTAACTCATAATTCCGATAACAGTGCAAACAGAGGTTTGTGCTGGTGTCAGAATTTAATGAGGCGCTCATAATCGAGGCCATTGTACTATAGCTTTCACCTCCTTGATTTTTTTTTAAGGAAGGATTTGATTAATTTAATGACTCGTCAAACTGCTGTGCACTTTTTCCTCGGGAACGTTCCCTGCAGTGCTGTGTCGGCTCTCTGCTGTGCACCAGGCCTAGGCTGGCCTGTGGACTCTGCTTCAAAGAACTCCAATGTATTCTTCGTCTGGCGCCTCAGCCGTGTCTCTCATTCACAGCAGAGATGTGCGGCAGCTGTCTCCGCACTGGCTTCTCGGCTGTCTTCTCTGCAGCTCTTTCCTTCACTTTCGGAAGTGACGTACTTAATTGTCAACGGGCCTGAGTCACGAAAAGTCAGAAACCTGCACATACGGGTTTCCAAGCTTATATCACTACAGATTTTTTACTGTTTGGATTTCACATGGTTCCAAATGAACGTCAATTCACCAAAATGCCAGGGATAGCGGAGGTGACATCACACGCAATTTAACCTTTGCTTTCACTCACACATCCATGCTTACACACACACACACACTCATTCTCATATAAACACACTCTCACCCGCAAGCGTGCACACATCGTACATTTAAAGTCATTTTTTACTTACCTCAGCTGCCAGGGAGGGTCATATTCCAGCAAATTGTAATTCATTCATTATTTCACTAATTGTGAATAATAAAATATTATTCACTATTAGTTTAATAAAGAATTGACTAAAAACAAGGAAAGTGGAGCTGCCCTTCTGTGCCAGGCACTGATTTCACCACCTCTGAGGCAATGCCAGGGGTTACAAATGGGGCAAGCCAGGGGTTGCAGTTGCAACCCCTGGCGACCCCCAAATGATGTCCACGGGGTTGCACTTTATGATTAGAAAGTCAAACTGCAAAAGTTTCACGCTTTCTCCTAAAAAACATTTATGAATTCCATTTCTCCTGTAAAAAATATATGTGCTTACATTTTCACCAGCTAACTTTTTTTTAATTCTCCACAGAAATATATGTGTCTCGCTTTCTCCTCCAGCTCCACCTATTTTTAGGATGTCCTGTTTTTAGTCCCAAATTCAAAAACAAGTTACAGCTGTCCTCATTGGGAAGGACACAGTGAAGACATCCAGCTTTGAATAAATGACACACTATCCAAATACTACAAAATCAAAGTTAGAGTCAAAATTACTTTATGAGGCATGTGCATAGCCATAAAAGGTACATAAAATGACAAAAAGAAGAAAAAAGTAAGACCAATGAACAACATATGTAAAAGTACATAAAGTTCAATTAATCAGATAGCAGCGACCCCCACTCTACAAGCCACCCAGGCCGAGAAACCAAAAAAGCGATCAGACGGGCAGCCGATACCTCCTCTGTGAAAGGCTAATATGTCCCCTTAACTCTCCATCATTCTACTTGAACTCGCAGCAGCTTTAAAGAAGGCATAAATCTCTTGACACACTTCATGAGTATTTAGAAGAAAAAGGTAATACGTCCTTGCACTTCCTGCAACCTAAAAGTTTTAAAATCATAATCTAAAAAAGGTACAAAAGAACCCAAAATGCATCAGGGATTGTTCTGAGTGATCATCACAGGGACAGTCTATCCCTGATGACACCACCTGGGTGTCTGTCACCGGGAAACTCAGGAGCCGCACCACAGAGCAAGCCCTAAATCGAAAAAGGAGAGACCTTTCCCACCGTGACAAAGGTAAGGTGAGATACAAAACAGCAGTCTCAAATTTATGAAAATCACAATCAAATTTTACAGTCTTGTTCATCTCACTTGCAAGTCTCTGGGAGTGACAAAGATCTACAAACAAAGATTTAATCTTCATCTTGTCCTATTTCCTAATTGTGTGTGGCAAATCAAACAGGGTCGAGAGATTCAGAGCGCCATACATTTTGCGTACATAGGCTAACCAGCGGATGGAATAACCATTATCCAAGTGTAAGCAATCCATAATGATTTCCCTATTTACATTCGCCTCACTGTTAGACCAAATACTAATCCACAGTAAAAGTGCCGCCAGCTTAGCCAGGTCACAAAAATACATAAGTCTAAGTTCTGTGTGCAAGATAAAATGGGAGTCAGTGCATGATGCGCCTAAAAGATGCATTTTTCTTCAGTCTGTAGTGCGTCAATGTTGCCATAGCCCCAAACCCCAGCCCCATAAAGTGCTGCAGAGATACACTGAGCATTGAAAATGTTGAGGATTGGGGAGATGGTACCCCTTCCATCCACCTGAGGTAGATCCGTTTGCTCTGTAAAGCTTTAAGCGTAAATTTCTGATCTGTGTGTGCCATGTAACCTGCATCACTAAAAGTAACCCCTAGGTAGTTAGTCATTAACACTACCTAAAGGGTACCCCTTAACCATTAACTTAGCCAGGAGTTTTTTGCTATGCCCACAAGCCATTATGTGCGATTTGCTGTAATTAGTAACCAAATTCAGTTTGCTAATAAAAGAACAAAGGATTCTATCAATAATCGTATGGCCCCTGGGGTCCGTGCCATAAGTACTGCATTGTCTGCATAGAGCAGTGCCAGCACAAAGGTGTGCTTGATTTTTGAGATGTCCCTAGAGACTGTGGCCAAGGTGGAACACAGGTTGTTAATATAAACAACAAAAAGCAGTTGGCCAAAATACAACCTTGGCGCACCTCCCGTGCGAGTGGAAAAGTATCCGACAAATCACCAGTCTTGCCAAACCGAACCCTGGTGGCTAGATTCTCGTGAATGGAATGTAAAAAGCTGACTAACGCCACCTCCACCCCTAAATCCAGCAACATCAACCAGAGTACGGTTCTGTTGACGCAGTCAAAGGCAGTTGACAGGTCCATAAAAGCCAGGTACAGTGGACAGCACTTGGCGATGGTGTATTTGGCAATAATCAAATTCAAGTTTAAGCACTGTTCAACTGTACCCAAGCCCTGACAGAATCCAAATTGATAGGGGCATAAGATGTTATTGGGCCTTAAGCCAATTGAATATCACCCTCCCAATAATTTTCACTGACCTATCAATTAAACAAATGGTGAGATAACACTTGGGTGAATTACGGTCCCCTTTCTTAAAGATCGGCACAATAGTAGAAAGTGACCAGGATTTGGGAATCTGCCTGACCAGTGCGTTGTTAAAGGCATTTGTTAGCAGGGGCCCCCACAGCTCAATGTTACACTTACTTAAGTCCATGGGGACACCATCTGGACCTGGGGCTTTACCATTGGGGCTTTGTCTTATAGCACCTCCATGGTGATATGCAAGGTTGGTGAATCGCCTAGTTTGGCTCTCAACAGCCCCTTTAGCATTTCATCATCTACTAGGTGATAAATGCTCTTAAAGTGAAAGACCCCTTATGGTCCGAAAACATTACAGCAAAGGACGGGGTTGAATGGAGCATCTCTAGATTAAATCCTATTCACCAGCTCCCAGAAATTCTTGGTGTTTTTAGTATGAGGGGCTAGCTCTAGTAGGTCCCAAACCCTAGGATTCAGATCCTTTTTCCTGGTCATGATCGCATGTTAATACGCCTTACAGGCCTCATGTACCCCAGTGGGGTCCTTGGGGTTTTTGGAAAGACCCTTCCGAATCCTACGGTTGGCTGCAGAACAACAATTGTCAAACCACTGAGGCATTGCCTGCCTGCTCTTAATTGGCTGCAGCAAAAACTGCCTAATGCTCGGATTTAGAGAATTTAAGTGGCTAATCATAACATCCCCCTGACCATTGGACTGGCATAACAAAGAGGTAATCATATGGGATTTTAGCAACAGCTTTAAAGTGAGCCCCGGATCTTTCAAATGCCACACCAACCTTAGACCATCCCTCGAATGTTGGTTAATGAGGGATCGATATTCTGGGGGAATCGCAGCCGGCACGCATCGGCGGTGGTGGGGTGGGAGTCACGGGCGGGGTGATAAAAAAAAAAAAAAAATAACGTACCCCTTTGCTGCGCCTCTCCTCCATCGTCCTGCCGACGACTCTCCCCGCCGGTGTTCCAGGAACAGGAAGCACCCAGGCTGAGGTTCCCCTGAGCCAATCACAACGCTGCAATGCAGTGTTGTGATTGGTCTGGGCGCTGTGGTTCTGCGCTCAGCCAGGGAATGAATGGGAGCCTGGGCATGTTCTCAACCCAGGCAGTAATGCAGCCTGGGTGAAGAACATGCAAAGTGCGCATGAGTGCAAACCACTCCTCCCCATCTCTGTCAGCAGAGCAGCCCCGCCGCCAAAGCTGCAGCAGCAGGGAAAAAATAAAATGATAATAACCTTGCATTATTATCATTTTATTTTTCCTTTATTTCACTGCTACAAAGCAGTGGGGCGACGCTCCTCCGCCTTTGCGGAGGAGCCGCCACTGCTTATACACTGGGAAATGACCCTCCAGAAATAGGGCATTATGGTCACTCCATTCCATGGCAAGAATCCCTCCTTGAGAGAACCGTCGTAAGAGAGCATGGGTAGAGAATATGTAATCTATGATTGAAGCACGTCCATGCTCTCTAAACATGAGCAGTGACTTGCTCTCTACACAAAACCATTCCATTAAATTCACAAGATCATGTGCAGCCAAATACCCCTCTAGTTCCTCTCCTCTACGATCAAGGCTCCTTGATTGAGAGTCCAGAAGGTCCAGCCCATGAGTCTTTCTGTCGAACCCCATTTTAGCATTGAAATTCCCACAGAGGAGATATGAGGGTTGTTTCAATTTACTGCAACCCCTAGGTTTTAGATCGACAAGGAAGACAAACAGGTATTTAAAGAGACTACAAGTGCAATTTGAAAAGTCAATTATTGCACAAATGTACCAAATAAAAAGAAAAGCTGCTTAATTCATCCTTAACAAGTACAGCCATAAAAGTTGGATTGTCAGTCTCTACTGCTGACACTTTTACCTTCAAAATAATATTGACCCACACAGAGAGACCCCCGATTGGCCTACCACGCCCTGAGTTTCCTGTAATGCAACATAATCTCAGACGGGCTACTAGGTCTAGCCAGACTGGATCATTGATCTTCTCTTTAAGGCCGGTGATCTTCCAGATCAATAGGTTGAAAAATCCCCCCAGCCCTGGAGCTCTTTAGCAGCATACTTCCATGCTGAAGACTAAGATCATTATGAGAAGTTAGTGTCAAGGAATGAGTACCACCAGCAGCGTCTTCCAGAAGTCAATACACGTGTGAGAGAGCGTCAAGGCAATTTGATAAAGGAATTGGGGGGCGGGGGGGGCTGTAGCCCTTGAGCGGGGCTGGGGAACAAGTCTGCGCCACTATCTGAGCTGCAGTATCCGCACATCGGGCCCTCTTTGAATACCTGGATTCAAATTTGGGTGCACAATTGCAGACTGAGCCTGCCACAGTTACAATGGGCCTGAAGGGGGTCTGTAGAAAAAAACAAGGGGTACCACCATGATGCTGCCCCTACCTCCCTCCAAGTTGGGGGGCCAAAGAGGACACTCCTCGTCAGAAATGGAGAATTAAAATTGATGATAATACAGTCCCCTTCTAAAGCAACAGGTCTTAGTCCGATCCACCCTACCATCCGAGTCAGCAAGATGTACTTTGCTCGTGTGAAGGGAAGTCCTCTATTGCGAGCCAACCAGTCTAAAACTTTATAATCAAGCTCTGCACTAGACTCCGCTTGACCTCGGCGCAGCAGAGGGACTCCAACAAGAATGGCCACGTAGGGGCATTCAGCAAAAGGTGGATTAATTATGGGCAGGAACGAATGGGGCCAACGAGAAGGCAGCCTCTCCAGGTCATGAGTAATGCATGAGCTGACTTGGTTGACAAGCGGGAAGATATTCCTCACGGGTTTGGGGGTGGGGAGGCGACCTAGATGTTGTTGCATACCTCCCAGCAGTGGCGGTTCGCACAGGTAAGCGTGGTGAGGCGGTGAGGCATGTGATGGAAGTCGACATACGACGGGATAGTTAAAAAGTAATAAAATGAAACCACTTACCTTGCGCTTGCCGCATCGCCGACTCGGCGATGCAGCAAGCGCAAGGTAAGTGGTTTAATTAATTAATTAATTTACTTTTCACTATCCCGTCGTATGTCGACTTCCACCACCCCTCTACCCCGCTCTGCTCCCGCCCACCTCACCGCACTTAGCTGTGTGAGCTGCTACTGCCTCCTAGGTATGACAGCAAACACAAAAATCTCAAGCTGAAGAGGCAAAGGATTATCAAGAGAGTTCTCGGTCAATCCAGTGGCGCCAGGTTTTGAAGTGCAGCCGGCCTGAGTGGGGAAATATAAACCCACCCATGATGTAAACTGTGACCAACAGGGGCAGTTTGATAGAGATTCCCATGATGCCATCGGTCATGCGGCCGGGAGAGTACTTCCATATGCTGCTCCAGTGTCTGAAGCCACTCCATAATCGAAGAGAACTCAGCTCTGAGTAGTTCCTTGATTTTCCCACAGCAAATGTCCCAAAATTACTCCAGCTGATTTGATCCAGTAAAAGAGCCTCAAAGATTTCTTCCGGTACCAAGAAGAAGAAGGGGTCAGATTTAAGTTGATAGCTGACACTAAGGACAACTTGGTGCAGTCTGATAGTCTGTGCTGGCTGGATTGCCTGAGATGCCTTATGTATGGGAGCTTTGCCTCTCTGAGGCCCCTGCTTTGATTTAATAGAGGCCAACAGAGACTGGCCATAAGACAGGCTAAGCTCAGCAGGCGGTACATCTGCTGCATCAGTGGTACTAGTCAGCCCTCTAAGAGCAACAAGAGGTGAGCTTGTGGTTCCTAATATCCCTGGGCCATGGACCACGGTCTCCTCGTGGTTTTAAGAAGGGGCCGCTATCCCCCTGACCAACGAGAGCCTCCCCTCTGTTAGAGCAATTTCAGTGTCCCCCATAGCTCTTACTAAAATCTGATAGATGCAGGTACCTTTTGGAGGGGGGGTGGGAGACAAAATGCACCCAGCTGCCTTCTTCTTCCCCATACCAGCCTCCGGAACAAGGCGACCAGCGGGTAATTAAGAGTTTTTACCTGAGAGCGGCCAAGCAGCAAGCCAGGATTCAGGACACAAGACACCCCCAGTGCACAAACCAAGAGAGGTGGCTCAGCCCAGCCTCCTCCGAGCCCTGACGGGCATGGACGGGCCCAACCCTGGCCTTATCTTTGCGCGGGCACAGTCCACATGCGTCCCTGTGCTGTGGGAGACAAGGGTGTCCTCTAATGCTCCTACCTGGGGCTTACTGTGATGTGGCTGTGGGATCCTGCCGCTTTGCCCCCTGGTTGCTGAAGTCCACAACTGGAGCCCATGCTGAAGAGGAACCTCATCCCTCTGCTGCTGGGATGAGATCGGAGCCTCGCTATCCCGTTTTATCCCACCCAGGCGCATTTAAATACTGCGCCACCTCCTGCCTCGCCGAATGCGGGTGGAGGGAGCCTGGGCCAAGGACGGGCCTGTCCGCGCACATCAGAGCCCCGGAGGAGGCTGGGTTGGGCCACCCCTCTTTCACCTGACCCCCAGCTTAAGGTACTGTGCCAGCCATCCCTGCGCTGCCTGTTGTCCCTGTCCTGCACTGCCTGCCGTCCATGCGCTGCCTGCCATCCACGTCTCTGCGCTGCCTGCCATCCCTGCACTGCCTGCCATTCCTGTCCCTGCACTGCCTTCTGTCCCTATCCCTACGCTGCCTGTCGTTCCTGTCCCTGCGCTGCCTGCCATCCCTGTCCCTGCACTGCCCGCTCCAGACCCTTGCCCGGCGCCCAGGTCCACTCAGACTACCTACCAGAACCACTAATGGAGACAGCCACACAGCCATGCAGCGGATGCACGCAGCGGGCACGTGCCAACGCACCGCAGGTTGGACAACGCCCAGTGCCAGGACCCCTGGCCTTTCCGCCACCCGACAGTACACTGCCAAGGAACTCCTGGACCTGGACCCCAGATACTGAAACAATAACTGTGCCTCCTCCTCCCTGCGATCCACCAAAGGACCCTTCAACTGCCAACACTGCCACTTCTCCTGAGACACAACCAACAAAAGATCCTGCACCCCTCCCACCCACGAGACCAAGAACACCCGCAACCGCACCATTGTATCTTGCTCAACGCCTGCTCACTCTGTATACACCCCATGGAAATCTGGGACACCATCACCACCCTATCCACATATGTTGCTTTCATCACCGAAACATGGTTCAACCCCTCTTAGAACCCCGATATCACCACCGGCACTCCAGAAGACTACAGGATGATATGCCAAACAGTGCCAACAAACAAGGCGGAGGCATCGCTATCATCTTCAAAGAAACCATCAGATGCACTGTCACAAATGATGACCTCACGCCTCTCATGGAACACCTTAATTTCCTACTACAAACTGATGCAAAGACCACGATAAGAGGCACCCTCATCTACAGACTACCGGGACCCCAAGCAAATTTCTGTGATGCCATCCCCAACCTCATCTCACCCCAGCAATCTACTCCCACCACTACATCCTACTCGGCGACCTCAACTTCCACATCGAAGACCCCAACATCGCCAACTCCATCGCTCTCCTGGAGAACCTGAACAACATTGGCCTCATCCAACTGGTCACCGAACCCATGCACAAAGCCACACACACACTCTACCCCATTTTCACCTCCAGCGACAGAATCAAATTCAGCCACACCACAGAACTCACCTGGACTGACCACACCATCGTACTCTTCACCATCACCGATGCCCAGCACATCATCACCAGGAGACAGATCTCCTCTCACTGCAGTTAGAGCAAGGTCACTGAAACTCAGTGGTCACAGGCCCTCACCACCTTCCAACTCGAGGCATCGACCGACCATGACCAGGCCATCCAGAACTTCGCAGACTGGATCACCGACTGCGCTGACAGAGCCGCCCCACTGAACCCCACAAAATACAACAAAACCTCCAAACATGCCAGCTGGTACACCCCAGAACTCAGGACGACCAAGCGCAACTGCCACCAACTGGAGAAATGATGGTGCGCCACTAAGAACCCCGCTAATAGAGTAGGTCACAAAACAGCCCTCAGCAACTATCACCGGCACATCAAAGAAGCCAAGAAAGCAGCCATTATCCCCTGCATCAACACCGCGGCCAACCACACAAAGGAACTCTACAAAATAGTCAAAGAATTATCTAACCCTACAGCCATAGAAAACACCATCCACCCCTCCCAAGAACTCTGCGACATCCTCTCAGACTACTTCCACAGCAAGATCACTAACATCTACAACAATTTCAACCTCCAACCCGCCACCCTCAACCCCAATGACCGTGAGCCCCCCGAATGAACACAAAACATCGACTGACAGAGACCCTTAAAGACATTATACAGGGCATGTAGTTGTGTGATATTTAGAGGTTACGCTACCCAGGGCAGAGGTCTAATTCCTGTCACACACCAGTGTCTAATACATCTAGTCGACTAGACTTTTGCTTCCTTTTGTTGGAATTGGCCCCTGAAGTAGAAGGGATAACATATTTGCCCAGGTACCTCTCAGATCATTCGCCGATTCTACTCAGTTTTGGGGGACAGTGACCACGTCCGGCAATACCCATGTGGAGGCTTCGGGCGGAGGCGCTGTCAGATCCCCCTTTTGCCGCAGCAGTTTTGAACGCTCTGTCTCGATATTTTGAGGAGAATTGGGGGTCGGCCTCCAGTAGGACATTCTAGTGGAAGGCCATGAAGGTCGTACTTAGAGGGGTCTGTATAAGACAATATATGGGGTGAGGAGTCAATTAGAGCAGGATATACGAGTGCAGGAGCTAAATTTGAGCAAGCTGGAGGTGGATCTCCTGACAGCTCCCCACATAATGGGGGAGTAGTGTGCTGCACGTGAGGAACTATTAGAGTCATGGCGACGACTGGAAAAGTTCACTTATACCACGTATTGGCAACGTTTACATATGGAAAGGGACAAGACAGGGCCTCTGCTTGCCCGATTGGTGAAAAAAGTGACACTTACAACGCCTATATTACAAATACAAGATGAGGATGGTGGTATGGGGTACAACCAAATGGCGATCCTTGACATACTTGCCATACACTTGGCTAATGTGTATAAGAAACAATTCTCCCCGCCACAGGAAGTGATCCGGGAATTCTTGGCTTCAATAGAATTGCCTCGATTGGATCAAGATACAGAAGAGATGCTTGGAGCCCCGATTACTAAAGAGGAATTACTGGTGGCGATACCACATCTTAAGCCAGCAAAAAGTCCGGGAAGCGATGGTTTCCCGGCTGAGTTTTATCAACTGTTTGCCCCTCTGCTGGTAGACCACTAGCTGGAGGTATATAATGAAGCCTTGGAGGTACAGTCTCTGCCGGCCTCCATGAGGGAAGCAGTGGTAATTAGGATACCAAAACCCGACAGGGACCCCCAATTGCCAAGTTCCTATCGACCGATTTAGCTTCCGATGAGAAGTTACTGAGTGGGATTTTGACTAGGTGGGCCTTCCGCACATGGCCCACCTAGTCCACCCGGATCAGGCTGGATTTATACCAAAACGAAGCACCACTCATAATCTGCGTTGCTTGGCGCATGTTTGGCATTCCCCAAGACTCGAGAAAGAGGACTATGCCCTTGCATTGCTCGATATAGAGCTGGCCTTCCACTCGGTGGATTGGTCCCATGTCTGGTCAGTTTTACAGCGGATGGGAGTGGGGTTGGGGTTCCTTAAATGGGTCCAATTGCTTTATACGGCCCCTCACGCCCGAATTCATGCCGGGGCATGGTGTCGGAAGCATTTTCATTGGGACGAGGCACTCGTTAGGGTTGCCCATTGTCGCCGCTCATATTTGCTGAAGCGATGGAACCTTTGGCGGCTGCCCTGAGAGAACGGCTGAGTGCATGGAGGATACCCATAGGGAATACTAACCATGTAGTTTCCTTATACACCTACGACAACCTAGTATATACCCGGCAACCAATGCAGTCAATACCTATTCTTCTCGGCCTCCGAACAAATCCAGGGAAGTCCAAACTGGTCACAGTGGGGAGATTGGCAAAGAGACAGAGGGACATGCTCCCGGAAGTGGGGCTTCCATGGGTGACCACCGAACCTAAATACCTGGGGATCAGATTGGCACTCACACCCTCTGTGAACTGGAGCTTAATATAGGGAGGGTGGTGGAGGGTATCCGTGGCTCCATGCGCTTCTGGGGGGAATTGGCTCTGTCTGTAAGGGCAGGATTGCAATCACAAAAATGTTCATCCCGCACTGTTGGCTTTACCGCGCTACTCATTGTATAAAATTCCCAATCATTTTTTAAAACCATTGAATGGGTTATTGATCGAACTCCTAAGGGGTGCCCAGCATAAACAGTTTTTCTTGGCAACATTGCAGAGAGCGTGGGAAGATGGGAGTTTGGCGGTACCCTGTTTGGAATTTTACTATATGGCCTCCCATCTTCAGCACATGATCCATTGGCTAGACGAACACGATAACTGGGAAAAACAACTCCTTGCAGGCACACATTGGGGAACCTTCTCTACCGGGACTCCTGATGCTCGGCCGCAAGGGTGCCCTCTTCTTACCCCTACATAATACAACACATGGCAGAAGTGTGGGAGATCAGAATCAGAAAGGTGGTGCATTGTGCGCCCTATGCCCCGGACATGGGTGGTACAGCCCTTCTGCAAAATAACAGAATCTATGCTGGTATGGAGATTGCCTTACAATGGGGGACCTAAATGAAAATGGTCAATTTATAACACGGGAGGCTGCAGAGACCTCCTTTGAATTGGGGAGGGGGCAGTTTATGCAATATGAAAAGATTTTGCGGGTGGCCCGTGAGGTGTGGCCATCCTTCCCAGAGGAACCCCCTACCACAAAAGTACTGCAAGTATGCTTTATATGGCCCAAGGACAGCACTTTATTTCTCACTTATACTGGGCGATTTGGGGTGACCTCCCGGGCAGGGTCCTCCCAGTGCAAACAAAATGGGATGACGCATTGGGAGATCCCCTGATGGAGCAGGAATGGGCAAGAATTCATGAGGGAGTTAGGAAGGTGAGTTCAAACGCATGGTCATGGGCGTAACACAGGCCCCGCTGCCCCCGCGGTGCGGGGGGCCCCCAGCTCCAGGGGGCCTCCTCAGCACAGCACTTCAGCCAGAGAGCTCCAGATTGAGTCCGGAGGGGGCCCCTCCACGTATCCTGCAGGGGGGCCCCCTCAAGCTTCGTTACGCCACTGCGCATGGTTCAAATTGGTTCAGTACAATTTTGTGCATCGGGCCTACCTCACTCCAAAAACATTATGCAGAATATATCCAGATCGCTCCAGTGAGTGCCCCAGCTATAAAGAGTCGGAGGCGGTATTCCTACACATGGTATGGACATGCCCAGTTTTAACCTCATATTGGAAAGATATATTGATGAAACTAAAGGACGCCATGGGATGGGCGGTGCCCAGGGAGGTCCGTACGGTATTGCTGGGATTGCTACCTACTCCTAAAAACAAGAAATTAAGTAGAAAGTTCATACTTCTGGGGTTAGTGTTGGCAAAACGACAAATTGCCATAGCATAGTTAAGCCCCACTCCACCGCGGATTGAGGCATTGGCGAGTGATGTATGTGAATGGGCAACTGCGGAGACGGTTGGCATAAAATAGGTCAGTCGAGATGACAAACTCGAAGATGATCTCCGGGCATGAGCGGCTATGATAATGGACGTGCAGGGTCCCCAGACACCCGAGACACCTGTAAGGTGTAACGTAGAAGACAAAACTGATCCCAAGATACTACACAAAGAGGGAGACTGACAGAAGGGAATTGTGATCATCAAGGACTGATAAATGCCCACTGGATATAATAGGAAAGGATAAACGCTGACACTCTGACACGGAGGGAGGGTGGGATGGGTGGGAAGGGAGTTCTGAGGGTTATATTGGCATAAGATGTATAAGATAGTAGTACTAGAACCAAACTTGATAATGGATTAATGTACCCAGCTAGATGTTGTCTGCTCTCACGTGGTATAGGAAAAGGGGAGTGGGGGGTATCGCCCCATTGTCACCTTTTTTTCTGGATTCAACAAAAGTGTGTTAAAACTTGTAAATGCCAATAAAGTTATGTAAAAAAACTAATAAAAAAAACCTTCCCAGACAGATGGAAAGACACAGACTTCAGAACCCTCCTAAAGTAAGCTTCCGCCAACCCCAGCGATCTAAAAAATTATCATCTGATCTCCCTGCTCCCCTACCCTGTCAAATTACTTGAGAAAGCCATCAACCAGCAGATCACCAAATTCCTGGAACAAAACCACCTACTGAACGCTTCACAATCAGGATTCTGTGTCAACCACAGCACTGAGACTGCGCTGATCGCTGCCACAGACTACATCAGAAAACTCCTCAACCGTGGAGAAACCACAGCCCTGATCCTCTCTGCGGTGTTCCACACCGTCTCTCAAACACCCTCATCAATTGACTCTACAACATAGGCATACAGGAAGACGCTCTCTAGTGGATTGCCTCCTTCCTTACAAAATGCACACAGAGCATCCAACTGTCTCCCTTCACCTCGGCACCCAAAGACATCATATGCGGCGTACTAAGGATCATCTCCTAGCCCCACTCTGTTCAACATCTACATGACCCCCCTTCATAGACGTCGTCAGATCCCACGGACTCAACATAATCTCATAAGCAGATGACACTCAACTGATCCTCTCGCTTACCGAGGACACCAAATCCAACTTCTGCTACGCCATGACCAATGTAGCCAAATGGATGAGAGACAACTGCCTCCAACTCAATTCTGACAAAACCAAAGTACTGATCTTCGGGAAGAACTCTTCTGCATGGGACCACAGCTGGTGGCCTGCAGAAGTCGGACCTTCACCCACACCGACCGACTTTGCACGCAACCTCGGCATCATCCTCGACAGCCAACTGACCATGAAACGACAAGTCAACGCAGTGGCCTACTCCTGCTTCCACACACTTCGCATGCTCCACAGAATTTTCAGGTGGATCCCAATCAACATAAGAAAGACCGTCACTCAGGCCCTCCTCACCAGTCGCCTCGACTACGGCAACGAACTCTACTCCGGCATCTCCACCCAGCTCCTCAGAAGACTCCAGACCATACAGAACACTGCAGCCAGGCTCAGAACACTGAACACTGCAACCAGGCTCATCAACAAGGATGGATTCAACCCAGATCTGTGACTGGGGGTGAGTGTTTCAGCTCTCCGTCCATCATCTCCTTGTGTTTGCCTCATCCTGGACCTCCCCAAACAAACCCACATCAGCCCCCACCTGAGAGACCTCCACTGGCTCCCCATCCAGAAGAGATGCCAGTTCAAGATCCTCATGCACACCTACAAAGCCCTCCACAACCAAGGAGCTGCCTACATCAATTATCGACTGAACTTTCACCAACCCTCTAGACACCTGCGCTCCTCTTCGCTCGCCCTCGCACACAGCCCCTGTATCTGTCGCAGCGGTGGCCGCTCCTTCTCCTACATCGCTGCCTAGACCAGGAACGACCTTCCCTTCCTGCTCCGTACAGCCTCCTCACTGGCAGACTTCAGAAAGAGACTCAAGACCTGGCTCTTCGACGGAGACACAGCGCCCGGATACCGCTAGGGATGACAGTATTTTTCTTTACAAATTCTGTTTGACTGATTGATTTATTGATTGATTAGAAAGATTGATTAGAAAATCAGAATATACCAGTCCAACCTCATAGGCAAGGGCAGGATAACTCAACCCATGCAACTCTCATCACCAGTGTCAGTCACCCACTGACTCCCAGAGAATTACTCAAGAACACTGCAAAACAGACTTGCTTTTCAGAACCAACCCCTTGTATATGAAAAGTATGGGCAATCAATACTCACTCATCCACTAGTGTGTAATTGAAAGAAAGTACTTACTTTGTCAAAATATCATGGTTGTTGGATTGCTAGCGTCTATGTATGTATGTGGTATTTCTAGTGCTTTATTTGTAAAATAATAGGTGCCGTTGCCCAAAGCGCTGCTCAGACATTCGCGGCAGCGCTATAAAATGTCAGGGTGTCCAATACCAGGGGTAAGTATTCCTGAATCCACCTCAGGCTTCATAATTCGCTGCAAGGCACTCCCTGCACTTTTATCTCACTCCTGCAGGTTTCTGCTTTTTCCCTTGGTGATGAATTTTCTGTCTTTCTCTTCCTCCGTCTTTCAGTTTTGTATGTTTTTCCCTCTCTTGCTCTCAGGAAGTGTCTGATGCAGAAAAATAAGTGTCAGTTCTCAAAAATAAGTGCTGGTAGCCCCCTCCGGCTCAAATTAAAGCACTGGGTATTTTTAAAGTGTAAACCTAGCAAAAGTCAGTGGAGCGCTGTACATAGTCAAAGGCAAGCATAAAGTCAGTGAGCGAAAGGAGAGGTAGCTGGTTTGTGAACTGTTAATGCATTGTGATGTAGTGTTCTATAAAGATGTGCAATTCAACTCTCTCATAACTGGGAACGGCATTGGGTGGTCCTGATGGATACGTGGATGTAGTTCCAGGTCCTATGTGCTTAGATAGATAAGACCTGCTGCCTTGTGTTTTCTTTTTTTACTCTGAGTGCGATCCAGCGCTGGGCCAACCCTCTTACCAATGGTTATCCGCTGGGTCTTTTTGTGCTACTAGGTGGTGATGGGAGTTAGCACTTGGTCATACACATTTAATTAACAGTGTAACCCATTTGGCTACACAGTAAGGACCAGGAATCAGTAAATAAAGTCAATAAGTTTTAGCACAAGTAAGCTGTCAGACTAATGTAAATCATTCTCAATTCCATGCTATAAAGGTACAGAATAATCACTGGGTAGCCAAACCGCCTGATGAATTCAGGCGTATCAGTATGGGGCAAACAAGAAGTTCAGTCACTGTGTAGTATTGTATAATGCATAATTTCCTTGCATCTCTTTGTAATGCTTATTTGTTATGTGTGTATTTGAGTAGCACCATGGTGATGGAACCTGGTGTGAGGAGTCTGGAGTTGAATGCTGTCAGTTGTACCTGACACAGCCTACTGGATGGATGGGACCATTTGTTCTACAATAAACTTATTCCTTATCTACAACTTTGGATCAGCTAGATCTTCATTTAACTTGAATTTTACACTGGCGACGAGCTGTGGAGTCTACCTACGCGTCTTCTGTTTAAGGAATTTTGGTCTCAACATCTAACAACAATCCTCAAGCTGATGACATTCTCTACACTTTAAAGCACTTCAAACTCGATGTAAGTTGCATTTGTACTTTTCTTATTTTTTATGGGCTTTCCTTTTACAATCATTTGAGCAATCGTCACACACCTCACTCAATTTTCTAGGGTTGGGAGGTCCCGGTGTGAGCTCAATCTACAAGAGCAACCGCCGCACGTCTCACCTTGGTGGTTGGGAGACTTTGGTGCGGGCTCTTCTGCCCAATAAACTGTATTACTTTTGTCAGATAACACCTCATCTGTTGTAGTTTGGGAGATTTGAACTTGACTACTCGCATCAAATAGTTTCTAAGTTGCTCGGTAGAGAAATAATCCTCAAGCTTGTTTTATGGATTGTTGCACCTTTTTAAACTCTTGTCTTTCTATTTGATCTGGAACGGCACGCAACTTCTGCTTTCGACCTGGTCGGATGTTAGTGGGTTCATTCATAACCACTAGCGTGTTTGGACTATTTTGGGAAACGTTTCTAAATTTGAATTGACAAGTGTTTGGTGCCGCACTTGATGATATTGTGTCATATTTGGAGATATTTTTTGCGTTTGAGCATTTACACTTCGGCTTTGCTGAGTCTGAGCATGTGAATTGCTCCCGTGCAGTCTGGATGCCTATAGACGCGACATTGTTTGCCTTCAACTTTTTCTCTGTTATTTTTAAAAAATATACATCGAGGCTTACCGACAAACTGTGACCTGCATCGCGTCTCCTTTGTTTACACCGGCGTGACGTCTTCATTCCCTGGAAACGGCGATGACAATCACTACGTTCCACAACTTCTGGGATTAGCGTCTGCATCATCACGCTACACCACGTATTTTTACGTTGCGTGCGTGGTGTGGCAGACATCTTAATACAACCGGAAGTCATTAGGGAACCAGTAAGAAGTCATCCACGTCGAGTCATTGCGAAAATTGTAAGGAGGGTAATTTCACCGCTCTGCGCCTGTGGGACACATTTTTAATTTAACAAGATCTCGAAACAAAGCCATCCGTGCCAGCGCATCTTGATTATTTTCTTTCCATCTACTCCAAGTAAAGTTGCTTCATTTCTGTTTCTTTTTATTTGATACATTGCTGGACAACTCTTTTCATCTTCATTTGCTCATTAGCTTTGTAGATCTCACGTCATGGTGGTCCGTTTAATTCCATGTTTTGGACATTTTACAAAACCTTATCCATGAGTTATTCTATTTGCATGTTTTTTTTTACTTTGCTGAACTATTTTAAAAACGTCCTTCTCAACTGTTTTAATTTTGTTATTACAGAGTCACATTGTTCTTTATGATAATTGTTAAGGCATAACACATTTTAATTGACCTCGTTTCACGGTGTGTGTAAACATGCAGAATGCTGCAACTCCTCCTTTTTTCCTGGCATCCTCTGGCGATCCACCAATTAAGTGGCAAAAGTGGAAAAGGGTTTTTGAAAGATATGCCAAAGTGTGCGGTACAAATTTAAGTGCAGAAAGGAGAACTGCTCTTCTCCTCCATTGCCTTGGTTCTGAAGGACAAGAAGTGTTTGATCATTTGCCTGATATTGATGATCAAAGTTTGAATGAATATGAGTTGTGCATTTTAAAACTAGACAAACACTACTTGCCTAAAGTCAGCACAATCCTTGAACGATACCATTTTGGTCGTAGGACACAAAATGATGGAGAATCTGTGGGAAATTATGTCACCGCTCTCAGGAAATTAGCATCCTCATGCAAATTTGGGGCTCTACTAGATGAAAGGATAAGGGATCAATTTATGTTGGGGTGCAATGTTGAGAAGGTTAGAAGTGATTTATGGCAGAAAGACGATCCCTCTCTTGATGAAGTTATTACCATTGCAAAACAAATTGAACATTCTTTGAAATGTTTAGACATAATTACTAAACGTGAAAGTAAAGAAGACAGTGTTCATGCTTTTAAAAGTAATGTGAAAGAAAAACATATGAGAAAAGGTACCTATATGAAGTCACAAATGAAACCTGTCCGAGCCTTTCAACCTAAGTGTTACAGGTGTGGGAGTGAAAGTCATTTGGCCAATGATAAAAAGTGCCCAGGACTTAAATCTACATGTTTGAATTGTAAAAAAATAGGACATCTCACCACGGTTTGCAAGGCCAAGAAAAACAATGGGAAGGTTTTTGCCATTGCAGGTGTCAGTGACAGTGACAGTGATAGTGGCTCAGAGTTTTACTGTGGGCAAATTGGATGATATAAGTGTTGAAGGTGAGTCTACTAGAGTACTTTTCGATTCAGGTGCAAAAAATACCATTATATCTAAACAATTGTATGTGAATAAGCTGGTCAATACAGTGAAGTTACTTAAAGCTGACATCAAACCCTGCGCCTATGGCGGAGAACCCATAAAATTATTGGGTTATTTTTGCGGGTTAATAGAGTACAAAGGTAGGTACGTGTCAGGAAAGGTTTATGTCTCACACAAAGGTGACAGTATTCTAAGCTGGTTTCACCAGAGAGACCTTGGTGTGATGTTAGACCCTAATAGTGATCCCCCTATTATCTTGAAGGAAAACTTTCCGGTCAATGAAGTTTCTGCTCAGTACTGTGAAAATGATTTCTCTACATCCCTTAAGAAAGATTTTCGTAGCATTTTTGGGGATGAGTTAGGTTGTTTGCGTGGTTATGTTCATAAAATAAGGTTAGCTTCTGGAGCCATACCTGTAGCTGGTAAAGTGCGTGGTGTCCCAATATCTGTAAGAGATGAAATGAAAAGTGAACTAGAGAAACTTAAGGCTGATGGCATAATTGAGGAGGTGGAAGGGACCCAGTGGTTGGCGCCAGTAGTGGCCGCTCGTAAATCCAATGGAAGTCTTCGTTTATGCATCGATTTGAGAGAGCTTAATTGTGGATAAGTATCCCCTTCCAAAAATTTCTGACATGCTGATGCTCTTACAGGGTGCAAAGGTTTTTTCCACTGTTGACTTAAAGTCTGCGTACCATCAGATAAAATTGGACGATGAATCTAAAGATTTGACTGCTTTTATTACGCCTTTTGGTACTTACAGGTTTATAAGATTACCTTTTGGTTTAGTGTCAGCAGCTTCTGTGTTTCAGAGAGCTTTGGAAAGAGTTTTGAAAGGAGTCTTAGGAGTAAAAATATACCAAGATGATGTAATCATCTATGGGAGGAATGAGAATGAACATGATGTCAGACTCAGAGAAGTTCTTGAGAAATTTCAGAATAACAACCTTACAGTTAGGATTGATAAATGCAAGCTCAAGAGGTCATCAATAGATTATCTTGGTCACACAATTTCAGGGCAAGGTGTTGAACCCAAAGCTGAATTAGTTGACACCATACAAAACCTAGCATCTCCCTCCAACAAAGAGGAGCTTATGAAGTTTCTCGGCATGGCGGAATATTATAGTAAATTCATGAAGAGCTTTGCTGAGAAATGTGTAAACATGCGCAAACTCCTGTGCAAAGGTGTAGATTTCATCTGATCGGATGTTTTGAAGCTGAGTTTAATGGAGTTAAGGATATGCTTAGAAAAACTCCCAAGTTGAAGAGTTTTGATTCCTCAAAGAAGTCAGTTCTCATCACAGACGCTAGCATGAAAGGTATGGGGGCTGTGTTGCAACAAAGGGATGGTGATACTGAGAATGTAATCCTGCTTCTGTCACGAAGCCTTAGAGGAGCTGAACTGAGGTATTCAGTTATTCAAAAAGAGGCCCTTGCTGTTCACTGGGCGATAAAGAAACTTAAGAACCTTTTGTGGGGTTTGAAATTTGTTGTGCGGACTGATCACAAGCCTCTATGCCAGGTTTTTAATAAAAAAGGAATTGATGCTATATCAGGAAGGATCTCTAAGTGGGTTGTAGCACTTCAGGGATACAATTTTGAAGTTGAATACATACCGGGAACCAAGAATTGTGTCGCTGACACGCTGTCAAGGTTGGTGACACAGGGTGATTGCAATTCCACTCCTGATGAAGACAAACTTAATGAATGGGTTTGTACCATTGAGAGTGATGGGATGAAGGAAAGCAGATGGCGTGAGGAATGTGCTTCTGACAAGGAGTGTCTTGAGCTGGTTTCCTTGCTCAAAAATGGTTGGGATAATAAAGTGAAGGGAGATTGTGCAAAGTATTGGCATTTGAAAGATGAATTGTCAGAATGTGAAGGTCTTATTTTTAGAGGTACTAGGCTGGTTCCCCCCACTACTCTTCGTCAAGAGCTTCTAGACTTAGCCCATGAAGGACATCAAGGGATGTCTAAGACGAAAGAGAGACTCAGACTTAATTATTGGTGGCCTGGGATGGATTTACAAGTTGAACGTCGTGTGAGAGATTGTATGCCTTGTTGTATGAGTGAAAAGTGTCATAAACCCAGAGTACAACCCATGGTCATTAGGGAGCGTCCTAAAGGGCCATGGGAAGAGTTAGCTTTTGACATTTTAGGGCCAATTCATGGGAATGGCTGTGAAAGTTACGTCTATTTTTTTAATCGACTTGTATTCCAGATGGCCAGAAGTTAAAATTACAAGGTGCATTGACACCAAACATGTCATAGTGTTTCTCAGGGAGGTATTTGGAAGGGAAGGTTTACCTGGTGTCATCCTAACAGACAATGGACCCCAATTGGTCTCAACTGAGATGGAAGAAGTTTTACAGAAGTGTTCCATCAAACACAAACGGTGTTCCCTATATCATCCCGAGACTAATGGTATGGTGGAACGCTTCAACCGTGTTTTGAAAGAGACCATTGAAATGGCTAAGCAAAATTGTATGGACTGGAAAGAGGAGATAATCAAAAAAGTGGAGGTTTACAGAGTGTCTCCCCATGCTATTACTGGGCGCACACCTTTTGAGTTGCTCAAGGGAAGGTGTGCTAATACGTTAATTGCACCTTATTGGGTCAATGATACTGAATCCAAAAAGGGTTTGTCTAGCTCTGGAGGTAAATGGAAGCTCAAGGAGTGTCAAAGAATAAATGCACGGAAAATGTCCTTTGACCGTAGAAAAGCTGTCAAATTATTCCTGTAAAAGTGGGTGATATTGTCATGATCAGAGCTCCCTTTGGGAGGAAAGCTTCCAACATGTTTCAAAAGCCTCATAGAGTGATTAAGATATTAACGAATGCCTTAAAAACTGAAGAGTTGTTCTCATCAGGAACAGTAACTTTTTAGTCAATGAGGGTGATGGAAGGTGTTTGAACTCATCATCTCCACGTCTTTTTAAGTCTGTTCCTGGGAAGGAATGCAAAGATGTGGGTAACCAAAGAGAAAAAAGAATTACTAAACAACCTTTGAGGTTTAAGGACTATCTTATGGTTTAATCATTGTGGTGTGTTTTTAACTTGGTTACAACCAGTGTGCTTTTTATCTTTTCCACTGTATATATGCTGTTAACTATTTTTGTGTTTTTTTGCTCTTCCGCATTCTGTGTATAGAGGGAAGGTGTGTAGTATTGTATAATGCATAATTTCCTTGCATCTCTTTGCAATGCTTATTTGTTATGTGTGTATTTGAGCAGCACCATGGTGATGGAACCTGGTGTGAGGAGTCTGGAGTTGAATGCTGTCAGTTGTACCTGACACAGCCTACTGGATGGATGGGACCATTTGTTCTACAATAAACTTATTCCTTATCTACAACTTTGGATCAGCTAGATCTTCATTTAACTTGAATTTTACACACTAATACAAAGAATTAACAGCAGAATATGGTGCTCAGAGAAGAGTCTTCGATCTTCTCTCCGAAACATGAGAAAGACTAAAGTCTTCAAATCTAGAGTTCAAACCAAAGAGGATGGTTGAGTCTAAAAGGATCGCAAAAAGTTGGGAAAAATCCAGAACAGGAGAAAAATGCAGGAATTTGTGGGACGGTGTCAGCATTTCAGCATGGGAAATAAGTGTTAGCCTAAGCCACACTTCAACAAAGAGTCAAAGGGGTAAGCATGGAGGTCCGTACCTCTCACAGTCCAAGGGAAAAGTGTCCAACCTCAGCCTGTGAGAATACTTGTTAATTCCACAAGAATCGTCTGCGTAACACCCAGTGATCACACCATCAGGAGCTCTATTGTCCTTTCCATTCTCACATTGTGAGCTGCAACATTAGCAAACTCGCCCAGGCCAGTACTAAGAATGACATCATCCTTGGTCACCTGCAGCTCCTCGCAACATTATTGAATAGAGCCTGTCAGTTAATGCTCTGGCTCTCCAAGTTCTTTGTCTAGGTCTTCTTCTCAGGCTCTCTATCGCTAATACAGTATTACAACTATTCCCAAATTAACAAACCATGCGAATGTACCTGCAAGGGAAAAGTAATGTAAGCAGAAATGGAAAACAGTATTTTATGCAGATAGAAATACAGGTCTATTCATGGTAACTTAAACGTATTAATTCAATGGTGCACATTTAATATGCGTGTGCATGTTTCATTTCAGTAAATGTGGAATAACTTTGAATGCAGGAATACAAGTTTGACTAAGAACTACATTATGAATACCAATGCGAAAACATTAGTGCATACGTTTACATAAGTCATTCTCGCTTCTAAAGTAAATGCATTTTAATAGTGTGAGGATGATTTTTATCAAATCTCTGAGGAGTATATATCATTTTAAGAAATTTAAGGCACACAGTATATATGATTCCTAAGTCTACAGTGAATGCACTTCAGTATTGAATTTAAGTGCAACACTTTACATTAATAATGTTAGGACACACAAGTATGCAGTACTAAGTGCACATGTATGTTGCGTATTTGTGACGTGTAAGATGGATCTAAAATTACACTGCTCCAAGTGCCTGATTAAGAGTTGGTCCTTCATTTCCTACCCCTGACTAAACCCTGTTTGCGAAAAGGTCAGAATTACGAGTTGAGTGTTATTTAACGCATCCGATAATTATCTGATGTCTTAAATACCTCAACTTTGTTACATTTCTGCAAGTCAAACATGCCGAAATTTAACGGAGGAAAAGCATTTTCCTGTCGTTTTTGAGTAATGCTTTTAGGTTCTGTCCTTCTCGCTTCACGTTGGTCTGCATTCATGTATCTTTAGCGCCAGGGTACCCGCAGGGTGTTTGTTGCGCTCTATAAATGCTATATACAATACAATACAATACATACAGTATTTACTGTATCTTGCGGATTTTGGTGGGTAAAGCACAAAAATCCACATGTTATTCCCCAGAAACTCGTAATAGGTGCTATTTATTGTACCTGATAAACAACATACCCTATGGTATCGTTATTTATCAGGTGCAAAAAATAGCACCTATCCTTGTAATCAGGCCCTTAGTCTGCAGTCTTATGGTGTCCTGGCTACGGATGTTCTAAGACCCATCAGAGATAGTGAGCTTGTCTGCATCATAAGCAGGGATGCTGGTTGTGATGGCTTTATTAATGATGCAGCTGATCTTGAAGATGGTGCAGGCCAGCAGATGGAGCCAATGAAGTTCCATCAGGGTGGATGTGATGTGATCATATTTCATCAGATCCTGGGTGTAAAATACATTTAAGAGGTGTTAGCCTATAAGTGTGGCTTTTCAAACCTCTTGGTAAAATGGCCCAAGGATCTGAACCAGTAACCTGTAGATTTTACATAGAATTCTATATTAGAAACTTTTATCCCACATTATATCTTTCTCTCCTTTAACCCGTCATATACAGCTCCTGTTTATTTTTCTGCTGTTATCTTTCTGTTTTCATTCTTTCACCTTTTCCTTCTTCCCTGTCCCTCTTGTCTACAGTCTTTCCTTTCATCTCTATTGCCCGTATTTTAAAAAAAGTTTTGCTACTCTGTCTCTTTTTCCATTTGCTCTATTATTTTCCACCAGTCTTGCTCCATCTATTTTTACTCTATATATCTCCTTTCCTCTATCAATATTTGTGTTCTTCCTGGTGTTTTCTTTCTTCCTGTTTTTCACCTTGTCTCCTTTTCTGCACACATTTTTTTAGCTTTATTCTTATTTCTGCAGTATTTTAATATATTTTCAGAGCATTTTCTTTTTTCTGTCATTGCTTGCTCAGGTCATTCTTCCAACTTCTCTTCTTTGTCACTTTCTTGATCTGTTACCTCTTGCCATCTTTTCCCTTCTCTGCTTTCCTCTTTATGCGTCAAGTGCAGCAGAATGTTCTTCGTTGGGCAATTCAATCTGAGCTCTTGAATATTACTATACAGGCCTGCAGAGATGCATGACAGACTGAGGGAAATACAGTCTGCATGCTTGCAAACTCGAAATATTAATCCACCCCAAGAGTAGACTAGAATAAAAGAGCAGTGTCTGCTCCCAAACACAGAAAACAACTTGTGTTTGGCTGTCTAGGCCTCTCTGCACCACAGAACATGGTCCAGGGGCTACTTTACAACAAGCATTGGATATGCAATCCGTCTCTCATTTATTTGAGTCAGAGCTATTTGGATTGTAAATGGCAATGTTTTTTATATTTTTTTTTATTAGGTTTCATTGGTAACAAAAGCAGAGACATAGCTTATTTGCAACAATATACACAGTACACAAAGTCCAACACTGTGGAGCAGTACTAGTATCTTATAACATACAGCATCAATATAATCACCTTTCAATTCGCAACAATAACATTCACAGATCAGTTCAATGTTGTATTTGCCTAGTACACTGTACAAATCCTGAGGCACTTAAGGGCAACTACTATTCAAGGCATGTCTCTCAGTCCGGGAATCAGAACATGTTATGCAAAACGCTCTCCAGCGCTATATTTCAAGTGAATCAACGTGATTTGAGCCGCTTGCCTTGGCAGCCAGGTAGGCCTGATACAGACCCCAGAAATTTTTAGGCCGATTGCGTGGAGGTAGTAGCTCACTATAATATTCTGTTTGAGTGCTGCTATACATCATGTCGTGTGTCCAGTTCGTAACCGTAGGGAACGGGCCCCGAGACCAGCAGATCGCAACTCTACGTCTTTCCACCAGAATCCCCATATCTACCAGACGTCTGATTCCCTTAGGCAGCTGTTTGGAATACCCCAATAGTGCGAGCATAGGGTCCGGTTCAAGCGTAGTGTCCGTGATTTCCCCCAGTGTCTTAAATATCAACGCCCAAAAGGCCGCCATCCCAGGACATAGCCAGGCCAGATGATAAAAATCTGCAGGGTCCGCACCACAGTGTTCGCACGCTGCTGAGTCGCGCAAACCGTATCTGCAGAGCCTCTCTGGTGTATAATATACCCTATTTAAAATTTTTAAATGTATCAGTCTATGACGCCCATTTAGTGAAATGCGTTTCGTACTCTCACAACAGTACTTCCACATTGCGTCATCAATCAGTCGACCCAGGTCTGCCTGCCACGCTAACCTAGCCTTGGTGTAGTGGTTGGCTCTGTAACCCTGTGCTATGTTATAAATCCTTGAGACAATTCGCACTGGCGATTCAGCCTTAATAACATATGTGAGCGGGGCAACCTCTGGTGGATCATCCATCCCGCTACCCAGGAGCTCCCTCAGTGCATGTCTCACCCTGTGGAAATTGAATTGAGTCAATGGAGTAGCTGTCCGATCTTCCTGTACAGCGTCTTCCCATGCTATCGTTTTACCCTCCACAAACATCTCTCCTATTGTGCTAATATTTATAGTGTTCAAGGCCTTAATCACCCCTTTTCCCCTGCACAGGGGCAACCAGTGGCACCACTCCAGCTGTGTCTTTGGAGAGTAAAGAATGGCGCCGGCTTGTAATTTCAAAAGGTGAAGCCAGGCGTGCGTTGTCGCGTTAATAGAGTCAAGGATACCAGTCCTACGATCAGGAGGCTTAAACAGAAGCGCTGGCAATGGGGTTGGGGCCGCCACCACATTCGCTATACGAAACTGCAGAGCATCGGTAGGACCGTGCATCCAGTGGTGCGCATGGGCACCCTGCGCCGCCCTATAGTACAGCTCTAGATCCGGAGCACCAAGCCCACCCAAGCTGTATGGGAGCGTGAGTATCTCCCACTTAACTCGCACGTTTTTCCCAGCCCAGGCCAACCGCACCATCAGGGTCGTCAGTACCCGAAAAAAGGACCTCGGGAGCACAATAGGAATATTAGTGAATAAGAACCGTGGGAGGATTACCATTTTCATAATCGATATTCTACCCACTAATGATAGGGGCAATCGTAACCATCTGTCCACATCGTCTTCCAGTTTGGACACCGCTGTCCCATAATTTTCTTTGAAGACCACTTCTGAGTCAGTATGCACTCTAATGCCTAAATACCTAACTGGCTCGGTCGTCCAGCATAGGGGATAGTCCGGTGTGAACTGGGCCGTTTCCGTTGTCAGCGGGAAGATAAGCGATTTATTCCAGTTCACCTTGAGGCCGGATCGGGCCTCAAAAAGGACCACCTCACGCAGTACCGTCGAAAGATTCTGGTCAGGGTCTCTAACATATAGTAATGTGTCATCTGCGTATGTAGATATAATCAAGTTATATGTCGGAAAATGGCAATGTTTTTTACCTATGTGTTATGGAGTGTATGTATGTGGTGCGTTCCGGCCCGGTGGTGGAGATTCCGGGCCCGGAGGTGGAGATTCCGGCCCGGAGGTGGAGATTCCGGCCCGATGGTGGAGATTCCGGCCGGTTGTGGAGATTCCGGCCGGTGGCGGACCGGGCCGGAATCTCCGGCCCGAGTGCGGACATAAAGTTAGTATGAGTAAGTGCATTCTGTGAATACCAAAATGAGTAAGTGCATTCTGTGAATACCAAAATGAGTAAGTGCATTCTGTGAATACCAAAATTAGTAAGTGTATTCTGTGAATACCAAAAAGTACTAACTTTACGTTTTTGACGTAAGTTAGTTCTGTGAATCAGGCCCTTAGTTGTTAATTGTGTGACGTAGAATTGTGTCCTGTGGAGTGGATTTGTGTAAAGGAATTATGTGGCATGGTGTGCTGTGGAATTATGTGGACAGTAAATATATGGTATTGAGTATACTGGAATGATGTGGAGGGGGATTGTATCTTATGGAGTGCACACACACACACCTCACAAAAAAAGCAGCCAAATGCTTTAAACATAATCTGCTAAAATCACACCCGAGACCCCAATCTCAGATCCCTACTTCTCAACAAACAAAGGTTATATAACTACTTACATAATTTTTTACACAAAGAGAACAGCCCAATGGAGGAAAGCCTTTTTCGCCCTGTTTTCGGTCTCCTCCTCTAGGAAAACAGCACACAGTCTCAAGATCTCTATCATCCCCTCAGCAATTTACAGAGCTGCAGCAACAATCACCATTTATCATAATGGGATCATCCTCATTCAATAATCAGACCGCAACTTAATCTTACTTGATAACATCTTTCCCCTCATCAAGGAAAATGTCTTGAGACCCTATCCCCCCCCCCAGGCTTTCCCAATTCCAGAACGCCCCTAACTCCCTTCCTGAATCCCCCTCAAAGCAGTCACCTCTTACGACCCAACCTATATATACACCCAGCCCAGCTCCAGCAGACACCCTAGGTTACGATAACCACCCCCCTAACTCCAACATTACCCAACCTACACCTCATACCCGAACAAGTAGCATCTCTTCCAATCTGACCCCAAATACCATGAACACCTGCACAGCCCTAACCCCTCCTCACATCCACCCGGTACATGCCTCTCCGCCCCCCTCTATTTCACACCCTCCTCTCCTGATAGCCATCCATGCAGACCACACTACGATGACTCAGGTTACCGTAACCCTCCAAGCCCCATCCCTGGCCCAACCACCCCTCCCCTGCCCCCAGACCAAACAATAAGCACACAACCCACACCAGACCCCAGACTTGATTAAATCTTACTTTCATTGCAACAAGTCAAAGATGACCTCTAAATTCTACGGGACCTGATTTTACATCCACCTAAGATCAGACGACATAATAAGAATTCTAGTACGAACTTCCATAGTAACTGCTCCCCATACCCCCACCAGTCACACTCACTATCCCCGAAGCATCTGCCCCCAAGATGGAAAACAGTACCCTACCCCAATGCCACAACCCGACCTGTCAAAAGGAAGGATCCTCTATCGTCCAATGATATACACTCCCTACTCCGCTCTTATGATCTCCCTCATCCCACCCATAACATAGAGTGCCCGAACAACATTCATAAACATTCCCGAATCCAAACCATCCCCTCTAATACACACAGAGCTCCAAAACACAACACTAGAGGCATAACCAAAGACAATCTTATGCAAGTCCCCCTCACACAAGAACCTCTAACCCCCATCAAGGTACGTCTCAAATGTATACTACTAAACTGTTGATCAGCCTCAAGACATGCGGCTGATATAGCTGATCTCATACTCACTCACGAACCTGACCTCTTAATTCTGACCGAAACCTGGTTAAACGAATCGTCTACGCCTATCCTCGATATTCTGGTTCCCCCAAACCATGACATCACCAGACTAGACAGAACCAATAGACCAGGGGGCGGTATTGCCTGCATACATCAGAACAGTCTCTCAGTAAACCGATCACATTCACCGTTATTATCCTCATGTGAATACCTTTGTATTGATATCACAGGTAACAACAAACCTGTCTGTTCGTTGCACACATTCTACCACCCTCCAGGTGACAACCTCACCTTCATCGAACAATTCATGGATACCGTGACTACAAATACTGGACAACAAAATACCCAAATATTCCTTGGAGATCTCAATCTCCATTGGAATTACCTTTACGACTCTGCGGTTAATAGCCTCAAAGCATTCCTCTTGGACCTCGACCGTACCCAAATATGCAACAGCCCCACACTTGACAAAGGCTCAATCCTAGACTTGGTTATTTCCAATGCTGAATCCGTTCAGCTTGAAACGATCCTCCCCTGTGAATGGTCTGACCACCATTCCATCATATTCTTCATTAATGAATCAGTAAAATTATATTCAACACAACCTACGAGACCTAAAATATGGAAGAGGAACCTAAAAAACGGCAGCACAGACTTACTCACATCCTCTAGTGTGAACCTCTTGCTTCCCCCTGAAGGCCTATCTGATGTTCAAGCTCTGACTAACCACTACTTTAATTCTATGACCACGGTAATAGACACAGTTGCTCCGTTACAACTGAAGAGGCTCTCCACAAAAGATTCAAAACCATGGTACGACGGCAGACTCAATGAGGACAGACGATCCTTAAGATTAATTGAATGACGATGGAGATCATCACCATCCCCTGACCACCTTTAACTGCTAAGAGCTACCAGAAACTCCTACTATAGAAAGATCAGATGCTCAAAAGCAAACTTTTTCAGGAACCAGTTAGACCAAGCCAAGAATCGACCCAAAAAACTATTTGTACTAGTCAAAACACAATCTAATGGCTTACCTTACCCCCCCCCCCCCAAGCAGGACCAAGCACACTACCCAGCTGCGAAGAATTTGCCTCCTTCTTCACTAAGAAGACGGAAAACATGAAGATGGACCTTCTCAAGGCCTTAGTAACTCATACTGACACCCACAAGGACAGTTCATCTCCCTCTCTAGCAACCCCTAACATATGCACACCTAAGTTCGCCCTCAAAAATAGCGCCGCATGGACCTCCTTCAAAACTTACAGTGAAGATGCAATACTAAAAGCGCTCACGTCTCTGAACCCCTCCAACCACTTCACCGATCCTCTTCCCGCAAATTACCTAAAAGACTTCATACCACTGCTGCTGCCACTATGGATCAAGATTATCAATGCCTCTCTGCTTCAAGGAATCATTCCAGAAAACCTTAAATCGGGGCAGGTGTCACCCATCCTAAAAAAAAACAACGGCAGACCACACGGACTTAAATAATTGCCGCCCGATCTCCAACATCCCAACTCTGGCTAAACTCTTAGAAAAATGTGTACACATCCAGCTGGGCAACCACATCGACCATTTCAACCTGCTCAACCAATACCAATCTGGCTTTCGTGCAGGGCACAGTACTGAATCGGCCATGACCCTCATAGTAGATGACGCACTAAAAATCCTAGACCAAAACGAAGCTTGTCTGCTTACCCTGCTCGACCTATCTTCGGCTTTTGACACCGTCAAACATGACAATCTGCTAGACCTCCTGAAATATAGAATGGGCTTATCAGGCTCAGTACTAAATTGGTTCACCTCTTTCCTCCAAAATAGATCCCAAAGATTCAAGGTTAATCAATCCTTGTCCATGGCCGTCCCAGTCACATTAGGAGTCCCGCAGCACTCATCCCTCTCACCTACACTTTTCAACCTATTTATGGAACCGCTCACGGAAATTCTCAGCTCCTCAAATATCCACTATCACATGTACGCAGACGATACACAACTATACTTAAAGATCACTTCTCTGGAGGACATCAAATCTCTCAACTTAATGCTACAAAAAACTCAGACTTAGATGGAGGAAAACCACCTGAAACTAAACACCCTCAAGACTGTATTCCTCCTAATCGCTCCACCCAACCAATCAACCATCATAAAAGAATGGCTTAAACAACTAACAGCGCTCAACTGCCAACCTCATATTATCGACGCAACGAAATTGCTGGGATTAACACTTGACAGAAATCTAAACATGCAGAAACACATCAGTGCCGCAACAAAAGGAGCAAACATTCAGATGAACACTTTGCAAATTAAAACCCTTCCTTCCCGCAAATGACTTCAAACTTGCAGTTCAAGCACCAGTTATCCCAAGACCAGACTATGGGAGTGCAACTCTTTGCGGACTTCCCAGATCTACAACGGCCCCTCTAAGAGCTTCAATGAACTCAGCGGCCAGGCTAATCATGGGCTCCAAAAGAAACTGCCACATTTCCCCCGACCTTAAAGCTCTAAACTGGCTTCCATTTGAAGCAAAAATTCAACTAAAAATCGCTTGCATGACTCACAAAGCCCTTCATCACAATATTCCGAGGTATCTGGCCCAGAAACTGGTGCTCTCATGTGGCAACAGATCCTCCAGGAGCTCTAGCAATCTTCTTCTGAAACCACAACAATTTGCCAAAAAGAACATTTACAACTGTGCCTTCTCTGGAATCGCTCCTAGGATATGGAATGCACTGCCCCCAGAAACCAGACTGAATCCCTCTACTGCCTCTTTCAAGAAAGAAGTACAATCTCTTCTCATGATTAAATTCACATGAACAATGTATCTAACTCTCATAACGGCTGTTTGTATAGTAGGACATAACTATGACATACAGTGTTCTTTTGTTTCATCTCTCTTCCCTTGTAAAGCAGTCTGATACCCGCAAGGGTCATCTTCGCGCTATATAAAAACTTCAAAATAAAAAAATAAATAAAATAAATTATGTGGAATGTTATTTTGTGTTGTGGAGTGGTATGTAGTGGAGTTTATTATGTGGTGTGCTGTTGAATTTTGTGGCACGATGTGGAATTGTATGGTGTGGATTGGATGTATGTGGTGTGTAATGGAATTGTGTTGTTGAGTTGTATTATGTGGTATGATGTTGAATTATGTGGTGTGGATTGGAAATGTGTGGAGTTGAATTGTGTGGCGTGGAACTGTGTGGATAGCTTTGTGTTTTTGGTGTGTGTTTAGGTGTTTAAAAAAGAAAGAGAGTTATAGCTAATGGCGTTGTAAATGTAAATGTCTTTTACCTATGTGTTATGGATTGGAGTGGATGTATGTGGTGTGTATTGGAATTATGTGGGTTGGATTGGAATTGTTAGTTGTGGCATTGTGTGCTGTAGAGTTGTGTGGTGTGGAGTGGATTTGTGTAGTGGAATTATGCGGCATGGTGTGCAGTTGTATTATGTGGATAGTAATTATGTGCTTTGAGTGTATTGGAATTATGTGGAGTGACGTGTGTAATGGAGTGTAATTATGTGGAATGATATTTTGTGTTGTAGAGTGTTATGGAGTGGATTTTAATTATGTGGTGTGCTGTTCAATTTTGTAGTATGATAATGTGTTGTAAGTTGGATATATGTGGCGTGTAGTGGAATTGTGTTGTGGAGTGGAATAATGTGGATAGGTGTTGAATTATGTGTTGCGGAATTGATTTGTTTGGAGTTCAATAGTGTGGCATGGAACAGTATGGTATTGAGTGAAATTATGTTAAGTGAAATTATGTAACATGGTGTGGAGTGTATTTATGTGGATTGTTGCAATGTGACATAGAGTGGATTTATGTGGGGTGGATTTATGTGGTATTGAGTAGAGTGTAATTAGGTGGAGTAGAATTATGTGGTGTTGAGTGGTATTAAGTGGATTGTAATTATGTTGTGTGGAATTCCGTGGTGCTGAATTGTGTGTTGTGGAATTGTGTGGCGTTGTGTTGAATTATGTGCAGTTGAATGCTTGTTGTCTATCTACAGCAGTGCTGAAGGAGCAGCTTTTATGGGAGGTGAAAAGCTGTTGTTTCTTTTTTCTGTCCTTGTACCACCCTGACAGTACCTAAAACAGTGTTAATTGGCATGCAGCAGTTTCTGCCTTTCCTGCAAGAGTGTTGACTCCAGCTTCAGGCGGTTGGATTTAACACCGCAAGTGAGTGTCACATTTATGTTGCACTGCAAGCGTGATGAAAGTACAGTCCAGTGAAACGTAGTGCTCAAAAGGGTGAAATCACATGTGAAACACTTCTACTTAAAACAACTCCACCCTGAGCGTGGCTATTTTTTATATAATACCATATTGTTAGCTGAGCTTGCCAGTGGCCCCGTGATATCAATAAAGTGAACCGCCATCTTTTTAAAAAAAAACTTTATTTATTAGTATTTTTGCATAGTCAGTACATCTTAAACATACTCAGTGCATCAGATAACAAAATAGTATACAGAGATGTTGTTTGATGGGCCGTACATTGCATTTTACATTAAAATCATGTGAGCATAACTACATTGCACCATCATCCTACGAGGTGGAAACACAGGAAAGGAAAGTTATGATGCAGCATGGGCGACTACCTCGCGTTTGAGACATTACTTGATTATCTAGTATTAAGGTCGATATGTGAGTCAGCTAGCATGAGTGCGTATTGTCCTTGTGGATTACCCATGAAGTGGACACGCAACATCCTACCCTTCTTCTATTTGTATTTGCTGGTCGTATGCAAAACTCAGGGGCAGATTTACAAGCCCCTTGTGCCACTTTTGCGTCATTTTTCCCATGTTAAAAATGACGGAAAAGTGGCGCAAGGGGCTTGTAAATCTGCCCCTCAATGTCTACACTGTTCCCTTAGGGTTTTGACCTTGCCGTACCCTGCGCCATGAACCGCCATCTTTGCTTACCTCTGGTGTGCCGCAGAAAGTGGACGTTGTGCTGTTCTGTTCAATGTTTTCTTTGCACAGTCCAAAGTCAGACAAGATGATGTGCCCTGAGAGTTGAGCAGTATGTTCTCTGGCTGCAAGTCTCTGAAACAATTAAAGCATGCCACAATTAAATTGTTTGAAAGGTATCCAGAATATACCCAACAGAAATGAGCATGTGTCAGTTATCTGAAAGTGCATGAACCACGAGGGTCTTAAAAAACTGAACCTTTTAGTTGTAGGGGTTGAGAGTGCCGAGGAAGGAGGGTATTAAAGGGGTCCATTTAGTCTTCTGTATGCATAAATTTAAGAAAGAGGGCGCCTTTCAGTTGAAAGATGTTAATGATATTGTTAGATGCCCTTTAAAAGGCAGCAAGCAGCATCACTGCACTAGGCCTGGGGCCCACCAGCATGCTTATCTAACTCATGTTTAGAAGAGATAGGGAAAATATCTTTATGAACTCTGAAATGTATACGGGTCAAAAGTCACACAATTTGGCAAAAGGGCGTGACAGCCATAAAGTTTCCAAGAAATATTAGTAGTGCAGGCTTGCGCATTGCGGGGGAGGTAGCTAGAGAGAATTACAGAAAACAAAGCCCTGAGAAACAGCTTAAACTGAATAAACAGGTAATTACCGCTCACCTGTACACTATGTTCAGTGAGTGTAAATAGCCCAGTGTACTGGCAATTTCAGCAGCATAAAAACAAGCTCTTGGTTCCAGGAAGCACCATTCCCTCTGGAGATGGTAGACCAGCTGCAGGAGACATAGACATACTGTGCCAAGTACAGATTAAACAGTGCTTGTGATAGAGCGCCATGCTCTCGTAAAATTTGTAGGGGTGCATCATAATCACCGTTAGTTCGCATCCGTATATATTCAGACATATATAAATGAGTGGCTAGTAAAATGTAATTCGAATTGCATTATTAGATTGATTAAAAAGAGTAGTAGTGTTATTTTAATCATCAAATGTAATACAGTATTGAAATGTGTTTAACATAATGCGTAGATAGATTAGGTTATGTGCAGTTGAGATGCAATAATTAACGTGTATGATATTAAAGTGCACGTGTAGTTTATACTTTGCATATGAAATATACGAGCCTATGCTTAAAGAAGTAATTAAGAATTGTGTGTTTAAATTAAATTGTGTAAGGCCTGACTGCATACGCAAAGGGAAGGCCTGATTTGTTCTTATGTTAGCTTATTTTGTAGGCAGAGAAGGTTCTCTTGGAAAGGCTCTCCGGGTTCAGTTGGTAGATTTGTGTAGAGGGAAGGAAAGTCTGTTGAAATGTATCTTCTGTTGCAGGTGCAAGGACACATGCCTCGTTAGCGAAAGACTGGTTCTTTGTTTCAGGAGTCAGGATGGTGGGAGGCATTGAGATGGGAGTACACTGGAATGTAGGGATGATACTTTCAGCGGAGAAGGTGTCTGGGACTCAAGGTCATCGTAACCGTCCTGGATGAAGTAAGAGTTTTGATGGAAAAGTACGAGAAGGAAGACCTGGCCGAAGAGGCGTGAGAAGGGCGTGTTCAATTGTATGTGCATTTTGTATTAGGGACAGTGCCCCGAGGGAGGAGGTAAGAGAAGAGGTAGAGGAGACCATAGAGGAAGGCAGAGAGAGATTTTAGGAAGGAGCATCTTAGAACGAGCTCGAAATGCTAAGTGAGTGCACTTCTTAGGAAGTCTTCACAGCTGACACCTTTTCTTTACTCTTGCCTGGGAAGTTCGTTAAGTAGGTATGCCACCTTAGTGATAAGAGTAGGGACAGCTAATGGTTTTATGCTTATTTAGGTAAATGAAGAATAATAAGGAGATCGGCGCAGTTATCGCTTGTCTAATACTTCTGGAGCTAACGATTCTTCTTATCCTGAGTCGGATGAGACTCCTTCGTAGGATGCTATTTGTATTAGTGCCCATTTATTTCTTTAACCTCGTGTTGAGGTGCTTGCACGTGCAGTTATTCTTGGCTGTAATAAACCCACAAAATTGAATTTGGAGTCAGTGGTCTTTTAAGGTAAACTGGATTCTAAATTGTCGCATAACTGAAAAGGATTTTCTTCCCTTCACACTATTCAGCAGGTAAAAAAGATCCTGGCGACCTGAAGATTCTTAGAGGTGATAAGATAAGAATCAGCGTTATCAGTTGGTAGCAGAGTAGGATGGTTTCCTCTGATAGTAAGGGGAGATCTAGACTAGGATAAGAGATTATTTGCCCCATAGAGCCCGAGTGATGGTGATCCAGTGGATCGTAAGAGGAGGACGACGGCGGTTGATGAGAACTGACGGAGAGTGACGGTGCGGCGGAAGTAGCAGTTCGTGGTAGAGTGAGTATGAACAGGGTGATGCTTGTTAGATTGCGGTGTTTAATTGTTGTGTGATGTCTTGCGGAGTTGAAATGAGAGTCGTGTGATTGAGGATCGGACCGTGAGCGCGTGCGGGGCCGAGAGATTTGATTCGATATTGTGGTGTAGAAGACACCCAGAGCTGAGATCGTTGACCAGAGGTTGTGGGGGTCAGAGACGTCGTTGACAAACCCACTGAAGATAGGGAACATATGTGTGAGTGTGTGAATAACCGACGCTGGTCGTAGGTTGTTGTGTGCAGAACATTGAGCGCTTGGATCCTATCGATTGTGTCAGAGGTGATTGTCCGGTCGTTCGCGGACAGACAGTTGCCAGATTGAGGTCAACAATTTCGAGAGGCTGGTCGGTCATCGGTGGACCGACAGTCAGAGAGGTAATTGTTCGGTAGGACGGACAATTGCTTCAGAGTGTGACTGGGACACGTGCGAGCGAGAACGAGCGAATTAGGAAGGAGGGGAACTGCTGCGAGCGGAGGAAGGGTGACGTCAGACAGTGCCGCGCTGCGATAGGCCGGTTGGTGTGAGCCCGCTGGCATTGGTGGATTGAAGTCAGGAAGTAAAATGAAATATTGGGTGCGAACAGAAATCTGCTTTATCATGAAATGTTTTAAAGTTTTACGAGAACTCTGTAGAGGTGATAAACATGTGGTTACTCGGGGAGGAGAGGAAGCCCCTCCCGAGGATACGCCAGCACATTACATGGCTAAGAATGTAGGATTACATACTATAATTTGGCTTGAGAATTGGCATAAAATGATAGAAGGAGAAGAAGAATTGACCTTTCCATGCTATGGTACTTTCAGGTTGGAAGTGTTATATCAGTTGAAATCTGTGATGTCTTCCTTGCGACCATTACCTAGGCCTACACAGTTTGAGGCATTACATGCATGGATTAGAGCAGCGTACGACAGAAAGAGAGACAAAAGCCAAGAAAAGGTGAAGAAGTCGATCAGGGCATTTCAAGATGCGAGATGGGATGCACTGGAGAAAAGATGGAGAGTGGAAACAATTGAGGGGGACAGATTATATCCGTTATTAGAGAAAACGGGAGGTACGCAGGGAAAAAGCACAGAGAAAGATGACAGTGATACGGATGACAGCTTGTTAGACAGGCTGCTGGCAGAGAGACCACCTCCATTAAATCCAGAATATAGCGCAGGAAATTCGATTGTGGCAGGAGGGACGGACAAGTCACACAATCAGACAAACATGAGAGTAGTGGGAAAAATCTCCACAGGAACGGAGGGAGTGGGAACCCAGTTTCCCATGGGGAATATGCGGTTGCCGGACTCCCTGACTGTACCCGTTACCATTGGTCGTAGTATCGGTGTATGACCCAGATCGAGTAAGTGAAGGAAGTCTGATGCAGACTACAGGGAGAAAGGGGATCAGCACCGGAGGGAATGGCGTAGAGGTACAATTGGCCCATTCTCCGAAGCTCATAGAAGCGAGCACACCACTGCCAGCCACCGCAGACTCCTTTAGTGGACAGGTGGACGAGAGACCGGCAAGACCAGGGTCTTTATTCGAGTCCAAGTCAGCTTTGAGAATGTGGGCACCACCTGTAAGGAATCAGTGATAGAATGCCAGGAGATATGGAACAAGAACATTTAGGAAATAGACCAGGTTCCAGGAATACGATAGAAGAGAGCAAGTCACGAGAACAAAGCAGTGATTATGACGAGCGGAATGGTGCGGCTTGTCGAGAAATGCTGAGGAGTGCAGTGAAGGCGAGGTTGTTGGATGTAGTGAGACTAAAGGCAGAGGTAGACGAAAGGATTAGTGGGAACCTGCCCTTGGAGAGAATAGAGATCTATGAGCCAGACGAGTTGCTTTTTGTAGCAAAGGACGTGACTCGTAAAGTAAGGGCCGCACATGAGAAATTGACAGAATTGGCTAAGAAATTTGAGGTGGATACAAATAAAACGAAATCGTTGCAGGGATCACATAGGTTGCAATATAGTGATCAAGAACTGGAGGAGAAAAGGGTCACAGGATTAAGGACGCATACTAAAGACCTGATTGTAGGGATGCGTATATGGATAATGTTGAATAAATGGGAGGAAAGGTGGTCAAAGAAGAAGATTGCCAAAAAGACTGTAGGAGAAACGCCGCCTCCGTGGGGAGGGGTGATGGGAGTAGGGAACTATCCTTTACGGGAAGTACAGAACGGAGGGTCCGTGCATGTGCCGTGGAGTAGAGGTGACTTTGCTGCGTTTACAAATGATTTTCCTCGGCTGAGGGAAAAACCCGTAGAGTGGTACAAACAGGTTGAGCGTTTCGTTAAGATTTCGAAGGTACTATGGACTGATTTGAAAACTTTGTTTGATATAGTGGTACCAGGAGATTTGTGGACAGCTTGTAAAATTGCAGTTGAGTGGCCGACCTTTGAACCTGAAAGGGATGCTGTTACAAATGGTCCATCACCCATTGTCATGAAAAAATTTGAGCAAGGGATTACATGGTTGAAGTTGAAGATCTCGCCTCAGGACATCGATTGGGTTAAGATAGATCGAACTGTGCAGGAACCGAAGGAGACGGTGCATGAGTATTATGAAAGACTCTTGCAAGCTTTTAAACAGCATAGCGGATTAGATGCCTTAGACCCCAAGGATATGGGACAGTTTGTCTCAAAGTTTGTCTTGGGATTGAGACCAGAGGTCAGCGTCATGATACAGCACCATTTGATCTGTTGGCAGAACAAGCCGGTAGATGAAATCTTGCGGTATGCGAGGTACTGTAGCGATGAAGTAGACTCGAAGTACCGGAAGCTAAAGGACAAACTGATGCTCGTTCAGATGCAGACAGCTCAGGTCCAGCCTAGTGGAGGGACGCTGGGAAGGAGACAGGGAAATTACCAAGGGAACCAAAATGGCCAAGGTCAAGGAAAAGGGAAACCTATAGATCCCAAGACGGGGGTGGATGTGGCGACATTGAAGAAGACCACTGCGTGTCATCTTTGTCATCAGATTGGACATTGGAAGCGCGAGTGTCCCTTGAACCCAGCCAACCAGATGCAGCAGGAGGTAGAGGTGGATCAGGCACCCGTGCCGGAGGTAGTCAATACTGTGATGAGGCCCAGATCGATGAAAGGGGGGACGTATAACCCACAAGTGCAGGTCCCCCAGCCACCAAGAATTTCGCAAGGAATGCGGACCTACCAGCAGATGCCCCTTTTCGAAGGGTATGACGAGTACAGTCCAGACCCGTTAGCGTGACGGTGCCTGAGGGGGGAGGAAGATTGCACGCTTGGAGCAGTCTTGGAGGTAGACCAGAGAGGACCTTTTGTGGAGGCAGACATTGATGGTCATCCTACCACGCTGTTGGTTGATACTGGTGCTACCCGGTCCACTGTAAGGTCAGCAGTGGTCACCAACCTACCCCTCTCGGGACAATCGATCCAAGTTGTTGGAGTGGCGAACAAAAGAATAACTAGCCCATTGACCGAACCGATTCCAGTGAGGATAGGCTCCTTCCAAGCTAGACACCAGTTTGTGGTGTGCGATACGAGTCCGGTTTGTCTTTTGGGATGAGACCTGTTATGTAAATTAAACTGCACTATTTATTGCACACCTAGGGGAGTGGAGGTTCAGATGAAGGATGACGACGCCACCTTCAAAGTTGCCAATCAGCACTTGTGTATAGAAATGTACCCAGTGGTGACAGTGGAGGAACTTCCACTGGACTTGAGAGATTCTGTGTCCCAAGAAGTGTGGGAGAAGAGATCGGACTAATCAAGGGGGTTGAACCTGTGCAGATCCAGGTGAAACAGAATGTTGAATTCCCTAGAACGCCCCAGTACAATCTGTCGCCTGAAACGATCGCAGGGATTAGGCCTGTAATTGAGTCTATGATCAAGCAAGGCATTCTGAAGGAGATAAGAGGTAGCCCATGTAACTCACCCATCATGGGACTACAGAAACCGAGCGGGAAGTTCAGGATCGTGCAAGACCTGCGAAAGGTTAACACGATAGTTATCCCATGTTGTCCAGTGGTACCGAATCCATCAGTGATACTGTTTCAGATCCCATGTGAAGCTGAGTGGTTTACTGTCATTGATTTGTGTCAAGCATTCTTCTCGATACCGCTCCATGAGGAAAGACAATTTCTTTTTGCCTTCCGGCTGGAAAATCGTGTGTTAACGTGGTGTCGTATCCCTCAAGGGTATACAGAGAGTCCATCGATCTTTAATCAGATCTTGAAGAAGAATCTTGAGAGTCTCGTGTTGCCACAGAACTCAGTTCTTGTGCAGTACATAGACGACCTGCTCGTGGCATCGGAGACCGAAGATGCTTGCAGGATAGACACGATAGCCCTACTGAATCATTTGGCAGAGAATGGACACAAGGTATCCCCGAACAAATTGCAGTACTGTCTAAATGAGGTACAGTACTTGGGCCACAGATTAGAAAAAGGCAAGAGGAAGGTGTCACCAGATCGAATTGAGGCAATAATGAACATGGCAGTGCCCACCACTCAGAGAGAAGTCAGGATGTTCTTGGGAATGGTCGGCTATTGTCGTCAGTGGATTCCCAGTTTTTCCTTGAGAGCCAAGCCTTTGCAGAGGCTTACTCACAAGGATGTGAGTGATCCGGTACCATGGGATGAGGAGTGCTTGGTGTCATTCCTAAGACTGAGAGAGGATTTGTGCAGTGCACCAGCTTTGGGAATGCCTGATTACAACAAGGCTTTCTCACTGTTCTGTTGCGAGAGGGAGGGTTGTGCATTAGCGGTCTTAGCTCAGAATCATGGAGGTGTCCGTAGACCAGTTGCCTACTTTTCAGCTACTCTAGATCCAGTAGCTTCTGCGTTGCCCGGATGTCTAAGATCCGTTGCTGCAACAGGTGTCAGCATTGAAAGATGTGAAAGCATTGTAATGGGTCATCCTTTGACAGTTTATGTGCCACACTCGGTTGAATTGTTGATGACCAGGACTAAGACTCAGCACCTAACGAATAACAGGTTAACGAGGTATGAGCAAGTCATACTTGCCGCAGAGAATGTGACTCTGAAAAGGTGCTCCGTCTTAAACCCTGTGACATTAATGCCCATACCGAATGCAGATGATGAAGATTGTGCGGACCATGATTGTCTTGACGTGACTGAACTGTGCACCAAACCGAGACCTGACATTGTCGATGAACCACTGACTGACTCAGATGAAATTTTCTTTGTCGATGGTTCATGTCTAAGAGACAGTGTCGGCCCACTAAGAGCAGCATTTGCTGTATGTACCATTTCAGGAGTGGTTGAGGCCGCTTGCCTAGAAGGAGTACACTCCGCGCAGGTAGCTGAGATCATTGCCTTGACTCGTGCCTGTTTGCCCGCTGATCAAATTCGAATCACGATCTACACGGACAGCCAGTAAGGGTTCGGTGTGGTTCATGACTTCGGACAGTTATGGTCCCAGAGGGGATTTTTGACATCATCTGGCTCACCCATTAGGAATGGAGAACATGTAAGACAACTGCTAGATGCATTGCAATATCCGAAGGAAATCGCAGTTGTCAAGTGCTCTGCGCATGGAAAGGGGGAGGATTTTGTGTCTTTGGGAAACAATTATGCGGACGAAGTCGCCCGCTTCTGTGCAGAACAAGGATGTATATTTACAGAGGGTTACACAGGAGAGAGCCAAGAAAGAACCGAGCTCAACATGATGTTGGCCATGGCAGACACTTGGGAGGAACTCAAGCGACTGCAGGATGAGGTGACAGATCAAGAACGGAATGGATGGGTCAAAGCAGGATGTGAAAGAGGGGATGTGGATGTTTGGGTTTCCAGTGATGGGAGAGCTGTACTGCCAGAGAATATACTAAACCCCATGGCGAGACTAATACATGGACCGGTACATCTTGGTAGAGATGCAATGATGCGTGTTTTTAGACAAACGTGGTATAACCCACGATTTCGTGCGATCGCTGAAGCAGTTTGTCAGAGGTGTGTTACGTGTCAACAGATGAATGCTGGAAAGAAAACTGTAGTCACCTTGAGTCACATTGGGAGGTCAGGAGGACCCTTCAATAGGATGCAGCTAGATTTTGTAGAAATGCCTAAGTGCAATGGGTTGAGGTACATTTTGGTAGTGGTGTGTGTATTCTCACGGTGGGTGGAGGCTTACCCAACTCGCAGGTGTGACACCCTCACAGTGGCTAAGTTATTGTTGAGGGAACTCATCCCGAGGTTTGGTTTTCCGACCTCTTTGGAATCAGATAGAGGAACACACTTCCACAGTGAAATCATGAAGCTGCTTTGTGCGGCACTGAATTTGGATCAAAGATTGCATTGCAGTTATCGACCAGAGGCTTCTGGGATAGTGGAACAGGTTAATGGAACCTTGAAGGCAAGAATGGCAAAAATGTGTTCATCAACGTCTCTGAAGTGGCCTGACGCACTGCCACTTGTACTAATGAGTATTCGCAGTGTCCCCGACAGGAGAACTGGGTTGTCCCCTCATGAGATCTTGATGGGAAGGGCAATGCGGTTGCCAGCAGTACCGGCTACAGCATTGATAAACATCACTGATGACTTGATTCTCAATTACTGTAAAGGACTATCTGATGTGGTCCGTTCTGTGTCCCAGCAGGTACAAGCTGCAGCTGTTCCGGCCTCGAGTGATCTGTGCCACGACCTGTGTCCGGGAGACTGGGTGCTTGTCCGAAAGCACGTGAGGAAGAGCTGTCTGGATGTTCGGTGGCGAGGCCCGTACCAGGTGATACTGGTAACGAACGCAGCAGTGAAGTGTGGAGGACTGCCGAACTGGGTACACGCTTCCCATACCCGCAGAGTTTCAGCACCAGGGGTGGGTAATTTGTATCGCCCGACGCCCGAGACATTAAGATTTATTGAAAGGGCAAGAAGTTTTAATTACTGTTTTGTCCGAAGGACAAGTAGACAGTAAATTATGCTAAACTGAGACCTCTTCAAATTGGCAGTCCGTGTCTCATCCACAGTGCAATCATGTAACCCACGCACACATGACACAATTTCCAGCAGGATGCAGAGCAGCCTGTTTTCGATTATGGAGCCCGCCTGGGCAGTCGAGCGAAGCCAGGTGAAATGAGTGAGGGATGGCTCTGCTCACCACAGGTACCTACTGTAGTAAATTGTGAGGTGTGATGCAGGCAGTGATTCTTTACCGCTTATAGTACATTGGACACAGCTTATGGATCTAATACTCAGGAAATCACAGTGACGAGAGTGTGCACATGGAGTTTAAGAATTCGAGTTCTGTCTCTTGAGCACAATGCATGCCGTAACTACACAAAAGATCTGAGACCTATTTCAATTAAGTGCAGTGTGTTCACAAAGTAAAAGCACAGCATGAACAACTTTGTGTAGCTCGGAATTTTCCAAACCAGCACATTCAAGAGAGAATGGTCTGTAGTAATTCCTTAGATCACGGGGCGAACATGGAGCTTTTGCAGCTCGAGAACACTCCCAGCAATGGCAGGTAGGAGACTGGCTTCTCTGCTTCTTGCTTTTACCCGACTTTAACTTTATTCACCCTTATGATCCTGCCCTTTCTTGGCTCCACCCTTGGGCCTCTCCTGCTGAACCCAGGTCGCTCTCCTCCCCTCCCCTCTCCTCCCCTTGCATCCCAGGCTTGCAGTAAAGTACTTTGATTTCTTTTGTCATGCAATTCTTGGGCCCCTCCCTTAGCACATTGCTTGCTGTCTGTGCTTGATGTCTCTGTCTCAACCAAGTCTACATCAAAGCCCTTACTTTCCCTGTGGGGCTGTCGTGCATCCCACAGGCCCACCCCTGTTGCTTTCATTTTCACGAGCCTCTAATTTCTAAACCAGTGCCTGCACTATGCTCTTTTTCCGCCTATGGCTCTGCATGGATTCCTTCACAAGCACCTAGGAATCGGAGGCCAGAAAAAGAAAACAGAAGGGGCAAGGCAGAGTTTGCCAGACGGCAGGATTGCAGTGATATATTTACCACAAACTAAAAACCTAAGCCTTACTGTCTGTGATACGATGTCACCAAAATCTTGCACTTGAAACTATGAGGGGCTTTATATGCTGTTCTGTGCAGCGCCAAGCATGACTTAAAAGCAGCACTGGGGCGCTAGTCTGAGGGTGATTTCTTTAAGTCAGGACAAAAGCCATCCATTAACATCTGCTACGTGATGCGACCTCACGCCGTTAGAGACTATAGCCCGGGCAACTGGAATTATGTGATTGAACGTCTGCGGCGATTTTCACATAATTATAGATTTGCTGCATTTGCCGCATAATCCATCATCTGCGGCATAATCCCCAGATTTTAACAAAAACTAAATTTGTTTCTAGCTCAAACAATTAAAAAAGTTGCTAAAAATGCGACGATGCGTTTTCCTGCTCAGTGGAAGCCTCTTTGCAGAGCTGGACTGGTCACCTTTCTGTTGCTTATTGCTGTATTTGGATGTTCAACTTATACTAATGATTTGCAACCAATGCCCACAGGGTGTTACCAAGTTTATAAATGATGAAATAATGAACTAATACTATTACAAAATGTGCCACATTATGTCACATAATTAGCTTTTTCCTGCTGCATAATTTACTCAACCAGACACATAATTTTGTCCTCCCTTGCCGCATAATTCCAGTGGCCCTGACTATAGCTCTGGTCTGACTGACAACTGGCGTGCACGCAGGCATTCCAATATCCCACATTTTACCTAATTCACAACAATAACAGGCAAGTCTCTGAAAGCTCTTCCTGTCCCTACTACACCCTGCAAACACTATTAAAGTGATGGTTTATAACAGTGCTCCTGTGCTGTTTAGCAACTTACTGTTGTTTTAGGTAGCTCTTATTAAAATGAGTTAACCTTTAAGTGAGCACTACTAATCTTGCAAGATTAGGAAATGGAGGATCAGAAAAATAAAACACTTGCCAGGATCACACAATGTGGCTAAGTGGTGGTGAGTCTAGGTTAGAAGCTCAGCACCCTCATTTGGAAGCTGATAAGCCACATTCCTACAAGAGCCTGGTGCACTGCACGCTAAGATAAGGCAGGTATGTGGAATGGTTACCTCAAATCTACCGGAAGGGGTAAATAAATAAAGGTGCCTGTAGTGCTGGATAGTGTGTTTATGCGGTGCATTGAAATGGGCTTCTTAAAAGTGTACAGAGTAAAGCGAACATAGTAATGTAAATGTGTCCAAATAAATCCTGCTTAGAGTAGATAGGTTGGTGAGGCCCTCTGTTGCTTCACGACAGCAAGACTTGTGGCTTTCAGGCTGTAAATGCCTCTCTGGGCCTAGAAGTCTGTCCTTTGTGTTGTGCTGGTCTTCTCTACCCTATGCCTTGGATTCTATATTACAGCTACATCTTGCAAGGGAGCGGTGCTTGAAATGGCACCACAGAGATAAGGTCTGTACCCCGAGGCATTGAGGAAGGATTGTTTTATTTTGCTGTTGGAAAGTATTCACATGTAAAGCAGGTGAATACACTACATGTAGAAAGTCCTATAGAAGCTGCGAAACTCAGAAAGAGCTAATGTTACAAAACTCTCCGGAGATGCAGCAGAACAAGTGAAATTGTTCTTATGCTGTGTGCTTTATATCAGAAATCACAAAATGCCAACTACAGGGTGTTCCTTTCAAGCTGCTGCAGACTCTTTCTTTAGGATGCTTAGATAGATGTCTCTGATGCAGTAAGGATTCAGGCTTAGTGATTTTTCCACATGCTCCAAAGGGCACTTCATTCCCTAATAATGCTTCTAGGACTGCCTGTGTAACGTTGGCAAGACTTCTACAGCATAGGCCTAAGTGTGCCCCCCCACCCACCCCAATCTTGCAGTTATGTATCACAATGTCACAGATTGAGTCATCCAAATGAAAACCTTACACACTTTCAGAGATGATGCTTTGATCTAAGTGGGACTGAAATCTGAAGACCTGTCTTTTGGGTAAAAAGGAATTGCCTCCTACCCTTCCCAGGACAGCTAGAAAAGTCATGCTTTCCTGAGCAGAACACTCTAATCTAGACATAATCACAGATCGCATTCATATCCACCCCTGACTATTGCCTGAATCTCAAATGCTTTGCGGGTAGCAGCTTGATTCTAGCCGATATGTGACTGCGTTTTATATTCTTTGTAAATACCTTATGCAAAAATGTTATCCTGTAAATATGTAATACTGACTTACACATTACCACAGTGTACATTATGCTGATAATTTCTGATTCGAATATTCAACCTCTTTGTTGACACGGTTCTCCCAAATGGCAGCTTCAATGTATCAAGTGCTTGCATGTCTAAAATGCATTGTCTAAAACCTAATATACACTTTTGCCTGTTCATCTTATTAATTTAGTGAAGAGGTAAGGCAAGTAGATTTCTTTGCAGGACAAGTAGATTTCTGTAAATTTTTGTCCCTTAGACAAGAAGATTTTTTAAACAATTCCACACCCCTGAGCACCCTCAGAAGAAACAGCTCCTCTCGTAAATGAAAATCCAGCTGATGTGGCAGGGCCACATGAGAGGACAAGACAAGCTGTGAGGGCCGCTGACGCAGCTGGTTGTGCACCAGAGCAAGCTGAAGGGGGTTCCGACAACCAGAACCTCGACTCTGACTCGGATGACCGAGGTGGTGCAGTGGGTGGAGTGGAGTCAAATTCAGCAGAAGAAGGAAGTGGTGCACAGGGTATAGAAGGGGAAGGCGGAAGAACAACCAGAATTGAGGAGGCTTGGCCTGAAAGACAGAGGCGACTGAATCTGAGGTTGGCACCCGAAAGAGATCTTGCTCCAGTGTCTGAAACGTCTGAATCAGAAGCAAGTGACGGAGAGCAGACTCAAGAGGGTCGGAGGAGGTCGAAAAGAACGAGATTACCTTGCCAGAGATACGCTACTCCTGAGTGGACTTACGCAGTGACTGATGCAGGGGGTAGTGAGCTCGAGGAGGCTGAGGTCTGTGCAGGTGGTCAGCAAGAGCCCGAGCGTGGTGCTGAAGGTGGTGCTGTTAATACCAGGGCTCGAAGTCAAAGGAATACTGACCCTCACGGTTCCGAATCCCCCGCTTCTGAGTAAAGTCCGAGAATTGGTTCTGCATCGACTCGAATTTCCGTCTTTTGAATCTGAGCCGTCGTCACATGAAATGATAATTCTTCGCCTTGAACTTTTGTATCATGTTTTAGAGGCGCTTGCAGATGATCTTATCGTGGATGAAATATAACCTGTTGTAAATAAAAAGTCTAAAGAAGAAGATAACCTAGATCCGAGTGGAAGAAGAATAAACTTAGGGACTTTCCACCGAAGAGGAACGAGAGCTTAGGGAAGTCTTTTCTGGACTATGTAAATAGGAAACTGTTGTTGAAAAGGGAATTTCCAGAGGTTTCGGAGTGTTTCTCGAACTGGTTAAGCAAGTCACGTGCGGAGAAGACAGAGACTTTTTGAGTGTTCATTGTTTATACCAAGAACTTTGAGAACTTTTGAGATCATGGAGGCTGGAGATCCACATCGTAGATCAAAATTAATTGTAGGCACACTTATAGGGGGTGTGATAGTTTCTATAATCATAGTAGTTGTAGTTTCATATGCTGTTCCACACGAGCTAGCAGTGGAGGGGTGCCAGGGACTCCTACACCTACTACACCTAGCAAAAAGGAGGGAAACATAGGAGCTGACAAAGCTTTGCTAATAGAAGAGAGTCGTAGATTGCATGTAGATTTGTCTAGAAGTGATTTTAAGCTTAATGCGTATGCCAAGCTGCTATATGAGTATGTAGATGCGATGGATGCGAAGGATTGCTATGTGTGTATGCAGTTGCCAGCTTCAGTGGTTGAGGGTATTAGATATCACCATCTTCCACTGACGTATGGGATTTCATGTAGTCTGTTGCTTGGTATATTTTATGAAAGAGATCAGTTTGAGTATTTCTTTTCCAATTACGATGCAGTGCTTTCTGAAGTTCCAGCTTACAAACATTTGAATAAATACGACTATTATAAGTCAGAAGATAGGCTTAGGAAGTATTTCATACCGTCTTTGGAATTAGATACAGCATATGCTCACCAACATAACTTGACGTGCTCATTGTCAGATGTAGAGAAGAAGTTTGTAGATCAGGTAGAAAATAGATATAGAAAATTAACACAGACACGAGACACAGGAGATAGTCCAATAGGTTGGACCGAGGAGGAAAGATTGCACCGAACAAAAGGAAGTTATGGTCCTATAGCATTGGGCAAGGAGCAGAGGGGAAAGCTGTGTGTGAGACGTTATCAGACCTACTATGAAAAGGTCCCGGTGGGACAGAGTACGTGTGATCATATTTTCACCATGGAAGATTCAGCAAAGAATTTTCTGCAAGGCCCTGTACAAGTGATACCTACGGTGTATTTTGTGTGCGGAAGGAATGCTTATGTGAGGTTGCCAGCGAACTGGTATGGTACATGTTATTTGGGAATAATATTTCCAAAGATTTACCATGCAGAGGATTTGGAGCTTTTGGAAGGTGGAAAGCATTCAAGAGTGAGGAGAGATACGAGTGCAGGGGTTGTAGTGGGAGATATCTTTGGAACAATGATACCAAGTTTGGGAGTGATCTTGAATGATGTAAAGATCCGGAGATTGGCGACTGTGATAGATGAACTATCAATGAATACAGCAAGTCGTTGGCACTTGTGGATGGAGAGATGTTGTCGATAAGGACAATGGTTTTGCAGAATCGCCTTGCTTTGGATGTCCTATTGGCAAAAGAGGGCGGAGTCTGTAAATTGTTGAAGGTTCAAGAGTGCTGCACTTATATACCAGACCACAGCAAGGATCTGGAGAAATATATAAGTAACATCACTACGATCCACACAAAAATAGCAGACTTGACTGAAGAGGGAGTTTGGGAGAAGGTTGGCAAAGGATTCGGTCAAGTGGGGAGCTGGTTTGCGAATTTGGGAAAGGGATTCCTGGGCTATGTTCTGAGACCTCTCATTATTGTGGTGGTTTGTGTGGTTTGTCTGTGGGGTCTGACCAGAGCATACAAGTGGTATTGAGCAGGCAGAGCTGAGAGGGCCTTGAGAGAAAATGAGACGAGAATGGCTAGACTGCAGGACAGTCACTATCGAAACCTTAAAAGTTTGGAGAGATTCCGACAAGGGAGAATGGCAACAAGTTCTGTTTAGGTCGGTTCTTTCTCCAAGGGAGTGAAAAGATGTGATGACAGGAGTCATCAAAGGGGGGAACTGATAGAGCGCCATGCTCTCGTAAAATTTGTAGGGGTGCATCATAATCACCGTTAGTTCGCATCCATATATATTCAGACATATATAAATGAGTGGCTAGTAAAATGTAATTCGAATTGCATTATTAGAATGATTAAAGAGAGTAGTAGTGTTATTTTAATCATGCAAATGTAATACAGTATTGAAATGTGTTTAACATAATGCGTAGATAGATTAGGTTATGTGCAGTTGAGATGCAATAATTAACGTGTATGATATTAAAGTGCACGTGAAGTTTATGCTTTGCATATGAAATATACGAGCCTATGCTTAAAGAAGTAATTAAGAATTGTGTGTTTAAATTGTGTAAGGCCTGACTGCATACGCAAAGGGAAGGCCTGATTTGTTCTTATGTTAGCTTATTTTGTAGGCAGAGAATGTTCTCTTGGAAAGGCTCTCCGGGTACAGTTGGTAGATTTGTGTAGAGGGAAGGAAAGTCTGTTGAAATGTATCTTCTGTTGCAGGTGCAAGGACACATGCCTCGTTAGCGAAAGACTGGTTCTTTGTTTCAGGAGTCAGGGTAGTGGGAGGCATTGAGATGGGAGTACACTGGAATGTAGGGATTATACTTTCAGCGGAGAAGGTGCCCGGGACTCAAGGTCATCGTAACCGTCCTGGATGAAGTAAGAGTTTCGATGGAAAAGTACGAGAAGGAAGACCTGGCCGAAGAGGCGGGAGAAGGGCGTGTTCAATTGTATGTGCATTTTGTATTAGGGACAGTGCCCCGAGGGAGGAGGTAAGAGAAGAGGTAGAGGAGACCATAGAGGAAGGCAGAGAGAGATTTTAGGAAGGAGCATCTTAGAACGAGCTCGAAATGCTAAGTGAGTGCACTTCTTAGGAAGTCTTCACAGCTGACACCTTTTCTTTACTCTTGCCTGGGAAGTTCGTTAAGTAGGTATGCCACCTTAGTGATAAGAGTAGGGACAGCTAATGATTTTATGCTTATTTAGGTAAATGAAGAATAATATAGAGATCGGAGCAGTTATCGCTTGTCTAATACTTCTGGAGCTAACGAATCTTCTTATCCTGAGTCGGATGAGACTCCTGCGTAGGATGCTATTTGTATTAGTGCCCATCTATTTCTTTAACCTCATGTTGAGGTGCTTGCACGTGCAGTTATTCTTGGCTGTAATAAACCCACAAAATTGAATTCGGAGTCAGTGGTCTTTTAAGGTAAACTGGATTCTAAATTGTCGCATAACTGAAAAGGATTTTCTTCCCTTCACACTATTCAGCAGGTAAAAAAGATCCTGGCGACCTGAAGATTCTTAGAGGTGATAAGATAAGAATCAGCGTTATCACTTGGAGTTAGGCCCAGATACCCATCTCAGAGGAGGAGGTCTCGAGACAATACCCGGAAGTGGACTGGAGCCATAAGCAAACACGCACACCTGGCAGGCTATGACGGGAGGGTACATTCCACAAACCACACACCTCAATGTTTGGACTTTAAATTTGGGCAGGGCAACAGACAGGACAGGAAGTTTAACGGAACAGGAATAAAGAAAGCACGCCCACCTCGCCATTGTTGATGTAGTCTAGCACAAGGTACAGCTTGTCTAAGGCTGTGTACACAGGCCATCATATGAGGTAAGGACTACCTACCTTTCAAAACTGCATACTCCAATCACTTTTATGAAGTTTGTTGGCTTGGCGTGGGGATGTGAGGTTGGCCCAAGGTTGATCTGTTGTGATGGGCTGGGCAGGAGAAGAAACACACACATAAATATACAAGTTTAAATGCATTCCACATTTTTTAATATGCATGCACAGTTTATATGCATGGTTTACTAAGAAGGCCGTACTGTATTTAATGCCCACTTCGTTCATGGACGTGTGGTACAAGAAGGCGTGACAGTTGGGATTTGACTAAATAACAAGCACTTCCACCCATCCTCACTGAAGTGTGTTCTGATGTGGCACCGAAAGAGATGAGTTGGAAATGAGACTTACTGGAGGTGATGGGTTGTCGCTCAACAGTTCGGGCTCAGGGGCTTGGGAGATGTTCAGGATGGACTGTACGTCTGGGCTGCAAAAGGAAAACAAACACATTAGAATTGAAACTTGTGATCGGAAGAGTTACAAGCATGCAGACGTTAGCATTGTCTCCCGGACACAGTGAATAAAGTCTGTCCACACCACGCCAGGGTTTCTTGGAAAGGACCTGGCTTGGCAGTTCGGGCTGGACTGTTCCCACAAGGAACAGGGTCAAGACTGATCTGCATATGGCTGGATCCAAACTGGGGTGGTGTGGTGAGCAAAAGAATGATTGATTAAACCCAGATCCTTGTGACTGGGGGTGAATGTTTGCATTGTCCAGCATTCCGTCCAGCAATTGTTTCTTCTGCATATGTCGCCCTAAGTGGGAAGGGTATGCCCAGACGTGGGTCCCGTGCTCACTACACCACTAGATTCAAGCTAGCCTGGCTGATGTAGGGTGATGCCCTGAAACTGGTTCCAGGATGCTTGTTGCCTGCAGAAATGGAATTCAAGCTCATCAACCTGGAGAGCTACACTGTGTTTGAGCTCAAGCAGTTTTGTAAGGAAAGGGTAATTCCAACCAAAAAGAGCACCAAAAACTTGTAGCTTCAGAAATCTCTGAGGGCCTGGGCAGAGGCTCACCAGTTGCTGACAGCAACAGATGACCAGGATGAGGGAGATGATACGGAGGGGCAGGGACAGGACCTAGGAGTAAGTCCTGAGATGCAGCACTCATGAGAGAGGGATAACTGGTCCCCTGAAGTGGAATTCCCTGCCAGAGCGGAGAGCAGTATGTCTTCACGAGGCCTGTCCCCAGAGAAGCTGGCAGAGAGGAAAGCTGAGAGAAAGTTTCAGCTACAGGTGGAAAAACTAAATACGGAGAAAGAGCTAGCCCTGGAGGAAAGGAAACTGGCACTGGAGGAGAGGAGAATGGCCCAAGAGTGTAGTCTCAAAGAGCTGGAACTCAGAGCCAAGCAGGCAGATTTCAGCAGTAATGATGGTAGCATACCCGCAGTGTCTGAAGGGGACAAGAGGGTCACATACCCAAAGACCTGGTGCCTAGCTATGCAGTAGGGGATGACATTGACAAGTGTTTTTCTGCCTAGGAGGTTGACCTCAAGATGCACAGGGTCCCAGAAGAATTTAGGGGGGCATCACTCTGGAAACACATGCCTATAGTGTGGAGGGACATCCTTGCTCATATTGTAGATAGGAGATCAGATGAAGTATGCCCCCACAAGTCATCCTTTGTCACCAAGTTTGGACTCACCTCAGAGAAGTACCGCATGCGATTTAGGGTCAGTCAGAAACTGCCAAAACCAGTCTTGGCTGGACTTTCTTGATTACTCCAGTAAGGCACTGAGTGGTTGGTTGCGAGGCAGCAAAGTGAATTATTTTACTGAGTTGCACCGTCTTGTTTTGAGAGAGCACATGCTCAGTACATGATTGTGGAGCTGCACTAACACCTGGTTGACAGCAAGCTCACTGACCCCAGAGAGCATGCAAAGGTGGGGGATCTCTGGATCAGTACCAGCATGTCCAAGAAGGTACCTGGGAGTGATCCCAAGAAGGGTAGTTAAGGTTCCCCCCTGCAGAGTGATGGGGGAGGTCAAGGATGACACAGAGAAGTTCCAGAATGAGGTGTGGGGAAAGGGTTCCCATGCCCCTTCTGAGAATAAGGGAGGAGGTTCTGGTGGGCGGTGGACCAACCCCTCTGCTTTGAGTGTTCCCAGCTAGGATACAAGCAGGGGTCTCTGTCTGTCCTAAGAAACCCCCATTGATGGGAATTCTACAAGATTGGCACAGGTGGCCTTAGGGGGAAGTAACCCCAAGGGGTAGGTCATAGATCATGCCATGATCTCCCGTAGCTGGGAGATAGATTCAGAGGTGAGCTTGTAATCCCTGTGGGTGGAAGTTGTTACTTCCACCAAGTGAAGGTGAATGGGATCCCTGTCACTGCTTTGAAGGAGACCAGGGCTAGCCATACCATGGTAGTGGAAAGGCTGGTTTCTCCAGAGCAGTAGACCGACCAGGTATGTTGGGTAACTCAGAGCCAGGGGCAGGACTTTTTCCACCCCATGGCCTTACATCCTTGGAGTGGGATGGGAATTTGGCCCAGAGGAGGGTCATAGTTAGTCCCCAAATGCCCATAGACTGAATTATGGCGAATGAGTTGCCCCCAGTGACAGGAGAGCTGGGAAGGGTATCTGGCCAAGGCACCCTGACAGTTCAGTTTTCTGGGGGCACTAATCCTATGTGGAGGGCATGTGAGCCCAGATGGGGGGTCAGGGTGGGGAGGACTCACCTGTCCCCTGTTCAGCCTCAGCGTACAGACCCTGGGCTGAAAAGCCAGTCTCAGATTATCACTGATGGACTGGTGGGAAGGAGAGTGGAAGTAGGGTGCCTAACATGAAGGGATGCTGCCTCCCCACTTTAAGAAACCTCAGAGGACCATCAGGAGCCCATAGGGAACTCCTTGCTAGCCCTAAGGCTGAAAGTGAGGCCTGCCCAAGATCCCCACTTGGAGCTTCTGCCTCGCAGTGGATGGCCCGAGCCTGGCTCTTGACACTGACAGCTGTTAGTGGCCTCTATTGGTTGCGGTCCTTATCGGCAGAATTTTCCTTGGGTTGGGAATAGAAGTGTGATCCACGGGACGGAATGGGCCACATCACCTTGTTGGCCTTGATGGCACTGTTTGGCTTCTGGGATGCATCTGTGAGCAAGTTACGGTTAGGTGCTGCACATATGTGGTCCACAGATGAGGAGAAGGGTTCCCCATGGGCCAGTTCAGTGGCTCAGGAGAGTATAGACAAAGGGGTCCAACTGAGTTCAGAGGGACGGAGAACTGACAAGTGCCACTGTTCTATCACCTAAGCAGAGAAGCCAGTCAAGATACTGATTAGTCTACCCTGGCATTTGGCTGGAGGGGAGGTTGTGTTGGACTTGGCCCTCTCTGCAGAGTCATCACCAGATATTTGGCCTTCACCCTCCTGTTTTCTGAACCTGCTTTTGTTGGTTTTTGGGCTCTGCATACTTTACCACTGCTAACCAGTGCTAAAATGATGGTAGAATTGGCTTATACCCAACTGGCACATTAATTTATGTAAGACCCTAGTAAAGTGGTACTATATGTACCCAGGGCCTGTAAATTAAATTTTACTAGTGGGTCTGCAGCACTTATTGTGTCACCCACTTCAGTAGCCTTTAAAACATGTCTCAGGTCTGCCGTTGCAGCCTGCACGTGCAGTGTAAACTGCCATGTCGACGAGGGAAAATAAATCTTTTACCAGGCCTAATCCTTCCCTTTTAATATATACAAGTCACCCCGAGGGTAGACACTAAACAGCACATAGGGCAGGATGCAGTGTATTTAACGAGTTGGACATGTACTTTGGTTACCTTATTACATTTAATAAGTGATAGCTTTGAATTGGGAGCAGGTAGGCATGTTGAGTTTGTTCTCTAAAGAATTGTAATTTGTAACCCTCCTTAATGGGAAAGTTAGATTTTAAGTCACAATTCTGAAAAGGCCACTTTTAGCCAGTTTCTTGTCTCAAGCATTTGATGCCCGCAGACTGTACCCTGGGTCATATGACTAGGTGTAGCTGGCAGTTGGTCTTTGTGTATTTCCCCCAGACAGTGAGACAAAGGGGGAATATGTGTTGGGAGGATGGGCCATCTCTGACTTGATAGGGGGGTGGAGCTATCGCATACCACACTTGCACATCACAAAGACTCTGCCTCAGCTCTCTCGCCAAGGGTTTCACACTAGTCTTTTGTGTCCCAGACAAGCTGGGGCCAGGGAAGGGAGGCAGAAAATTCTAGATACCTCTGTAGGGGACGTCTCTAGGAGCTTCTCCCACTTCAAAGTGGGCATCAGGTATAAGTAGTGGACCCTCAGACCCAACTCTTCAGTACTCTACTGGACCTATGGACAGCTGTGCTGCTCTGCTGCAAGAAGGACTGTTCTGCTGCCCTGCTACTCTGCTACCCTGCTCCTGAGTGAGAAGGACTGGACCTGCATCTTGAAACCAGGACCACCAGAATGACACCAAGGGCTAGTTGGGTGGCATCCTGATTAGAGCATCAGGGACAGAAAATGGTCCAACCATCGTGACCCCTGCACCTGGTCTCTGCCTCCTGTGGGTCCCACCGCCCAAGTGGTGCCTCTTCAGTCCTGGACTCTTGGAAGTGGGGCTAAAGGTGATCTGCCAGCCCAGCAGTGGTCTCTACCAGAATGGACGCAGTGCCTCATCAAAACCAACACAGTGCTATGCAGACCCGATGAAAGCCAGCATCACAGCTCGCACAGCTCATCGGAACGGCTACTGCACAACACCTCCTCGATGCAGATCTTGCATTGCTCCTCGGGCGGCTGCTGCGCAGGGCAATGCCACAAATCCAGGATTCAAGGTACATTTCTTAGAGGTACTAACTTGGTCCTTGTATCTGGCCCGTCCTCTATTGAGGTCGGCCTGAACTTATGACTTTATCCTAGTCCAGCGTGACCAGATAACCATAGTTGGCGCTTTGTGCCTTTAAGCACTATTTTAATCTAAAACCATTAAAAATGGATATCTCTGGTTCTACTGATTGGACTTTTGTCATTTTGGTGTCAAATAACTTATTACATTTTACTCTATTTTGCTAAGTTGGTATGGGAGTTTTCTTGTGTTGTGTTTTAACACCACCACTGTTTGTATGCTGCATAAATACTTTACACATTACCTCTAAGTTTAGCCTGACTGCTTTTGTGCCAACCTACCACAGGTTTAAGCAAACGTTCATTTGGGGTTTGCTTGTGTTTCACCCTAACAAGAATTATCATTGCTGTTTGAGTAGGGTTTAACCTCCCTCAACCAGTAATCCAATGTCCTAAAAATTGTTTGGCATTTTTCTTGTGTTGTGTCTTCACTTCAGTACTATGTACTGCATAAATACTTTACACATTTCCTCTAAGTTAAACCTGACTATGTTTGTGCTAAGCTTCCAGAGAGTGAAGCACAAGTTTATTTAGTGACTTTTGTGGTTCACCCTGACAAGGAGTGTGATGATTATTTGAGGTGGGTTCTCACACCTCTCAACTAATACTCCAATTTCTTACAATGGGTAGTCCAATATTTGGTATTTATGCAAGATTAGATTAGCATAATAAATGTTTTGCAAAGTCTTACTAATTTCTCCCAGGCTGCTTTTGCCATTCGGTCATTCTGTTTGGGAGTCTAGGTCAGTCTGCGAAGTTTAAGTAACAGAAAATCCTTAGAGGTACTCACTTTCTGCGTATGGAATACCGAACACTGATCAAGTTACTCTACCATGTCTTTTTAATCTTCTTAAATCAGGCAGGCCATTGCTCTTTTAACCACCTCTGCGAGGTTGTTAATTATTATAACTCATACCTGCATTATTTTCCTTCTCTTGATTTTAACATTCTTACCTGGAGGATACTCCATTAACCTACCTCTCTAAAGTTCTTGGGGCATATTTACAAGCTCTTATTGCCACAGGAATGTAACTTTTACGGAGGTTCCTGTGGCGATAGGGGCTTCGCCTTATTCACAAAACGGCGTTAAGCCACGTTAAGTCGCCTTGTGAATAAGGCACCCTTTCACGCTATACTTACCGTGAAATGGGTGGGCAATGGGTGTTGTGGTGGGCGTTCCACCGCAACACCCATTGATTTTGACGCTGCCCCATATTTACAAGGGTGGTGTAAATATGGGGCAGTGCCAAAATTAAGACCCGGAAAAACCTAGTCTTAAACAGGTGAAACGAGGAGAAATGCTTTATTTCTCCTCGTTTTTGCTGTTTCTATGTGTGTTGCATTGTGCAGCACACATAAAAAACCCAAAAAGCCATGTATGATTGTTTATGTGAAGGAAGCTGTCTCTTACTGCACATAAACAATCATTTTAAAAGAAGAGTTGCAACTTCTATGTGTGCTGCACCAGCAGCACACATAGAAGTTGCAAATCACCATTTATTATTGTTTGACACCTTCCTGCATATAAACAATAATTCCCACAATTCAGGCACCCTTGCACAGTGGTGCAAGGGTGCCTGCGATGGCGCTAGGCAGCTAAATTTAGCGCTAGTGCAGGGGGAAACGCAAAACTCCATCGTATTGTTGTAAATACGGTGCAGCCCTGTGTTTCTAAAGTGACGGAGCACTGCGTTAACCTTCTTGGCTTAACGCCGCGCTCCACCACTTTAGTTGTAAATATGCCCCCCAGTCACCTTCCAGTAATGCTTTTAAAATCATCCTTAGAGCCAGTATATCGCACTCTCTTTAATGAAGAGCCAACCTTATGAGTGTTGTGGACATATCTTCCTGATAGCTCACGTTTGCTACCATCTAAGATGCATGATTTTGTATTTACTGCAAGATACTCAGGGCCTCATTTATGAGTTTTTGCCATAGTGCAGTGCCTCAGGCCTTCCTGCTGTGCTGCCCTACGGCAAAAGAAAAGGGCAGGAATGTGCCGCATCTGTCAGATACGGCGCATTCCTGTCCTTTTCCCCTGCGCTGGCACACAATGGGCTGCCGTGCGCCAACACAGGCACCTTTGCACCATGGTGCAAGAGTGCCTGCGTTACAGAGATGATTATTTTTGTGCAGGAAGGGAAACCTTCCTGCACAAAAAAAATCACAAGAGGAATGCAGCACACATAGAAAAAGGAAAAACGAGGAGTAATAAATATATTCCTTCTCATTGTGCCTCCCTTATCCCTCCTCTGGGGAGGTGTACATTTTTGGCGCTGCCTCAGTTACGATTTCTCGTTAATCTAGGGCAATGTCAAAAAGCCATAGATGTTGCTGGGTACACCCCCAGCAACACCCATTGCACATCCCTTTAACACAGAAAAGTGCGTTAAAGGGAACGATATTTACAAGGCAGCATAAAGCCAAAAGAAGTGGCTTAGTGCTGCCTGGTAAATATGGAGCAGGTTCCTGCGCCACCGGAGCATCACAAAAAGTGATGCACCTGCGGTGCAAGGGGCTTAAGCCCACAATTATTTTCTTTGGAGCTTCTGAAAACATCATGTTGTAGTAATCCACACAAAAGATAGTTGTGGCACTCGCTATCTTTGCCCTAGTCTATCCGTTCAAAAATGTATGCAATTCAGCCTGGAACTGGATATGATGTCCACAAGGGCTGGTCAAATGTTTAACATGTCCTTTGAAGTCCAACCATTTATCCAAAATGAAGATCTTACTATCCCGGATATTCTGATCATAGTCTCCCCAATTTAAATTCAACAATAGTCCGACTCCAATTTGGAAAGAGTTGACCTAGTAATAACCAGCATTAGTTCTTTTTAGGGTAGACAACTCTCTTGCTCTCATCGCTGCATATTCTTCATGAATGTATTAATTTGTCTTGCATCATCCTCCATGTTTCCACTAAAAGGAAACACATGCGCGGCTCGTGCAGGTAAGAGCGGTGGGGTGTGGGGCTTTGTGGGGTTGGGGAGAGTCGACATACGATGACGAGGGAAACTTAAATTTATAAAAAAGAAAACCATGGTTTTCTTTCTTTTTAAGTTTCCCTCGTCGTTGTATGTCGAATCCCCCCCACAAAGCGCCCCCTCCCCACCCCACTGCTCTTACCTGCACAGGCCATGCCTGGAAACACAACCTGGGTATCATCTGTGAACCTATGGAACCCCATGCCTCTCACCACCAATAGGCCACAGCAGGAACTTCAAATGGTAAGTTAACAGGAGCACTAACTCCCTGACTGTCAGCTTGTGTGGACTTCTCTGCCAAGAATGCCATAAACCACCACCTGTCCCTCAGGTCGAACAGAGATTCACAACTCTGCTCCACCATGTCCAGTATCCTCTCCCCGACATTCATTAATGCTGCAGCAGTCCCAATCCCTAGTCTGAATCCCAACTGCAAGTCTGCAAAAGGCCAAAGATCTTCCAAGAGACTAGGCATTTGGTAAGTGGTCAGCTCTCCGGAACTATGATTAAAATGGAGCCCCTTCAACAAGGTGAAAATGTATCTTGCTAGTAGTAATCTGTGATGGTCTCTTCAGAATAGGCTCAGTCCAGACAAGTAAAAAAGCGGGACACAATGGGCTGAGATGGAGGCATCTATGATCTTAGAAATGATATCCAACAAAAGTTGTGCCCTTTGCTCTCAAAAGTTAGGGGCATATTTATCAAGTGTTTGCATTGCGTTTGCACCACGCAATGTGGTGCATGAGCAACACAAACCCTAAAATGCGATTTATCAAGCCATGCAAGGCCACTCTGCATTGCCCTGAGTGGCTTGATAAAACAGGAGTAATGCAACGCAGCGCAGGGAAGTTACTCTTCCCTGGGATGACGTTCCATGGGTGTTGCGTGGGTATTCCTATGCAACTCCTGTGGATTTTGATGCATTCCCAGATTAACCATTGCTGGTAGGCCTGGGACTGAACGAATATGCTACACCTTCCCATGTGAGCCGTAACGAGGAGAAATATCTTTATTTCTCCTTGTTACTTCCTCTTTCAATGTGTGCTGCATCCTGCAGCACACATGGATAGAGGAATAGGCCTCAGTGGATGGAAACAATCCTGCATGCAACGCAGGCACTGCTGCACCACGGTGCAAGGATGCCTGCGTTGGCGTTATGCAGCCCATTGTGCACCAGCACTGGGAAAAGGACATGAATGCGCCGTATTGTAATAAATACAGCACATTCCTGCCCTTTCCCTGTAACGCAGTGTTCAAAGATGTCTTGGGCCCCAGGACAGTACCATTCCAAATGATCTTCTGTATCTCAAGAGATGTAGCTGGAGATAGAGAGAAATCTTCTACTTTGGGTCTGTTTTTTTACTTTTCTTTGAGCCTTATTAGGTGGACCAGTGTTTTTCACCCACATTGAGGGCTCAAAGCTCTTGGAATGGAGTTCCTGGTTCCCTGAACCTTGTTTATAAAAACTCCAGCATCCTGACTGCATTACTTTTTCCAAAATGTTAGCGTTGCCTTGGCTGCCTTCCCTGTTTTACGTCAGTTTTCAGCACCCATCAGGTGCAATTGCCCTGAGCTGCGTCCCGGCTTGAAAACTACCACTTTTTGTTAGCAGGTTGTGGGCTTTTTTATGGCCAGGTGGACCAGTTTTTGCTGTTGATTTCTCTGGTCTTACAACAAACACTGCCTGCAGCAAACACAAATGCATGCAGTCTCCCATACCTTGCAAAATGCTCATACATCATGTCTTTACAATCTCAAAACTGTCCTGATTTGGAAATGAGGGCTATTTTTTTAGCTGTCTGGTTCACTAACAGGAGCCATTTTTCATTTTGGTTGCCATGTGCGGACATATCTGCAAGAGCAGAAATGACCCTGCAATATCTAAGCCCTTTCTTGGATATTGTAAGTGCCCAGGGAAGCCATAGAGAGTACATGGTCTAGATACTTGTCATTAGGAGTTTCATAGCTCCATGATGGCTTCGCTGTACCCTAAGATGTTTGGTACCAAACAACTTGTCTTAATAAATCCTCACTGATGGCAGTGTTGGATTTATTAATAAATGCACACAGGGGACACCTTAGAGAGTCCCCTGAAAACCTACCAAACAATGGAGTGGTCTCTGACTAGTTTTAGCCATCCTGCCACCACCAGACCTGTTTTAGACTTCATGGGGTGAGATCCAGTGCTCACAGAGGCCAGGAACAAAGCTTGCTTTGGGCGGAGGTGCTTCACACCTTCCCCAGGCTGGATAGCCTTCCAGGGTGGGAAGCTTCAAAGGCGATCCCGCCTTTGAAATGCAACCCAGGCATCTCCAGATAGTGGAGGATGAACCCCTACCCCCCCCCCCGGTGCCACTCCACATTTGGTGGGAGGACAGGCGAGACAATTAGTTAAATTAGGAGGTATGCCCACATTCAGCCAGCACCACTCCTAAGGTGGGGCAGGTGATGTGGACAGTACTTTTCCAATTCCTCCATCTGGGGATGGCAGGAATCAACCTATCAGGGCTAGGGTAGTGCCCCTTCCCACAGGAAGAGGGTGTTGACACCCTAAACGTAAGAAGCCCTTTGGCTACTACATGTCACTCCCTTTAATGCCCCTAAATTTAGTATTTGGGTGGCACCCCTGAACCTTGAACTTTAGATTTGATGGACACAAAGAAGACACGGATAAAGAAGAGCTGCTGACCCAAGAACCAAAGACTCGCTGCAAAATGTTTTTGCGAAACCCTTCCTGTTGCTCCTCGGACTCAACCATCATGGGGTGCTGTCTCATTCTGCAACTGTGAGGCATCCAAGAACCCCAGAGCACCTCCAGCCCTTCGCCAATTGCCAGAGAACTCCCTTGGAGTAGAGGAACTACTCCCCTGCAGTCGGCAGGCACCGAACCCACAGAGTCTGGTTTACAGACTTGCTGCTCCCCAGCGACTCTGACGGAGCATCCAAGCAAAAAGAGGTGCATCAGCTCTGGAGGGTCAGATCTGTCTCCCCACCAAGTGTGATGATATCAGGACCTACCAGAACCATGCCGCACCAATACCCGAGGTACCGGACCCCCTGCAACCTACACGGAGACGAAGAGTCCAACCAAGACTCCAACTGCCCAGGAAACGAGCACCCATCAAGGGACACCGAGACTCCTGAGACCCACTTCATAAGTGGACCACCTGTCCCAGAATCGTCCCTGCAACCTGCCTGCCCCTGACCGTGAAGACATCTTGACACACGCCGCCCAGATGACCTATCTGCTCTGCATCCAGCCCGCCCGGCCGGATACCAACAAACAAGGTGTGCTCCCATGGTCCTGAGGCCCTTGCGACCTGCTCCCTTGAGTGGGACCCCTCGGACTTACCTTTAAGTTCCCTTGTGTAGTGTGTTTTTTAGTGGGCCCCTTCTCTGTAGGGCGCCTGCTACCAACGACCTCAGCACCCTGCTCTTGGCCGAATCTGGGACGCTCCCGACAATCCGCTGGTAGAACATTAGACCTGGCCTTGCTACTTACCTAAATACAGAAGGCTAACTTTGAAAATTCATATCTTAAAAAGTACTTACCTTAGAACGAGAGTCTTGATCTAAAAATAGAAATCTATGTTATTTTTACAAATTGGTCTCGAATTTATTCTTGAGTGTGTGTATCATTTATTGCCTCTGTGAGTTCAACAAATGCTTAGCACTACTCTCTGATAAGCCTAACTGCTCGCCCACACTACCACAAATAAAGCGTTGGTATTATCTACTTTTGCCTCTGTATACCAATCTGGGATCCACTGGACTCTATGCACAGTGTACTTTGTTTTAGTGCACCATAGAGAGAGCCAGCTTATTACATAAGATTATTGCAATAGATGAAAACATTCAGTAAACAAGCCCACTTAGCCTCCATCAGCCGAGCTTGATGGCCTATAGGACCAGGAAAGTGGCTGTTAGGTTGCATATATCTGTAGAGGACGTTTCTAGCTCATTGAGTAAACCAAGACAAGACTAAAGTCCTGATCTTTGGCCGCTACAGGAGCAAGAAACATGTTACATGGCACAAGTACAACTACTTGGATGTCTGGTTTACCGAGACTTGCAAACCTACCGCCCATATAGCCTTCTTGAAAAAGGAAGAGGAAGCCATTATATACAGTCTCAATTGCTTTAACATGGGACTAAAAAGTGTCTCTGCAGCACCTATACTCAGGGTCATGGAGGTGACCCTCTTCCCCATGCTGCAATATGGTCATCAGGCCTTTCCCGGGGCCTACCTCCTAGCCTAGAGCAAGCAGGGAGCACAGGCTATAAGAAAATATTCCAACTGCCTCGTTACATCTGTAGGACAAGACTTTGTCTGCAATTTGCACTGCCAAGATAAACTTTAGCCTGAGAGTCAGACCTATTGAAATGCTACATTTGGGGCCTTAAAGCGCCAGCAGACTCGCTTAAAGTCCGTCTGAAAGATACATTTCAGATCCCGGGGAATCCGTGGCTTCAGCAAATACAAAAAGCAATTTTCTCTTTCCAAATTGAAGCACCTGTGTTAAAAGCAGACGCTGTCTCTTACATGACCTGGAAAAGGGTAGCCAATAGGCAGCTGCAACTAATCTCGACCTAACTGGACACATCTTCTCTAAGGTCCTCTGGAATTTTGCTTCCTTTGAACAACTCATACTTGGTAGGGAAGCCACAACCATACTTATCAGAGGTCTTCAATAGATGGACGTGTAGAGACATTCTGTATATGCGCCTGCTAGGGTTACCAGTGGCAGATTGTAATCCGGCATGGGCCCGGTTATGTAATTTTACTTGTGAATCATGGTTGCACCTCTTGTGCTGTTGTCCCACGCTCGATGTCCTCAGGAGGTCTCTGCTGAAACCAATTTACTTGGCTCAGGGGGTTCGCACTTGCTTGGAGGCCTCATCGTTACGCTTCATCTAAACCGATGTAAGAGCCTTAACAAGGTGTGGGGAAATTTGCCAAGGAACTCAGATCCCAACTTCGACTCCAAACTGCTGTGCCCCGACCCCATTATCTTTACTCAAAAGCTGATAATGGACATTTGCACGCAGAAATCCAGAATTGTGACAGTGGAGCGGCGAAGGGCCTCTGGTCCAATGGCTGCAATGGACGTGGGAGAGTGGAAACCATCCGTATGACTTGATATTTGAACATTTAGCCGTGTAAATCAACAGTCTTCTCACTTTACTACATTTATGGTCACCTTCAATTTTTCCTTCTCTACCCAAAGTACGTGGGTTTGAGACATTTAGTTGATATTTCTAGCTTTTAAATACACTCCTCCACTTGTGTCCTTTGTGTCCGGGGTCACCCTTTGTCGGGGAGGGGGGGTTGGGTACTAGATCTTGCACTCCTGTTGCTTTTTGTAGTTACACTTAAGTGCCAGCTCTCAAACGAATCAGCTTTCTGCTTTAGTCGAAGCGCTATGCTCTTTTTGCAGGGAGATCTGGAAAAAGATCTTTAGACCCACGAATCCTGCAATTTTTAGTGGAACTATCAAGGTGACAGCTCTGAGTGATCTATCTTTGTGCACTACATGAAGCTTTTTCTTCGCTGCTCCTGCCACCTGTGCACTTTAGTTCAAGGGTCCCTTTCTGTAAACGGGGGTCTGGTAAGGTGAAGGGCCTAATCTGAGTTAAATGGCCCGTCACGGCTACTAACTAGTGCCCTTGGACTTAGCAGCCCGTAGCCCCCCTTGCAAAACACGTGAAATTCTCGCACTATGCACTTTGATTCTATGCACTTTGTTTTGGCCCCTCCTTTTGCTCATGCACTTTCAGCTCACTGGGTCCACAAAAACGAACTAATGTTACCTTCCTTCTTTTGTAGTGACTCTCACCCTCATAGAAGCAATCTTAACGGGACAGTCAACCACGGTTCTTAATTTTAGCACTTTTAGTACTCGGATGGATAGTTTAATATTGTATGTATACAAATTGTTATGTCTTTTATTAACTAAACAATAAAAATGACAGTGACAGCTCATTGAGTACCATTACATTTTGGTTCTAACAATGATCCGAATCAGCTGGCCAACTTTCAGGCTCTGGCACAGCGACAAGAGGCCATATTTGTAACCCCATCAATGTATCCCTGCCCTTCAGCACTGGGCCCTCTGCCTAGAAGAAGGTCATTGTTACATCTCTGCTCGATCTATTCTTCATGAAGAATTATCATCCCATCACTTTCCCGCCTGCCATCTCGAAGGCGATAAAGAAACACCCAGTGAAGTGGCTACCAAGTCATCCTAAGGGCCTACAACTTTTGAACTGGGCTCAGGTAGGATTCTGCTACAGGCACACCACCCAGCCTGTGGTTTTAGCTGCTCATGATGAAATGGTTTGCACTGCTTCACCATTATCCACATTACCCTTATAGGTAAGGTTCTATTAGAATGCCTATAATTTAAAGTTCATAAACACACTAAGGATCAGAGGGGATCGGCGGAATCCTGGGGGTACTGATCCCTCAAAAGAACAAAAGTTAGCACACAGAGTACACCCGGCTATGCGTGAAAAAGAGAGAAAGGAGGTAGACGTAGTGTAATGTCTCACACCGTGTGAGGAGGGAACCCATTTGATGAAGCACGTCACCTAAGGGTGAGTGAGGGTTCTTGTCCTGAAGGAAATTTCTCCTCCTGTCTCTTCTACAGACATTACACAACCTCTACCTTCTTTTTCTCTTTTTCACGAATAGCCGCGTGTACTCTGTGTGCTAAGAAACTATAATTTAAAGTGCCATTCAATGCCAGTTTCTGCATTGCCACTGTAACCTAAGCAGCACTTCCATGCTACTGCTATAACCTCCCTTCCCTTCTACTCTTTGGCCCAATTACAGTTTCAATGGCCCACAAAATGGGCTCTATGAGTGGCTGCTTGCCAAGTCAATGTTTTGAGGCTGGGAGTGGTATGTAGGAAACCTGGGCTGCTCGGATGGGCTGCCCCTCTTGCCAAAGTGAAATGCGGCACTTCTGCTCATGGCAGATGGCAGTACAGCCGACATGTTATTGTTCCTGCAGCACCATTGAAGGAAAGCTGCCACTGCTCATGCACTGTATGAAAGGGGCACTGCTTCATAGCTGTTTCAGCGTTCGAAGAGGTCTGTGGAATGAGGCTGCTTTTTGGCTTGGAATCGTTATAGTCCTGCACTTCGTGTTGGGCTGAGTGAGGATCGCAGGACTGCCCCAAATTGGAATCTTAATTTGGGAGTGTGTACCCCTAGCAATTCAATAAACACAAGTTGGTTAGGTCACAATACAGTTCAATGGGAAACCGTGCTGAACCCATGGCAAAGGTGACTGACACAAGCAGCTCAAAGCTCCCCAGAAAAATGTGTGCTATGTATGCATGGATGGATGAGGTATTAGTATACAGTGAAACAGCCGAAGGACGGCGGAGGGTTAAAGTCAAATATACAGTCAACAAGAGTAAAGTTGAAATAATACCAAACTTCATTAAAGCTGAGCACACAATAAAGTTCCCAAACCAGTTTAAAAAATCTAAAATTGTATTTATTAAGGAAAATAACAAACAAATGGATAAAGCAGCTTAGGGGAGCTACAGACATGAAAGTTTGAAGGCACATTTTTCAAACGAAATGCCCATAAGGACAATGGACATATAAAATTAATTGTCAATCCATGTGCATTGCCCTGAAATGGCCACCAAAGGCCGTGTTTGCCCCAGAAACGAAAAACAAGGTGAGGTTACAAGTAAACTCACAGAAGCCATGAGGTCATGGGCATGGATGGTAATCTTTCATGTTGCTACTATCCAATGGTGTCATTGTTCCTGCTGCTCTTCTGGGGGACTCCAGTCACAGCGCAAGGATGAGACAGGCCCCTCTGCCCCTGCTTCCTGCTACAACCAGGAGTTCTAATATTTCTTCTTTTTTTTTTTTTTTTTTAATATCTTTATTAAGTTTTGAGTGTCACATTTCCATTTCCGACAGCGAAAATATTTGCTACAACATGTAGCGACACATTTTATAGCATTGTAAAACATAGTTGCGTACTGTTCATATGGTTTTGTAGCGAGTGTGCTGAGATGGTAGAACATGCAGCTTACATTTGTCTGGCAATTACATATATGGCCCAGTATATCATGCAGGTGTTACAGAGTTGTGACATTATGTATATCGCATCGGGTCTAGTACAACTTAGACTCCATTAACATTTTGTGCATTAATAACGGAAGGGGGGAGAATAAACAAGGGAGGCGGGGTATAAAACTGTTGAAGGGAGCTGGAGCAGCCCGTTTGACTGCTGGTGATTGTGTGAGTGTGTGTCGCTGTGTGCACCACCGTTGCGTGTCCTGGTGATTAATGTCTGGTGCAGGTGCGCATCTACCTGCCACTGCATAGCGTAGGACAACAGGTCTAATGTTTATGAATGGTGTAGGAGAGCTGGACGCATGCGCGGGATCACCTCGCCGGGTCAGGCACTTGCAGGGGCTAATCTGATTGGTCCGTGCATTGCTGTAGTGCCACAAGGATCGTTTCCCAACTTGTGGAGATAGGTATCTTCCTGAGACCTAGGGTTCCCTCACGCCTAATCGCTAAACCCTCAGCCCTGGCCCACGCAAGGGTAGAGCGTTTCCATGCCTGTATATGCGGGGGATCAGGTGCCTTCCATCTTTTGGTAATTAGCCTTTCGGCTGTCACCATGCCTAGATCTAGGAATCTTGAGGTAACTTTAGTGTTTCGTGTCCTGCAGAATATATGTAGCAAGTAGGCTGGCCATTCAAAGGGCATCTCTCTACCAGTGCAGGCGCAGAGCGTGGTCGCCACCCCCTCCCAGTACCCACTCAAACTGGCGCAGCCCCAGAGCATATGCACCAGGTCCGCATCAACAGCCGCACACCTGGGGCAGGCTGAGTCGGCACGGGGAAAGTATCTGTTGATGTTGGCTGGTGTGAGGTACGCCCTCTGTGTTATGTAGTATTGAATTTGTCGAAACCTGGCGTTCCGGGGGATCTGAACTGGGCTGGCCAGCACTTGCTCCCATTCTTTATCTGTGAATTGCCGGCCCACGTCGTGCTCCCACTCATGACATGCATATACTGCACAGTGAGATGTACGGGCGGTTCTGTTGTGAGGTCTCCCCATTTCACAGAGAGTGTCGCCATTAATGAGCGGTGTAGGAGGAATTGCCCTACAGGTAGTCCGTCGTCGGTCACTAATGTGATGTAGGGTATAAGCGAGCCTTCGCGATAGAGGTCGCCTAGGGTTTGTATACCCGCGTCGTGCCAGTGCTGTAGTTCAGCGGCTGTAAGTGCTGTCCGGCCCGTAGGAGCACCTTCCAGGGGGAGCGCGGGGGCGTAGGGCGTTATGCCTTGAGTGAGGTAGAGGCTTTTGCGGTAGCACCTGTACGCTACGTTCAGAAAGCGGGGTTCAGGAGGTCGGACTCTCGTGCCGGGATGGAAGAGCGTGAGGATCTGTGGGAGTGCATAGGGGGGGCGCGTGGTCGCCGTGTTGTCAAGTTGACGGTCCGCCATCCATCTGGCGATCCATTGAAGTTGGGCTGCCAGATAGTAATGTTCAAAGCAAGGCGCTGCCAAACCGCCCTGGTCGACGGGCAGGTATAGTTTTTTAATCGGCACTCTGTGCCGGTTGGGACCCCAGATAAAGTCTCTGGCCGTCCGCTCCAGCGTGGCAAAAAAGGAGGCGGGGACATAGATGGGCAGATTGGCGAAGTAGTACAGGAGTCTCGGCAAGGCCACCATTTTGAGCAGCGCCACTCTACCGGTGACTGCGAGAGGGAGCGTACCCCAGAATTGCATCTGGGATCTCACCGATGTCAGTGCCCTGCCCAGGTTTCCGTCGAAAAGGTCTAGCGGCTGGTGATACACGCGTATACCCAGGTATCGGAAGGTGTCAGCGCTCCACTGTACTCTCACTTCATTGAGTAGAAGGCCCGGGTCACGACAGTCTCCTTTAAAGGCATATAATTTGGATTTGGCAACATTTACTTTTAGTCCTGATACCTCTGCAAATTCCCGAAGGAGTTGAGCTAGACGTTCTGGCACCCGAGTGATGTCTCGCAGATAGATCAACAGATCGTCCGCATACAGCGACACCACGTGTGTGCCATCGCCCAGCGGTATACCATCGTGTAGCTGTGTTCTTAGTGACTCCGCCAGCGGCTCCATTGCGAGCACGAAAAGGAGAGGGGACAATGGGCAGCCCTGTCTCGTCCCACGTCGCACCGGGATCGCAGCTGAAATGTATGGTCCCGACTTCACTCTCACCACCGGATTTGCATAGAGTGAGCGGGTCAATTGCAAAAAATCGGGGCCTAGCTTATATTTTTCGAGAGTTGCAAACATATAATTCCACTCAAGAGAATCTAATGCTTTCTCGAGCACGAGGCAGCCTGCTCTCGGCCAGTCACAAACGGAGTAAGTTGCCACTTGAAAAAAGCGACGTAGATTAAGCGAGGTACTGCGGGATGGCACAAAGCCGTTCTGGTCCGCATGCACCAGAGAGGGGACTACCTGCGCTAACCTGTCCGCTAGTATTTTCGCCAGGATTTTATAATCGGTATTGAGTAGGGCGAGAGGTCGGTATGAGCCCATGTCTTCTGGGTTTCTGTCGGGCTTGGGCAGTGAGATCAGATGCACTTCACCTAGCGTGGGGGGGAGCCACCCCACATCTACAGCAGCATCATAGAGAGCGTGCAGCTGTGGTACCAGGGACACTTGATATGCCTTCTAATATTCCGCCGGTAGCCCGTCCGGTCCCGGGGTCTTTCCCGTGGCCAAGGACATAATTGCTTCACTAATCTCCTCCGCTGAAATCGGAGCATCCAACATTTCATTGTGCGGCTGCGACGCCTCAGGTAGTTGCACTTGTTCTAGGAAAATCGAGAGGGAGTGCTGTGCGTGATGGCTGTGGGATTGATATAGCCGCTGATAGTGGTGCGTCAGGGCCTCATGTATGGCACGCTGTGTATGTACCCGAAGCCCGTGTCATCGCGCAGTGCAACTATCGGTGTGGGGGCATGCTCCTGACAGATCAGCCAAGCAAGGAGTCGACCTGCGCGTTCAGCAGTGGCACGTGTGTGGGCCGTGTGCACGGCATAATTGTGACAGCGAGGCACTCCATCAGCTCCGCATGTTGTGTGCGCAGTGCCTCCAGACGACTACCATCTCCACCCTCACCTTCCCCTGCTGTCTCGTGGTGCAGAAGCTCAAGTTCTATTTTGTTCAAGCTGGAGTTGAGTGTTTTACGTATGTTCCATGTTGCACCCATGCAGTGTCCCCTTACCATAGCCTTAAAAGCTTCCCACTCTATTAGTGCATCTGCTGCCGTGCCCTCGTTAAGCTCAAAATATTCAAGGATCGCCGTGCCCAGGGAGGAGCGAAAAGGTGGATCTTCAAGCGCGGCTGTTTGGAGCCTCCACGTGGAAGAGGTGCTCAGGTTCCCAGGCAAGCGTCAGCAGCTGGGGGTTGTGGTCAGAGTGTGTCCGGCCCAGGTAATCTATGTGGTGAACTAAAGGGAGCAGCGCAGGGGATCCCACTATCCTGTCTAGTCGCACGTGCAGACGATGTACTGCTGAGTAGTGTGAGTAGATCCGAGTCTCAGGGTTAATGGCGCGCCCTATATCTAATAACACCCAGTGTGTCAGCCAATCCGCGAGGGCCTGCGCGTTGGATATTGCTACCGTTCTGGATAAGGGTGGGAACGATCTGTCTAAGTCTACGCTGAGTACAGAATTAAAATCGCCTCCCAGTAGCCAGGGGACCCCGCTCCACCAAGCCAGAATTTTTGTGAGATTTTCCAGAAAAGCGGGTTGACTAACGTTCGGGGCATAAATGGACCCTATTAGGATCGGCTGACCATTGAGCCTCCCGCTTGCAAACGCATATCTGCCCTCAGGGTCGATTAGCACCTCTTCGCACGTAAACGGGACCCCTGATCTCACCCAGATGAGGGCGCCTCGTGAGTGTGCGGAATAGCTGGCCGTGTATCTGGTCTCTCCATCGACGACGGAGGAGCCCCAGTTCCGCATGGGTCATGTGTGTTTCTTGGAGCAGTGCTATGTCGGTGGCTCTGCGCCATAGATAAGCATAAATTGAGTACCTGCGTGACGGCGTGTGCATACCACGCACGTTCCATGTGACTACGTTGACCCGTGCCATGCTTCCAACTTACATTTACTAGGCCGGCATTGGGGGGGCAAGGTGCTACAGCTCCCAGCCTGCCGGGATGTACTCCAGCTCAATGCTATGAAAAACAGGGGGGGAAACACATGAACAAAACTATGCAGAACCATGAGGGCGAGTTCCAAATGGAAGTTCGTCCAAATTGTAATGCCCAACTGAGGGCTAAAAACGCTTTGTCAAACTGACGTGTGGCGTGAGTGTGTGTGCTGTGTCTGTGACAGAGAGTGGCTCACCCCTTGTTGTCGTGTTGCGGCCATGTATCCCCTCAGACTATCCGGGGCGCAAAGGGAGGACGGCGCGGGCAGCGTGGGCCTCCCAGTGTGGTGGCAGGTATGGATTGAACGCAGCCGTGCGCAGGGCAGCGCCGCATGGAGAAATAATGACATATACAACATATTAAGTAACACAATATTCTGTCGGCATGACAGATACTTGCGTGCGTGCTGGTCATCAGTCCGCAGGAGGTCTTGGGAAGAGTCATATAATGTCATCAGCCGTTTGCGGCGTAACCTTCGGCACTGTGAACCCTTCCGGGTCCTCAAGTCTGGATGGTGTGGAGTCTCCGGTGGCCGAGGACCTGGTCGGGCTGGAGTGGCCGTCTGAATGGAGCGGCGCAGATCCCAGCGTCGGGGCCACGTGTAGCGCCTCTTGTCTTTCCGCCATCTGCTGTGCCAGGTCAGGTGCCGTAGAGGTAGTCGCGGCGTCTGAACGACGTCCGCCGCGTCTGTTCCGACGATTTCGTTTTCTGTTGAACTTTCTAGGTTCTTCCACCGCAGGCAGCCTGGGGCCCGTCAATGTTCCTGACTCTTCTAGCCAGTCCCAAACCTCAGCGGGTGAGTCGAAGAAGCGTGCCAATCCGTCTGCCACAACTCGAAGTCGAGCTGGAAACAGCAGCGAGTAATTCAAACCAAGGTCACAAAGTTGCTGTTTCACGGTTGTGTATGCACTTCTGCGGCGCTGGACTTGCGCCGTGTAATCTGGAAAGACCATGACTTGGCTGTTTCCCACCTTTATGCCTGCCAGCTTGTGGGTTTCGCGTAGGATCGAGTCCCTGTCCCTGTAGTTGAGGACTTTAAACAGGAATGGGCGCGGGCGGGCTCCCGGTGGTGGCTTTTGCGCCGGAATGCGGTGCGCTCTCTCAATCACAAAGTGAGGGGACAAGGTGCCAGTAGGAAGCAGGTCCCTGATCCAACATTCGGCATAGTTTTCCGGTTGCCGTCCCTCTTCCCCCTCCGGGAGTCCGACGACGCAAATATTGTTGCGGCTCGAGCGTCCCTCCGCGTCTTCCACTTTGTTCTCGAGTTCGTGCACCCGGTCTATCAGGTCTTGGAGGGCTGCAGTGTGATTACGTGTGACCGGCTTGAGCTCCGCTAGCGTTTGTTCCTGAAGATGTACTTTGTCACCAACCTTGTGGTGTCGGCTTTCAAGAGGGTGAAATCGGAGGTGACTTTGTCGATTTTAGACTCCAACGAGGAGCGGGTTTGGTCCAGTGCCGATCCTATCTTCTCCACAGCGGCCAGCACAGAGTCCAATTTGGCTGCTAGCATTGCTTGTGGCGGGTCTGCATTTATGCCACTCTCCGCCGCTGTCTGCTCCGCGCTGCCAGGTCGCGCATTCAGTTGTTGGGTGTTGATGCGTAGGCGGCCCATTACTAATTGCTGCGCCGTCAGCATTCGTTACAGGGTTGTAGTGATGGCACCAGGGCTGGTGAGGGACCGCACTGGCACGGTAGGTCCCACAGCTTGGGGGAGCCGCCTACATAGGGTGCGAAGCCAGCGGCCACCAGGACACGGGGGGCAACCCCGCACACCCGTGTGCTATCTTCCAGTTACCGCCTCTGCTCTTGATGGGCGCGGGGGGGCCTGAACAAGCCTGTTGTTTGTAAGAAGGAAGGGGAGGTTAGGGCTTTTCTGATGCACGCCCCCTCCGTGCCGCAGCGGAGGGCCCACCGGTCTGCGGGTGCTAGTCCGGGCGCCACAGGGCACCTATTGGTGGCCTGTGGCACAGTACAGGGGGGAAGGGTGGCCCCGCCGCGTGTGCTCTCTATAGGTCTCCGGTCCTGTGGCTCGGATCAGCACGGCGGGGCGCACAACGACCCCTGCAGGGTTTCCTGGGTAGGCAGTCTAGGCCCGATCCGACCTCCGGGTAGATTGACGTCCGGGCGGGTCACGCTCCGTCATTCCCCCCATCTTATCTATGCAGGTAAGGTCCAGGCCAACCTCACGGCCCAGTCCAGGCGGCGACTGTCCGCTCCCTCTGTGTTCCTTGTCGCTGTCACTGGGTAGATCCAGTTGTGCGGGTGAATTGAGTGCCCCAGCACGGCGTCATACCAGGCAAGGAGCGAGGGGAAGCCAGGGGGCAGGACGCCCACCTCAACATCCAGGGAGGCAGTCTCCTTCCCCGGCGGCACAGTTCAGGGCCAATACATGCGGTGTGCTCCTCAGGGGGTCGCCGGACCATTCAACCCGCCTCCTCCTCACACCGCCACAGCAGTGTATGCGTGGCCCAGTCACACGGCGGCGGCCCCCAGTCCACCACAGCGGTGCAGGCACCTCAGCAGCCGATCCAGAAGGGGTACGACGGCGCAGGCACACGTTGTTGCTGGTCCAGCAGCCCGGGAGGGGGCGTAGGCCCACGCAACGCAGGCCGCCTCCGCAGGCTCCCACTCCCCTTCGGTGCCGCACGCGCCTCCGATGTCTCCCCGCTGCAGCGGTGCAGCCCAGGGCGTCCCCAGTACCTCGGGAGCAGCAATCGTTCCGGCGAGATGGGAGCAAGTCGAGAGGGCAGACCGCCTACCTCCAGGCGCCCCTCGCCGGTTCGTCTCACAACGCAGCACAGAGGGTCACCAGGCTGCTCGAACAGGTGCGATCCTTCTTCCGTTTAGTGGCTCGCATAGATGATCCCCGGCGCGGTCCAGCAGCAGGACGCCTGGGCCCCCAGGCGGCGGGAGGTTCCCTCGGCAGGTCGCCGTCTTTTCCAGGCTAGTTCGACGGGCCCATGCATGCACAGGCCCTGAAGGCCGCTGTTGTAGGCCGCGGCAGTGCAGTTTTCGCGGGCGCCTCACCGCTGGGCCTCAGCGGGGCACGCTGCCTTCTTCGTGGTCCGCAGGTCCGGTTGGAAGGGCCGCACACAGGCGGCAGGTGCCTGAGGTCTCCTCCGGTGCTATCCGCTGCAGTATACTCGCCGATCCGGGGAGGTCAGACGCCCCGTCTCCGCCGGTCGTGTCCGTGGGGGTGTTCAGCAGCGCGACTCTCGGCTTCAGGGCTCTCAGAGTCGCAGCCGCGCCGCTGTTTGCCTCTCCCGCCTACATCCGCTCCCAAGCCTGGGCCACCCCCGCTCAGATGCTTCTGTGGTGGCAGAGCGCACCCCGATGGCGGGGGATTCTGGATCTGAGCAGGATAATAAGGGGCAGTTGGACGGAGCTCTAGTGAAGCACGTCCGCCATGTTTGGCTGGTTGGCCACGCCCCCAGGAGTTCTAATATTTCTTGATGCTGAGAAGGTCACTTTAGGTCTCTCCTTCGGTCCCTAAGTCATTAGGACAGGTATCTAGGAACCAGATCTCTCCCCAGACAGGGGTCTTGCAAGGTTCAGTGAATTCCGCTCATAACTGGCCAGCTGGAGTATTTTCACACAATAGACTAGTCTTCTTTTTGTGTCCTTAAAGCAGTGGAGAAGCAGCCAGCCAGATTCAGGAGGACTTTTAGCGCCAAGGTGCCAGTGGAGATCAGGAGTCCTTCAGGTGTCTTTTCCCAGCAGGCAGGCAGAGTTCTTCTTTCTTCCTTCAGGTATTTTTTCAGATGCAGGAATGTTCGTAGGAGTCGTTGATAGGGAGACATTTTTATGTATAAATGTTTTTATTGAATAGCAAAAAGGAAATGCTACACCACCCCAAATGCAACTCCAACTTAAAATTCAATTAGCATTGCAACGTCCAAAGGGGACCTACACTGTAAAGATTTTAAAAATACCTAACATCTGTAGTTAAAATAGCCACCTTCCTTACTTCAAGAAGGGTGAAACACTGAGAAACATCTCCAAGCTGTGAACCTTTGCTCCAAATAATGAGTTATGAAAATGAACCATGAGTTGAAAAACCTATTACCGACCTCAACCTCCATCAGTCCTAGGAAGGAAGAAGATCCTACATCAAATTGTCTAGTTGGAAGGACCGTCCACACAAGGAGTCAAACAATGATCATTATGGAGCATTTCCAAACTCGCCAGAGGTGCAGCCGCCATGTAGATGTAGAAATTGTCAAGTTGCGTCTGACTGGTAGGAGACGTGAAGTTTCCTCTCATACCTTACCCTCAATGTAGCAGGGTACCACAATGATGCTTCAGTTCCCGTGGTGAAGCTTCTCTTTTTGATTGGTTGCTTTGCATGACATTCTCCGAAAATACACTACTCTGTTGGTGCGGAAGATAAGGCTGAATCTTCCCACGCATTTCTCGTTACTTCTTTTCTTTGTCTGTGGTCTGCCAATTTGAGAAATATTTTTGAGGAGTCTACTAGCCTTCAACAAAGAAACACGACAAGTAACTTACGTTTGGAAGAACCAGTGTATTGTGCTTGGCAAGTTATTCACCTTGCGCTACAGTTGGATTCCCAGGATACTGAGGGAAAAGCCCCAGGCCGTGTTCTTCACCATTTCCAAGTTTCCCCTCAAGCAGCATGAAGGAATAAATGGTGCCCTCTTCAAATTGCTCACGTTTTCTAAAAATCCTCCGAATCAGCCATTTTGTCTACCTCCATGAAAGTAACATGCCCTCCAAGATGATCACCCCTGTATCTATCACTGTCACTCTCCCTTTAATTTCTACAAACTATCCACCAATGCCAACGCTTTTTCTCAATATTGCTGGAAAGAACACTGTAAATCCTGAAGTACCACCAACCTTCTAATGTCGTACAAGGAAACATCAACCTCTTAGGATTTTTAAAGTGTCTGTGCAGTTCTTGAGAGTGACACCCTGTTGGCCACAACTCTGCTTCTTCCTGGCCTTTGAGTTTCAAATCATTGTGGGACATTTTCATGTTTAATATATTGACAATATAAGAAAGTACTTCTCTTACAGGGGCTGACAGAAACATGCTTGTTTGGGGTTCCACACCCTAGCCCATCAACCGTCTTCATTGGTGGTCCCACTCACAGCTCCTGGGCTGTTTTTGATGCCACCCCACACAGCATGATGGGAGAAACCCTTGGTGCTGGTACATAAAGGGCTTCGTATGTGCCCCTCTTAAAGGACCACACACATGAACATCCGACACCACCTACTCTGTCCTTGGGAGCACACACTACCTCTGTGGTGGGGAAGGTGCAGCTTCCTCACAGTATGTGCTTTGCAAGAGGCCAGAGTCAATGGGATCCGGCCATCAGGTGGGCTGCTGCCCTCTCACCCTGGAGCATTAAAATACTGGGCCTATCCCTGCACCCAGCGCATCCACACAGCCATGTAAAGGGAGCTGTGCTGGAGTCCGAAATATTGTCGGCCTCAGGTGCCATATTTATCCAAAGAACTAGTAAGTCACTGGAGAATTTTCTAGATCCAGTCCTAGCAGAATTCCTACTGAAACCCAGCCTTCCTTTTTCAGCATTTCCCTTTTACCTTATTGTAAAGTCGCTCATTCACAATGGCAGTAGTCAGGATCCCCTCTCAGGAGCTATGTTTCCCCTCCCAGGTCTGCCCATAAAAAAGGGAACATGACTAAAATGTTACACGTTCCAAGGTAACTTAAAAGAAGTATGTATTTATTCTTCAGTATCTTCATACATGGACTTGCAGGGACCCAGGCACACTGCAACTGCCTGGTCTCTGGTTCAAATGTATACATTCCCCTTACTGACATCACAATCCCACATTCTAAGTTCATCTAAACCCACTAGAAATTAACAAGATCCCAACACATCTTCCCCTCATACAATACATATAACAAATAACTAAATGAAAGATTAAATGTTAAAAAAATTTAGACTAGATTCGTAGTCCAAAATTTGAACAATAAAGAATGAATACGAGCATACTTAAATAGATTCAAATGAATAAGCATATTATACTTTATAGAAACAAAATATACATTTCTATCCTCTCATATAGTCTTTGAATTTGATAAGTAAAATTTTAGTTCTGGATAATTTCTCCCGAACCTCTTGCATGCTCACAGTTTTGGATTCTGATCCCGTTTCCCTTCTACTTCCATGCTCTCCACCACGCACAATAGACACACGGTCTGTATTCCAACATATACCATCTTCTAACGTCACAACCTGCCTTCCCACCATCTTCACTCTCATAGGACTGGAAAACCTATTTTTCCCTCTTCCATTCAATGGTGTTTTGAATCTCACCATGTCCCCTTCCTTCACCATTAACTCTCAAGACTTCATTTTGGCGTATTTGTAATATGCCTTTCTCCTTCCTTCCCCCACTGCCTTTAACATAGCATCTGATAGAACCATTTTACTCATCCACACTCTATTCGTTTCTTACTCTGATGCCCTACCTTTCAACAATACAAAAGGCGAGACCTTGGTATCAGCATTGAGAGTGGTACGCACAGCCCACAAAAGATTCTTAATTTCTTGCTTCTAATGAAGTCCATGGACGGCTGATAACTGTATTCTCTTTTAGCACTCGGTTGAACCTCTCTACAAGGCCGTTGCTACTGGGGTGATATAGAGAAGTGATATGTTTGATTCCAAATTCACTCATGAAGTCCTCAAACTCTTGTGACCAATGTTGCCTCTAATTAATTTCCTCTGTGTGTGGCAGTGCAAGATCTTTGTGCACTGCAGCCAAGGCAATGTGCACCAAGAATGCTAGCGTAGCACTTGAGTATATAAATCTCTGGCAATTACCACTCAAAATCTTTGTTTGCAATGAGAGCGAAAACAGGTGTATTTCACAAAAATAGCTCCATTTAATAGTCTTGAGACAGTTTTGCAATGTAGATACAGATCATCATGACATTATTCGTTTACTCTAGTGGCACCTTCACCCCAGGTTTGGAAAAAAGAATAGGACTCTCAGAAGGTAACACCATAATAAGATTTTACTAAGTATTCTCAATTGGAGCATTGCTCATTTGGCGGGGGGAATGTTGGGAGACCATAAATGGGTATACACATTCAGCAATTTGACAATTACAAAACACATTTACATGTTGATGTTACACCTAACAATGTGTGTCCCTGCTAAGAGGCAGTCTGTAAATTGTGCATATCCAGGCCAAGCATAGACTGTGGAAAAGGGTGGCTCAGACAAGTCAAGTGCAGTCACGAGATGTGTGACATATCTGCTTCTCTCACTGGTCCTTGCCCTTCTTCCACTGCTGATAACCTCTATCTAGGTCAACTTCGCCACACAAAAGGTAGGTCTTTGTCCTCATCAGCATGTCCAAGTGATTCTCCTCCCGTCTTTTTCTCAATTTCGACTTCATAGTGTTCATGAGGCGGAATCCACATTCACAGTCTGCACTTGATGCTTGAAATGTTGCCCAGACATCTACAAGTTCAGTTGTCACATTTTATTGAGTAGCATTCCGCACAGTGCAATTCGCCATGTCTTGAAAGGTTGTAAACAACCCCTGTTCTGCCACAACATAATTATATTCTCTGTACTGTTGAACAAAATTGTCAGGTGTTTCACAATCACCCAGGACCAAGATATTCTTACACATTTACACAAGTCTCTGTACAATCTCAGTCCCAAAATCAAATTGTGATTATGTTGCTATTGCCTGGAATTCAAAGCTTGCCCACTCATTCAGTTCATCCACAGGGAACAATTGTTCATATTCTCACAGAGAAGTGAAATAAAAGACAAAATAGGCCAACTATTAAACCCAGCTCCCATTCGTAAAACATAGTTTTATTTTTAGCTGTCTTGCCCAGAGCCCCATTCCGTACCTGAATTGGTGGAGTGGGAAGGAACAGGGGGAAGGAGAAAGAGAATATAGTCTGTACTGTGGGAACCAGAGACTTGTCTAACATAAGACATTTTTTTACAGTGCACACAGTGTTTTAAATCGAGAAAAATAAGTGCAGGTACTCAACCCACTGAACTCTGGACTAGAGGTGGAGCCTGGGGCAGGTCTAAGGGCGTGGCGAGGAGACACCATTTAATGACTCTTCTTTTCTCAGTTCTCTTCTAATCATTTTATAATCAGATAAATTTTTTGTACACACTCATTATGCCGTTTCCCTTAGCCACTCCTTTATCCCCCAGGTTTCCATTTTTCCTTTCCCTTTTTTGTATTTTACCCCTTTTCATATTTCTCTCCACTCTTTTCCTCCACCTCTTTTTTTCCCTCATCTCTCTAACCACTTTCTGCTTTCCCTTTCTCCATGTCTCTCTCCACTCTTTGCTTCTCTTTCTTCTCATTCCTCTGTTGCTTTGTCCTTGGTTCTTTTCTTTTCCCTTGTCTATAACCCCCATCTTTCTTAACGCTTACATTTTTCTAGTCCTCTTCTACCCCTTTCTTTCTCCCTGTGCAGGTGTGGTGAACTAATGGGTGATACAGCGGTCCTGCTGACCTGAGGAAATTACCCCAAAATTCTCTGGCAATGCAACATGTTGGTCGCTCATAAGTAACACACTAGTCAGAGGCTGTAACTCTGGTTTTAATTCCTTACCTTTGATCTTTATAAATAAAGAATGATAATAGTCCCTTTGACACATTTTTAGTTTGGTGGTCAGGAGACCTAGTCAATACACAGCAACACTCTGACACTGTGGACTAGACATAATAAGGTGTAGGGAAAAATACAGCAACACACATCAGGTTTCCCTGCCGCATGGCTCCTGATGCAGTGAAAAGCATCCGTGAACGCATAGGAGTATGCTGATGATGAGAAGCCCTGCCACTTGGAATTGCTAGCCAATAGGCAAACAGTGGTTGCCTATGTGAGGTGTCTCCTACTTTTCTGATGGCACTCACTGCTGTAAGGTTTTATAATATTGGCACCACTGATTAATCAGATATAAATTGGTCATCTTTCTCCCCTGGTAAAATAATTGAAGAGATTAACTGATAGCCAATCATGCAGGATGTAGGAGTAAGGGGTACATTGTTCTTGTTGACTGATGCATACATACCTAAATACAATAGGGATGTTTCCCTTCCTTACAACTCGGGCTCTTTCTCTAGCTTCTCGTTTCCCTTTCTTTTCTTCTTGTCGATAGTTTGCTCCTTCTCTATTTCTCTCTACCCTTCCATAACCCCAAAGCTGCTATCCCCTCTTGTCCTTCCTCTCTTTCTTTCTTTCTTTCCCTTCACACTTCATGCGTTCACCTTCTGTCCTATCTTAACTTGTCCTATCTTGTCTCATGGGAGGACTGGCCTCCACATGCGTCACAGGATAGGGACCGTCGAGTCTATTGGTCTGAAAGACAATGAAGATGGGAAAGACCACTGACTCACTGTCAGTAAGACTGCTCTCCCACCCTCGCAGCTTCACCACTAAGTGAGGCCCTCTGTGAGCCCCTGCACTCCCGTAGTGCTGGTGTTCGAGGCCCTTCTCCACCCGCAGGTTATACCTGCACCTCATCCCTGGTGGTCCAGCGGACCCCTGACTCCTTCTCTCACTCTGCTTTCTGCCCCCCTTCTTCCTCTCCTTTCTGCTCCGTTTCACCCTTTAGCCTCTTGACCCTTCACTCTTTTCTTCTCTTTTTCTCTGCCTTTTGCTCCGTTTCACCCTTTATTCTTTTTTCACTTTTTCCCTGTATTTCACTTGTTTCTCACTTTTCCTTGCTCTTTTGGCCTCCTTTTCCCCCTTATTCCTGCCGCTGCTGCCCCGCGGCCCCTCCCCCCCAGCGCGACCAGCCCATTCCAGTTCCCCTCCCCGCTCCTGCCTCCCAGCTGTCCAGCCCTCCCCGACCCCTACTTAATGGTGGCCGCTGCGGGGACAGGCGAGCAGGACCACTGACTCACTGTCAGTAAGACTGCTCACCCACCCTCGCAGCTCCACCACTAAGTGAGGCCCTCTGTGAGCCCCTGCACTCCCGTAGTGCTGGTATTCGAGGCCCTCCTCCACCCGCAGGTTATACCTGCGCCTCATCCCTGGTGGTCCAGCGGACCCCTGACTCCTTCTCTCACTCTGCTTTCTGCCCCTTCTTCCTCTCCTTTCTGCTCCGTTTCACCCTTTAGCCTCTTGACCCTTCACTCTTTTCTTCTCTTTTTCTCTGCCTTTTGCTCCGTTTCACCCTTTATTCTTTTTTCACTTTTTCTCTGTATTTCACTTTTTTCTCACTTTTTCTCACTCTTTTGGCCTCCTTTTTCCTCGTTTTCCCGCCGCTGCTGCCCCCGCGGCCCCGCCCCCCCAGCGCGACCAGCCCGTTCCAGTTCCCCTCCCCGCCTCCCAGCTGTCCAGCCCTCCCCGACCCCTACTTAATGGCGGCTGCGTGCAGCGGGCGCGCCGCTGGCGCGCCAAAGGTGCGCCAAATGCAAGCCCGTCTGCGCCCGTCCGCGACCAGCGCCAGGAATCCTGGATCTCCGAACCACCAACGGTACAACCCAGCGGCACTCCACGCTCTCAACCCAGGACGCAACAACAACTGCACGCTAGCATCACCAGCCGACACCCACGGACCCTTCAGCTGTCACCACTGCTGGCACAACTGCAGCACCGCCAAGAACACGGACCCAGGGAAACCCACCCGCAAGAACACAACCGAACCGAAGACCCTGCAGTGCATCCTTCTCAACGTCCGATCCCTCCACAAACACGCCACCGAAATCTGGGACCTCCTCGACAGCACCACCCCGGACATTGCATTCTTCACCGAAACCTGAACCAACGCCACCTCGGGACCGGACATCGCCATCGCAATCTCCCGAAAGGACCGCCCCAGCCGCCCTGGAGGAGGAATCGCCATCGTCCACAAATCCACCCTCCGGCTGAGCACCCTCCCCGACGAGCCCACAGACCTGATGGAACACCTACACTTCAAGATACAGGCCAGCCCGACCACCACCCTCCGAGGAACTCTCGTCTACCGCCCCCCCCCCGGACCCCGCGGACCCTTCACCAACTCCATCGCGGACATCATCTCCCCGCAAGCCATTGCATCCACCAACTACACCTTACTGGGAGACCTCAACTTCCACCTCGACAACCAGCTAGACCCCAACACCACATCCCTCCTGAACAACCTCCACAACATTGGACTCCGCCAGATCGTGACCGAACCCACGCACTCAGCAGAACACACCCTCAACCCCCTCTTCACAACAGGAAACTCCATCACCTTCAGTCACACCGCCGAACTCCTGTGGACAGACCATCGCTGCATCCACTTCACCTTCAGAACACCCATCATCCACAGACATCAGCACCTGCTCCCACGAAGAAACTGGACCAAAATCACCGATGACCAGCTCACCTCCTCACTCGGCAACACCACCCCAACCACTGCGGAAGAAGACGACCCCAACACCGCAGCCCGAACTCTGCACAGATGGATCTCCGACAGCGCCAATACCATAGCCCCCCTCAAGAAGAACAACAACACACATGCCAAGAAAGCAAGATGGTTTACCACCGAACTTCGAGAGTCCAGACGCACATGTCGCCGCCTAGAAAAGGCCTGGAGGAACTCCAAATCCACAGAAGCCCACAACAACTTCAGAACCGCCACCAACGACCACCACCAACTCATCATAAATACGAGGAAAACAGCGATCAAAGACAGAATCTCCACACACGCGCACAACAGCAAAGAGCTCTTCAGCATCATCAAAGAGTTCGCCCAACCGACCAGCGAATCTACCGACATCCCTCCATCACAAGACCTCTGCAACAAACTCAGCACCTTCTTCCACCACAAAATCAAGAACATCTACGACAACTTCGACGAAGACAGCCAACACACCGAACCCTCACCAGACGCCCCCGACACCCTGAAGCCAACGATTGACAGCTGGACACCACTCACCACCGAAGACACACTGAAGACGATGAAGTCAATCCACTCCGGGGCCCCCACGTACCCCTGCCCCCACCACATCTTCAACAGAGCCGCCGACACCATCGCACCCATGCTCTGACACACTATCAACCGCTCCCTGGCGAACGCCTCCTTCCCCGACGACTGGAAACACGCTGAGATCAACCCCCTCCTGAAGAAGCCCTCGGCGGACCCCACCGACCTCAAAAACTACAGACCCATCTCCCTGCTCCCGTTCCCAGCGAAAGTCATCGAGAAAGCCGTCAACAGCCAACTTGCCACCTTCATCGAAGAACACAACATCCTCGACTCAATCCCAATACGGTTTCAGAAAAAACCACAGTACAGAAACCGCCCTCCTCGCAGCAACAGACGACATCCGCTCCCTCCTGGACAGAGGAGAGACAGTAGCCCTCATCCTCCTCGACCTTTCAGCCGCCTTCGACACAGTCTCTCACCGCACCCTAGCATGCAGACTCCACGAAGCAGGGATCCGGGACAAAGCCCTCTTCTGGATCCGCTCATTCCTCACCGGCAGAACGCAGCAGGTCAGACTCCCTCCGTTTATCTCGGACCCTACACCGACCGCCTGCGGAGTCCCCCAGGGATCCTCCCTCAGCCCCACGCTCTTCAACGTCTGCATGGCTCCGCCCGCCCCCATCGTCAGATCCCACGGACTCAACATTGTTTCCTACGCAGACGACACCCAACTCATCCTCTCCTTATCCAACGAACCCAACGCAGCCAAACACAACTTTCAAGAAGGCATGGAAGCAGTCGCCAAATGGATGAAAAACAGCTGCCTACAACTCAACACGGACAAAACAGAAGTACTCATCATGGGCCCACACCCCGACGCCTGGGACGACGCCTGGTGGCCCACCGCCCTCGGAAGCCCACCCACCCCCACGGACCACGCACCACGCACGCAACCTTGTAATCATCCTGGACTCAGAGCTCAAAATGAACCGCCAGATCAACTCCGTCGAATCCTCCTGCTTCCACACCCTCCGCCTCCTACGTAAGACCTTCAAATGGATCCCCCTCGAGCACAGAAAGACCGTCACTCACGCCCTCGTCACCAGCAGACTTGACTATGGCAACGCACTCTACGCCGGAATAAACAAAAACCTCACCCGTAAGCTGCAAAACATCCAGAACGCCGCCGCAAGACTGGTCCTCAATCTGCCAAGACACTGCCATATCTCCCAGCACCTGCGCACACTCCACTGGCTCCCCATCGAGGCTAGAATCACCTTCAAGATCCTCACCCACGCACACAAAGCCCTCCACAACGCCAGACCAGCGTACCTGAACAGCTGCCTCGCTTTCCACACACCCCAAAGGACCCTACGATCAGCCCAGCTCTCCTACGCCGTGGTCCCCCATGCCAGAAAGACCAGATCGGGAGGCCGCTCCTTTTCCTTCCTCGCGGCCAGAGCCTGGAACGCCCTACCGCTCCACCTCAGACAGACAACATCACTCCCCATCTTCACGAGAAACCTCAAAACTTGGCTCTTCGACAGACCTCCTTGATGGAATGGAACCTGCGCCTCCCCCCCCCCTTCCCAGCGCCTTGAGACCCTTACGGGTGAGTAGTCGCGTTTTATAAATACCTGATTGATTGATTGATTGAAAGGGTCAGTCTTAGACTTGACAGGTTGTGTTCCCAGCCCAGCAGATGTTTCTGGGGCCTGGCTCTATAGCTGTTTCGGCCTTGGGCCTTTGCTAATGGGAATGAGGAGACGAGTGCTGTACATGACATTTTGGAGTTCCAGTTCAGTACGCATTTCCAGCTCCAGCTCACCCCTCTTCTCAGTGGACATGCAAAGCTGTACGCTCTTCTGTGCCACTCATTTTTAGGTCTCGCCTAGCGACGCAGCGCGAAGCGCTGTCGCTAGCGAGATGTATTGTTACCCACTTGCTTCGGAAGGGAGACAGGAGATGTGCACGCGCAGGCACGCGCAGGACGGACTGCAATTATGAACGCGCCCATGAACGTGAACACGCACGTACAGACACGCGATGTGCACATCTCCTGTCCCCCTTCCGTCCTCGCCAGCCGCAAAACATGAGGCTGCCCCGCTCCTTCTCCGTGCAGCTTCACCAGGAGCCTAGTGTCCCAAAGACCGGAGAAGCCCCAGGCCGGTGCCAGCCTTGCCTCTTGAACCCCAGGTAACGCTCGCGGCTGTGTACGCGCTGGTGCCTCTTGATGTCATTCTGGCTGCGAAGCGCGATCGCACTCAGTTGTCCATGCATTTTCGCACCACCCTCCCCCCGCCTGCACTCCGTTGTCCGTGGATTTATGCACCCCCCTGCCCCCGCCCGCACTCCGCTGTCCGTGAATTTTCGCACCCCCCTCCCGCACTCTGTGGATTTTCGCACCTTCTCACCCCGCCCGCACTCCGCTGTCCGTGCATTGTGGTTTCTTGGTGCGTGTCCTTTCAGTGTTGGTGTTTTTTTTTTTTTAAATGTATTTATTTTAAGCCAGGTCGTACAGTAGCGCGATGCTTGTTCTCATTAGAAGTTAGTGGTGATGTCGAGAAGCAAACGCCCTGAGCGTCATTATTGTCTGTCCGATGTAGCGTGAGACCACTACTGAGGTAAGTAAATACATTTCACTCCTCCAAAGGTGCGCTCTCCGGTGTAAGTGAGCGGGGCGGGGGGCCTGGGCCGCGCTGACAGCTTCACTAACAACCGCTCGTCATCTACCAACACAGCTGCACCCTGTCAGCAGGGGCTCCGCAGACCGGCTGCTGACAGGAGAGACAGGGGTTGGTCGGTCGGGGGTGCTGCAGCGCCACTCGTGATCGCTGCCTCCCTTGTGTCTGTGGGGTCCACGGTTAGTAGAGGACCCTCTGCCCCATTCCGAGACATCCGGGCCAGGAGTAATGCTGCTCTGACGTCAGAGAAGGGAAAAACAGGTTTCAGACTCGGAGGTCACGCGAAGGGCTCTCACCCAATGAGACAATTAGAGACAATCTGTGATTACAGAGTTCGTGCATTCTAATAGTGTTAATGCTAATTAATAATTGTGTCAATGGCGATTCAGGATTGTGGGCCCCCCTGCCCTCATGGCTGATCCGCTGGTTTGTGCAGCCGGCCGCCTGTTGAGTTTTAACCACGCTCCCCCCCCACACCCCTTTTCCCAGACCCTGAACCCTGCCACTGGGAGTCATGTAGATTCTGGTTTTATAAGTTGGGACCACATTCCTGAGCTTTATCCCATGGTGACAAATTGTGGGGACCCGCAGTGGGCCCCCTGACAGCCTGCCCATGCCAGTGGGATGTGGCAGAGCACTGGGGGTGGGGGACATAGGCCCGCACACGCATTTTACGGCAAGCGCCTTTTCAAAGGCAGACACTGGACGATAAACGCGGCGCTGTTACTCTTTATTTCTTAACGAGGCCCGAGCCCCCGTAAAAACAAACCACATCTGGCTCTCATCCCAGCGTGTCCATTCTTATTTTATGTAAATGTCTTTTTATGTATTTCTTTCCATGTTCTGTCGACCACATGTCGTGGGCTGCGTGCCAGCCAGTGCTCTCTTGGTTTCCCATGCACTTATTTTTACAGTACAGACACTTTCACTGGTACTAATAAGAGAACAACTGCATTCTGCACCATTCCTTTGGCTTGCAAAATTACTCAAAGCGTTTTGCAACAGCGCGGCAACAGGCGAAACAAAGTGATAAACTTTGCAAAAAATACATCATGTGGATATGCCTTAGTAAATATGTTACGCATTTAATACATTTTTACAAAGAAAACTTGGAATAAAGAGAGGGAGGACGACTGGAAAGGGAAAGAAGTGGTGGAGGGAAAGACTGGAAGGGGATAGGAGGTGAAAGGAGGAGCGGTGAGATAATGATGAAAGAGAGATAGGTGAGAGGAGGAGAAGGTCCGGAAATGGAGAGGGGACAGGGGTCATAGTAAACAAGCATTTGCAATGCAATAGGTCTCGCATTTGCAACAGTTTGAGCTCTTGGCATTGTAAATGACAATGCCTTTTATGTGTTGGTTTTTAAAACATAAATAAAAGGCATCATCATTTGCAATGCCAATAACTTAAACTCTCGCAAATGCGAGACCTATTGCATTGCAAATGCTTGTTTTATATAGTGTGAACTGGACCTGAAGGTATTGGAGAGCTTACACAAGCACCAGTTACATTACACAAGGACACATTCATCTGTTCAGGCAGAAGGAGATTGTGGCATTACGGCCAGAGCTGCCGACTTTGGAGCTGGGAAACCAAGTTCGAGTCTCGAAGTTGGCGCAACATCCAAGCATTCTGAGAAAATCAAATAACCTCCCTGTGCCTACAAAAACATGAACCTCAGCTTGTGTAACTTGACTGGTGCTCATGTAAAGAGCTCCAATACCTTCATGTCAGTTCTGCTAAAAACGTTATTTGCCTAGAATCACAGGATTGTGATACTGGCAGATTGACAAGCAGTTCTGATAAGTGAATGCTGCTTACAATACACTATAATAACTTTGGGGCTTATTTACAAGGCCCTTGCGTCACTTTTAACATGGAAAAAGTGACGCAAAAGTGGCGCAAGGGCCTTGTAAATCTGCCCCTTTGTGTGCAGAGGAGCAGTAGAGTAAGCTAATGAAGGATTGCACGCAAGCCCAGGCTCAATAATGTTAAAGAAAGGAACAACGGGAGAGTACAGATCAGCACCCAATGCAGTGACCCGGGCCACTAATCAGACTTGAATCCACCTCGGTCACACCCCTCCCCCCACCACTACCAACAACTCTTCCTCCGCGGCTTACACATGCAGCCATCAGCACCTTGACAAGCTGCTGCACAAAGGAGGAAAAGAGTGCCATTCACCTGAGAGGGGTTATGTGGCACTTAGAAGGGACTCAGGGACTGGGAAGATGAGGTGGTAAGTGTTCCTCAGCTCACTCAAGAGGCCAAGGCAGATGTGCCTGTGTCAAGCTTGGCGCTCCAACAGTTCAGGCTTTACAGTGCGACTGACACATGTCAGTAGAAAATGGAATACGCACCTACACTGCCAAGTCAATATCAATGGATGGCTGCGTATTCATTTTTCTTGAGCACCTGTGCTTCCCGCATCTTTACTGGCTGCAGGAAATGCATGTTGATTGGCATTTTTGGTGCAATTAATGACAATTAAAAACACTGAGCGCACATTCTGAATGAAAGCATTTAAAATGCTCTCATATGGAATAAAGAGCAAACAGGAAACTCTGTGAAATAAAGTATTTGAGCAGTATCACACTACATTTTATTTTTGGGCACTTTTAAACAGCTGCAAACCTTGGGCAGATTTGCAGAGACTAACAGCATGCTGAGCCGAAGCCGGGACTCAAAACCGACTCCGATCATACATGACCAGCAGCTGTAGCTATTACAAAGACAAGCAAACTCAAATCGTGCAAATTTATTGCCACAAACAATAAATATTTGTGGTTTTGCCCCTGGATACTGCACTTCTGATTAATCCTTGCAGCCAGGGTCGGATTGGGATAACAATTAGGCCTGGGCACTCCTAAAACAAGCATTGGCATAGCCAATAGGTCTCGCCTTTGGGGCCTTATAAGTGTTTAGGTATGCAATCAATCAATCAATCAATCACGGCATTTATAGAGCGCGCTACTCACCCGGGAGGGTCTCAAGGCGCTGGGGGAGGGGGTAAGTTACTGCTCGAACAGCCAGGTCTTGAGCTGCTTCCTGAAGGAGAGATGGTCCTGGGTTCGCCGAAGGTGAGTGGGGAGGGAGTTCCAGGTCTTGGCTGCCAGGTAGGAGAAGGATCTTCCTCCGGCGGTGGCTCTGCGGATGCGTGGTACGGTGGCGAGGGCGTGGCTGGTTGATCGTAGCTGGCGGGTGGGCGTGTAGAAGGTCATGCGGTCGTTGAGGTACTTGGGGCCCAGGTCGTGGAGGGCCTTGTGTGCGTGGGTGAGGAGTCTGATGCAGCTCATTATCCTGTGTATTGTGCTGCTAGGTATTGAATAGCTATTCAATTACTATGTATTGGGTTATGCAGTCTGATTAATGACAAAATGTCCTGCCATCCTCCCTACTTTCCCACATTCATTTGGCCCCCGCAGCCTCAAAGAGCTCGGCCCACGTGTCCAGATTGAAGAACTCTGCGGTCAAGCCGGGTGCAAAGTCAGCGTACGTGGCCCCTGGGGCCCAGCATAGCTTCATGAAGTTTATGTACTTCAGCTTATGCTCGCCTGCCTAGTTCCACCAAAACCATTTGGTGCCAAAGAAAGGTACAGAGAAGACTCTCCAGTGAAGGAATATCCTGAACTTGGCCTCATCATACCAGGCTGGCAAAGGACGTGCGTCCAGGGACCGCCAGTCGGGGGTGTAGGGAGCCCAAAGTGGTGGGATGGCAAGCAAGAAGAGCATGGGAAAAACCAGTGACATCTTGAGCCCAACGGACAAGCAGGGCAGTGGGCAGTGATACATACAGCACTGCGTTTCCACCACACTTCAGAGCAAAATCTGCACTGCTCACGCGTCTGTCAGATGTCTACTTGAGCAAAGAAATACTGTTAATGCCAGGCAACGCTTTTTACTTCCGCCACAAAGATCACTACGCACGCGCTCAGCGCCGGTCACAAGACGTTTTCCGTGAAGGTTATTGCTTCACCACCGTAACCTCACAAAAAACTCTAGCTTGACACAGATCAACATCTCCGTCAATGGCAAACCCCGAGCCATGGTGGATGTGATAGGGAGAAGAACTTTAAATTAAACCGCAACCTTCGGCCGTACATTAAGTACCCCGAGGCATTGTTATTGTTATTGCTATTTATAGAGCGCACTGTTACCCGTGGGTGTCCTGGCGCTGTGAAGTCCTTTTGAGGCCTAAGAGGAAAGGATGGTACACAGAGATTTAGGAGGAGAAAAGCCAGGTCTTTAAAGCCTTTCTAAAGGAGAGTAGATTTGTCATGGACCTAAGCTGCAGCGGCAGGCCATTCCAGGCCTTCGCTGCACATGTTACAAAACTTCTGCCTCCCCAACTGGCTTTACGCACTTTGGGTACTGATATTAGTTTTGCTTCTGATGACCGTAGCACTCTTTTTGGTATATACCATTGAAATTTCTTTTTCAGGAACTCCGGGCCGGTTCCCTGTAGGGCTTTGTGAACCATGCACAGAGCCTTAAACTGTATCCTCTTTCTAATAGGCAGCCAGTGGAGTTTTTTGATCTGAGCCGAGATCGAGGCAAATTTTGATGTACCAGTGAGCAATCTGGCAGCTGCATTTTGAAGAAGTTGTAGTTTGCGCAGAAGCCCCTCCTGCATGGAAAGGTATAGCCCGTTGCAATAGTCTAGCCTAGACAAGGATAGTGAAGTGATTATTGTTTGTATACTGTCTTTGGGTAAAAAAGGTATTATTTTCCTGCATGCTCTAAGAGTGTAGGCGGTGGTGGAAATAACTGCATTCACCTGGTCTTTAAAATTGAGTTTATTGTCAATCCATACCCCAAGGTTTATTGCTTTGTTCCTCGGGGAAGGAAGGGGACCCAGAGAATCCGGCCACCAGGCCGGAGTCCAGAAGCTAGAGTCGTTACCAAATAATACCACTTCCGTTTTTCCGGAATTAAGCTTAAGACAGTTCTGCGCCATCCAACCGCCTACAGCTGACATGCACTCTTTAAGACGTGTTGCTGTTTCCATCAACGCCCCTGGCAACAATGACACCACAATTTGGGTGTCGTCGGCGTAGGAGGTTAAAGAGAAACCAAAGGATTCAATAAGTGGGGCCAGTGATGAGACATAGGTATTAAAGAGCGTCGGGCTTAACGAGGAGCCCTGGGGCACTCCACACGGCTGGGAGAAAGGTTTGGAAGAGAATTCCCCAATAGCGACAGTTTGAGTTCTGTTGGAGAGAAAGGATTCCAGCAATTTCCAGGCGGCACCCTGGATTCCAATCTCCTTTATACGGTCCATCAATAGGGAGTGATGGACCGTATCAAAGGCCGCAGAGAGATCCAACATGATCATCACTGCTTTGCCTCCTTGGTCAAGTATGGTCCTGATCTCCTCTGTAGATTTAATAAGGGCTGATTCGGTGCTGTGCCCAGCTCTGAAACCATATTGCGATGGATCCAGCACCTGTGATTCGAGCAAAAACGTACTCAGTTGTGCGTTCATGATTTTCTCTGCCACTTTCGCTGGAAGAGGGAGCCTCGATATAGGTCTAAAGTTATTAGGGTCTTTAGGATCCAGAGAGGATTTCTTGAGTGGAGGCAGTATGGAGGCGCTTTTCCAGATTTTGGGAAAGTATCCCTGAGAAAACAGAATTTATGACGGAGGTCAGTGCCGAGGCCACTGGTTCCGGTGCTAGTTTCAACAGAGAGATAGGGCAGGGGTCATTAGGTGAACCTGATTTCGTTGTCTTGATAAGGTTTAAGATTTCTGTAGGAGTTACTTGAGAGAAATTGTCAAAAGATTCCCTGTCGTTTATTTCTAGTTGACTTGCGTCAATCTGGGTGGGAATGGTATTGTCTGTAGCCTTGGAGAAAGTGGAGAAGATAGATTCCACTTTGAACAAGAAGAATTGTGCAATTTTATCACATAGTTCCTGACTAGCGGTGATAGTAGGAGTAGCTGGGAGTGCTAGAGATGTGACCGTTTTAAATAGTTCTTTGGTCGAGTTTTTCGCAAGATTTATTCGTTTGGTAAAGAACTCTTGTTTTGTTTTAAATAGTAGCTGTTTGTACTGAGCTAGACTAAGTTTGTATTTATTTCTATCACTATCATTGTAATCCTTCCTCCAATTTCTCTCTAGATGTTTGCAACTCAGTTTTTTTTCTCTGAGCTCTTGGGAGTACCATGGAGAAGATGGCCTTGCCCTATTAGGGTAGAGGAGTTTTTTAGGGGCAAGCTTATCTCCAGCTACTTCTAACCATTTGGTATATGCTTGTGTCGCCTCATCCAGATCTGTGGGGAAGGAGGGGACTGTCGCATTTAGCGTTTCATGCAGTTCCTCAGCATTTATTTTATTCCAGGCTCTGCTAACCAGTTGTTTTTTCCCAGGTTTCCATGAGTGATGGCTGGGCGTGCAGATTTCGAATAGTACAGCCATATGGTCTGACCAGATGACTGGCAGTGTGCCTATGAAACATAATTGTGTTTCGTTTGAAAAAATGCCGTCTAGTGTATGACCGGCCTTGTGTGTGGCGCCAATCACCAGCTGCTTTAGACCAGCATTGCTCATCATGTCTAGTAGGTTGTCTAGTAGGCATGTGCGGAGTGAGAAGCTACAGAGAATACGGGACGGACAGCAGTTTTTTTGCTCTGCCCCTGCCGGTGACTGCCTATGGTAGCCCTGAAAACAGCGTGTGTAAAGCCTGCCCGTCTGATGCGCTTAGTAAAACAAGCCTAAAGGAAAAAAGGGTGATTGAAAGTAGTAAAAAAAAAAATTAAGTCGCGCTGATTGAAGCAAAGAAATTAAGCTGACGAGGAGGGAGTGGGAGGGGGTAGGGGAGGGGATTGTGCACGTCGCGCGCTCTGAAAGCCAGATGGCAGAAATTAAGCTGATGAGGAGAGGGGGTGGGGAGGGGATTGTGCACGTCGCGCGCACTGAAAGCCAGATGGCAGCAGCTGCTGTGAACGTCGCGCGTGTTTGTGCGTGTAACAGCAAGCTGGTGGCCGGCTTGGTAGCACTTTAAAAACCCCTTACTAAAAGTCGAGCAAGCAGCGCTTGCGCTGCTCTAGACTCGACCTAAAAAGTGGCCCACATTCCCGGATCATGCCCTTTCATGAAAAACCAATTGATTAGTCTCGTTTGGGCACATGTTTATAGAAATGTTTGGTAATTTTACCATTTTATAGCTTATAGAGCCAGTAACGTGGGTAAAAAGTGGAAGCACTGAGTTTTGGCCAGGCGGGCAAGGTGAAATATAATGGTCCAAGGGCCACAACACCCGATCCAATGTATATTTGAATATCCTGGCCTGTACGAAAATGACAAAAATCGCCCGAATCTGGTATTTTTCCCCCTAATCAGTATGTAGTATGTATTTTAAACAGTAAACGTTAGGCAAATGCACTTTATATTGATTTCTAAAGCTGCCTTGATGAACCGTGACTGATCGTAAAATTAACAAAGGAGGGAAAGCCATATTAAAAAAGGAATAAGATTTTTATTATATATAAAGATTCGTCTTTAATTATCATGCTCTGGTGTTTGCTGAATTTTACTATGGCTAGTTATTTTTTTTTTTATTTTTTTTTTTTATATAGTGTGAACTGGTTCCAAGGCAGTGGATCTATTTACATGAGCACCAGTCGCGTTAGAGGAGATCAAAATCATTTTTTTTCCAGCCTCTGGAGATTAAGAGGGTCATTACGATGGCGGGCGGACTTTGTCCGCCCGCCACCATAACGGAGAATGGGACCGTCCGCCATAGGAGCGGCGGTCCTGCCATTGCCACGGTGGCGGTGGCATTCCGCATATATTGAATTGCGGCGGGCAGTGCCTGCCACCTTGTGCATGCAAATGCAGGGGGGTACCATAGGTACCCCCCATGTGCACCCCATCCCCCAACATCTGGGGGGGCCCACAACGGGCCCCCAACAGCAAACACCGTATGCCTTTCCATGGCGGCAACGCCGCCATGGAAAGGCTGCTCTCCACCGCCATACTAATATGGATGGCGGTGTCTAGCAGACACCGCCACTATATTAGGCCCCTTTACCGCCCGGTCCGCTGTCGTACCGGTGGAAAACCGGCCAACAGTATTTCCGTCCGCCGGGGTCCCCCCCGCCATCGTAATATGGCGGGGGGGGAACTGGCATGCGGGCGGTGAGAAATGGCGGTCGGATCGCCACCGCCATACGGGCGGTGGCGATCCGCCCATCATTATAATGACCCCTTTAGTGATTTGCCCACGATCACAGTATCTTGAGCTAATACCGGGACTCCAACATAGTTCTTGAGTTCCATAGTTGGCAGCTCTGGTCAAAGTAGCCTCACAGCTAAGCCTATGCAAACACACAGGCGCCCCTCCACCTCCCTCTACCCCTCCCCGCACCACATTACACTCATATAACAACATATGGCCCCCAGCAAAGCCCTTGCATACTCTCTCCATCCCCGTCCACAAAGGCATGAATGTGATGTGATGGCCTAGTGGGGGAGGGGCCAGGGGAAAAACAGTACTTTTGGGCTGGGTCGAACCCAAGGGGGGTATGTTGAGAATGACCCTACAGCCAGAGCAACAACCGGCCCCCAGGGAGGCCGCTTTCCACTCATCCACTCCACAGCCCACTATAGCCTCAGGGTTATGGCCTGGGAGAGGTGGAAGGAAGCAAAGAACAAAGCTTCTGGGCCGGCCTCAGAGGTGAGGGGGGAGGGGGGAAATGGGGACTGAAGTGAAGATGACTGAACGGCCTTGATGGATTCAACCCAGATCTGTGATTGCAGGTGAGTGTCTGAAAAGTTTCAGCGCTCCGTCCATCATCTCCTTGTGTTTGCTTTGTTCGCCCTAAGTTGGCAGGGTATGCCCAGAAGTGGGTCCCTTGCTCACTTTGCCACTGGATACAAGCTAGCCTGGCTGATGAGGGCTGTTAGCCCGAAACCGGTCCCAGGATGCTTGTTTCCGGTCCAGGGAAGACATGGCTTGGCAGTTCGGGCTGGACTGTTCCCATGAGGCACAGGGTCAAGACTGATTTGCATATAGCTGTGTCTGAACTGGGGTGGCGAAGTGAGATAAAGAAAGATGATGGATTCAACCCAGATCTGTGACTGGGGGTGAGTGTCTGAAAAGTTTCAGCGCTACGTTCATCATCTCCTTGTGTTTGCTTTGAACGGCCATATCACCTGACACTGAACCTCCCAGCGAGGCTTCTTTACTCTTCCCGACCCCTCCTCTGTTTGACAGCCCGGCAGAGGAGAAGGAACAGCGGCGGTTCCTCCATGGCAGCGGAGGAGTGCCGCCCCCCCTCCTCGCACAGCTGCAGAAAGCTGGAAAAATAAAATGGTAATGAAAGGATTTTATTACCATTTTAGTTTTTCAGCTTTCTGCCAAACTGAGAGGGCAGGGCGGGGCCAGTGCATCATTGCTGCTGATTAGCAGCAATGACGAGTGGCCCTTTCAGTGTGAATTGGGCATGTCGGTTTGGCCAGCTACATTATTACAGCCAAATAGACATGCGCAATTCAACCACTCCAAACCCGGCTGCCATAGACATCCCAGTTGTAGAGCAGGCACAGGCCTTCAGTGCTCTTCAGATGTGAACAAGACCTCTTGAAGGTCGAAACGCGTCGTGGCAGAGGTGCGTGGCAGCAAATAAATATTTACGCACTGCAAATTGGGTCCATTTTCGTCTTTGTCCTCTACAATGGAAGATGTATGGCGAAATTCTGGGATATATATATACTTATATATATATATATATATATATATATACCAATAGCATAAAATCTAATAAAAGAAACATTATATTATAAATTCAAACATTAAACTATTTAAAAATCTTCAAACTTAAATTTTCCTCTCCAGTCACTGCAACAGTTGAGAAAGTGTTGGATAGGGGAGGAGTAAAAATAACTATTCCCACGCCAGTGAGTGCTACAGTAGGGAGAGTGTTGGGTAGCGGATGGATAAAAAATACTATTCCTACGTCAGCGAGTGCAACTGTAGGGAAAGTGTTGGATAGCGGAGGGGTAAAAATTACTATTCCCACTCCATTGAGTGTAACAGTAGGGAAAGTGTTGGATAGCGGAGGGGTACAAATTACTATTCCCACTCCAGTGAGTGCAACAGTAGGGAAAGTGTTGGATAGCGAAGGGGTAAAAAGTACTGTTCCCACACCAGTCAGTGCAACAGTAGGGAAAGTGTTGAATAGCGGAGGGGTAAAAATTACTATTGCCACTCCAGTGAGTGCAACAGTAGGGAAAGTGTTGGATAGTGGCGAGATAAAATTTACTATTCCCACTCCAATCAGTGCAACAGTAGGGAAAGTGTTGGATAGCGGATGGGTAAAAAGTACTGTTCCCACACCAGTCAGTGCAACCGTAGGGAAAGTGTTGAATAGCGGAGGGGTAAAAATTACTATTCCCACTCCAGTGAGTGCAACAGTAGGGAAAGTGTTGGATAGTGGCGGGATAAAATTTACAATTCCCACTTTAATCAGTGCAACAGTAGGGAAAGTGTTGGATTGCAGAGGGGTAACAATTAATATTCTCATTCCAGTCAGTTCAAAATTAAAAACAAACAAAATATTAACAACAAAAGTATTTAAAAATCAAAATAAATACAAATATATATAAATATGTTAAAAATTAAAATGCAAATATATTTAATATAATTTTTTTTTTTAACATAATATAATGTTAAATACATATGACAAATACCTACAAATCGTATATTAAATAAAAAAAATATATATTTTCAAACAAATATTTTTAATTAGAAATTATTTAAAAACAAAAACATCAATTACATAAATTTACTTTTTTTATTTCCTACCCTATAACACCACACAATTCCCAACCCACATCTAAATTTAAAAAAATGTACTTCCATAATTAACATAATTCATTACCTATTAAAAATATTAATTAAAAAACAAATCAAAACTTCCCACACTTTACTCCTATAATCGCCACAACCCACAGCTAAAATTAAACTGAAAAAAAATTAATTGCACAGTTAAAACTTATTTTCAATTAAAAAACTAATAGTATTTAACAACTAATTATAAAGTAAGTAAAATTAATTTATTCCCCACCCTTTACCCCTGTAAAAGTAAACCCAACACACAGAAAATTAAACAATTACCCTAATTAAATATCAATTAATTAATTAATATTAATGATCAACTAATTATTAATTAATTAAACATAAATTACTTCCCACCCTTAACCCCTATAAACCTCACACCCCGCACCTAAAATTAATTACACAATTTCCATAATTAATTTACAATCAATTAATATTAATTAACAACTAATTATTAATAATTAAAAATAAATTACTTTCCACCCTTTATCCCTATAAACCTCACAACCCGCACCTAATTTTTTTACACATTTACCTTAATTAATTACCAATCAATTAATTAATATTAATTAACAATCAATTAATAATGAAGTACAAAATAATTACTTCCCACAATTAACACTATAAAATCTCAAATAAATATTAATAACTAAAATATTATCATTAATTTATTGTAATTAAATTACTTCCCACCCTATTGCCCTATAAACCCACAACCCGCTACGGAACTAAAAACGCAAAATTTTATTAAAATAAAATTGATAACTACTAAAAATTTAACACATATATTAAAAAACATAAACAATACTTATTCAAAAAAATACATCACTTACATTTAAAATATAAACTAAAATATATAACACTAATTAAAAAATCGATATGTTAAACAACTATATTTTTGCAAACAATATTAATGACTTCTATATTTTTGAAAACGATATTTCTTACCTTAAATTCGATATTCTTGACCACGATATTCTTGCTGTCGATATTTCTGTGTCACGATATTTCCAACTCGATATTTGTGGAAGTCGACATTTCCAACTCGATATTCTGTCTGAATACCGGGCAGCAAACGGTCTCTTAATTTTGCATGAAGCAATGACGTATGTGCTGTGCAAGATTTTGCGCACCCTGGGGAAAGACAGTGTGCGTGCGCGAGCATGCGCGTATGCTACAGGGAACCATGCTCGTGACACAAACTGTGGCCCATTATTGGACACAACTTCATCAGGAACTCCTTCTCTCAGAAATACATTTTCCATAACACTTCTGACCAAAGATGAAGTAAATCAATTTACAAATTCCACTTCCAGCCACCATGAGCAATAATCCATTACCACAATACCGTGTTTCTCCTGACAACTGTTGACACTCACAGGTCCAATAATATCCACAGCTAATTTGGACCAGGCCTTTTCAGGAACTGGTACTGTTTTTACAGAACTTGGTATAGTTACCTGAACCTTGTTGCTGGCCACACAATATACACACACAGCTGAACGTATCGCTCCACCGCCCTGTCCATGCTTGGCCACCAGTAAGTATCTCTCACACATCTTTTCACTGCTCTCATAACAATGTGGACTTCATGAGCCAATTCGATTACTTTCCTTCTCAAAGTCTCAGGTACAATCAAAACCTCCGCTCTGTGAAGTATATCTTTCAAAATGCTTAGCTCGGGCCTACGTGTCTGTAAGCATCCAACTCAGCATCCAAAAATTTTCCTTTTGGTCAACCCTTTTTTACGTACTCCATCACCTTATTCAAAACCACGCCTTTCTCTAATGCTTTTATCCACTCTCATTCCAAAATGGCATTCCTGGTCGCATTAGAGAACTCATTAATTACTATCTCTTTATGTTTTACCTTATTCATATTGGCAACATGGATAGACAATGTGCCATGAAATTCTTTACACCTGGTATGTCTTCCAACCGATAGCAATAACCTTGCAGTCTGTACTGCCATTTCCCTATTCTAGGAGTGGATCTTGCAGCTCCTTCCATGGTGAACATATCACTTGGCTTGTGATCCACATGGAGCCCAAACTCCGAACCCCACAGATACTGGCGGAAATTATCAACTCCTCAACAACATGGTAATGCCTCACGTTCCACCATAGAATAGGAAGATTTAGCACCTCTCAGCCCACGGCTAGCAAATTCTACAACCTCCTTCCAACCATTCCTTCCTTGTAATAGCACTGCACCTAGTCCATATTGACTAGCATCCGTGATCACAATGCTGGCATCTTTAGTGTCAAATGGCTTGGGAGGAATGGCATTGGAGATGCACAATTTTATATCAACTAATTCTCTGTCACAACACGTCACTCCATATGAACCTTTCCCTTTCTTCAACAATGAACTAGGTTCCGTCGGCGCCAACTCTCACAGACTGGAAAAAAGACATGGATCAGTGCATGGTGGCCAAGAAGGTTGTCTATGAAAGCAGGGGTTGCCCTAGGAAGTGGGAGCAGGTTTGGGGTGGGTGAAATGTTTACAGGGGAGGTCCGTTCGTGGCCCTCTCCGCATTATCTGCTGATGCCTTTGCCTCAAGACTCGATGTCTTCAATGCACGCAGAGATGGGACCAGACCAGAGAGTTTGGAGTGACAGTGAAAAATGTGAACCTGCATGCTGTATAGCCTATTTGTACACACGACTGCTGTGGTGTATTTGCTGCCATATGATGTGTTGTATGATTAATAAAGAGAAGTTAAAAAAAACAATGAACGTAGGTTATGTGTTATTTCGGCACACCTTGGAATAATTCTGGAATAGTACTCAAGCCGGCCCATAAAAGAACGTACCTGATCCTTCCCTTCTGATACCGGTGCCTCTTCTATTGCCTTCACCAAATATTTTTGGGGTTCTATGCTACTTATCAATAACTTATGTCCTAAATAATCTACACTATAAATGACAAATCAGCATTTATCAGCCTTCATTGTCATTTCTTTGTCCTCTAATACTGGCAAAACACAAGCCAATTTTCTGTCATTACTTGATCCGTCGCCAGCATACACCAACATATCGTCCTGGAATCATGACTCTCTCTAGCTCTTTGAATAGGGATTCCATTAATCTTTGGAAAATGGCAGAAACCAAAGCTAGCCCAAATGGCTCTTGAAATGGAACGCTCCTCTGGCGTGATAAAGGAAGTTCAGCGGTGTGATTTGCATTCCAATACTACCTTATGTTATGCGGATGCCATATCCAATGTGGTAAAATACTTAGCACCTTTTATTATTGAGAGCCTTATTGTAATGGTTTGGCAAAGGATGCCTGTCTACCCAGATCCTGTTATTTAAATCTATTAAGTCAACACACATACATATTGACCCATTGGGTTTCTGTGCCAGCACAATCGGGTATAACAATTTTGACTCTTCAATCGGTTTGATTATGTCCTGTTCTTGCAATTTATTCAGTTCCTTTCGCAATTCATCTCTCATCATCAATTGAACCCTCCTCTTCTTCTGCACTGCAGGCTTTACCCCCTGCTTAAGATGTATCCTATGCTTGAATCCTTTCAACATATCTACCTTATCAGTGAATACATTTGGAAATTGCATTTCCCACTCAGATACTTGCATTGCCAAACACTCATACATTCTTTCTTTAACAAGACTTGTTCAGCATTATTGGGATCCAGAATTATCTCTGAATTTCTCTGCTCCAACCAACCCAATAATGAAGATCCATACTTGGCTACATACACAGTAGCAGGAGACATGTTTCCTTTGAAGGATAACATGGTGTCATTCTCACCAATTGCTTCTAAAGGTTTACCACCATATGCTACTGGTTTTATACCCAATTTCTTCAAAACAATGCTTTAATCGCCAAAATCTGCCTACTCGCTCACACCAATGTGAATGGTGACCCAGAATCTGACATCATGTTCACCATCACGTCTCCAACACCCACTTGGCAATATGGTCCTTTAATGTCAGGCATATTCATCAAAAACACACTATGTGCCAGATGTACGACCGTTTTTGCATGCGCAAACGGGTTTGCGAACCCGTTTGCGCATGCAGAAACAGCATGGGCCATGTACAAAGCCTATTTAGCGAGTCGCAATTTATTTGCGACTCGCTAAATAGGTTTCGCGACTCGCTATTAGGCAGGGGCGTTCCCTTCCTAATAGCGAGCGCAAGCCCATTTATGAATGTTTTGCGACCGCAATTGAGGTCGCAAAACACTCGCAAATTACCACCCTCTTCAAGTGGGTGGTAATGCACTCGCAAAAGGGAAGGGGTCCCCAGGGGACCCCTTCCCCTTTGCAAAAGCAGGAGAAAATATTTTTTAAGGGAAGGCAGTGGTCCCAGAGACCACTACCTGCCCTTAAAAAATGAAACAAAAACGTTTCATGTTTTTCCTTTTTTAAATGCATCCCGTTTTCCTTTAAGGAAAACGGGCTGCATTTTTTTTTAAAAACTGCTTTATTTAAAAGCAGTCCCAGACATGGTGGTCTGCTGAGTGCAGCAGGCCACCATACCTGGGAGGGCCTGCCATTCCCAATGGGGTCGCAAATTGAGAGAGGCTCATTAATAATCATGAGCCTCTCAATTTGCGACCCCATTGGGAATCGCAAACAGTGTGATACACACTGTTGTACATCCAAAATAGCACCTCGCAAATTGCGAGTCGCAAAAAACTCGCAATTTGCGAGGCGCTATTTTGCGCGTCGTACATCTGACCCCTAGATCTGAAGTTTCCACATTAGCTTCAGCACATTCTTCATTACTTAACACACAACTCTCATCACTTGATTCTGAAGATTTGTAATTGTTGGCACTGGCACTTTCTGGTTGGCTGAAGGGATTCCCCCAGCCAGGCAGAACCTACCGCTCCCATCAAGGGTGGGTGATTACATTCACCGTATAACCTGTGCTCAATCTTGGGTAGCTTGGCACTGAGCAGTCAGGCTTTTCTCAGAGGCAATGTGTAAAGCAAAGGCCAAGGCACGCATTAATACCCTGAGCATGACAAAAGAGACTTCACACAGGATGTATGTAAATTAAGTTTATATTCAACACACATAGTCAATCATTATAACATGAACATCATATATTTTTGGACTTAAAACACATTTGGAAATATTACTAGCAGTACAAGACCCACGCGTATTGTTATGAAATCAATAGTATGTACACTGTGGACAATTCCTAATCTAACTCCCCTCCCAATAGATAGAGAGCACCCTTATGCGGTGTGACATGCTAGCCACCCCAGGCCCACCCTAGCAATCCTGATAATACATTCCCACATGGTACTAGGGGACACCCTGGGTCACAACGCTGCCAAAGATACGGACATATATGAAGATAGAACACTTTTTAACTGGAGCCATAAGGGTAAAACCAATGTCAAATGTATTGTACTTTTGGCATGAAATCAACGTATAAAGCGGCACTGCCGACCAGTGTCGTGAAGCACAGGCAGTCCGCAGACTGTCACTCCCATTCACTCACTCCACACCGCAACCCGATGCAACAGGTACCAACCCCAGTCCGTATAGAGCACTCTCACACACATACGCACCCAGCACCCTAATGCAGTGCTACTGGTACCCAGAAGGACAATCAATCACACCCTGCAGACTCAAGGGCTCCAGCCTTCCTCCACCCTCTGCTTCACCCTGATTGTCCTATACCTCTGGATGGAAGATAACCAGCCCCGCCTCCTGGATACTAGGCGGCACGCGGCCGAAGTCACACCTAGTCTGGGTTCCCGGGAAGCAGGTCAGGATATGTAGCAAGTTTTAATTAGGAGGTAGCCGTAAACAAGGGAAGGTTAGCAGCCACTGAGGAAGTTCATCCACAGGTCCCAAAACACAATAGAGTCACGCAGTCTCTTGACCCTCCTCTGAACTGTCTTGAAAACGGTCCTTCAACCCAGTCAGTCTCTCTCTTGCTCCTACCTGGTGCCAAGATGTCTTCGGGAGGGGCAGGTGGGGAGAAGGCAGTTGGTCTGCCGCGATGAGAGCCAAAAAGTGAACAACCGATGAATGGGGAGTAACGGAGGGGAGTCTCTTGATAATAGGAGGCACCCCGAGTGGTATACAATGATCAGGGCCGTGTCCAGGCAATCTGGGCACAGTGTCTGGTGCACAGTGTTATGAGTTGCACCAGACACTTCAGTTTTCCACCACGTAGAGTTGCAAATTCCGTACCACCCTGGAAATGAGTCATAATGACCAGTGCACATTGAGATGGGTTGCACCAGGCAATTCCGGTCACACAATGAAGAGTTGCAAATTCCGTACCTCCCTAGAAAGAAGGCACTACTACGGGTACACCCCCACCTCCGAGGGTCGCACCCTGTGAAGCAGACACTGCACGCAATGTGCATGCAGTCGGTGTGTTGCACGAGAGCAATGCAGCACGATCGACTAAACGGGCCACACGGGTCCCGCAACTAGTGAATCCGCTCACCACCAACTAGAAGCTTATGAGTGTTAGGGTCCCTGCAGTACAGGAACCACACGCCTTAGATGCGGGCATTATTACTGGGGCTTAGCACTGGACAATCCAGTCTCCAGACACAAGTCTTAGTTCCACGCTCACACTGCTCTACCCCATGGGATTCCGTAGCCCATGTGTGCACTGGAGAGGGACCGCTCTCCAAATGGCACAGGTAGATGGTGTAGGCCCCTCGTGGGAGATCTTTGATGTCCCTGAAATCTCTGGGAGACCAGGAGGCCCGCCGATGGACCCTTGAAGAGCACCCTTCAGGGTGCCACACTTCATCAGGTCTTCGACCCAGGTCAGCCACTACTCAGAAAGGGCATGCTGTCCCCTTCATGGGCAGTTATCCTCCATGTGAACGACAGAGTCCTCTGGCAATGTGCACCACACAGTCTGGGCTCTCAGGTCCCGCATCCCTGCAAGCATATCTCACCCCTTTCTGTAAGATGCCACCCGTAGCTATACTGTTGTGTGTCTTTGGCGTTAGGGGTGGTTCAAGGGGTTTCCCTTTGAATCACAGATGTCTCCCCTAAATTGTACGTTACAAACATAGTAGTCCCTAACAAGGACAATGTGAGCGAGGTAATGAATATAGACTTACAATCAGATCTATATTGTGCTGTCCAGCTGGACAGGATTAATTTTAATATTTCAAATGCGTAGCAAACAATGAAGTGGGAACACAATCTTGCTTTCCGCAAGATACGAATAAAACAAAACAAAAAAAGGCTCAGGCAAAGCTTAATGCTTGGACATAATACACTGATTCGGCAAGCATAAATGTAGAGAGACACCATTACACATAAGCAACAATGAGCACAATTGCGTTAAGGTGTCAAAGAGTCGACGACGTTTCGATCCCATACAGAAGAATGTGGGATCATCATCAGGACATTAGATTACATGCCTGAGTAAATGCCTGTGGGAAGATAAGAGATGGGAAAAATGGGGAAGGAAACAGGGAAAAGGAAATGATAAATACACGGTAGGGTTTAAGGAAAACGAGTGGAGATAAGCCATGCAGTCTAGGGAGTGAAGAGAAATACTCATGGACTAGCCGGATTATGGTAAGTGAATGGGGGCTGAAGTGATTGTTCTATGAGTGGATGGTAGTGCGAGGACTGAAGTATAGCAAGAGAGAGGTAACCGTATTAAAGAATACAATTGGAGCCAGTGAGTTTCTAAGGTGAGTAGGCAAACTAACTACCTGCAAATATAATAATCTGCAGTGGGGCCAGAGATGCGAACGGGCTAGTCAGCTCGTCAATCTAGGTGAAAATATCAAGAGCGTGTGATTGCAAATGAGGGCCCGATCTACGTGGAATAGCCCAAGTTGAGACTAGGGATTTCCAAGTTTGGGAGGCTTACCCGATTAGTAGGCGGCAACTACGGGGAGTTGCGTGTGATGATGCTTGGTTTCAAGACCTGTGAAAGAGCGATAACGAGCGTTACAGGGAGTGGTAATGCGCGTTACAAAAAGCGCTAATCTATGGGCGAAAAGTGAAGGAGGCTTACCGAAAGGTGATACAGGGCATAGGAAAGTTGAAGCCTCTGTGTGGACTGCGACAGCGTTTCCATGCGGGAGCCAGTGTGCTAATGGTTGCGAGGGGTAGGAACCTAATCTGGTGACACATAGACATGTGACCAAATCACGTGGTCTGAAGAACTGTGCACGGTGTGTGGGTGGGGAAAGTGGAGGCCATATTGGAGTGGCCCAGGATAGGGAGAAGGTTTAGGAAAGAAGGGAGAATGATTGACACTGATAGTACAACATTCAAACGATTTCCTCTTAAAATTAAATACAGGGCAGGTGCAGGGCGAGAACCATTTTAGAGGACATTTTCGTTGCAATTGACGTGTGTTTCGACTGGGGAAAAATCATTAAGTAGATAACGATGATAAACAATGAATCAGAACTTTAAACCAAAAGGTACACATATGGTAAAAGTTAATTGATGCAGTTAAAGAAAACGGTTATTAGAGCCAATAGAAGGACCGACTAACTTACACAGTCTGATTCAAACAGGTGTGATAAAGCTGGATGAAGGGAAAAAGTAGAGAATGGTGAAGGTGCAGGAACATTTGCAGGAGTTCAAGCGCTTGTTAAAAGGTTAGAGTAGGGTGGTCCAATCCTCTAGCCGATTGAGTCCAGTCCGTATGCTTCCAGTCCGAAGGATCCACTTTAGTTCCACTTTGTTTAGAAGTTGTCCAATGTCTGAGCCTCTTGGTGGCGGTTTTGTCACGCTGATGACTGCCCATCTGATGTCATCCTCGGTGCGTCCTTTGCTCGTGAAATGTTCGACAAGAGGGGCATTTGGTGTCTTACAACGGAGTCGGCTGCGATGTTGGCAGATCCTGATCCTTATTTTCTGAGTAGTTTGCCCTATGTAAATCATGTTACACAGGCAGAGGATAGCATACCCCACTAAAATTGTAGGCCTGTCTGCCATGGGGCCATGGAATGCAGATCTTAATCTTTAGTGGGGTCATGATCCAGCCCCTAGAGGCTAAGTGTCAGAACCTCTCTCTCCAATCTGTCCCATTCGGCCCTCAAATAGCAGAGGTCTGTCATTCTTGGGGGATGCCCATGGTTTATGGCTGTCACTCGGGGAAATGCACAGAGGTGCTCCCCTCAACCCCTGGTGTCCACTGGAGCCAGGAACCACGGCACACAAGACTCTTAGAGCATAGAATTGCCCATATTTTATAAGTGGCATTTCTAAGCGAGTTATGCCAAAACCCCCTTTACCATTGGAAATGGTTTGGTATGGCGAATCCATAGATAGGAAACATCATGAGGCTGCTTCAATGCAATTCACTGTTGCAGCCGGAAGTGATATCAACCACTTCCCCATGTTAACCTATGGAAAGAGCAAGACTCACAGGTAGTGATAACACACACAGGTATTCCTCACTACCTGGGCGCACATGCGCTAGTGCGCACACCGACCTGCTATGGCAGGTTGGACACATAGTCCCCAGCACCAGGGGTGAAGTGTGCCTACCCAAGTCTGCAACAGCAGACTAGACATGGATTTAACTAATATGTCAGTTTTTGCGCTCGAGCCTACGATGGTAGGCGACACACGCAATCACGGGCACCATAGTGCGGGTGGGCACATGCAGCGGCCTGCTCTGGCAGGTGGCTCATAAGTTTAATCACAATAGCTACTAGTGCTCACCCACCGGTCTGCAATGGCAGACCGGCCCATGGGCTTGCCCAGGCCATGACACCTTAGGTGCAAGTGTGTGCTCACCACCCTGCCTGGGGCAGCCGGACTCGGGTCGACCCCCTTACGGGTGCGATTGCGCACACCCGGCCTGCGACGGCGGGCCAGGGTCCTTGCCACTAGCACCCTGGGTGCAAGCGCTCAGACACAGGCCTGCCACCGCAGGCCAGACCCGGGTGTTAGAACACTGGGGCATGCAGGTATACCCTCACCGGTCTGCGATGGCAGTCTGGACACCTATCCATGATGCCATAGGTGCCAGGGCGAATCCTCCAGCCTGTTACGGCAGACTGGACATGTATTCGAAACAGAATAAGGGCCGATGCGCACACCCTGGCCAGGAATAGCAGGCTGGGCACATAGTTTACACCCCGCAGGTACAAGTGCGCTCTCCCTGGTCTACGTTGGCGCCTCTTCCTAGACGGTGTTGGGTGAGGTGAAAGTGAACCCAACCTAGGTAGGGGCGCAATGGCACCCCCCGGCCTGCAATGACAGGCCCGATACAGGGTTGAAAGACTGTCTGGTGGGTGGAACACTCAATGCTACGTCCCACTACTAGCCAGTGCTGTACCTGCACCAGGTATGTGGGGTACCTGTTTATGGGGGGAACAGAGATACAGCACCTAAACCCACCGCATGCACACCCCCTGCCTCATGTGGGCAAGGTGGGCATGTGCAGCTTTCCTCTGCAGTACTGGGAGAAGGTGCCTAGATTCCAAAGGTCATGCTGAGAGAGTCGGCAAAGACTAGGAGGAAAAATCAAAAGGTTTCGGAGTAATTTTCCAAAAGTTGCTCTATTTAAAAGCATCACAGCGTCCATTTAAAAGCGTCCAGCCCTGCACTGCACAGGCTCCCAGATGACAATCCGGGTGCATCTCTCATGCTGGGAATTCAATTCCTAGCATGAGAGAAGCGGTGGGATTGGTCTGAGCGGCCTCGTTTGCCGCTCAGACAGTGCCTGGGAGCCTGTTACGTTACTCCAACTCGGCTGTGCAATACAGCTCGGTTGGAGAAACCTAAGTGTGCATGTCTGTTTGGCCGGCCTAAGACGGCCAGCCAAACTGACGTGCACACGTAAAAGTGCCCACCACTCCTCTCCCTGCCATACCTGTCTCACAGGATTGCCTGGCACGCCCCGCTGAAGACTCGCAGGCAAAAATAAAATGATAAGAAAATTATTTTACTATCATTTTATTTTTCATCTTTTAGCAGGAGGGTGGCGCTCTCCGCCATTACGGAGGAGCTGCCCGTGTCTGCTAACCCAAACAGGCCACCATCCCTGTGATTGTTATCATTCATAACGGGTTGAAAACTGCAACCTACCTCATTAAAATTCATGAGGTAGATCAATTTGAAACCCACTAATATTCGCTGATTACAAATTCTAAGGTTTCTTACCTTAGGAATTGCAATTTCCAAATTGCGATTCGGTAAACATCGCAATTTGAAAATCGCAATTCCTAATTTTTGTATGTCTGGCCCTGAGTTTTCTATTGCTGACTTACGCAGTCTCTAATTCCCTCTTAGATGTGGCAACTCCTTTTGACGGACTGATCAGGAATGTCTGGAAGACAAAAGACCTGACAGGAAAGTGGACAGTTACGACTGAGGGTGAGCAAGTTTGAGAACCAATGATTGGTAAGTTATAGGAATTTATTTGCACACGCCTTTACCAGAAGCTTTTTGATGCATGTTGAGATGTTTTTTGGACAGGGGCAAATTTTCCAAACGAACACCTTCCTGCACATAAACAATCTTTAAAGGCGATTTGCTCTTTCTATGTGCACTGCAGGATGTAGCACACATAGAAAGTGCAAAATAGATGCGAAATAAAAGTATTTATACTCGTTGTGCCAATATAACACCTGCTTCTGCATGACGTTAGTTTTTGGCGCTGCCTCAGATTTACATATCCTTGTAAATCTGGGGCAGCATCAAAAAGCAATGGGTGTTGCAGTGGAGCGCCCACAGCAACACCCATTGCACACCCGTTTCACACAGATGCCTGTGTGATAGGGCACCATATTTACAAATCAGCGTTAAGCCATGCAAAGTGACTTAACGCCACTTTGTAAATATGGTGCAGGGTATTGCGTCACTGAAACGTCAAAAAGTTAACGTTCCATTGGCACAATCCCCTTGTAAATGTGCCCCATAATATCGGATATGCACAGTCCCATCCCAACGAATTATGATTTGTTTCTCCTGCAGTTTTTATTTGACTATTGATGTCTTATTTGCAGGTGTATTTCTTAAGTGTTTGCAGTTTTAGGTGGTAGTATGTCAACTGGATGAAATATGAAATTATCCTAATGACTTCTTTAGGAGCGGGGGGTTGGGAGGGATTTTGGTGAATCAAGTAGCGAATCTCCAACAAGAAATTAATGCTACAGCACATAAGATCTTTAAGGTTAATTATTATGACAGCATCTCACCATGTGTTGACCAACCGCACCGGCTCTCCATCTCCAAAAGGGTGACCTTGTGATTGCTTTGGTAGGTGTGTAGATGACTACAGGGTTGGCTCCGCAGTGTCTAGAGAAAGATTCCACTCCTGTAATCCAAATAAAAGTTTGATACCTATAGTAACCTCCTCTCCTTCAAGATCTGACGTCCAAATTCTAATTGGGGGTGTGGGGGGCGAAGGTTTTCTATGTTGGCTCCCACACTATGAAATACACTCATTATGGAAATTAGATCCATTCCCATTATCCTCTCATTTCTCAGACCAGGAAAAACTTTTCTCTTTCTTGCTTAGTTGCCAAAGGTTCAGCGAGTCCAATTTATGATGGGATTTTAAGAGATCCCATAGTTATCTAAATTGTTTTCTTCATTTCTGGTACATAGAGGTAATTTTGTTTGGTGTCCATGCCCTACGAAGAAATAAATTCAAGTAAATAAATAAATGTATTAATGGTGTTATTGTTGTACCTTAGCACCAGGTAACAATTGATTTTGTTGTGTACACACTGTAGATAAATTCAAGCAGAAATAGCTGGTCTGAAAGGGAGACCCATGCATAGAGGCACCTGATGTTTTTGCTGTTAAAGTGGCCTTGTGAGTTAGTGCTGAGTCTCAACAGGGCGGGTGAAGGTGTAAGTCCTTAATGATATGGCATACATCCAAGAAGGGGCTGGGGGAGCCTTAAGGAAGGTACAGGACCACGTCCAGGCTTCCAGCTCTGTGTGATGCGGTCCTTTTTGGAGGGCACACTCTCTTTGAACTTCAGTGGCAGTGATGTCCGCGTCAAACAGGTAACACTGCGGGTGAAGAGACACAGTGGCACCACAAATGTGAAGCCTGGGTGTCAAAAAGGAAGTACAAGAAAGTCCCTGCAGATTGCGAGGGTCCCACGCCTCCCCTTAAGCACTGACACCCCGCACGCGTTACAGCCCTGCATTGCATTACCACGTGATAAAACTCTATAATTCAAGGTCACTTTACTTTGTCACAACATCAACAATAAAAAAAATAAGTAACAGATACAAACGTGTGAATTGGGAAAGACTCGATCACTCATTCAATAGCGTGCAGAATTGGCAAAATAAATATTTCTTTGCTTTAAATAATTCCTTTTCTGATCTCACCCCAGGCCCACCTGGAGGCTATACGTGCCGTCATATATCAGAAAATATGTCTTGCTCCGACGTTCTTAAAACAGTCTCGCGACACGTCTGTATTTTTTACTCCACCGCAAAGAAAATCACATTTTGTTTTTAAGCATTAACTCAATAATTGAAACCTTTCACACAGATTGTTATTGGTACAAGACACCTTTTTTTTAGAACAGCTTGAGCCCTGCGCTTAACCAGATGGAAGCGTGCCTGCCGAGACTTGGACCCGATACAGGAGCGGACGGCAGCCAATCGAGGAGCCAATTTAGACCAACATATGCCCAGAGTGGTCAATTATGGCGTCTAAGTGTGACTCCGCTGCGGCGGCTGCCAACCCTCTCTACTTAATGTTCACCATAAATTATGATATTTTTTGCGTGTGAATCTCTACATTCCCCTGATATTGTTACTCTGTATTTCAACATTTTGTGAAGATTCCATTTAAAAGACACTTCAATTTTAAAAAAAAAAAGCTTTATTTAAGTTTTGAATGGTACAACAAGGAAAAAAAACACACAGTGGCCTCCTTGGTGTGCATCATTTGCAGTCCAAAAAACAATACAGAAAACACCTGGCTCTGCATTTTATACTAAGACACCGTGACCACAGCAATTTACAAGAAAATCATCATGCGACCCTTAATCCAACTCTCTTTATAATCGAGCTCCCCTTGCTTCTCTGACAGACACAGAAAGATGTGTCTCTATTTTCCTGCAGGTCCTTGTACATTGTTGGTCTTCTGCCAGCAAGGTAGGTTCTCAGCGGGCCGCATATGTCCCTGAGGGCCGCGAGCCCCTGGGCAACAATGTGCAATATGTGTCTGAGTTTTCATTAGACACTGCTAGATCTGTGAGCCAACTATCAACCATGGGTGGTGGTTCCCTCTCCCATGACATAGTCACACCTTGTTTTCCCAGCTTTCTACAGTGTTTGGGTATCTCAGAAGTGCTATTAGGGCCTCTGGCTAAAGTGCCAGGTTCACAATATCACTTAGCACTTGGAATAGCCGAGACCAATAATTTGCAATCAATGTACAGTTCCATGCCAGGTGTATAAATTCTGACGCTGTTTCATTACATCTCTCACATGTATCGCTGTTCCGCATCCCATATCAAGGTAGTTTAACAGGAGTGTAGTAGCTTTAAAAGAGGAAATTATAATGTAGTAGTCTATGCCTGCCATCCATAGAGACCTCCCTAGTGTGGCGGCAGCAATATTACGCTTGTGTGTCTGTTAATCGGGTGCTTAGATCCACCTCCCAGCGGTTCCTAGACTGGTAATCTACTCTGGGTATGTCTTGCAATGTAGTGGTGCACATCACAGTAATGGTTTTGGTGTTCAATGAGCCAGTGGCAGCAAGACTCAGAAGTCTCCAATCTGCCGCTTCCTGAGGGTAAGTAGGGAACGCCTTCTTCATCGCCTCCCACAGCCTGATATATGTGAATATCACTTGTGGTGTAGAGTCTCCCTTTTTTAGATATTCAGTTAGGGGGGGAAATTTCTCCCCCTCATATAAGCTCCCCAGCATGAGGAGTTGTTTGACCCTTAAAATGTGAATTACCAAAGGTTCCCTCGTGAGAGGTAATTTGGGGTTGTGTATCAAATGTAAATGTGGGGAGTACATGCCATTGACACCAGACCTGGGCCAGTAGCGCCTAAGCCCATATTGTGCAGTCCACTACTTGTATGTCAGATCTCGGCCTTGTGGGGGTCTTCAGGATGACATTGTTTAGCCTATGGGGGACCGCCAGGCCCAGTTCCAGATCCCGATGTGGCACCTGTCGATAGTTATGAAACCAAAGTGTAGCAAATTGAGCTTGTGCAATGTAGTAATATAGCTGTAAATGAGGAACAACAAAGCCACCCTGCTCATACGGGCTCTGCAATACCCTCTAAGCAATTCATGGTTGTTCACCAGTCCAGTGAGCTTGATTAAAGAGGACTGTAGCTGAGTAAAAAATCTGTGGTTGAGTGGGACTGGAATATTATGGAACAAATATAGGAGTTGTAGAAGTATCACCATCTTTATGATGTTGACACGGCCCGCCAACCTTATGGGTAATTTGATCCATTCGTCAATATTAGTTTGAATTCTGTCTATTAGAGTACCGTAATTCTCACGTAGAATGACCGTGAAATCCCTGTTGATTTGTATCCCAAGATAGTGGATGGAGCCTACTTGCCACTGCAGGGGATATTTAAGTTGTGGTGCAACCGTACTGTTTGTGATAGGCATCATAAGCGATTTGGACCAACTTATGGTAAGGTCTGACCAACAACCAAAGTCAGGGATATCAGATGGAATGGGGTATAAGTTACTGCTGGGGTCTCTAACAAGATGTAGAATGTCATCAGCATAGAGTGACCCCAGCACTCTGTGCATACCGAATTGAACGGCCATATGCCCGTGCACTTCTCTGAGCACACTAACCAAAAGCGTCAATGTCAGAGAAAAGATTATTGGATTCAGGGGGCAGCCCATCCAGGTCCCATGTTGTATTTCAATTGGGCCAGAAAGGCAATCATTCACACGTATTCGTGCCATTGGTTTGGTATAAAGCAAATTGATCCATTTTATCATTGCTGCGCCGAAACCCATTTTCTTAGACACTGCTATGAGATATGGCCATTCGATAGAGTTGAACGCCTTTTTTGCCAGGATCTTATTATCTATATTTATTAAGGATAGTGGTCTATGTGATCCACAGTCATGTGCAGGTTTCCCAGGTTTAAAAAGAGTAATAAATACTGCTTCCCACACTGTGGGTGGGAGCACACCGTTCTGAAGAGCTTCATTATACATGTCTAGCAAATAAGGGGCAAGGAGTTCACCATATCCTTTATAAAACTATCGAGGTATACTGTTGCTGCCCGCCTCCTTACCAATCCAGTGGAGTAACAATGGTCCCTGAGCCCCCCTAGTGTGAGGGGGCCTGAGCTCCAAGGGGGAGCCCCTCCGGCACAGTGTTCGGGCTGCGGCCCCTGGCCTAAGAGCTCCTGACTGGGTCTGGAGCGAAGCGGCCCCTCCATGTATTTTGCGGGTGGCCCTCAAGTTTCATTACGCTACTGCACTAATCATGAGGTCTCTAATGGTACAGAGCACATCCTCTGTGGTGATTGGGGAGCATAGCAATTCTTGCTCCACCGTTTCCACCTAGGCTAGCATGACCTGCTCTAAGTAGTCTGTGAGACCTTTCTCATCCGCTTGGCACATTGAAGCGTACAGGGTTTGGTAATAAGGTGTGAATTCAGCCAGGATGTCAACCAAGTGGAATTTTTCATCCCCTTCAGCAGTGGTTATTGTAGTAATATAGTCTGATGCCCATTTAGGTTTAATCAACCTAGCCAATGTGTGCCCAGGTCACTCGCCCTCCCTGTAGGTCCGGGCGGCAGCATATTTCCCCATGTATTTGACCTCGCGATCCGCCTCCTCTTGAAATTCCCTCATCTTCAACTGGATCTGCCTAAGCATGTCCGGTTCCAGGGTCATTTCACACCAGGACTCCAACTGTTTCAGGTGGCCCTCTATGCAACCGAGACTATCTCTAATTGATTTGAGGATGCTGTGCCCCATTGATATTCACTCCCCTTGTATCACAGCCTTAAAGTCACCCCATATTGTCCCACGCCCTTGCACTGAGTCCTGGTTGGAATCAAAGTAATTCACTATGGCCTGTCTTATCTCCTCTCTGAACACCATATCTAGAAGCATGGCTGGCTGCAAACGCTATATTCGTTGTGTGCAGTCTGCATTTGGTAAGTGCAAGTTAAGTAGCACTGGTGAATGATCAGATAATATTCTGGGCATATGTTCACCTTCATGCATCCAGCCCAGTATGTCTTTGGTACCTAACCAAGAGTTCAGCCAAGAGGCAGAGCCATGGACCGTCAAATAGAACGTATATACCTACTGAGTGCCAGCACCCGCTCACCATATGTCAACCAAGTCCTGCGTCTGCATTACATTGATCAATGTATGTCCGGGAAGCACATGCTGGGGAGGTCTGATATTTGTGCTATCTAAAGTGTTGTGTAGTCAGAATTAAAGCCCCCCCCCCCCATAGGATAGTGCTGGGCTTGTAGTGTAGTTCCTATTTCCCTAATAGGCTCTGCGCATTGGAATAATATACCCTATGGGCTTGACATAGGACTGAGGTCGGTATGTCCCTATCGAGTATATTAAACTTAATTACTTGTGCCAGCTAGCTCAGAGGCCACTAGAAACTCCTTGAGAACAAGAAGGGAGTAGTTTCTGGCAACCGCATAAACATGACCACTTTGTTTCCCTTTAGAATCGGAACACGTCTCAGAATCGTGGAAACAATAGATAACAGTTTCACTCAGTCAATCGTGCATGCTTAGTTTCCACAGAGTTACACAGAAAGGAAAGACGGGCGTTTCAATAAAGAGGTTTTATTGAACAGTCTTGTTTCTCGTGTAAGAGATATGTGCTGTTATGATCACAAGACAGTATGCAAGATAAATAATGTACAGCGTAAGCAGTAGAAATAAATAATACTGCGCTAGCATTATCTTTTAGCATATATTCACGTACATAAATAACATGAGCTAAAAATGCGAGTACTCATACGATGCGTCTCTAAGCTAGTTCTACCCCAATGTACCTAACCTAGTCTAGGTGTAGGGAAAGGTAAGAAATAGGTGGAGCATTCTCTAGTATGGTATACTAAGAGTATGTTAAGTCTAGTATGCCAAGAGTCCCTCTAGGTTCTAGTCAGCTCCATACCTTGAGAATGAGAGAGGTGGGAATCTCTTGCTGGATCTGGAACTCTAACACCCCGCGAAGGGAGTCAGAACACTGGAAGCTGGATTCTTCTGCGTGCAGGAATGACAGCGTCTTCTCAGTGCGTCAGGCTGGGATACGGGCTCCTCTGAAGTCGAGGTCTCCTCTAACTTGCTTGGGCAAGGGAAGGTATATTTATACCTGATAGGTGCCTTGGAATGTTAGCATTGACGTGAAGTCGGACAGAGGAAGACGTCAGGAATGAACCCTTAAGGTATAACGGTTCATACATAATAGATGAGTTCTTGGAGAAATCAATAGTCCTGTGCTAGGGGAACTCCCGAGAGCTTAAGGGTCTGGTTTCTAAGAACTCGTTAGGGTGGACGGATGTCGGTGACCATGCCTGTATTTGGAGTGCACGGCTAATGCCTAAATAAGGACTGGGATTCTGTGCCTATATACGGGCAATGTGAATTGTGCCTATATAAGGACATGTTTCAGGAAAACCTATATACGGACACCTAAAGCGGAATACAACACCCACTCAACTTCGAATGAACGATAATACTAAATGCTAAACATTAAATTGAGTACCACATGTTGCTAAAAACATTTCTAAAAGCATATTAAAAGAAGTTTAAAAATAAACTGTTGAATGCAATAGGTACTGTACATTTAAAGCATTGTTTTCATTCTAAGCATATTACCGAAATAAATGCAACATGAATGAATAAACAGAAGAATATGCATATGATGAAATGGTTGACAAGTTGTCAAAAAATCAAAGCCATTGCATATCATGGTATTAAATGAAATGTTAGACAAGTAAGGTGACAATGTGTCCCTGGAAGTATTAAAAGAAGTCCGTTTTATAAGACTAGTTCTACTGTAAGCAGATTGTTTTTTGCCATGTCATTTAAAAAAATTTAAAAGGAAAAAGTTCAATTCTGGGAAAAGTTTAAAGTTTTGAAAATATGAAGGCCAAATTTCATTGCTTCCCTGGTACACTGTGAGCCGAATCAAAGTCAGTGTATGGGTCTGGCATCTATTTCCGTAGCCAAAATATCGTCCACCGAAGTTGGTGACATTTGGAACACCTCGTTCAGAAGGTTAATTGCACAGAGATGAGAAACATCGCCTTCAGCCGAAGATGCAATGTTCGCGTCCGTTGTTACCTGTGTGCCTGTTGATCCATCTCGTACCTCAGCAGCTGCAGGAAGCGTCTGTGAGATCTCAATGAATGCCGTCATCAGGATTGGTAGGCTCTGGGGACAACACAGAGCATGGGCCGTTATCGGGTCCAGCAGAGTATCGATATCCGTTGGCATGACTGATGGGAGTGTTAGACAGGTGTCTAGCACGCATTCTTCACCGCAAAGCAGGCAGCGTAGAACAGGTAAGATGCAATCTTGTCAGATTGGTCTGAATGACAGGAACCACGTTGTATTAAGTTCCCGTAGACGAGGCATGCCCAAAAGCTGTACTATTCGCTCACGGCATTTCCGTTCAAGGAGAGCTTTCTCCACATCGCTCGGAGTGATGTTGGCGAATAGGCTTGCCATAGCGTAGTAGGAGGAATAGAAATAGAATTCCTGCAACAAGTGCTAGAATTAACGGCACACCACCAAACACCGAATGTGCGAAGTTTGGGATGATTCCGAGGACAGCCTGGAAAGGTGCTAATAGTCCGGAACAGATGGTCTTAAATACATGTACAATTCCGCTCGTATCAGACATGTTAAAGATACGTCCCGTCATTTCTACGAAATGTATAGGGCAGTTTGTATGAATTAAAGCCTGTATCTCAGCCGAAGTCCTTGCAACTTGTAAATCATAGATTTCTTTGGCCGAGGTCAGAGGCACTGTTTGTTGTATAAGCATGGCTTTCATTCTGCTTAAATTATCAAATCATATAAAAGAGACATTCAACGAAGGCCATAGAGGCAACTCCCTGACTGTGTCTATTGGGGCAAACAATACTTGCATACAGCAAGTGACCCTGGAGTCGACCGTTACCAGATATGGGATGCCTGGCAACATGCCACAGCAACTCTGATCATTCAACATGAGGTAACTCCCATTAGAAAGTTGGCCAAACGTTGGATTAATCACAGTAGCCGGTGTACCCTGCTGGTGGCAGGACAAATTTGCCACAGAACCATTACAAGCCCCGTGTAAAGAAATGTCCTGACAAATTAGTGAACCGCTTAGTGCACTTTCACAGTGTGTACCGCTCAGAAACACTTCACGATCCCCACTCCAACATCTATATGTGTAAGGTAAAGTCCAGGATGTCTTAATGTATTCTTTACCCAACCTTTCATATTTGCCTGCTTGCATTTGTTTGAGGCAATACTGAAACTGAAAAGTAGAGACAGGCATAGTGATTTTGCCATGAATAAGCCATTCTGTAGCTGGTTTTTCTGCCACTGTGAATGGTAATTTTTCCAGTTTTTCAATGCTCAGCACTGTATACTTTGCTCCTCTTTGTGCCAGTTCGATCTGTTTATCAGTTAGATTGTATTCTGCAAACAGAGCCGACGTGTTGATAAAACGCCAAGGCACATAGCCCGCACGCAAAGATTGCAGCGCCCAGCTTAATAACATAATAGAACGTAACTGAGATTGGCCTTGTTGTAACATGGCTAAATCTTGTTCCAGTATGTCAATAGCAGAGGATACAATGTTGTCCAAAGAATAAATTCTGGATGACAAAGTTGTTAACCCGTTGTCGACCACAGTGAGAGTTTTCTCTAAGTTAATACGATCAATTTCACGTATTCGTTCTGCGGCCTCTGCCTGTGAAACCTTCCATGCTTCATTATAAGCAGCATAAATGCCGGCATATATGAAACGTTTTTGACGCGGTTTTCTTGGTCCAAGCAAGAATTCCCTAAGGTCTGCGTCTTCTTTAAGTAAAGATAAGTGTTGTTTCACATCCTTAAGTGTAGATTTATGTAGCCAGTCGAGGCATAATTTTCCTACACTGTATGTTGTTACTACCCCCGGATGCTGTCTTTGGACGTATCGTGGGTCTGGCCTATGAATAGTAAACCCCTGCGTTTTATTCAGGAATCTTTCTTGACAGATGTTTGTGTCTGTGGGCCAGATCAACCATTTTCTCCAATGAGGATTTGTTCTGTTGATTTGTAGTATTGTGTCAACTGTAACCGCTGCCTGTGTATTGTTATTACTGGTAGGTGTTGGTACAGAAGGTGTTTTCATGTCTTTGATCTTGGATAAACCAAGGCAAGACGTTTGTTGCACAGTGTCATTCAAAAACATTATTTGCTGAGGGATGATACAGGCTCTAAACAAAGCTTCTATCCCCTGCACCTGCTAATCTTTAGTACCCCAGACAGATTTTGTGTCTATTGTGTCTTTCCACAAGTCAAAACCATGTCTAGACAGTTGGGCAATAAATGCTGCAGAGTAAATCTGTTTTGTATTAGTTAACATAATTTTCAGTCCTATTTTGTTTACATTTTTATAGTAAAATGTTTCTGGATCAGATGTATTGTATCCTGAAAAATATGGAAACTTTTTAGCAAACGTTTTTGAACTACATTTTGGTGGTGTAGGACAATGCTCCCATTGGTTAAACATAAACACATTTCTAGGTGTTGCAGATTTATGCAACAAATGATGACCATAGTGGTTATAGCAATACAGCTGTTCATAGTCTGATGAACCCTCTAAATATTCATTATTAGAAAATGCAGCAGACCTTTCTAGATCAAACATCATATCATTCACAGTTTCAAAGTCCCAATCATCAGAATAGGTACTGGATGAAATAAAATCACTTAGTGAAATCTTAAATAAATGTGGAATGTTCAAAAGTTCCGTAGGGCCGAAGATATCGAAATCTACTTTGTCCCACACTATACCATCCTGTATAGGAACGGCTGTGATGTTCACTGCTGACAAGTCTCTTGCTTCACGATGGGATGATTTGTGTGGTTTAAAAAGTAAGTTCACATCTTTACTTTCAATGTCCAAATGGATGTATCTGCCATTTATAAGCACGCTCATAGTCATAACCAAAGCTAGCCAAAGCAGAAAGAAAAATATTCCAGAAATAATCCACAGTTCAATCCATGGTGAAACCAGATAAGTCTTTCTCAGGAAATGAAAAAAGTCTTGTACTTGTTGTTTAAAAGTTTTTGATGCTGGCGACGTTTCAGGCTCACTCAGATCCTCAGAAAACGTATCAAAGTTAATGAAATAGCCAGAAGCAGTTCTGTCAATTGTTGGAATTGCATCAGGATTTGTCAAAATTGCTGGAACCAGTTGATCACTTGTTACATTGGTGTAGACAGGTGTATTTGGACGAACTGTTACTTGAGTTTCAAGAGGGATGAGTTCCATAGCATTGTTGCTCAGTCCTTCATCTGTTACTGCTGAATTCTCGATGGTTATCAGTCTTTCAGTCTGAACCTCTTGGATAGTAGCGAGAGGAGTGCGTCTGCTACTAGGTCGGAGTCCACGAGGCCTACTATTTAGTATTGGCCACATACTGTGGTTTGATGAGGTCAATTGACACAAATCTTTTCTCCTTTTTTCCAGCAAGGGGCGGCAGAAGTACTGTTCTTGTTCCGGGTATGGCTAGGACAGGTACTGGTTGTCTGTAAGAAGGTCCAAATTCCTTCTTGTCTGCAATCTTCTCTCTTGCAAAAACAACAGTTGATGGACAGAATGCAGAACAATGTCATACATTCACCCCAGTACAGAGATCTGGGCCTAAATCCATAGTTTTTTTGCTCACCATGCCATTCCAGTTTGAACCCAGCCATATGCAAATCAGTCTTGACCCTGTGCCTCATGGGAACAGTCCAGCCCGAACTGCCAAGCCAGGTCCTCCCTGGCCTGGAAACAAGCATCCTAGGACCGGTTTCGGGGTTTCACCCCTCTTCAGCCAGGATAGCTTGATTCCAGTGGCATGGAGAGCACGGGACCCACGTCTGGGCATACCCGTCCCACTCGGGGTGACAATTGCAAAAACAACAGTTGATGGACAGAATGCAGAACAATGTCATACATTCACCCCAGTACAGAGATCTGGGCCTAAATCCATAGTTTTTTTGCTCACCATGCCATTCCAGTTTGAACCCAGCCATATGCAAATCAGTCTTGACCCTGTGCCTCATGGGAACAGTCCAGCCCGAACTGCCAAGCCAGGTCCTCCCTGGACTGGAAACAAGCATCCTAGGACCGGTTTCGGGGTTTCACCCTCTTCAGCCAGGATAGCTTGATTCCAGTGGCATGGAGAGCACGGGACCCACGTCTGGGCATACCCGTCCCACTCGGGGTGACAATTGCAAAAACAACAGTTGATGGACAGAATGCAGAACAATGTCATACATTCACCCCAGTACAGAGATCTGGGCCTAAATCCATCGTTTTTGTGCTCACCATGCCATTCCAGTTTGAACCCAGCCATATGCAAATCAGTCTTGACCCTGTGCCTCATGGGAACAGGGTCATGTCTGAACTGGGGTGGTGGAGTGAACTAAAGAATGATGATGGATTAAACCCAGATCAGTTGACTGGGGGTGAGTGTTTGATTTGCTCAAGCGCTCCGTCCATCATCCCCTTTGGTATCGCAATCTTCTCTCTGACTAGATCCCCAACTTTTGGAATCCAGACAGGCCTTGCTGGGACTGCCGGTTTTTCCCCAGTGGTGGTTGGCTGCAGGAACACGTTGCTTTGTTTCGATCTTAGTTCATTTAGATCCTGTAAAACAGCCAAACGATCTTTGATATCAAAGGGTTTATTTTCCACCACTGTGCCTTTACATTCGAGATCAGGAACCCACATTCTTGTCCCAAATAGGACCTCATATGGAGTGACCCCCCTAGAGAACTTCTTGGTAAATTATTTAATGAGCGTTGGACCCCATAAAGATGTTTGACCCACCCATCACCCGAACCTAATACCCTAGCTGTTATAGACTGCTTTATGTCCCGGTTTTTCCTTTCCACAACAGAATTTCCCTCAGGATGAAACGGAGAGGAGTACCGCAATGCAATGCCCAGACTGGCCATGGCTTCTTTGTAAGCCCGAGAGCTAAACGCAGGGCCCTGGTCAGAATGTAGCGTGCCTATTGCGTATGTGCCGATAAAGACTCGCAAATCTTTTATAACAGTTCGAGCGTCAGCCGAGCGCTGAGGCCATATCCATAGGAACCTTGACTTAGTATTTGTGGGATTGCATTTGTCCAAAAGGACGCCTGCGCGTAGATAGTCTAATGCTATCTAACAATGGTGTCTGTACTGGGCAGGCTACTTCGTAGCATGGTGTCTGGTGGCGTTCTGCATCACGCTGTACCTTACAGTCTATGCAGTCATTGATGAAGTTGTGAATCTGTGTATTCATTCCAGGCCACCAGTACATCTCTTTTAACGTCAATATTGTTTTAGAGATCCCTTGATGTGACAGACCCTCCCCCAGATGTGCTTCATAAATCAAAGCTGCTCTACGTTCCATGTTTGGAATTACCCTATCCCCCACTCCAGGGATTCGAGCAAAAGGAACGTTGTTCGCATCAATTACATAAGAGTACTTGAGTGGAAACCTTTTCGGTAACGCTGCACCACTGCCTTTGCTCGTAGCATTGACAGCCAACAATATCTCACTGTCTATTCTCGTTTTTGAACGAGTGATCGCAGCTACGGAAGCCGTCTGAACAGCCCCATTTGCGGCTTCGTCAGCCAATGAATTCCCTGCAACGTGAACGCCATCACGTTGATGACTCAGCGTGTGTATCACGTGAGCCTTTGGTAGTTCATTTTTTAACTGAACTACTTGTTCCTAAAGCGTTTTATGCTTTATTGTGCCACCTTTTGCATCTTTGAACACATTTTCAAGCCAATTTTGTATATATTCATTATACGACTGCACACAGTAGAAAGAATCGCACACTATTAGTGTGGGGAATTCGCGATCTGTACTTTCAAGTGCCAGTTTGAATGCTTGTAGTTCAGCTCGCTGAGCTGTACAATCTCCTAGAGATTGAGTTTTAGTGACCATTGGTCTGAAGTTACCATCGCGCATGCGACCTTTAACGATTGCGCACGCTGCACTGTAAGCTTGCTTACTCCCTGTAGAGGGTTGTGCAGATCCGTCAGTGTAAATTATGAATTTGTACTGATCGAGAGGCATAATTTCAGTGGGCAGAGGACATTCATGTTCATATTGCAGGAACGCTTGTGTTTTTAAATCAGGATCAAAAACATATTCAACATCTGTTGCAGCAAGAGAATTAACCCATTGTATCCATCTAGGATGTAATGCTTTAGCATTTGGAATGCTCGCTTTAGTTACCGCCTCTAAAGCCGGTACTGGGGTTACGACAATAATGCGTTTCCCTTGGGCTAGAGCTCTTTCTTTTGCTACAGCGGTTTGAACTGTTGTCAGTATTTTTCAGTTGAAGTGAAGCGCATTTCTGCTTGTGTATACAAATGTGATTTGTATGCTATTGGTACTTTTTCACCCTCATTAAATGTTAAGTAGGTGAATCCGCATTGACCCGAAATTATTCGGATCACTAAATTGCGTTGACTTACGCGTGTTTGTAAGTGATTTGTTGCTAACATGTTAGCTTGGAGTGAACGCAAGATTTCTGTGTGTTCATGTGTCCAATTTTTGATTGAAAAATCAGGTTTGATTAATGCGTAGAGAGGTTTAACCCTTTCTGCGTAATTTAGAACGTAAGTTCTTCCAAAATTTAGGAAACCCAAGATGGATTGTAAGTTTTTCAGCGTTTTTGGAGGTTGGAGCAGCGCACACCTTTCTAAAAAGTTGGCTGCCAAGCTCTTGCCTTCACTTGAAAGCTCATATCCTAGAAAAAGGACATTGAGATGGGCAATTCTGGATTTTTTAAAGGTGAACTTATAGCCCTCAGAGGCGAAGCCCAATATAATGGTGCTCACCCTGTTCAAGTGCCTATCCAGGTCATCGTCTGTCAGATAGATGTCATCGACATATGACAATGCCTCATTATCATAAATTTGTAGTAACTCTGTTACCCTCGCTGAGAATAACCCCGGGCTGTTCTTGAACCCTGGTGGGAGTCGACAAAATTGACGCTGGGTCCCCATTATTGAGAAAGCTGTTAAGTACCTGCTTTCAGGTGCTATGTTTTGACAAAAGAAACCATTTGAGATGTCCAATGTGGTTTTATATTTTTTACGCACAATGTTATTCATTAATGCTGTACTATGTGCATTTTGCACTGCAAATGTTTTTGAACAAGTGTTTAAGTGTCTGTAATCCAAAACTAGACGATATGTATTGTCTGGTTTGGAGACAGGAAACAAAGGATTGTTCATTGAGGAGGTGCATGTTTCAATCACCCCTTGGTATTCAAGTTGATCTAAGATCTCCCTGACCTGTTTTTTAGCTTCTTGCTTTATTGGGTACTGCCTTTGTGCAATAGGTTCATTTTTTAAATGTATTTTATGGTGAGGTGAGTCCTCATCCCATCCTACATGATTTTTGTATAATGCTGGGGCCTGGGCAACTGCCCATTTCCTGGCATAAGTATATTTTAGGTGAATTGGAATATGGTTGGAGAAGGCAGGCATAATAATGTCCTAACCATGTGGGCACTCCCTAACAAATTGTGGTGGCCAGTCTTTTTCTGCTAGAAGTATATCATAACCCCTTGAAAGTTTTTCCCAAAAGAGCGTTTTCACCTTTCTTGGTATGTCTCCCTCCATTCGGAGTGTTATTTCATATAACTTTTCTGGAGTACTAACCCTGGTGTCTACAGTCTCAACTGTGATGTACTCATTCAAGTCCACTATCTCCAGAAGTTCCTTCAGGTTCTGGTGATCTATTGTGACTTCTGCCGCACTGTCCAGCATTGTCTGAGCCCATTCTCCGTTCTTGAGCTGTGTTCTCAGTATCCTCGGCATGTCTGATCTTCAGACCTGCTACCTTATTTTTTGAGAATTGAGGTTTTGATTTATTTTTCGGAACGTGTTTGTCGTCTTTCGATTTCACGCGTTCTTCTCTATGTTCTGACCGTCCTCTTCATTCCGATGTCTGTGACGATATCTGAAAGGTACGAAAGGAACGTGTATCAGTATCTTGATACCTGTCAAGCTTTTTTAAATTATCCCTATTCCTGAGGTTATACCTCCTTTCAGAGGGCTCCTTTTGAGGAGACCTACCTCGGGATTGAGAACGTTTCTCGTTTGAATTTTGTTTGTTAGCTTCCCACTTCTTTTTAGAAGATGTAGGAGTTTGTTTAATAGAGTCCTTCTCAGGACTTTCAGATAGTTTTGGCTTCAATGGTCTCCCACCCAAACTATCTCTGCCTAATTCTGCATAAGATTGTTCTATTATTCTGGGTAGTTCTGTTTGATGTTCTGTTACATCAAATTCCCTTAATCGTTGGCGGATCGCCACTGCTGCTGCCTCTCCTTTAATATTAGATAATATTATTGTTGAGACCTGGTCGAAATTTTTCAGTAATTTCATACCTAGATTCAGAGCAGGCTCTGCCCCGTATTCGTTTTGAATTTGTTTCAGGACATCTGGTATTACTGCAATTGACGGAACACCATGTGTTTTAGTATAGATGGCAGCAAAGACTGAGCCCCAAGTGGTGCAGTCTTCCATTTGTGGTGTGATTCCCATTGGTAAACAGATTGTTAGGATTCTGTGTTTCTCATAAGGGCTAGTATTAGGAAATACTGCTTCGATTTGAGTAATTTTTTGAGCTATCCAGAATGGAATTTGCTCACGTTTTGTGGGCATTTTACCCATGACTGCTTATAAAGTCTGTGGTGTAATTTTTAGTGTATTCCCCTGTTGAGGGGTTTGATCTGGAATGGTCAATGGTGGTTGGACTGTGAAAGTCTGCATGACATATTGGACCAATTGTCTGTAAATTTTTATTAACTCTTGTAGTTGAGTAAGTAATTCCTCGTCTGACATCTCTTCAATATCAGGATGAGGTGTGTAGCCGGCTAGAATCGGCCATGTTGCTCCTGGTCTACCTAGTGGACCGAGTCTGGTAATGTTTTTGTGATGTTTTAGGGCGCCTTTAAACCAGAGCTGATGCTCCTGGTATGTTAGTGGAATTTCAATATCCTCGAAAGGAATATATTCCTCTGGTGGTTCATCTTCTTTGTAGAAGTGAAACAGTTTTGTTACTGAATTTGATTCAGGGAATATTATCCATGAATAGAATACCTCTGTCTGAAAAGATTCGTGTGCCTCTATCACGAAAACTGCTCTACCGCCTCTTGGTGGTAGGCCGTGTTTTATAAGTTTTAGAGTGATGGCTCTTCTTAAGTTTGGATGGATGTCTATAACACCCTCCTCGGTTTCATTTAAACCTGTAAAGTTAAAAACTGCTATGACTGGGTCAGCCGCAGCTACACCGTTCCCGGTGTTATTGTCCCCGTGTATGGACATTTGTTTTTTGAAAAATGTAGAACAAGTTTCAAGGAAACAAAAGATAAGGTGCACAATATTTTGGAACACTGTATCCTTCAACGTTGAACAAACCAAGCAACTAATATATAGGGTTTTTTGTCCTATTTAGTTTTGGCGGATATTTAACCCTACCCACTCCAGACGTCTTATGGAGTATGTGAGTAGGGGTCTCTGGGAAAAGCACGACTGAGTTACTCAGTATCTAGCGTTAAATTACTGCCTTACCAAACATTTGGGCGCCATGTAGTGTAGTTCCTATTTCCCTAATAGGCTCTGCGCATTGGAATAATATACCCTATAGGCTTGACATAGGACTGAGGTCGGTATGTCCCTATCGAGTATATTAAACTTAATTACTTGTGCCAGCATGCTCAGAGGCCACTAGAAACTACTTGAGAACAAGAAGGGAGTAGTTTCTGGCAACCGCATAAACATGACCACTTTGTTTCCCTTTATAATCGGAACACATCTCAGAATCGTGGAAACAATAGATAACAGTTTCCCTCAGTCAATCGTGCATGCTTAGTTTCCGCAGAGTTACACAGAAAGGAAAGACGGGCGTTTCAATAAAGAGGTTTTATTGAACAGTCTTGTTTCTCGTGTAAGAGATATGTGCTGTTATGATCACAAGACAGTATGCAAGATAAATAATGTACAGCGTAAGCAGTAGAAATAAATAATACTGCGCTAGCATTATCTTTTAGCATATATTTACGCACATAAATAACATGAGCTAAAAATGCGAGTACTCATACGATGCGTCTCTAAGCTAGTTCTACCCCAATGTACCTAACCTAGTCTAGGTGTAGGGAAAGGTAAGAAGTAGGTGGAGTATTCTCTAGTATGGTATACTAAGAGTATGTTAAGTCTAGTATGCCAAGAGTCCCTCTAGGTTCTAGTCAGCTCCATACCTTGAGAATGAGAGAGGTGGGAATCTCTTGCCGGATCTGGAACTCTAACACCCCGCGAAGGGAGTCAGAACACTGGAAGCTGGATTCTTCTGCGTGCAGGAATGACAGCGTCTTCTCAGTGCGTCAGGCTGGGATACGGGCTCCTCTGAAGTCGAGGTCTCCTCTAACTTGCTTGGGCAAGGGAAGGTATATTTATACCTGATAGGTGCCTTGGAATGTTAGCATTGACGTGAAGTCGGACAGAGGAAGACGTCAGGAATGAACCCTTAAGGTATAACGGTTCATACATAATAGATGAGCTCTTGGAGAAATCAATAGTCCTGTGCTAGGGGAACTCCCGAGAGCTTAAGGGTCTGGTTTCTAAGAACTCGTTGTAACGTTAGGGTGGACGGATGTCGGTGACCATGCCTGTATTTGGAGTGCACAGCTAATGCCTAAATAAGGACTGGGATTCTGTGCCTATATAAGGGCAATGCGAATTGTGCCTATATAAGGACATGTTTCAGGAAAACCTATATACGGACACCTAAAGCGGAATACAACAGGCTGGAGGCGGCTATAACCTGCTATGACCATGCAAAAGAAATTCGGGTCATCATGATTGGGCCCATAGGTATTAATATTGGTGAGATTTGTATGATGTAGGATACCCTGAATGATCAAATAACGCCCCTTTGGATCAGCCTCCGCCTGGGTAGGGCAGAAGTGCTGGGTAAGACTAATTAATATGGCAACCCCTCTAGAATAGGTTGAATATGTAGCGAAGATACAAAAAATTCTGGTGATCAGTCGAATAAATTATCCCAAACGTCGTCAATTTCTCCCGCGTCCAGAGTCGTGGTCCGGTTCACGACTCTGGACGTGGGACACGAGAGAAAGTACACAGCGTACTCGCACAGATACTCGGATATGGGGTTTCAATATTGACGACGTTTGGGATAATTTATTCGACCGATCACCAGAATTGTTTGAATATGAACATAAGGGACCACATTATATGATAAGCACAGTAAAGCCCTGAACTATTCAAATTCACTCAAAACCACAGGACAAGCCGAGTCGGAAATAGAACCGGCGGAGAGGAGTTGTACACTAGAAGTTTTGAAGCCTGACAGCCCTGAAGAAGTCGTGGGGTACACCCCTAGCGACAAAACACGTGTTGGCTGGACATTGCGGATTAAAAAAGAAAAAAAGGAAAAAATCATACGGATTACTCTTTCATTGTGTTGTGTATACTGTTTGATTAAGAAAAGTTCATGATTGATTAGAGCGTGTGCAGAGGATCGAATCTGCTACCCCTTAGAGATGTAAGAGCGCATGTACTACTTTCAGCTATGCGACTGGATCTTGGCACAAGAGAATACGCTTGCATCTGTTATTGATCTTATCCCCAAGGAAAAGGTTTTTGTCACTTATACCACAACATAATGTATAATATCCAAAATATATGGAACACTTACAGATGCCGGTCTATATAGTCTCTGGGTTTATATGAAAAGGTGACAACCTGTTCTGGGTAAAGGTATTCCTCTTCGATTGTGGCAGAAGCTATGGGATGATATCTACCCTTTGAATAGAAGTGTTCAAAACAGGGAATCGATCTACAAACATGTTATTGTGGTATGTTACCCCTATAAAAACAAACATAATGTTTGGAAACATAGAAGAACATTTCCAGTACTACAGACCGTCTGGAAGGAAATACAAAATTATGTAAAGGGCATTTCAGGCTTTCCACTGTATCCTGATCCAGCAATGATAAACCTCGGCCTAAAACCAATCGAGATCCAAGGGTTGTCCAGAGACAACTGGAGGCTTGAAACAACCATGACACTGCCAGCGAAACACATGGTAGCTCTGAAGTGGAAAAGCAAAGCCATACTGACTATTCAGGAATAGTCATATACATTTTGGTCATTGCTGGTAATGGAAAAAACTGACCTGTGACCTATGTGATCATGCGGGGAAATGTGAAAAAACATGGAAACCATTACTTGATTATTTGTCTGGGGGATCAGCATCAGCAGTCTTAGACGACTGAAATTGCCCACTGGATGCAGACCAACTGTCTATAGCTGAATATCGACAACACCGAAATTGTGATCTTCGGGAAGAGCACGTCACAGTAGAACTCCACCAGGTGGCCAACAGAGTTAGGACCAACACCCACCCCCACCACCCAAGAACCTCATGATCATCATTGACTGCAAACTCGACATGACTGCTCAAGTAACTGCCGTCACTGCCTCATGCTTCCTTATCCTGAAGATGCAGAGGTACATTTTCAAATGCCTCCCAAACAGCACTCAGAAAACCGTCACGCACGCCCTGGTTACAAATAAGCTGGACTATGGGAACAACCTCAGTTGCCTAGATTAACAAAAAACTCACCAGAAGACTGCAGACCATTCAGGACTCGGCGGCCATAATCACTCTCAACCTCCCATGCTGCAATCACATGACACCACACCTGAAGGAACTCCACTGACTCTCCAATCACAAATGAGCACAATTCAAACTCCTCACCCACATTTTCAAGGCACTACAAAACACTGGACCAGTTTACCTCAACAATCGCATCAGTTTTCACAAACCTTCTAGACACCTCGTCTGAACTCCTACTTACACAAATCCCAGACATACAGAAAACCAGATATGGGGGTACAGTCTTCTACATCACTCCTAAAGCATCAAACAACCTGCCTCTACACATAAGAGCCTCCTCAACACTTCTTGAATTCTGCAAGAAGCTGAAGACCTGGCTTTTCAAGTAGTCCCATTAGGCCCTAGGTGTGGGTAAGCTCACCACCTGCTCAGCGCCAAGATACCATCCCCGGTGATAGTGCAACTTACAAATCTCCATCCCATGACATACCAGTTAGAGGCTTAAGGTGTGATACTGATTATGCTCCTAGCAGGACCCAGTTACAGTCCCTAGAATAATCACAAGGTAGAGTTGGAGAGGATGGTAGAGGAGGGTCGTAATTAAGGGAATTGCCAAGTGGAAATCCAAGTCTGTAACAAATGTGATGATTGTCCATGGCATATGTTTGTATTGTGTTAAAAGTCAATAAAATTCCTTTGGGGAAAAAAAACAAGCCTAAACCAGTGTTATCCATAGTGGACTATGTACAAACCAGGCTTTCTACAAAGAGATAAACACATAGTAACTGGGTCATATCTCCCAGTTTTGCAGAAGTACTATAGTACATAGCGATGAAAAGTCATTATGTGATTGGCTAATGATTGCCTTTTACAAAAGTTAAAGGCACTCATGTTGTTTTTAGGTACACTTTGGGCCTGATTTAGATCTTGGCGGACGGGTTACTCCATCACAACGGTGACGGATATCCTGTCCGCCGAAATATAAATCCCATTGTATTCTATGGGATTAATATTTCGGCAGACAGGATATCCATCACCATTGTGACAGAGTAACCCATCCGCCAAGAGCTAAATCAGTCCTGTTGTCTGTGTTCTGCGTTCTGCCCTTAGATGTAAGTAATTATTAGGTTTGATAGTTTCCCCCTACCTATTATCACTTTAGTAAAGTGGTAATGTATAGGGAAAAAAATTATAAGTTTCTATATATTTTGTAAAATTGTATTGAATGCCGCGGTACTGCATAGGGAGTACCGCGGTGCCCAAAATAAAAAATGAATAAAAAAATGTTAAAAATAAAAGATACAATGTAGTACTCTATATTTTACAAATATAGTGTACTAGAGTGTATTTTCCATTTTCTACCTAGATCTAAGACCTTAACACAGATCACAACGAAATGCAGACAAAATGTGCTGAAAATGACATGGCTGTCTTTTACGTTTGGTAAACACAATCATTAGCCAATCACATACTGCCTTATCATGCGCATGTACCATGGTATACCGTGAGCTTACAGTGATATACCGTGGTACAATATATAACTAAGTATTTAAAACATTATAACTTTAACACTACTAACACTATTTACACATACTACCAAAAATTACCATTTATACCAAATAATCTATTTTCCTGCCACATTACATTGACATCCGTTGACAAACTTTCATGCTGCGTCTGTTTCAATTACCACACTACACTGTATTCCACTCCACTTCACGCCACTCCACTCTATGCTATTGCACTCTAGGCCACTCACTCCACTCAACATCACTCACTCCACTCTACGTCACTCCACTGGAATCTACTGTATGCCACTCCACTCCACTCCATGCCACTCCACTCCACACCACTACACTATACACTATTACAGTGTATGCCACTGCATTTCATGACACTTCAGTGTGCACAACTACACTGTACACCCTTCCGCTCTACGCTACTCCACTGTACGCAACTTCACTCTATGACACTACACTCTATGCTATTCCACTCTATGCCACTCCACTGTATGCCACTTCCGTGTCACCACTGCACTAAACGCTATTCCTCTGCATGCCACTGCACTTTTTTCCACTCCACTCTATGCCACTCCACTCTACGCCACTCCACTCTGTGCTCAAGTCTATGCCACTGCAGTGTATGCCACTCCAGTATACGCCACTCCACTCTACTACAATCCACTGTATGGTGTTACAGTGTACATTTTATGCCACTCCAATCTACATCACTACACTGTACGCCAGTAACACTCAACATTATTGCTCTCTATACCACTTCACTGTACGCTACTCCACTGTGCGCCACTCCACTTTATGCCACTCCACTTTAGGCCACTAAAATGTCAACTGTTCCACTGTATGCCACTCCACTCTACAATACTCCACTGTACGCCACTGCACAGTATGCTATTACACTTTACGCCACTACAGTCTACCTCTCTTCACTGTAACCTTCTACACTCTACAACACTCCACTCTATGCCACTACACTGTACTTCACTCTTTTCGACGCCACTCTACTGTGCGCTACTTCAATGTACGCCACTCCACTCTATGCTATTCCACTCTATGCCATTCCACTCTACGCCACTCCACTCTAAACCCTCTCCAGTGTACACTATTCAACTGTATTCCACTCCAGTGTACGCAACTCCAATCTACGCCACTCCACTCTACGCTATTCTACTGTATGCCACACCACTATACTTCACTCTATGCCAGTCCACTATACAACACTGCACTGTATGCCACTCCACTCTTACACACTCCACTGTATGCCACTGCACTGTACACCATTACACTGTACGCGAATCCACTCTACATTATTGCACTGTACGCAATTCCACTGTATGGCACTCCACTCTGTGCTCTTCCATGCTATTCCACTCTATGCCCCTCCACTGTACGCCAGTCCTCTGTACGCCACTCTACTACATGGTATTCCACTGTATGCCACTACACTGTACGTCACTCCACTCTATGCCCCTTCACTCTACGTCACTCCACTCTATGCCACTCCAGTCTACGCTACTGCACTCTACACTACTCCACTGTACACTATTCCACTGTATGCACCTCCACTCTCCTCAATACACTCTATGTTCTTCCACTCTACACCACTCCATGCCACTCCACTGTACCCCACTCTTCTATACACTATTCCACTCTACCCACTACACTCAATTAAATGCCTCTCTAGGAGATTCCACTCAATGCTATTGTACTGTATGCCACTACACTGTATCTCACTCCAATGTTCGCCACTTTACTCTATACTACTCCAATCTACGCTACTCCTACTCCACGCTACTCCAGTCTACCACACCACACTACACTGTACATCACTCCACCCTTCGCAACTCCACTGTACGTTATTCTACTGATGCCACTCCACTCTACACCACTCCCTTCTACAAAACTCTACTCTATGCTATTCCACTTTATGCCACTCCACTGTACCACACTTCACTGTACAACACTCCACTCTACGTCACTCCACTCTACACAACTCCACTGCTCGTTATTCCATTGTACGCCACTCTACTGTATCACATTTTAACCCTACTCCACTCCACAACACTATACTTATTTTAATGGGAAGTACTATTATATTACCATATCTAAAGCCAACCACCGACGCGCCGGGCAAAAAGCAAAGCGAGGCATGGCTAGAGGGTTGGCGCATGCCCTTTGGCTGTGCGCAACAAGAGGTTGGCCACAGGGCCTGCAGCTAACCCCTCACAGGAAAGCAACCCCCTGCCACACACAGCCTTCGGCAGCGTGCGATTGGCCACAGGGCCTGGCCCATGGTCAGGCCCTGCAAATGACCGTCCACAGGCATCCAACCCTTGTCATGCACAGCCTTTGGCCATGTGGCGCGGGGTTGTCCACAGTGTCCAACCTCCCACAAGTAGCCAGATTCCTGCTGAGGGAGGGGATCGTGCAGCCCCCTGTTCCCAAGCCACTATTGGCACTGGGGACCCCATCCTCCAGGGCCAAAAACATTTATATTAGGGGAGGGGGCAGACTGCCTTCCACCCCAAGCCTGAATAGGACCCGGGGACCCCATCCTCCAGGGCCTTAAGACGGCCAGGGGACCCCATTCCTCAGGGCCAAAAACACTTCTTATATGGGACGGGCATGTGGCCCCTTTTGCTGACCCGAAATGGAGTCCGGGGACCCCATCCCCTGGGGCCATACATTAATTATAGGGGACGAGGGTGCGCGACCCCCCACCCTGAGCCTTAAGAGGCCTTGGGGCCCCATCCGCTAGGGCCAAACATATTTATATTAAAGGAGTGGGGCCACACCCCCCTCAGACCCCATCCCCCCAGGGTCATTAATTAATTATAGGGTAGCAGGTGTGTCATACCCGTCCCCGTGTCTTAAGAGGCCCCGGGGACCTCATCCCCTGGGGTCCAAAAGAGTTATCTTTCGGGGAGTGGATGCATGGCCCAACCACTAATAATAGGGCAGGGGGTGTGTGGGTCCCCTCCCCAAGCCTCAAGAGGCCGGGGGACCCCATCACACAGGGCCAACCACTAATAAAAAAGGAGGGGCCATTCGGACCCCCTCCCTGAGCCTTTTTAGGCCCCAGGGACCCCCTCCCCTGGGGCCTTATTGTATTATTAAGGGGAGGGTCATTAGGCCCCCTCACCAAGCCTTATTAGGACCCAAGGACCCCATCCCCAGGGGCCAATGCATTAGAAAAGGGAAGGAGGCAAAGCGTAGAAGAGCATTTTTAAATCTCCCACCGTCTGGAAGCAGACTTGCCTTCCCTGCCCGTGCTGCTGCAGGCAGGGAAGGCATACTTGCTACTGTCCGGCGGGAGATTTGAAAATGCTCCTGCCAGGTGGTTGCACAGTTATGTTTCCCTGCCCATGCTAGTGCAAGCAGAGAAACTACTCTGTCCCAGAAGTGAGCTCCCTGTGACAGTGTAACTGAGCTGGCCTTTGTGGATGGGGTCCCAGGGGCCTTTTAAGGCTCAGGGAGGGGACTGCGGGGCCCCCCTCCCTCTAAAGTTTATTTCAGCCTCTCGTGCCCTAAGTTAACGATAACTCGTGCCCCTGCCGTGCACAGTTTTCTCATCAATAATTTAACTGAAAATATTGCAGTGATATTATCAATGATGTCATAGAAGATGTCATGAGTGATGTAATATGTGGGGGTAGTTAGCAGTGCATGGCTAGGGCGCAAGTTATAGTTACCTTAGGGCACGAGCTATAGTTACTTGAGATCATTTTAACTATAACTGCTGAATTAATATGGTTTTGTGTGTGTAAAATCTGAACCTAACTAAAACGTCCCTGTAACCTTTGCTCTTTTTCAGTGAATTTCTACGGATTTTGAATGCTATTTCCTATCTATAGCGTCCCTGTAACCGTTTTTTTTTCCAGTGAATTTCTACAGTTCTACTGGGAATAACAAAGCGCAATGCACCATGTAAGAATCTCAACAAATTCTTGGACCTGGCATTGGCGCAGGCAAAGCACAGAATAGCCTTGTCCTGGAAGTCCCAGGCCGGTCCTAGCATCTAATTATGGCTTCAGGATCTTCGTAGAGCACTCATCGCAGAACACGAGACACATTTATCGAACGCATCTAGACTCCCCTCGCGTACCAACCCTGCACAATGGCAAGAATACTTGATCGCCATTGAAACTAAGCTGCACACAATTAACCCATCTACATCATAGAACACACCCTCGCCCTGTGCTTTCATTATAAGTAGACGTGAAATTACTATGCATACCGTATATCTTCATCGATTACATATCTTTGTCCGGTGATGGTTGGGTAGGTAATGCATGCGCGCACACACAGTCTATGAGGTTCCCTCCTACCTGGCACTCCCTATCTCCGCACCTGTCCATGTACACCTGACGACACGTACCCTGATCTTAATCCCGAATACAAGACAATCGAGTTTGGAAAATCTTACGTACTTAGTGGCTCTACTGTTGGATATTGAAAGTTTTGTACTTGAGTCACAAACTGTCAATACTGGTTCAAAATTACTGTTTTTGAGTTAAAGTGTGGCCCTCCACCACAGCTGTTTCTGTAACCGGTGCTGTAATATCATGCATAATATATTGGACAAAAGCTTTCTTGTATACCTGTTGAAAATTAATAAAGATCACTTGAGAAAAAAAACTATAACATCCCTGTAACCTACAGACAATACATTTACACTCATAGGACGTATCTTACCCCTAATAGGATTCAGACTATCTACGGCGGGGAGCCTAGAGGCTGCCCTCGCTGCGCAACACTGCAACCTGACTTTGGAAACATGACATGGGGATGCCCTGGGCTTGCAAGATTCTGGACGGGGGGTGTAATTTTGCAACTCAATAAGACCATGTCTAGGTCACTCACTAATATGCCTCCAGTTTTTTATTGGGCCTCTTCCGTAGGCCGGGACATAAGATGGTGAGGAACAGATTTGTGAAATTGGCCCTAGTCCTGACCAAACGACGAGTGGCAATGGCTTGGAAATCACCCAGGGGACCTAACGTGGAAACTTGGGTGACCGATGTCACGTGCTGGGCACCGGCTGAGGAAAGAGTGCTGCACATGGAGGATCAAGGGGTGTCTGATGCAGACCTATTGCACCGCATTGGAGGGAACTGGTTGATGAATGGGAAACCCCTGGGGCTAGAGTTGACTCAACAGGGGGCAGACTGGAAGGTCAAGTCCTGGCCGTGAAGATGAGCCGGAGACTGATAGGAACGAGGGTGCACAGCCCCTGGAACCATAGGCAAGATGTTCCATGCGATGAAGGGTGTTCTGGATGGTCTGCCCTGGAGCTAACGTGCCTACATTTTTCCTTCTCTCCATGCATGCCTTCTCCACTCCCCCGTTCAACCCCGCAGAGGCTGTCACCCTCTTCACTTTTTTGCAGCAGATATTGCTTACACACTTTATGATGAGACTTAGGCATGCATGGGCACGGTTCTAGTTTGCAGCTAAAATGTTTATTATTATCTTATAATTATCTTATGGCATCTAGACTAAAGCACAACCATAAACCCATCCCTTGTGGGAGATCGTTTGCTCCTGTTGTAACAATGAGCCCTATAGCGTAGGCTAATAAATGTAAACTAGGATACTGGTTAAGTGGTAATATTGTACTGTATCACTGTAATCTTGTGCTATATTGCTGTAATCATTGAAATGCCAATATACAAAAGTGTTAATAATTATAACGTCCCTGTAGCCTGGGTATATGAGTGGTTGTTGGTGTGTAAATGGGTGTTTGAATGTGTGGTGGGTGTGTCCGTGAGTGTTTGACTGGCATAGTGGGTCTGTGAGTGGGTGTGTGAGTGGTTGTGTTGGTCTGTGAATGGGTGTGTGAGTGGTTCTCTGGGTCTCTGATTGGGTGTATCAGTGACTGTATGGGTGTGAGAGTGGATGTGTGAGTGGCTGTATGGATGTGTGACTGGGTGTGTAAATGGGTGTGTGAAAGATTTCTGGGTCTCTGACTAGGTGTGTGAGTGACTGTGTGGTAATGTGATTGAGTGTGTGAGTGGTTCTCTGAGTTTCTGATTGGATGTATCAGTGACTGTATCTGTGTGTGAGAGGGTGTGGGAGTAGATGTATGGATGTGTGAATTGGTGGGTGAGTGTCTCTATGGGTGTGTGAGTGGTGTTCTTGGTCTCAGAGTTGATGTGTGAGTGGCTATATGGGTGTGTGAGTGGCAGTGCAGGTGTGTAAGTGTGTTAGACATGAGAAGTGGCAGGGTCACATGCGCAAACTCATTTAGGTTTGACCCTTTCGGTAAAAGCTAATCTCCAACTGGTGCTCCAAAGGAAACAGGCTGCCACTTAATGCCCAAAAATCCGGACTGGATGACCAGTCCTATATACAGTTAAACACAACTTCCTTGAGCAGCAACACATATAGTAATACAAATTGTCCAAGTGTTCTTTTTGATTCCAATCAGGTTTATTTCTTCATACGTTCTTCTACTCGACAAATCTTCAACATCAGATATAGTTGATATAGCCAACACGTGTTTCGTCAGATCACGATGTCATCACATCACTGACTTCATCAGGGCTATAATAAACAAACAACAACATCTAAGGTCCTATTGGTAATTCATCTCATTCCATCACCAAAACACCCTGGTGAATAAGAGCACTTAATTATCATAATAAAAAATAGTGTGGAATATATTTCAAACTCGAAAGAGGGGCATCCTCCATGTTAATTAATCACAAGTCTCTTAATAGAATTAAATATTAGGTGTGAACAGAAGAAACAAGTTTGTGAACATAAAGTAAGCAGTTACGTAAAGCAGAGAGGCTTTCTTTAAATATTTGGATTTTCGACCTGACATGCAAATCAATACAAATGTGTTTCATCATAGCAGACACCAGTGTAGCCATGAGAGTGCCAGTACAAATACTACTGGTTCAATAGTAAGGCTCACCTTCTCTAAATCAACATTCAAAATTCTCTGATTATACAGCTTCCGCAAGTTCTCTTGTATGTTTCATCAAATTGTTGGGTAAAAACCGTGTCCAATTGCCTATAGATATTAAGTATTCATTGTAAAACCCAATTATTCAAATTATCATTATCGTCATAATCTGTATTTCTGTTTTCACACACTATTTATCTACACGTGCCATTTACGATCTCGAACATGCCGTGAGAATCTAAGCCGAACTGTTATTATATAACTAGTTGTCAGGAGGGAGTATTGTAAATGCCACTCCATTGTTATAAAATCTACCATACTCGGTATTGTTATTAAAAGCACAGTCACTGCTCAATTGTTTTTATATTAATGACACGTTTATCCTGAAAAGCGGCATGTGGTTTTGCAGAAACTATCATACCCGGTAATATTCATAACGCTGCATTCACTAATGTGTAACCATTATATTATTAACGCATTTACTCCCGTACGGCGGCATGAATATTAAAAATAGCCCAACCATTCTATGGTTCTTTCTTTAGTTATATTAGCTAGCTCAAAGCTACTTTCTTATTATTAGACGCGTACCTCATGAGGCGGAGAGTGCTCCTTGTACAAATCCTGACGGCGTGGTGGACGAGCGCCAACTTGATTCTCGCTTATATAGCGAACAAGTTGATATTGCTAAACTGTATCACACTCAAAAGAGTTTTTTTATATATATATCTTCCTCAATAATCCATATATTTGGTACCTTTACATTTAATTATCTGTTCCAAATCAAAAAAAATTATATGATTTGGACATTTATATAACTAAATCGAAAAACACTTACCAAATATGGCCGCCAACAACCTCTTATTGTTAGTTGTAGGTTTTACCAAAATGGCGCTTAAATTTTCCGGATATAATAGATCGCAAAAGTATCAATGTGCACATATCCGAAACCTATAAAAAACGATCAAACGAACTGAATAGCAGTTTAGATTGCTGGCAAAAGAAGTAAAAAACCAAACGACCGTGTACTCATAGTATTATAACAGCGAACTTTTCCGAAAGCTATGCCTACGTAATATGGCCGCCATTAGCCTTCATCTCCTATAGTCATAGTAAATCTACAAAATTTACCATCATAATAACTGAAAAAGAATAATTTCTTTAAAATAATTTTAAAACCCTTGGCTGAAAAATTCCAAGGTTGTATATTAATTTCTCTCTTAAATGTTTTTATATAATATTCGCGTTGCAGTTTCTATTATAGGGTGTGAATGATATATACATATATCAGTGTGGTCAATAATCATATTTGGCAGAGCCTAAAATTTAAAAAGCCTATCCAGAGCAGATGCACTACCTCCTCTCATGGCCACTTCATTGTCATCCACGAAAAGGCACAATTACATTTCAGAAGGACGTCTCCCATTAGATCTCATGTAAAGACAATTCACATCAAATGTTTCATAAACAAACTGGTACATTATAGAAATATGAATCTGAACTTTCCGTTAACCCACACTATAAACCATCTTTCACTTCCAAAAGTGCAAATGAATGATATATTGGTCTCTAATCATGTATATCAAAATCCTGGTTAAATTGCATCATCATAAAAAGTACTGCATCTCATGATCAATATTCAGCCCTAGTTCTACCGATCTCATGATCATAATCCATCGTGCTTCACTCTGTCGTAACAGGAGCTCTCTATTGCCACCCCTAGGGTTACTTGGTACAATTTGTAGACCATGATAACGAAATTGTAAATGTTTCCCTTGTGCTGTACATTCACACATATGTTGCGCAATCGGATATCTCATATCCCTCTGTTTAATCGCTCTGAAGTGTTCCTTAATCCTTTCTTTCACTGGTCTTATGGTACTTCCTATGTAAATCCTGCCACAATTACATATAAGTACATATACAACATAACGTGTAGTACAGTCCATGTGCGTCTTAATTTCAAATTTGCGTGAATTGTTGAAACTAAACTCCTTGACCTTGTCAACGGCCAATTTGCACAAGGTGCAGTGTCCACATTTATAGAACCCTTTGGCTCTTGTATATAGCCAGGTCTCTTGTTTCGACGCCATGGGATAACTAGGACTCAAGGTACTCTGAATTGTATTTCCCTTTCTATATGTGATGTTAGGTCGAGATTTAACAGACTCATGTAGATCACTGTCTCCTGTAAGCAGGGACCAATGTCTATTCAGGATGTTGTCTAATTTCTGTGAGTGTGGGTGATACTTAGTAACCATCCTAACCACTTTCTCCTTCTTACTCTTGTCATTATCTCCCTTATCTTTAAGGGTGTCAGCTCTATCCAATTTGCGTATCCTAGCGTCTGCTTTCTCTACCACTTCATTGTTATATCCCCGTTTAGCAAAACGAGCCTTCATATCTTCTAAATTCTCTCTGAAGGTATGTTCCTGACTGCAGTTTCTGTGGGCCCTTAGCATTTCTCCATATGGAATGGAGTTGATTTGACTTCTAGGGTGTGAGCTGCCCGCATGTAAGAGGGAATTGCAGGATGTAGGTTTACGGTGCATGCGACTATGAATTCTATCCTCCACTATGTAGAGGTCTACATCTAAGAAGATCATTTCTGTCTCACTACTCTCCATGGTGAAGGTCATGTTGGCATCATTATCATTTAGAAAGGTGTTAAATTCTTTTAACCTTTCCGCAGTACCGGTCCAAATCATCAGACAGTCATCGATAAAACGACCCCAGTAATGGATGTCGTTTATCCATTCACGACCGCGAGGGCCCCAGATATGCGCTGCCTCAAACCAACCCATAAATAGATTGGCAAAGGACGGCGCAAATCTGGAACCCATCGCAGTCCCGCAGAGCTGCCTGTACCACTGCCCATTAAAAAGAAAAGCATTGTTGTCAAGTATCAGCTGTGCCATCTCTAGTAGCATCTCTGAGTGCATCAGATAATCGATTTGGCGTCTGTCCAAGAAATTTTGAATGTTGATTTAGAGAAGGTGAGCCTTACTATTGAACCAGTAGTATTTGTACTGGCACTCTCATGGCTACTGTGAGAAGTTGGCCTGGTATATGCTGTTCACTAATTAAAGTGGACACCTTGCACCAGGGCAAATCGACTCTTATGGTAGATAGGTTTAAGACAACCTTTTAAAGAAAGCTATCCTAGTGGTAGCTGTGGAGAGCAGCCTTCAGGCTAAGTCTTGAAGGAATGTAAAGCAGCTTGTTTTACCATATAATCTCTTGAATCACCAAATGAAAAGACACCACACAGGTATATATATCAAATATATATGTATTTATTTCTAAATAACTCTCTACTAATCTCTTTATGAGATTAGAAGACAAACATATGCACAAATCAACGTTTCACAATAAGTTAAGCACAAAATATGGCTGGGGCCCTAGGGGCGTACCAGACCATATACTAAAAAAGGGACTTAGCAACAACGACTTGCAGGGAGACAAGGCCTAGGGCCTTCAGAAGTGCTGGGGCCTCACGAAACCACCCAAGGCAGGTAAGTAAAGGACCCACGGGGGACGCGTGCAGTGTGGATACACAGGCGCGGATCGCCGTTAACTTCAATGGGGCAAGTCGCGGTTGGAAATTAAGAGTTCTAGGAGACTTCGGGAGAACCTACAAGCAAGTCACTTACAGGGTAAGTAGTTCTAGGGCCCACACCCACAGGAGCACCGTAGTGCTGGAGTTACCTCACCAAGGGAAGCCGGGTGCATAGGTGTCCTTTGGTGTCGGGTCGCGGCGTCGTTTTCAATGGCGAACAAAGAAGACTTGCTGCTTGCGGGAGCTGAAGAAGTGTCCGGTGGAATCCAAGCCTGGATTCTGAAGAAGGATGACCTGAAAGCAGAGGGGACAGTGTTCAAAGTCACTTGGCAGTGACTCGGGGCAAGGAAGATGGATGCCCACCGTCGTCGGTTGATTCAGGTCGGTTGTGGGTGCCTTGACTCTTCAGCCACGAGGTCCAGGAGGCGTCGACGACAACCAGGAGCTGGATTCTGTGTGTCCCACGAAGTCTGCAGCTTACTGCGGTGTCGGCAACTCGATTGGAGCCAACAAGCCTTGGCAACAGCAAGTCTTGGGGAGATGAAGAAAAGTCGATGGCACAGACCAGCAAGGTCTGAGGGACTCACCCAGCGAAGGTAAGTCAGGGCAGGCCTGGAGCAACGAGGGGAGCCCTTTGGTTTCTTTAAGAAGTCTTCTGGGGACCCACGAGCCGGCTGGCAAGGGATCGCGAAGACACCTCGGGCGGAATCACTCAACAGGGGCCCACGGTCACTCGAGACGGTGTAGGCCTCTGATCTTCAGAGGGATTCCTGCTAGAGGTCGGGACTACACGTGGTCCAAAGCACAAGTTCGTGGAACGTTGTAAAGGGGTTGCACTCGACAATAGTGCACGGTACCCAGGGGTCATGGTTCCTCGTCACTCGTGGGGTCCACTTGCCTCAGCTTCGCTGGGGACTCACGATGGCCTTGGAGAAGTCAGGAAATCCACTTCTTGGGCTGCAGGGACTTCGGACTCCGGCAGGAGCGGCGTAGTTTGCGACCGTCGTTGTCGTTTTTGGTGCCTTCCAAGCAGGGGAGTCACTCCTTGACTCCAAGGGAGATTCTTCTGTCTTCCAAAGGTAGTGGAACATCGAAGGGCCAGGATTCTTCTGTAGAGCGTCGTCCAGGGGTTATCTAACTAGCAAGTTCAAGGGTTCCCCTTCGTTATACTGAAAAGAGGGGATGGACTAGCTCTATGACCCCACCTATGGGAGGGTCAAGGGAGGGGGTGGCTACACCCACTTCCCTTTGTCCAGTTTCGCGCCAGAGCAGGGGCAGGTAGCCCCTGAGCCGGTTTGAACTGGCATATGCACAGAGGAGCCTTCTGCTCCCCCAGTGCAGGACTTCAAAGCACTCTAAGAGTGCACCCACCCAGCCCCAATACACTAAACCCTGTCTGGGAGGTGGTTACACCTCCCTGTGACAGGATGCCTATTGTTGGGCTTCCTCCACTGCGAGTTTCGGTCATCAGCAGGAGGGCAACCCAGTGTCTGTGACTGGTGGCATCCATTTTGTGATGCCAGGGCTCTTTAGGATTCTACCGCGTTTCCACAGCAGGTACATGTCTTATCCCTCTAGAAGGGTGGAATGCTACCCCCGCCGCCAAAATTGGCGGGGGGGTAGTATTCCAAGATGTTTGACACCAAACACGACATGTTTTGATGCAGCCATTCCAAAGTTAGCATTTACCGCGAGGATATAATGCACTTAATAGTATATGGTTTAACCGCATCCACAAACAGCACCAGAGAATAGACTCTGAGAGCTGCAGAGGGGCCCTGCTCAGGCAGAGGCACCCCCTCACATAGAAGCCAAGCACCCTGCCCTCAGGATTGATAGGGCCTGCCTTAGGGGTGACTGATAGGTTTATATGTGTGTGCAGGAGAGATATAGGAAACCTATATCTCAGTGAGGGGTGCTAGCACCACCTCACCCAGGCTGCAGTAGCAGGCCTGTGGTGTCAGATTTAGACTGCTTCCCAGGGGTGGCATAATACATGCTGCAGCCCCTGGTAGGCCTGTGAAGTACCTATGCCCTTGGCACCTAAGGTACCATATACTAGGGACTCATAAGGCACCACAGTATCCAATCACTAGTGCACCTAGAGTGCACTCCATGTCGTTTAGAGAGAACAGAGAGGCTGGGGCCCTGATTGGCAGGGACCCAGCCAGACTATAGCCAGAAACCAGTGCTAACATCAGAAAAAAGTGGGGGCAACATAAGAGGCAGATCCTACTCTCCTACACAACCCCCCAAACGCAGGGACACTAAACTAACCTTTACCAGTTGAGTCTTCGTGTTCAAAGTGGAAATACCTTGAGAGTCCATCTGCATTGGCATGTTGGGTCCCAGGCCTATGTTCCACTGTATAGTCCATCCCCTGTAGGGAAATGGACCACCTCAAAAGTTTTGGGTTTTCACCTTTCATCTGCTTTAGCCATAGGAGGGGCTTGTGGTCAGTCTGAACTATGAAGTGAGTACCAAACAAGTATGGCCTCAGCTTCTTCAGGGCCCATACCACAGCAAAGGCCTCCCTCTCTATAGCTGACCAACGTTTCTCTCTAGGGGTCAGCCTTCTGCTAATAAAAGCTACTGGCTGGTCTTGACCTTCATCATTCAGTTGAGACAGTACAGCTCCCACACCCAGCTCAGAAGCATCTGTTTGGACAATGAACTTTTTGGTGTAGTCTGGACTCTGTAAGATGGGGGCAGTGCACATGGCCTGCTTTAGGTCTTCAAATGCCTTTTGACAGCTAGCTGTCCACTGAACCTTTTTGGCATTCTCTTTGAGGTCAGATCATTCAAGGGGGTCACTATAGATCCATATCCCTTGACAAACCTCCTATAGTACCCAGTCAGGCCTAAGAAGGCTCTCACCTGTGTCTGGGTGGTTGGAGCAACCCATTCCATTATGGCTTGGATTTTGCTCTGTAAAGGCTGAACCTGGCCTCCACCTACAAGGTGGCCCAGGTACACAACCTGACTCTGCCCTATCTGGCACTTGGTGGCCTTGATAGTGAGGCCTGCTTTCTGCACGGCCTCCAAAACATTTCTGAGGTGGACCAGGTGATCCTGCCAGGAGGAACTAAAGACAGCAATATCATCTAGATAAGCTGAGCAATAAGTTTCCATCCCTGCCAGAACTTTATTCACCAACCTCTGAAAAGTGGCAGGTGCATTTTTCAATCCAAAGGGCATCACCACAAAGTGGTAGTGCCCACCAGGGGTCGAAAATGCTGTTTTGGCTTTTGCATCATCAGCTAATCTGATTTGCCAGTAGCCAGCTGTTAGGTCAAATGTGCTTAGATACTTGGCTGAGGCCAAAGTATCAATCAGCTCATCTGCCCTTGGTATGGGATAGGCATCAGTCCTAGTGACTGCATTGAGGCCTCTGTAGTCTACACAAAACCTCATTTCTTTCTTACCACCCTGGGTATGAGGCTTGGGTACCAGGACTACTGGGCTAGCCCAAGGGCTATCTGAAGGCTCAATCACGCCTAACTCCAACATTTTCTGGACTTCAGTCCTGATACAGTCCCTGACATGGTCAGGTTGCCTGTAGATTTTATTCTTGACAGGCAGACTGTCCCCAGTGTCCACCTCATGGGTGCACCAGGTAGTCTGACTAGGGGTCAGGCTAAACATATGTCTAAACTGTTGCAGAACTTGTCTGCACTCAGTTTGCTGATGGTCAGTGAGGCTGCTTGCCAAAGCAACACCATCTACTGACCCATCATCAGGGTTCTGAGAGAGCAGGTCAGGGAGAGGGTCACTCTCCTCCTCCTGGTCCTCATCAGTTGCCATGAGCAAGCCCATGTCAGCCCTGTCAACATATGGCTTTAATCTGTTGACATGAAGCACCCTTAGGGGCTCCTGGGAGTTCCAAGATTCACCAGATAGGTGACTTCTCCCTTCTGTTCAACTATTGTATGGGGGCCACTCCACTTGCCCTGGAGGGCTGCTGGGGCCACAGGTTCCAACACCCACACTTTCTGTCCTGGCTGGTATACAGTCAGCACAGCCTTTTGGTCATGCCAAGCTTTTTGCAATTCTTGGCTGGCCTCCAGGTTTTTGGTTGCCTTTTTCGTGTACTCTGCCATCCGGGAGCGGAGACCAAGTACATAGTCCATCACATCTTGTTTGGGGGCTTGAGAGGTAACTCCCAGCCCTCTTTTACCAAACATAGTGGACCTCTCACAGGATGCCCAAACAGAAGCTCAAATGGGCTGTAACCAACCCCCTTCTGTGGAACCTCTCTGTATGCAAACAACAGGCAAGGAAGAAGAAGGTCCCATTTCCGCCTACGCTTCTCTGGGAGTCCTTTAATCATTCCTTTCAAGGTTTTGTTGAAGCGTTCAACTAAACCATTGCATTGTGGGTGATAGGGGTGGTGAACTTATAAGTTACACCACACTCCTTCCACATTGCTTTCAGATATCCTGACATGAAGTTGGTACCTCTGTCAGAAATGACCTCCTTTGGGAAACCCACTCTGGAGAAAACTCCAATGAGGGCTCTTGCCACCACAGGGGCTGTGGTGGTCCTCAGAGAATTGCCTCTGGGTACCTGGTGGCATGATCCACTACCACCAGGATAAATCTGTGCCCACATGCAGTCTGAGGGTCAAGGGGACCAACAATGTCAATCCCTACCCTTTCAAAGGGTACCCCCACCACAGGTAGTGGTATCAGGGGGCCTTTGTTGTGCCACCTGCCTTACCACTGGCTTGGCAAGTGACACAGGAGCGACAAAACTCCTTTGTGTCCTCTGACATATGTGGCCAATGAAAATGTGGAACAAGCCTGTCCCAGGTCTTGTTTTGGACCAAGTGACCTGCTAAAGGGATATCATGTGCTAAGGTCAAGAGGAACCCCCTAAACTTCTGAGGTATTACCAACCTCCTGGTGGCTCCAGGGGCTGGGTCTCTACCCTCAGAATATAGGAGTCCCTCATCCCAATAAACTTTATGGGACCCACTAGCACTCCCAGCAGCCTCAGCAGCAGCCTGCTGTCTGAGGGGTTCAAGAGAGGGCAGCACTGTTGCTCCTTACTCAGATCTTCCCTAGAAGGGCCCCCTGCCCCCAAGAACTCAACCTGGTCAGGTTCAAGTCCCTCTGGGGCAGTTCCTTCTTCAGGTTCTGCTTCACCTCCCTCTGGAAGTGAATCTTTGATCTGAGACAGAGGGGAAGGCACTGCCTTAACCCTACTGCTCCTCCTCTTGGGAAGCATCTGGTCCATTGTTCCAGGATCCAGAGCTGGTTCAGTGTTATGCATTCTTGCTTGTGACCTGGTCACAGCAAATACCTCTGCAGGGATGCCCACCATCTCAGCATGAGTCCATAACTCTACTTCAGACCAGGCTGAAGTCTCTAGATCATTGCCCAACAGACATTCTACAGGGAGGTCTGCACTGACTACAACCTTTTTGGGGCCAGTTACCCCTCCCCAGGAGAAATTCACAACTGCCAGACTATGGTTGGTCTGGACATTGCTTGCATTGGTCACCTGGTACATTTCGCCCAGGATGATCTGTCCAGGGTCCACTAGGTCCTCTGCCACCATGGTGACACTAGCACCTGTGTCCCTAAATGCCAAAGCCTGTTTGCCATTTATCAAAGACTGCTGTTTGTACTTGCCCAGATTACTGGGGCTTACTAGGAAGGACATATCAATGTTTCCATCACAAATCAGCATTGCCTGAGTGGTCACTCTGACTAGGTCAGAATCCACTTCAGAACCCAGGGTCAACCCTACTACACCCTTATTCTGCGTACCACCTCCACCAGTAGCTGAGCTAGGGGGCACAGTTGCCTTAGGGGCAGGAGTGGTGGTGGTCTGGTCTTTGGACTTGGTACAATCAGAAGTCCAGTGCCCTTTCTGTTTACAGAATTTGCACCAGGGCTTCTTTTGGCCTTTTCCCTTGTTGGACTGTGACTCCCCACCAGATGCAGATTTTTGGGGCCCTTGTGAAGACTTCTGGTCTTTTGACTTATCCCCACCTTTCTCAGAGCCTTTAGGATCTTGCTTCTTAGTGTCACCCCCTTGGTTCTGGGTTCTCTGCCTCACCCTGGTTCTGACCCATTTGTCTGCCTTCTTTCCCAATTCTTGGGGAGAGGTCAGATCAGAGTCCGCCAGGTACTGATGCAACAACTGGTTCTGGCAATTATTTAGGATCTGTTCTCTCATCATCAGATTATACAATCCCTTGAAATCAGTAACCCTACTGCCAACCAGCCAACCCTCTAGAGCCTTGGTTGCACAATCAACAAAGTCAGTCCAGTCCTGAGTCTGTGCCTTCTGGGTATCTCTGAACTTCAACCTGTACTGCTCAGTGGTTAAGCCAAACCCATCTATCAGTGCACTCTTCAGGACCTCATAATCATCAGCATCCTCCTCTCTAACAGTGAGGAGCTTGTCTCTTCCTTTATCTGAAAAGGAGAGCCACAAGATTGCTGCCCACTGCTTTTGGGGGACCTGCTGTACTCTACAGGCCCTCTCCATAGCAGTTATCCACTTGTGGATATCATCCCCACTCTGGTAGGGAGGAACAACCTTGCTCAGGTTCCTATGGTCAGGAATATATTCTCTGCCTCTAGGGACACTGTTGCTGCCACCAAGGGGTTCTAACCCCTCTTTTCTAGAAGCTCTCTGGATCTCCAGGGCTTCCCTATCCAGTGCCAACTGCTTGGTTCTGAGGGCCACTTCAGCTTCCTCATACTGGAGCAGTTTGCACCTTCTCTCAGAGGAGGTCTCTCTTAAGGAAAAGTATGAGCTCCTCTGCTGGACAAATTCTCTGCCAGAGTGATAAGAGTGGTCAGATTCCCTGGAAGGGGATCTGTGCCTCTCCTCCTCTCTGTCAGTTCTCTTAGGGAGAATTCCTCTGTCCTTTTCAGGCCCCTTGAAGCCTGGCCCTTCAATCACAGAGTCTTGGTCATTCTGATTTTCATCATCTGACCCAGATACTATGACTGACCCACCCACTGATTCAGACCCTTTAGCTCCTAGAGCCAATCTAAGGTCATCTGCTGTCAGCAGATCTATCAGGTGTAGTGTTGAGGGACTCTGTCCTAGCCTCAGGTGTCTGTCAACACACATGGCTCTCAAGTCAGAGAAAGCCATGTCCTTATACTGAGGCTGAGTGGATCCACTGGGTCCACCCTTTAAGGACATTCTAGTGTTGTGCAGTGTTGTACTACCTACACTAGTTTGTGGCCTACTGATCCTAGCTTGAGCTGTGGAAAGGGTGTGCTATCCCTTGGCACACAGCTCTAAGTTCAGTAGAACTTATTGATACCAAGCTTGACTTTATATGTACCTTGAGTACCTATAATGGTTTTCAGTTAGTAATTCAAATAGAGATTTTCTGGTAAAACAATGGCAAGCTGGAATCCCACACGCTGCCCACCAATGTGAGATGTTGGCCTGGTATATGCTGTTCACTAATTAAAGTGGACACCTTGCACCAGGGCAAATCGACTCTTATGGTAGATAGGTTTAAGACAACCTTTTAAAGAAAGCTATCCTAGTGGTAGCTGTGGAGAGCAGCCTTCAGGCTAAGTCTTGAAGGAATGTAAAGCAGCTTGTTTTACCATATAATCTCTTGAATCACCAAATGAAAAGACACCACACAGGTATATATATCAAATATATATGTATTTATTTCTAAATAACTCTCTACTAATCTCTTTATGAGATTAGAAGACAAACATATGCACAAATCAACGTTTCACAATAAGTTAAGCACAAAATATGGCTTGGGCCCTAGGGGCCTACCAGACCATATACTAAAAAAGGGACTTAGCAACAACGACTTGCAGGGAGACAAGGCCTAGGGCCTTCAGAAGTGCTGGGGCCTCACGAAACCACCCAAGGCAGGTAAGTAAAGGACCCACGGGGGGCGCGTGCAGTGTGGATACACAGGCGCGGATCGCCGTTAACTTCAATGGGGCAAGTCGCGGTTGGAAATTAAGAGTTCTAGGAGACTTCGGGAGAACCTACAAGCAAGTCACTTACAGGGTAAGTAGTTCTAGGGCCCACACCCACAGGAGCACCGTAGTGCTGGAGTTACCTCACCCAGGGAAGCCGGGTGCATAGGTGTCCTTTGGTGTCGGGTCGCGGCGTCGTTTTCAATGGCGAACAAAGAAGACTTGCTGCTTGCGGGAGCTGAAGAAGTGTCCGGTGGAATCCAAGCCTGGATTCTGAAGAAGGATGACCTGAAAGCAGAGGGGACAGTGTTCAAAGTCACTTGGCAGTGACTCGGGGCAAGGAAGATGGATGCCCACCGTCGTCGGTTGATTCAGGTTGGTTGCGGGTGCCTTGACTCTTCAGCCACGAGGTCCAGGAGGCGTCGACGACGACCAGGAGCTGGATTCTGTGTGTCCCACAAAGTCTGCAGCTTACTGCGGTATCGGCAACTCGATTGGAGCCAACAAGCCTTGGCAACAGCAAGTCTCGGGGAGATGAAGAAAAGTTGATGGCACAGACCAGCAAGGTCTGAGGGACTCACCCAGCGAGGGTAAGTCAGGGCAGGCCTGGAGCAACCAGGGGAGCCCTTTGGTTTCTTTAAGAAGTCTTCTGGGGACCCACGAGCTGGCTGGCAAGGGATCGCGAAGACACCTCGGGCGGAATCACTCAACAGGGGCCCACGGTCACTCGGGACAGTGTAGGCCTCTGATCTTCGGAGGGATTCCTGCTAGAGGTCGGGACCACACGTGGTCCAAAGCACAAGTTCGTGGAACGTTGTGAAGGGGTTGCACTCGACAATAGTGCACGGTACCCAGGGGTCGCAGTTCCTCGTCACTCGTGGGGTCCACTTGCCTCAGCTTCGCTGGGGACTCACGATGGCCTTGGAGAAGTCAGGAAATCCACTTCTTGGGCTGCAGGGACTTCGGACTCCGGCGGGAGCGGCGTAGTTTGCGACCGTCGTTGTCGTTTTGGTGCCTGCCAAGCAGGGGAGTCACTCCTTGACTCCAAGGGAGATTCTTCTGTCTTCCAAAGGTAGTGGAACGTCGAAGGGCCAGGATTCTTCTGTAGAGCGTCATCCAGGGGTTATCTAACTAGCAAGTTCAAGGGTTCCCCTTCTTATACTGAAAAGAGGGGATGGACTAGCTCTATGACCCCACCTATGGGAGGGTCAAGGGAGGGGTGGCTACACCCACTTCCCTTTGTCCAGTTTCACGCCAGAGCAGGGGCAGGTAGCCCCTGAGCCGGTTTGAACTGGCATATGCACAGAGGAGCCTTCTGCTCCCCCAGTGCAGGACTTCAAAGCACTCTAAGAGTGCACCCACCCAGCCCCAATACACTAAACCCTGTCTGGGAGGTGGTTACACCTCCCTGTGACAGGATGCCTATTGTTGGGCTTCCACCACTGCGAGTTTCGGTCATCAGCAGGAGGGCAGCCCAGTGTCTGTGACTGGTGGCATCCATTTTGTGATGCCAGGGCTCTTTAGGATTCTACCGCGTTTCCACAGCAGGTACATGTCTTATCCCTCTAGAAGGGTGGAATGCTACCCCCGCCGCCAATATTGGCGGGGGGTAGTATTCCAAGATGTTTGACACCAAACACGACATGTTTTGATGCAGCCATTCCAAAGTTAGCATTTACCGCGAGGATATAATGCACTTAATAGTATATGGTTTAACCGCATCCACAAACAGCACCAGAGAATAGACTCTGAGAGCTGCAGAGGGGCCCTGCTCAGGCAGAGGCACCCCCTCACATAGAAGCCAAGCACCCTGCCCTCAGGATTGATAGGGCCTGCCTTAGGGGTGACTGATAGGTTTATATGTGTGTGCAGGAGAGATATAGGAAACCTATATCTCAGTGAGGGGTGCTAGCACCACCTCACCCAGGCTGCAGTAGCAGGCCTGTGGTGTCAGATTTAGACTGCTTCCCAGGGGTGGCATAATACATGCTGCAGCCCCTGGTAGGCCTGTGAAGTACCTATGCCCTTGGCACCTAAGTACCATATACTAGGGACTCATAAGGCACCACAGTATCCAATCACTAGTGCACCTAGAGTGCACTCCATGTCGTTTAGAGAGAACAGAGAGGCTGGGGCCCTGATTGGCAGGGACCCAGCCAGACTATAGCCAGAAACCAGTGCTAACATCAGAAAAAAAGTGGGGGCAACATAAGAGGCAGATCCTACTCTCCTACAGCTACACTGGTGTCTGCTATGATGAAACACATTTGTATTGGTTTGCATGTCAGGTCGAAAATCCAAATATTTAAAGAAAGCCTCTCTGCTTTACGTAACTGCTTACTTTATGTTCACAAACTTGTTTCTTCTGTTCACACCTGATATCTAATTCTATTAAGAGACTTGTGATTAATTAACATGGAGGATGCCCCTCTTTTGAGTTTGAAATATATTCTGACTCTTTTTATTATGATAATTAAGTGCTCTTATTCACCAGGGTGTTTTGGTGATGGAATGAGATGAATTACCAATAGGACCTTAGATGTTGTTGTTTGTTTATTATAGCCCTGATGAAGTCAGTGATGTGATGACATCGTGATCTGACGAAACACGTGTTGGCTATATCAACTATATCTGATGTTGAAGATTTGTCGAGTAGAAGAACGTATGAAGAAATAAACCTGATTGGAATCAAAAAGAACACTTGGACAATTTGTATTACTATATGTGTTGCTGCTCAAGGAAGTTGTGTTTAACAGGTGTGTAAGTGGGTGTTTGAGTGTGTGATAGGTGGCTGAATACGTGGGTGTGCAAGTGGCTGTGTAGGTCTCTGAGTAGTGTGTGAGTGGCTGTATGAGTATGTCAGTGCATTTATTAGTGGTTTGCTGTATGGGTGTGTGAGTGGGTGTATGAGTGCCTTTGTGGGTCTGTGAGTGGGAGTGTGAGGGGTTCTCTGGGTCTCTTAGTGGATGTATTAGTGACTGTATGGATGTGTGAGTGACTCTATAGGTGTGTGAGTGGGTGTATGGATATGTGAGTAGGTGTATATATCCTATTTATACTTTATTTCCATCTCCCCGGAACTAAGTCCCGAGTCACAAAATAGCGACTGCAACTTTTCTGTCAGGTTGCGGCCAGCCAATCATGGCATTGCTGTTGGCGCGTAGATCTGTAGTAGATCCGAGTCTCTAGATATACATAAATCTTTCTTATTTAATAACTTCAAAATACTAAACAGATTAACACCAAATTGCATGCAAAAAGCACTCTTTCTAAACCAAGATCTAGATTTCTGGCAAATTTGGTGTAATTCCGTTCAGCAGTTCAGGCTGTAGTAATGTCTAAAATCCCTATGGGAAATTGTATGGGGTAAATGCGTTCGGGGAACCCCCTATTTCTCAGCCCCTGCTTGACTTATCACCCTGAAACTTTTAAGACAGCAGCTTAATTCAGTGGCAAACTAGTTTTAAAAATTTAGTGAAAATTCGCTAAACGGCACCAAAGGTATTAGCAAAACAAAAAACACTTTCCCTATGAAAACAAGGTCCAAACTATAACTACCTACTGGTGACCGCCAGTAGTATATATATATATATATATACATATATATGTATATATATATGTATATATATATATATGCAAAAAGAGTTGCCTCTAGGTGGGATGCACTCCCAGGTGGAGATTACGCCAAAGCAAGGGCACACGCCATGAACAAAGTCCTTTTCTGGTTTCCTGCCAGACGCGTTTCGGGACAACGCCCTCTTCAGTGGCAGACCATGTGACATGACGGCGTGAACCACCAGTAAATCCCCGTAATAATTATGCTCAGGTGAACCACCTGAGGCAATGCTTCCTGGGACTGGTGGTTCAGTAAAACCCAAGTGGGTCGCCGCCGACACTCACATTAAAAAATGCCTTTAAAAGGATTGCCGATGTTCGCGCCGGTACCCCTGCATATAACAGGCACCTCCTGTTCCACAGTTAGCTGCCCCAATAAAGCAGCCGCGGACCCGCAAGTGTTTCGTGGGGGTGCAATCCTGCGACCAGGTAGGCCGCTATACAAAATACAAAAAGAGTTGCCTCTAGGTGGGATGCACTCCCAGGTGGAGATTACGCCAAAGCAAGGGCACACGCCATGAACAAAGTCCTTTTCTGGTTTCCTGCCAGACGCGTTTCGGGCCAACGCCCTCTTCAGTGGCAGACCATGTGACGTGACGACGTGCGGCAACCACCAGTAAATCTTCGTAATAATTATGCTCAGGTGAACCACCTGAGGCAATGCTTCCTGGGACTGGTGGTTCAGTAAAACCCAAGTGGGTCGCCGAAGACACTCACATTAAAAAATTTCTTTAAAAGGATTGCCGATGTTCGCGCCGGCACCCCTGCATATAACAGGCACCTCCTGTTCCACAGTTAGCTGCCCCAATAAAGCAGCCGCGGACCCGCAAGTGTTTCGCGGAGGTGCAATCCCGCGACCAGGCAGGCCGCTATACAAAATGCAAAAAGAGTTGCCTCTAGGTGGGATGCACTCCCAGGTGGAGATTACGCCAAAGCAAGGGCACACGCCATGAACAAAGTCCTTTTCTGGTTTCCTGCCAGACGTGTTTCGGGCCAACGCCCTCTTCAGTGGCAGACCATGTGATGTGACGGCGTGCAGCAACCACCAGTAAATCCCCGTAATAATTATGCTCAGGTGAACCACCTGAGGCAATGCTTCCTGGGACTGGTGGTTCAGTAAAACCCAAGTGGGTCGCCGCCGACACTCACATTCGAAAATGTATTTAAAAGGATTGCTGATGTTCGCTCCGGCACCCCTGCATATAACAGGCACCTCTGTTCTACAGTTAGATGCCCCAATAAAGCAGCCGCGGACTCGCAAGTGTTTCGCGGTGGTGCAATCCCGCGACCAGGCAGGCCGCTATACAAAATGCAAAAAGAGTTGTCTCTAGGTGGGATGCACTCCCAGGTGGAGATTACGCCAAAGCAAGGGCACACGCCATGAACAAAGTCCTTTTCTGGTTTCCTGCCAGACGCGTTTCGGGCCAACGCCCTCTTCAGTGGCAGACCATGTGATGTGACGGCGTGCAGCAACCACCAGTAAATCCCCGTAATAATTATGCTCAGGTGAACCACCTGAGGCAATGCTTCCTGGGACTGGTGGTTCAGTAAAACCCAAGTGGGTCGCCGCCGACACTCACATTCGAAAATGTATTTAAAAGGATTGCTGATGTTCGCTCCGGCACCCCTGCATATAACAGGCACCTCTGTTCTACAGTTAGATGCCCCAATAAAGCAGCCGCGGACTCGCAAGTGTTTCGCGGTGGTGCAATCCCGCGACCAGGCAGGCCGCTATACAAAATGCAAAAAGAGTTGTCTCTAGGTGGGATGCACTCCCAGGTGGAGATTACGCCAAAGCAAGGGCACACGCCATGAACAAAGTCCTTTTCTGGTTTCCTGCCAGACGCGTTTCGGGCCAACGCCCTCTTCAGTGGCAGACCATGTGACGTGACGGCGTGCGGCAACCACCAGTAAATCCCTTCAACGCGGGCCCCAGCAGCTTCAGCTCACAACGATTCCTCATGTACGCGGCTCAACGCGTTTCGGGCCACCGCCCTTGCTCACGAGCCTGACCGAACTGAACCCACTGCTTTGACTGCTTTTACCAGAATGCACTAGTCTGCATAACGCCGTGAGTGGCGGAAGTACACGCCCACAGGGGCGGGACTTTTTTGAAAATAAATAGCAGGTGTTCAAAATCTAGTGGTTGCAGTGTGTTCAGTTCGGTCAGGCTCGTGAGCAAGGGCGGTGGCCCGAAACGCGTTGAGCCTCGTACATGAGGAATCGTTGTGAGCTGAAGCTGCAGGGGCCCGCGTTGGAGAAGTCAAGCCTCTGGGATGGCCTTCCTCACTGGGGGCAACCTTGTGTTTTTTATATATATATATATATATATATATATATATATATATATATATATATATATATATATATATATATATATATATATATATATATATATATATATATAGTGATAGTCGCCACTGGGTAGTTACAGTTTTATAGATAGGATAGCGTTTCCATAGGAAATGCATTTTTTTATGTTGCTATTTACTTTGGCACTGTTCTTTGGCACCGTTGGATGAGTTGGATGATTTTGATGAAACTTCACGAAACTTTTCAAAAAAATGCTCTTTTTGCCTTGTTTGCACATGGAAAGTTTCGGGGTGATTTGTCAAGCAGGGGAGGAGAAAAAGGGGGTCTCCCAAAATGCAAAATCCCATGCATTTTCCATAGACTTCTTCAAGAAGCACTACTGAAAAACTGCTGAATGGAATTAGACCAAATTTGGCAGGAAGCTAAATCTTAGGCCGCAGATTATCCTATTTGTAATTTGGTGTAAATCCGTTCAGTAGTTCTTGAGAAATTATGATTTAAATATATTTTTAAATCTGGATTGTTGGCTCCATGAGAAGATGTCAAAAGTTGAGAATTAATATAGAGCATTCTGATTGACCCACGGAACTTCTTTTACCTTGGGCCATCTCGCGGGAGTCAGATTCCAGTGGGAGCGAACACTCATGTTTGGCTGCCAGCAACATGAGAAAAATGCTTCTGGAAGCCATTACAGGACTCAGGGTTTAGTCTCCTGTCCTGAAGTTTGAAAAAAAATGATATAAGGTGGCAGAGTAGGGATACCCTGCCCCCCAGGCCTAATTGGGGGGACCCAGCGGGGACCCCCCCACCCCCGAGCAAAAATAAAAAAAGCACATTTTGTCTCGATTCCAAATATATTGCGGCAATGAATAAAAAAATGGCAGCTACCATTTTTTGAGATATATATAGGGGGGGCCTCATCCCAGGGGTTAGGTATATTTAAGGGGAAGGGGGAGCGATGCCTTCACCTCAAGCCATTTTCGGCCCCTGGGACCCTATCACCTGGAGTCCTATGTATTTATTAAGCGGAGGCCTTTAAAAGTTGTTCTAAAATAAGCAGAGGAAATCAGAAATAACATGCATCTTCCATCCATTAGTTCTCGGTCCATCTGCTCTGGTCCATTTCACAAACCTGCTAACAGGTCAATAGAGGATCTTCAAACCAAAGGCATAAAGAGGTGTCAGGCTCCTGGGGTGAGTCTGTGTCAAGTGCACAAATCAGGCCTCTCCTGATCCCACACTTGGCTAGCAGTTATGAGGATTTGTTTCTTCCACAGGCCCAACAAACAGAGGAGTGGCCCTGGGATTATTTTGTATAGCGACATGGAATGAAAACGGATGTAGAAGCATATACTTTACAGGCATGTGATCCTTATATTTTTCTCACTTCCAGCTTGTTCTTCACTCACATACAGTACATGGTCTCCAGTTTATTTATGCTATTGTCACCATGTTTAGAAGATGAGTGTTTTGTATTTTCCTAGGCTGGCGTTGAGCTGGATAACGGTGTGCTGTGGATGTGGGGCTTCGCCAATCCCTGCCCAGTGCTGCAGCAGTTGATAATGTCACTTACATGAACCTAATTGAGCGAGACACTGTATTGAGTCATTTTGTATAAGAGGATACCACCACTATAGTACTGATTTATGAGATAATACCCTCAAGTCACTCTCTGCCAGCTGTTATTTTAAAAAGAATGTATAGATTGGAGGCCAAGATGGCGGCGTGGGTGGTCGCACTCTCCCACCGCTCTGTCCTCGCCCGGCTGTTAGCACCGTAAGAGACCCCATCCACCGGTCTCTGCACCGAGCGGGTGTTGCCGGTGATCGAAACGGTGCGTTGGAGGTGGAGAAGCAATCCCAAAATGACCCGGCGAGCCGGGAGCTGCACGCTGATCTCCGCATCGTGACTGCGGTGGGCGCGGTCCACGCCGCCTCGGGACGTGGCTGTCTCTGATGGGCTTGACCACCGGATCCCCACACAGCATCAACAGCGGTGGCAGTCGTTCCAGACACCAGACAGCTGCGGGGGGGCCTCTGGCTTGGACCTCGGGACGGAAGGACCTCCTGCAGGAATTGGACGGGGACAGCTGCGCCGGGCCTGCCTGCAGCCTACACGCGCAGTCAAAAGGCAGAAAACGGATGGCTGCGGGCTGGGCGTGGCGTCCTGGGCCGCTGATGTTAGCGAACTGAAGACAGGCAGGGATTAGGCTGGAAGCGGAGGGCCCTGAGTGCCTGGAGGCAGCCGAGAGATTCTGTGTCCCCCAACCGAGCCTGAAATCTAGGACTCGCAAGAGGGCCGAAATACTTGCGGACCCTTTCAAGCTCCAGGGAGTGAGCTGAGCGACCACAGACTGTAGGTTCAGGTGAGCCGCCGGGGGACACGCACAGGTACGAGAGAGGGGCCCCTTTTTCTCCCCCCATGCCCTGCAGGCCTAAGAGCCCTAGTGGTGTCGGACACATACCCTGGTAGCACTACCTGCTTGCTCTGTGGGGAATCCGGGCGCTAAGAGCAGACTCACGAAGCAGAGTCCGGAGGGTTTTGGTCCACTAGACTGTGCTTTGTGCCTCAGCTAACCTTTAGGGCTCCCCCGTGACCCTGCTGGGATGGCAGCTGGGCACTCTGCAAAGGCTTGAAAGCCCACAGCTCCACAATTGCACGGCCTACATGGTGTGGGTCCCCACAGGATAATCTGCCTTGTGCGGCCTGACACAGTGATTTTCCCAACGTGCCCCCTGGGGCGTAGCTGCACGTATGGGACTTGTGGATTGGTTGGAGGTTTAGAGGTGACCGATACGGACTGTCTCCACTACTGCAGAACCATGTCCTCAGAGACAACAACTGGCGGAACCCACCAACTCACTTGTGCCCGCTCCTTGTGCCTCTACCCATTAACTATGGACATTGGTCCTGAGAGTGCCCAGACGAGTCAACATGGCCTCAGTCAATGCTAACAAAGAGTGCAACGTCCGTGACATGCTCCATAAAACCTCTGGTGATGACCCAGCGAGAAGATAGGAGCAGGGGAGCCAAAAATGGCAGGAGGAGGTGACAACGCAGAGAGTCTGGCGACCCGCGAGTTCCTCGAATCGCTCGTCGCCTCTCTACGTGAAGACTTACAGATGGTAAAGAAGGATCTCGAGATAAGGGAGGCCTGACGAGACATCGATGAGGTCGGAGAGAGGGTGGCTACCCTGGAGGAAGGAAACTCTACGCGGGATGAGGAATTTGAAAACCTACAACAAGAAATAATTTGTCTCCAAGAACAACAGATTGAGCTACAAGCCCATTCTGATGATCTTGAAAACAGATCCAGAAGAAATATTCGCATTAGGGGGGTCCCAACCGAATCAGAGGGCTCCGACCTGGAGGAATACGTGCAGGACCTGTTTCGCTCGGTCTTGGGCTCCACAGCTGAAGGCGAAATTAAACTTGATAGATGCCACCCAGTGGGCCCCCGCGAGGCAGCGAGGCCCCCTGCGGACATACTATTCTGCGTGCATGACTTGAAAACCAAGGAAGCAATCCTTCAGAAGGCACGAGAATCCCAGAAACTCCAGTTTCGAGGCCACTCTCCGCAGCTCTTTCAGGACCTTGCAGCTATCACGCTACAGAAACGAAAAGAATTTCACCCTGTCACGAGCCGCTTGAGACGGATAGGCACTTCACATTCATGGGGCCATCCCTTCCGCCTCATCTTCCGTTGTGAAGGCAAACCCTACCAGATCCGATCCCTATTGGAAGCATGCAAGGTCCTCAATCTGGATCTGACAGAGCAGGACTCACACCCTACCTCCACACGCGCACGACCACGCAGTAGGAACCGACCCAGAGCACGCCACAAATCTATGCCCGAAACCCATCGCTTGGACCCAGACACCATCGCCAAGGAGAGGTCGGCGGTTCTCCGCTCCCTCTCTGGAGAAGGAATGGACAATGCTGGCCCCTCCACATAAGGGAATGCAGAGACTTCCTTTCATGGTGGATGGTATTGGAGGGCGGGGCGGAGGTGGGTGACCAACATCCAATAGATAGCAATCATAGTCGAGGTCGGCTCCCCTATTTTTATGTTCTCCGTCTTTATGGAGTTTATCCTTCTACACTATGTCCAAATGTATGGTTTCTTTTTTCTTACTGTTGGAGCTTGAGGTTAGTTTGAGGGAATCTCCTACCGATATGCCTTCCCAGACACATTCAAGGGAGCACACTCTGCCCTATATCATGGGTTGGCTCTCCCGAGTGCCTCTGGGCCCCAGGCGGTCAAGCGGTACAATTCTTAGCAGGCCCTCTCCTTGCACTTAATGTGAAAATTAAAGTAGTAAGCCTCAATGTTTGAGGCCTCAATAATCAAACAAAGAGGTCGGCTGTCCTCTCCTTGCTCGAAAACTCTGAGGGAGACATTTGCCTGGTGCAAGAAACACACCTCCCCAGAGATGTGCACAGGATGCAATCCAAACGATTCCCACAGCAATATTAGTCTTCGGGGTAGGGAAAAAAGGTGGGGTGGCCATTCTCTTCTCTAAACGCTTTCAAGGGATGGTTCTGGGTCAGATCGCAGAGATCAAGGGGCGTCTTTTAGCCCTCCGCTTGCAGACAGGCTCTTTTCACCTTACGCTAACATTGATCTATGCCCCAAACGAACACCAAGAATCCTTCTTACTCTACTCCCTTGCCAGGGTACTTCAGTCCCCAGACGCGGCTGTAATGGTCGTGGGCGACGTTAACATATTGATGGATGTGGACCTAGACCACTCGGGGCATAGATCTGGTCAAACCGGGGCTGTCTTTCCTGAGGGCCTGGTGTGGCTCGCTGAGTGTGGCCTACGTGATGTATGGTGCTCTCAACACCCTGGAGATAGGGACTACACTTTTTACTCACCGGCTCTCAAGACATATGCACAACTTGATCATTTCCTGGACTCCCTGTCAGCATGGGATCGAGTGACGGCCTCTACCATCGAACCCCGCACTCTATCTGATCATACACTTATCACTCTTACCCTTAATACACCCCCTCTCCATCACAAACACCGACCTGGAGTCTCTGCGAAGCCATGTTACACTCCCCAGCTATGGTCCTCGCGCTCTGGAAAACCATTCAGGAATACCTGATCCTCAATGACACGGGCTCCACTGCACTTACGTCGGTCTGGGAGACCCTGAAACTGGCAGCACGGGGAGAACTCATTGCGTGATCAGCAAACAAGAATAGAGCGCAACGAGACAAGCAGAAGGTCCTTGAGCAAAGGGCCCTGGAGCTAGAAACCGTTCACAAACGCACTGAGGCTCCCCGGGTATGAAGAGAACTAGAGAAAGAGCGTCTCTAACTGAATCGCCTTAATCTTGACAGGGCCGAATTTGCTATGCTACTCCTAAAACACAAGTTTTTCCTGGGCGATAACAGGGGGGCCGCGTGCTATCACATTGTTTACATAGTAAACAATATGCACACTAAGTGAAATCCATCACAACGGACGTTGGGGTGGAAGTGAAAGACGCAGACGGCATCGCTGCAGCCTTTCCAGCATATTACGCAAAGCTCTACTCCGCAGATAGCAACCCACATGTTGACTACCAGGCATATCTCAGTGATGCGGTGGTTACCCCTCTCCCAGTGGCCGAGACCGATGCCTTAGATAAGCCCATCCGCATGGAAGAAATAATATCAGCGATCGCTAGACTGAAACCTCTAAAGTCCCCTGGTCCCGACGGGTACAGTGCAGCATTTTACAAGACCTTCTGCCCTGAACTCGTTCCGCTACTCACGTGTCTTTTTAATTCCTTTGCAGACACAGGCTCCTTATCGGAATCCATGTTAGAGGCCTCCATATCGGTCATTCCCAAACAAGGGAAAGACCCAAAGCAATGTGGCTCCTACCGGCCCATCTCATTACTAAACACCGACGCGAAGCTATTTGCAAGTGTACTAGCCCACCGTCTTAATCCCCTTATGCCGGGACTTATTGATCCAGATCAAGCTGGGTTTATTCCCTCCCGGCAGTACAGTGATAATACGAAACACATCTGTCACCTAATAGATAAGGTTCATCCATCATGTGAAAAGGCCCTGCTGTTGGCAATTGACGCAGAAAAAGCTTTTGACCGAGTACACTGGCCCTACCTCTTCGAGACTCTCAGACGGTTCGGCATAGGTGAGGGTTTCGGGCGATGGATTCAAAGTATCTACTGCGCTCCCCGCGCTGTGGTATGGTGAATGGCGTCCAGTCCAATGGGTAATCAATCCACTGGGGCACACGACAGGGCTGCTCACTCTCTCCGCTTCTCTTTGCGCTCTACATGGAATCACTAGCACAGAGACTGAGAGATAACCTTAGAGCAACAGGCGTTACCTTCGGCGCGGACCGACACCTGACTAGCTTATAAGCGGACAATGTCATCTTTGCCGTCACACTGCCCCCTGACCTCTCTCCCTGTGATCATGGCACAACTACGAGACTTCGGAACAATCTCTGGCTTCTGTGTAAACATGCTAAAATTCCAAATCTTAAACCTCAACATAGCCTCTGACACCGAATGTGCATTGCAGTTACAATTTGATTTTCAGTGGGTTAATGAATGCCTATCATATCTGGGCCTTTACGCTGGGACTCAACCTCTCCAAAACCGCCGCAACGAACGAAACAACGCTGATTGCCCAGACCCGCAAGGACTTGGCGCACTGGCAACGATTACCACTCTCATGACTGGGCTGCATTGCGGCTGTAAAAATGACCATTCTGCCTCGTGCAGTCTATAAATTCCAGATGCTTCCCTTGTCCCTCCCGACCGACACGATTCAAACACTTCAAAGAGACATTGACACCTTTATTTGGGGGGAGTAAAAGCCCAGGATACAGCGACAACTCCTACTTCAAGCAAAACAAGACGGGGGCCTAGCGGTACCCATGTTGCTGAGATACTACCAAGCAGCCTAACTTTGGTATCTTGTTGAGTGGAACCGCCCACTCACTGAGAAGCTTTGGGTTTTTATGGACCAGACAGTAGAAGGCTCCCACCTATGGAGGGTCATATGGCTGCCCCGGCACCACAGGGCCTGGGGACTCTACTACTCACCCGTGACAGGGCCGACTCTCAAAGTCTGGGATAAAGTAGCGACTTTCGCGGGCCTGACCTCATTCCCATCACCCCTGATGCCCCTTTTTGCAAATCCGGACTTCCCCCCAGGCATGATGCAAAGCAACTTTAGACGCTGGACCGAAGGTGGCTGTAAACACATGGGATGTCTTTTTGACCAGGAAGGTCTGATTGAATTTGACCAACTCAAAACTGACTACTCTCTAATAGAGACAGACCCGTTCTCTTACACACAACTGCGACACTGGATGCTCAGGCCTGAACTTCACACAGGAGCAAGCCGGCCGATGACCCACTTTGAAAAATGACTGCTTCTCAAAACAGAAGATAAGAGGCTAATTTCGGACATATATCTCCATCTGACTAAGACGGGAGCACATCACAAAACACCTGGGCAGACCCGTTGGGAGGCGGAGCTGGGTTGAACCCTGTCAGACAAAGAATGGAGGGATATTTTCTATAGAACTCATCACAAGGCACACACCACAGGACACACCGAAACAGCATATATGTTTTTTTCTTACTGGTACTACACGCCAGCCCGCATTCAGAAGTGGAATGGACAATACACCGGAGACTGCTGGCGAGGGTGTGGCAATTCAGGGACTCTGCTCCATCTCCTCTGGCACTGCCCAAAGCTGATCAGATACTGGGACCAGATCCTAGACAACATTGATGCCACTTTTAATACAACTATCCCCTGTTTCTCAGCTTATACAATTTTAGGACTCCCTATTGAACTGAAATTCACACTCTGCTCCGTCCGAGGGAGACAGATAGCTCTCGCACTCAATGCAGCACTTTCGGTGATCTTGTCTTCCTGGGGCACAGATAGAACCCCCGAAAACAGGCAGTGGCTGCACCAACTATGCCTCTTGCTTGGCATGGAACGACTGTCCATGGCGACTACATCTGATAGATTCTCCTATGCCGAGATATGGGCCCCATTCACCTCTATTCTCTCCACAGAATTCAGGGAACTAACGTGCGCGACATACCTGCGTATTTTAAGACTGCTCCCAGGTCCCCCAGCTTCTGAGGTAGTAGAGGGGACAGTGGCAGAATAGCAAAAGGGCCCTGGAAGAATAAACGGGCAGAACACATATACTTTCCCAATCATGGCGTGGTTCGGTAGGGGACGGGGCGGTGGGTGGGTGAATGGGTGATTTATATTTCTCTTTCTTTGTCATTTATTATTTTTATTGTTCTTTGTGGTTAAAACCAGTTCTTACGATGTACCACTGCTAGTCGCCTTTGGCATCAGAAGATGCAATTTATACGCGGCCGGCCCGATGGGTTGTAGGCGGCTTGCTGTGTTCACACTGCTTTTCACACACCTGGCATCTGTACGTGGCCGGCCCGGCTTGGGTTGTAGGCAGTATGCTGTGAACAGCAAAGATTGTTTTCATCCTAAAAATGTATAGGCTTTTCACAGGTTAAAGAGTTACATACACTGTGTGACAATATAGGCATATCCATTTGAGAAATAGAATGACATGGCTAACATGCAGTATAGCAATCACAGTTACATGCAGTCTTCTTAGTAGATATTGAATGTATTATATACAGAAATGTGTATATATAATCAGTCTGTAATACTCATAGATGTCCTTAGTGAGGAATAGTATAGGTATATTTATAGGAGCATGTTAGATAGTTACAGTCTTATTATAAACAGTGGTTAAGTAGAATGTGTGTCACTGGCTAGGTACATGCACAGTGGTGACCAGATATCTCGGGGTCTCGAGTGGGCCGGTATAAGTAGACATAAATGGCCTGACATGGTGTTGCAGTAAATCAATGCCCTTATTTATAATTTTTTCATGCAGCGCAACGCAGCAAGCCACCTTGCTGCATGAAAGGGCAGGTATGCGCCACATTTAACATTATATGGCGCATTCCTGTCCTTTCAAAGCATTGGCGCTCTTTCGACTCCCTAGCGCCAACGCAGGCCTCAAGCATCATGGTGCAGGGTTGTTTTTGTGTAGGAATGGGCACCTTCCTGCACAAAAACAATTGTCAGAAGCATTTTCCTCTTTCTATGTGTTCTGCAGAATGCAGCACAAGTATTAATAGGAAAAATGAGGAGAAATTAAGATATTTCTCCTTGTTACGCCTCACCTAGCGAGGCATAGCCTTTTGATGCATTCCCAGGTCTACCACTAATGGTAAAGCTGGGAATGCGCCAAAATCCATGGGTGGATGCGTGGGGACACCCCCACTCCACCCATGCAACAGCTCCCTGGGGATCACGCCTTGCAGGCCCACGCAAAATGGCCTTGCATGGCTTGATAAATCTCACTAAGGTTTTGTGTCACCCTTGCACACCTTTATGTAGCGCAAGGGCGATGTCAAACCTTGATAAATCTGGCCCTAAATCTTGAATCCAATCAGCAATTGTAGGCACGGGGCATCTTCCCCAACGCATTACAACTCTCTGTTTAGCTAGTAGCAAGGCCATAGCCGTGTAATAACATGTTGGAGCTGGTGATCCAGCGGTATACTAACAACAGATACTCTACTACCATATACTCACCTGGGCCCATAAACACTTACACAAATCCAAGTAGACCGCAGGGTTTAATATATATTTTTCTTATTTAGGATTAGTTCTTTCTTATTCCTAACTAACCTTTCACTGATCAAAAAGTTCTTTCCTCTGGTCAATGGACCATTAGTTGAACTAGTTGATGGTGATAATTAACATAACTTATTAACTATTCTTTAATTAAAGAAAATAACCACAGACTCGGGAAGTTTTAAAATCTTTATCTAAATTAAATGAATGTGAACCATTTCAAATTACAGTACAAACACCCTCATTCGTAAGATTGCAAATCAAATCTTCATTAAGAAAATATTTCAGACACATACAATAACTATGCCCGGAAAGGAGAGGACAGAAAGAAAAGATCATCTACAAATACCATGAATTTATAGTTACCAAGGATGGTGTGAAGACCAAACCCTCTGGCCAAAGGGCTGGTAAGGGTCCCCCGGGATAGATCAGGAGACAAATACTTCAGGACAGGATTCAGGACAGGATACTTAACCTCTCTAAAATACCGACGGCTGCGTAGCACCCCTCTCTGACACTCTCTTCCTCCTCGAGTTTCTTCCGCGATCTTCTTGTCTAACCCAATTAAGTAAAGATAAATGGTTCTGCATTCGATGTCTTCATCAACATCTCACAGCGTCTCTTTCAGCATCAGCATCACCCACAGCACAGACAGCATCCCGAGCGCTTTACTTCCAGCATCGACGTCTCTCTAACTAACTAAAGCTACCTCAGTTATACCTTTCGTTTTCCATGTACCACCCACTAAAGTTTCAATATCGCAAAAATACGAAATCTAATTGGTCAGGCAAGGGGGATGATCATCACACCATACCTACATATTATTTTTCTATTGAACTATTGTTCGTAAAACCCATCCCCTTAAACTTTATTCTTTTCTTCCGTTCCCATACATGTCCAAACTTTATTAGATACAATTATTTCAATATTATGAATACAAGTCTTCTTGCATGAACTCTTCACCCTCTGTTCACAGGGCACGTCATTCTCGTCCTTGGATGGCTGTCAAAAACTTGGTCATCCCTCTGGGTCAACTCTCGCGTAGGCATGCGCAAACTTGAATCAGTCGGCTCAATTCAGACAAACGTGAAAGGCCCAAATGCGCACTAATAATAAAGTCAAAAGAAGAAATGTTATTTTCACAAATAAATGGTTTCACTGTATTTTAATGCCTTCTGCACATGCGCTAGAATTTCCCTCCAAGCGTTAGTACCGTCATATTGCGTAGATGCAGTTGACGCATGCGCGGTAAAGATTTCCCAGTTAGAGCTGGATTAGTCCGTTTTCATTGTTATTTATATTAGTACACACATACGCAAGCTTCGCTAACCCGCGTGTTTTCTGTATTGCGTGTTATTATTTACAAGACGTTGTTAGTAATTCGTTAGTGAGTTAAACGAGAGGATTGCTTCCGAGCAAGTCTCCTTTACGAGTCCTTGCTCCTTCACTGGTGCATCTTTTTTTTTTAGGTTTCGCCTGTACAGCGCTTGCACTGTGCTTGTGAAATCTATTGTTTTTAATATAATTTTAAAAGGGGCTTACATCCCGCCTCCTCTCTTTCCTAGAATCCTAACAAGGGTTCAAGTTAACACAATACTTGCATCAAATTTTAAACAAAAAACCTAAAGAAAACATTATAATATGAAAAATATGGAAAATTATACCAATGAAGACACAGAAAAGGAAAAAGGAAAGAGAAAAAGGAGAAAAAAGAGAAAACCCATGTTTGAATATATACAATTCATAGAAAAAGCTTTATTAACAATGATAAATAATTCAATCTTAAAACATATAAGACAAAAGGTGCTCAACACAATACACAAACAAAGACCTATAAACAGTGCAATGTGTAAACAGACAAGTGGCTGAGGAAAAAAGGTTTACAAAAATCAGAAGTTCAGGACAAAACTGAAACAACACAAAGCAAACAATGCGTCCTCTTCAATTTCGGCCACATATGTGCGTCGACGGCGTTTCGACCATAGTGAAACTAAATGGTCATCATCAGGACAAACGGTAATTATATGAGCGTCCGTACCAGTTTCAATTAAACATCTAAAAACAAAAATATATAAACATGGGTATCAGACATTCAAGGGTTATATTACAGCAAAAAATGAGAGACAAAATCCCTCTCTATTTAGAAAAAGGAGAGAAGAAACAAAAGATAATGCGCCTGGAAATGACTACCACCACCAAGAGGAAGGGGAGAAAAGACCCTTAAACCATCTTCAGAACCTATATGTGTGAAAAGAATAGATTAATGTGCCAAAATATCCCATAACTCCAAAACAAGGAGATGTAATAGTCGATTCACCTATTGTTAAAGTAGACCCAACCGAAGGTGCAACGATCGTATGGAGTCCGCCCAGAAAATGACTCTGTAGAATGAAGCTATGAAACCAAAAAGGAATGAACAACTATTAGTGGTTCTATCCACCTATGCAAAGGGACAGAGAAGGCAAGAGTGTCACATGCCATACTCACATCAAGAGGAAATGCTGAATTATAATCGCAGGAGCTTATGCATAAATTCAAAGGCTCCAAGATTAGGTGAAATAATGGAACAGCCTATTCCTTCAAATAATTTTAAGACTGAAAAGGATGAAAGAAATTAGATAAATAAGTATAACACCTTGTAGGTGTAGATGATACAATACAAAAATATATTCCAATACTGAGCATCTTATACTTACAGCCAAATTAATTAGCAAAAGGCTTAAACATCAGTGCTAGTAGATCACATAATTACAGACGTTTATTCATGAGTAAACTAAAAAAGGGAAGGGGGGAATTATTTATTTTTTAATTTATTAAATTGAAAAATCAGCAAGTTATCCAAAGTCTCAGGATGTTACCTGTCAGTTGCCTTTAATAAATTGGCACCAACATATGGGTCACTGGCTTAGTCCAGCCCCACGGGTTCTGAAATGGAACCAAATATGATATTCAAGCTTTTAACTACATTGAAAAAGTCAAAAGTCAAATTCCTGAGTTTAAGCTGAACAATATTCAATGTGCAAACAATACAGCTGTAATCAAAAGAATGAAACATGGATAGAGGATAAGCGCTTAATTTGCTAAACCTCTCAAATAAAAGTGTGAAAGACCTTAATAAATATAGATTCCCAAACAGTATACAAACAATGCTGCTGTAACCCAAGGAATGAGAAATTAATTTGAGATAAGCTCATTAAATGCTAACCATGTCAGATAAAATTAAGACAGCAACAGCTAACACAAGGTAAGTGCCTCAGTTCGATGTCAATCAAATGTTGTCGTAAATTAGGGGGAATCAAGCTATCGATCTTGTATTACTATTAAAAACTGGCCCTAAAAACAACACTAGTGATTACTATATGCACAGTGTATGCGCCAATGCAATTTAGAGCAGAAAAGCGCAGTACCATCATGCCATACTGTACTTGGAATAAAGGCTGTGATCCCTGCAAGGAGACAGGCTCATATGCACCTCATCCTGAAGAAAAAGCCTTGCAACCAAGGCAAGCTATGCCTATTACAAAGTCTCAGTAACAGAGCTTGGAGCTATAATTCCAAGAATTAAGGGGGAAAAACGCCAAGCGTCTTACCTGTAGCACGCTATCCACACGAATAACTCCCGTAAGGGTATTCGAGCCCAGAACCCGAAAGATTAAATAACACACCCATGCACGATGTCACTTCCTGAAAAGCTTATACAGAATTGAAGAAGGACTTACACCGCCCTAGGACAGTGTCGTCCATCTTTAAACGGGTCAATGATACTCCTAAACTAAACGAACTCAAAGATTAGAACTACTTGTGTCTACGGGTTCCCACGCGAACAAATCACTTTCTGTTGTCAGATCAAAAAACGGGGCAAGAGCATATCATTAGAGAGTATTTCTCGGTAAGAAAGAACTTACACCACTCTGCCAAGGTCACTTCCTGTACAGCTTATACAGAAGTAAAGAAGGATTTACACCACCCTAAGCCAGTGTCGGCCATCTTTAAATGGGTCAGTGATACTACTAAACTAAACTAACTCAAAGGATAGAACTGCTTGTGTCTATGGGAATCACTTTCTGGCGTCAGATCAAGAAACCGGCGCAAAAGCATATCATTACTCCTCTCTTTCCTGGCTTTTAATTGGTTCCTGTGCTTGCCACTTACTTTTCCTCCATTTCTATTGGCTGGTGCATATTTTCCTGCATTTACCAATGCTTGTTCCTCATCTGCTTTTCTTATCAGTTTCCCGTAGCAAAAATACTGTTAACATCCGCTTTGGTGGAACTATTTTTTCATAAAGTTTTGCCTCTTTCTGGTTTTTCATCTTGCGTGGTACATTAAACTAGCAGCTTTCTCGTACGTGCCATCAACTCACTTAAAAATCAAATCGCATTTTGGACATCACTACCACTCTCTGTGGCAGGCAGAGTGGCCATCTCAAAAATGGTTATGCTGCCTAGACTGCTATACGTTTTCACAAACCTTCCTATAGTGGTCCCGACACACATATACAAAACCCTGACCGCGCTCCTATTAGAACTGATATGGGGTAAGGACCGCAGAAGAGTGGGGCTCCCAAAAATCCAGCTGAGTACTGACTGGGGGGGGGGGCTGGGCTGTCCCTGACTTTAAGGCATACTGCTTTGCGAGTCAACTGCAGTGGCTATCATACTGGACTGCAGGCCATAATTTGCAGGAGATAGGGATGACACAGCAAACTTTGGACAAGGGAATCCTCCATACCCTGTTATTGCCGAGAGGGAGGGCACCAATAGCGGCCCCTACTCTACTGAAAATAGCCCCTTTATACTGGAAAAAAGCAATTCAATATACCAATGGTTTACTCCCTTATGCCCTTAATATTCCATTAATAGGGATCCCCAAGACGACTAAAGTAGTTACAGCTAGTTGCATCTCCAGATGGTCACGCAAGGGAGTAAATACTGTTGGGATGCTGTTTGCGGATAGCATGTTATTGGATCATGAGAACTTTGTCAGGGAGCAAGGAGTACCGAATTACCTTTACATTTTACACGCGAGCATTAGTAGATACATTAAACGTACTTGGGCACCAGATAATAGTGAACCCCCCACACATGACTCAGTACATACATTATACCTTATGGGCAATGGAGGACACCTAACCCGATGGCTGTATAGAGGAATTTGCTCCCATGCGGCAATTCCACTTTTGATGCTCAGAGAAAAGTGGGGCACTGATATAGGAAGAGCAATAACAGACAAGGAGTGGGAATCTATATTGGAACATCCCAAGAAAGTATCCCGCAACCCCAAATTTAAACTTATTCAATAAATGATATTACACAGGGCATATCTTACACCACACCGATTAAGCAAGATGTATCGGGAAATGGTAGAGTAATGTCCCCGCTGCGTTACGCAAAATGCTGATTTATTACACATGCTGTAGGCCTGTCCACGACTGGCGTCTTTTTGGGCAATGGTGATAAAGGTCCTAAGGGCTGTTACTGATGTTGTTGGGGGGACAAAGCAGAATACTGTATATTGGGACTATGTCGTAAACGCAAGAAACAAGTGGTGCAATCTCAATTTACCAGCTTGGCTTTGATACTGACAAACAGTCAATTACAAAGCAATGGAATCAATCAATCAATCAATCACAGAATTTGTAGAGCGCACTACTTACCCGCGAGGGTCTCAAGGCGCTGGGGAGAGGGAAGGGGGGGGATGCTGCTACTGGTCGAACAGCCAGGTCTTGAGTAGCCTCCTGAAGGTCAGCAGGTCTTGGGTCTGTCGTAGGCTTAGTGGAAGGGTGTTCCAGGTCTTGGCGGCGAGGTGTGAGAAGGATCTGCCGCCGGTGGTTGTTCTTCGAATGCGAGGGACGGTGGCGAGGGAGAGGTCGGCGGAGCGGAGCTGGCGGTTGGGGACGTAGAAGAAGAGTCGTCCGTTGAGGTAGGCTGGGCCAGTTTTGTGGAGTGCCTTGTGTGCATGGATGAGGAGTTTGAAGGTGATCCTCCTGTCGACGGGGAGCCAGTGCAGGTTCCTCAAGTGGGGGGTGATGTGGCTGTGGCGTGGTACGTCGAGGATCAGTCGTGCTGAGGCGTTTTGTATGCGTTGCAGTCGCTTGATGAGTTGGCCGGGGCTCCCGCGTAGAGGGCGTTCCCATAGTCCAGACTGCTACTGACGAGGGCCTGGGTGACTGTTCTTCTTGTGTCTGTCGGGATCCACCTGTAGATCTTGCGAAGCATGCGGAGGGTGTTGAAGCAGGAGGAGGAGACTGCGTTGACTTGCTTGGCCATGGAGAGCGTTGAGTCGAGGATGACTCCCAGGTTGCGTGCGTGGTCGGTGGGTGCCAGGGCTGCTCCCAGCGTCGTTGGCCACCAGGAGTCGTCCCAGGCTGAGGGGTTGGAGCCGAGGATGAGGACCTCCATTTTGTCCGTGTTCAGCTTTAGTCGGCTGATCTTCATCCAATCGGCGACGGCCTTCATTCCTTCGTGGAGATTGGCTTTGGCGGCGAGGGGGTCCTTGGTGAGGGAGAGGATCAGTTGAGTGTCGTCGGCGTAGGAGATAATGTTGAGGTCGTGTTGTCTGGCGATGCGTGCGAGCGGGGCCATGTAGATGTTGAACAGTGTTGGGCTGAGGGACGATCCCTGGGGTACGCCGCAGATGATCTCGGAGGCTTCGGATCGGAAAGGTGGGAGGCGGACTCTCTGGGTTCTGCCGTCGAGGAAGGAGGTGGTCCATTCCAGGGCCTTGTCTCGGATCCCTGCGTCGTGGAGGCGTGCGCGTAGAGTGCGGTGGCAGACAGTGTCGAAGGCTGCGGAGAGGTCCAGCAGGATGAGGGCTGCGGTCTCACCATTGTCCAGCAGGATCCTGATGTCGTCGGTGGCGGCGATGAGGGCAGTCTCAGTGCTATGGTTGCTGCGGAACCCCGATTGGGATGGGTCCAGGATGCTGTTTTCTTCGAGGTATCGGGTTAGCTGTTTGTTGACGATCTTCTCGATGACCTTGGCTGGGAACGGAAGCAGAGAGATGGGCCGGAAGTTCTTGAGGTCTCTCGGGTCCGCCTTGGGTTTTTTGAGTAGGGCGTTGATCTCTGCGTGTTTCCAGCTCTCTGGGAAGGTCGCGGTCTCGAAGGAGAGATTGATGATGTTGCACAGGTGGGGTGCGATGGAGCTGCTGGCTTTGTTGAAGATGTGGTGCGGGAAAGGGTCTGACGGGGAGCCGGAGTGTATTGTGCTCATGGTCTTGATGGTGTCCTCGATGTTCACGCTGGTCCAGGCTGGCAGGGGGTCGTGGTCGATGGTGTGTGGCGGGTCTGGTGCATCGATCTTAGTTGGGGCTGTCAGGGTGTTGAAGCTGTCGTGGATGTCGGCGATCTTGCGGTGAAAGAAGGTGGCGAGGGAATCGCACAGGGGTTGCGACGGCGGGATGTCGTTTGTGTTGGAGCTGGAATTGGAGAGTTCCTTCACGATGTTGAAAAGCTCCTTGCTGTTGTGTGCGTTGTTGTCGAGGCGGTCTTTGAAGGAGATTCTCTTGGCGGACCTGATGAGGTGGTGGTGGTTACGGATGGCGTCTTTGTGGGCTGTGTGGCTGTCCGGTGTCTTATCACTGTGCCATTTCTTCTCTAGTTTCCGGCAGGTACGCTTGGAAGCTAGGAGTTCCGAGGTGAACCAGCTGGCTCTTTTGGTGGTGTCGCTGTAGGTGAGCTTTTTCAGCGGGGCGAGGGTGTTGGCACAGTCGTCCATCCATCGTCTGAGGTTGCAGGCAGCGTCGTCGGTGTTGGATGGGTCGGAGGGAGGGCTGAGAGCGAGGGTTGCCCAGAGTTGGTCTTCGGTGACTTTGCTCCAGCAGCGGCGTGGGATCTGTTGGGTGCGGTGGTGTGTGGTGGGTTTCTGGAAGGTGAAATGGATGCAGCGGTGGTCGGTCCAGAGGAGTTCCGTGGTGTGGCTGAAGGAGACGTGGGAGCTTGAGGAGAAGATGGGGTCAAGCGTGTGGCCGGCGGAGTGGGTCGGTGTTGTGACGAGCTGGCTCAGGCCGAGGTTGGCGAGGCTGTCGATCAGGGTGGTGGAGTTGCTGTCGTTGTTGTTCTCCAGGTGAAAGTTCAGGTCTCCGAGGAGGATGTAGTCGGTAGAGGTCAGGGCGTGCGTGCTGATGAAGTCGGCGATGGAGTCGCTGAACTGGGGTCGGGGCCCAGGGGTCTGAAGACAAGGGTGCCTCTAAGGGTGGTGTTGGGGTCCGTGTGGATCTGGAAGTGCATGTGTTCGGCGGTGCTGAGAGTGTCGTCGGTGCTGGTCGAGACCCTGATGGTGTTCTTGTGGACGATGGCGATTCCTCCTCCTACTGCGTTGATGCTGTCTCTGCGGGTGATCTTATAGCCGTCTGGGATGGCTATGGCGATATCGGGGGCGGAGGAGTCGTTCATCCAGGTCTCTGTCAGGAAGGCGACGTCTGGTGATGATGTGTCGAGCAGGTCCCAGAGCTCGACGGCGTGTTTGCGTGCGGAGCGGGTGTTCAGTAGGATGCACCGGAGGTGGTTGAGGTCCTTCTTGGCGGGCGCCTCGGTGGCTCTGAGGCTGGTGTAGCTGCAGTTCCGGCAGGTGAAGGGACCATGGGTGCGTTTCGGGGCGGCCTTGAAGCAGTTGTGCGTCCGTCCGGGGTTGAGAGCGTGGAGTGTGGTGGCATCGTATCGGCGTCGGTCCTCGAGGCTGGTGCGGGGGGCGCGCGGCCCAGGGGTTCTGGCGCTGGGCGCGGTCCAGTCGCGGACGGGCGCAGACGGGCTTGCCTTAGGCCCGCCTTTGGCGCGCCAGCGGCGCGGCCGCGCAGCGGCCGCCATATATGGGGAGGTGGGAGGGAGGAGGAGCTGGGAGGCAGGGGCAGCGAATGGGCAGTCAGGGGGGCGGGGCCGCAGGGGACGCAGCGGCGGGAATGGAGAGAGGCAGCGAGGGGCACAGAAGGCAAAAAGGACCGAGAAAGCACAAGAAATACGGGCACAGTACAAATGGGGCAGCGGGGGCACAGAAGGCAAAAAGGACCGAGAAAACACAAGAAATACGGGCACAGTACAAATGGGGCAGCGGGGGCACAGAAGGCAAAAAGGACCGAGAAAACACAAGAAATACGGGCACAGTACAAATGGGGCAGCGGGGGCACAGAAGGCAAAAAGGACCGAGAAAACACAAGAAATACGGGCACAGTACAAATGGGGCAGCGGGGGCACAGAAGGCAAAAAGGACCGAGAAAACACAAGAAATACGGGCACAGTACAAATGGGGCAGCGGGGGCACAGAAGGCAAAAAGGACCGAGAAAACACAAGAAATACGGGCACAGTACAAATGGGGCAGCGGGGGCACAGAAGGCAAAAGGACCGAGAAAACACAAGAAATACGGGCACAGTACAAATGGGGCAGCGGGGGCACAGAAGGCAAAAGGACCGAGAAAACACAAGAAATACGGGCACAGTACAAATGGGGCAGCGGGGGCACAGAAGGCAAAAAGGACCGAGAAAACACAAGAAATACGGGCACAGTACAAATGGGGCAGCGGGGGCACAGAAGGCAAAAAGGACCGAGAAAACACAAGAAATACGGGCACAGTACAAATGGGGCAGCGGGGGCACAGAAGGCAAAAAGGACCGAGAAAACACAAGAAATACGGGCACAGTACAAATGGGGCAGCGGGGGCACAGAAGGCAAAAAGGACAGAGAAAACACAAGAAATACGGGCACAGTACAAATGGGGCAGCGGGGGCACAGAAGGCAAAAAGGACCGAGAAAGCACAAGAAATACGGGCACAGTACAAACGGGGCAGCGGGGGCACAGAAGGCAAAAAGGACCGAGAAAACACAAGAAATGCGGGCACCGAGGCCACAAGCGGAGGGGCGAGCTTACCAGCAGCAGCGGGCGGACAGCACAGGCGGAGCTGTGTGGTGGGGGAGCGACCTACCTGGCAAGGTCAAGGATGGAAATCTGCAATGCCCCCAGCGATGCTCATCTGGCATGGGGAAGTAGTCAGATGGGGAAGGGCTGAAAGTATGGCAATAAGGAGGGAAGAAGCTTGGGGCTAGCGAAAGACTCCAATCTCGCTAGAGTGGGACGCATTGCTAGAACTTCTTATATCCTCGGAACCTTCCTTACATTAAGACTCTGTAATATAAATACTTACCTACCAAATGAGACATTGTAGTCAGTAACGGATCCCTCTAGGTACTAATAAAGTGGAGGTGCACGCACCTGTAAGCCATGCAATTAGGAACACATATGCGAGTGGAGACTTAACCATTGATCACTTGGCCTTTATTAATATTGGAGTGAGTCAGGGCAAGGGTGGGGGTCGGGAATTATTGGTTTTAGGGAGGCGGGAGGTATTGTTTATTTTGCACAGGACTTATTGATACATATTAGACACAATTTATTGTTATTGTGTTGTATAACCTTACTACCACTGCTCCTATTGTGTATACACCTTCTTATAGGATATGTGTACATAGAAGTGTTTGCTCTGTGATTACAGTATGAGGCGTCTCTATGATTCTGGTAATGTCTGTTTTACTGCCATGTTGGTTTGTTAACCATGAAAATCAATAAAATATGTTGTAAAAAAAAAACTAGCAGCTTTACATAGCCTAATTTATCACCCGGAGAGCCGCTGAGACTCGAACCGGGATCCCCAGCTCTTGCGTGAGCAGTTCTGCCTGCTGCGCCACATCTGCTCCTCTCCTGTGATACTTGTTTCATAAAGTTTTGCCTCTTTCTGTTTTTTTTTGTCTTGTGTGGTACTTTAAATTAAATTAGCAGCTTTATATAGCCTAATTTATCACCCGGGATCCCCAGCTCTTGCGTCAGTAGCTCTGGCCGCTGCGCCACATCCTCTCCTCTCCCGTGATACTTGTTGTAGCCTGCACTCGCTATGTGTTGGGCTATTTCCTGGTCTCTGGGACGTGCTAGTCGGAGACCAGCAAATAGGCGTGTTAGTTACGTCCGTAGTGGGCTTTTACAGAGGCATTATACGCTGGTTGCTTATCAGCCATTGGCGCCTCCCTCGCCTCTCTGAATAAGCTCAGAGGAGAGCTTATTTTCCAGCAGGACTCCGGCGACCACTGACCATAATCCGTCGCAGACGTATGCAACATTAAAACATAACCGCACCCGTACTAAGAGCGCATACCTACACGGCCTCGTTGGGATTTCAGCGTTAGGGGTGTTTGGACACTGTTGCCTCATTCCTGCACTGCCGAGAGGAAAGGCACCCTCATGGATGGAGATGGAAGTCAGATAAATGCTATGCAGTGTGTGCACACACAGAGCTACATTTCTTTTGTACTTTAGATGCCGTTTATGGTTATCCAGGAAGAAGGATCTTTGTGGTTCAGGACTTTTGTGTTTCCTCTCTCCTTGTCTTGTTATCCTCTAAACGTCATTTCCGGGCTTCATATCTCCCGTGGTCACTGATAGTCACTCTGTCCACATTCGTTTCTAAGGGCAGGAAGTTGCACCACTCAAAGACTGAGCAGTCAGTGCACCTCCTCCTCCACTCTGTGGGGCAGATTTACAAGCCGCTTGCGACACATTTGCGCCGCCGTTGCGTTACTTCTGTGACGCAGCGGTGGCGTAAACCATGTGCCACGTTGTGCCCTATTTACAACGTGACGCATCTAGAGAGATGCGTCACGTTGTAAGGCACTGCGCCACATGAAACCTGCGTTAGGTTTCATGTGGGCGTTTCGGCGCAGGGTGGGCGTTCCGTCGCAGGAACGCCTCGTAAAAGTGACGCAGTGAAATCTACAAGATTTCACTGAGTCACTTTTACGTCCATGCTACGTCAAAACCCTGCGCCTGCTTGAAGCAGGCGTAAGGAGTGATGCAGCATGTTAGGCATAGGGCGCCCCTGAGCATTGCTGGAGTCGTGTCGCGCTTGCGACACGACTCCAGCAATGCGCTGCCCTTACGACAGAAGATGCAACACGCATCTGGCTATCCTTGCGCCAAGGTGCGTCGCATTGTAAATGCGACGCATCTGTGGTGGCGCAAGGGTATTTCGGCATGTTGCATCTTTGCTGGCGCATCCCTGCTGGTATGCAGGGATGCGCCAGTCCTTGTAAATCTGCCCCTGTATGTCTTACTAATTGCTTAGTTCTTTTCTTCCTCACCGGGATGAGTCTTGTGGCCTCTAGGTCATCCCTGTGCTCCATGTCTGTCCTCTGCACAGAGCTGGATATTCATGTTATGTTATGTTATGTTATGTTATAGGTATTTCTAAAGCGCGACGATTACCCAAGGGTGTCCTGGCGCTAACCACTATCCTCTGAGCATTGAGATGGTAGACAACCTTAAAGATTAAAGAGCCAGGATTTTAGTCCCTTCCTGAATGTGAGGAGATCCGTGGCATTTCTCAAATAGAAGGGAAGGTCATTCCAGGCCTTTGCTGCACAGACAACAAAGCTTCTCCCACCCCATGAGACTTTTTTATTGGGTGGTACTATCAGGGGATCTCCTGAACTTCTGTATTCCCCTTACCCTTTACCACTGCATCTTTGGTTGGTAGATGAGCCCTTCCTGTTTACTCACTGTGTTCTTTGTAGTCCTCTCATGCCTAGGTTTTCTATAGTGGCTCCCACTGGATGCTCCTGCTGTGGTGCCCTGGGGCCTCATGGGAATGCAGCCACCACAATACAACGGCAGTGCCCTAGAGCTTCATTTGTCTTTTTAAGTCAAGACTGCAACAGTGCATGTGCTCTTGTTTGCAAGAGGCATTGTTTACAATAAAGTTCTTAGAGCCCGCCTGTTGCTTACCATTTGTTTGCTTAATTGTTACTCTTCTTTCCAGACTCCTAATTGGCCAGCGCATGCCAATCATCACTTGCTTTCCTTTCTGTGGAGGATGGACCAAGCATAGATTGATTCAACTTAATTAGTGCCCATCTGCTGCTCACGCTATGATTGAGGTACTATTTCCTCTTCCTTCCATCCACTCCCCCTTGTGCATGGTGCTTCTTTCCCCTCTCACCTATCTCTTCTCCGTTTTGCTGCCCTCCATCTGGTGCTCCCCCCTCCTCCTTTGCACTTTTCAGTACCGGGATCTGAATAGGGGTGGATACTCCCCTGTGCCACAGAGAGCCACCATTTTGAGGGTAACAGGTGCTCTAGTTGTTGGCGGGGGATGTCCCTTAAGTATTTAAACAGAACTAGTGCGCAGACGCTCACCAGGTTGGCTGCCTAAACCTACTCACAGAGACCGCTCACCCTGCACACTCACCCACCATTTACTTTGCACAGTCACCCTGACATTACGCTGGCAGTCAGATACTGCTCACCCACCACTCACAGAGTGCTGACTGCACTAACACACCATTGACATACCTCTCACCCAGCGCTCACATTCCTATCAACCTCCACCCACACCTCTCACCCTGAGCTCAAACTGCTCATCCTGTACTTATACTATTGACATACCCCTCCACCCTATACTCGCACACCTCTTACCTTGCACGGGGTAACAGCTCTCACCCTGTACACTCACACAGTTCTCATTCTGCCCTGAACACTCATCAATCACCATGCATTTAGGCACTTTCACCCTGCACTTAGACCCTTATCAACCTTCATTCATGCACCACCCACCGTGCACAAAAAGCACACCATTCTCCCTGCATTCATACACTGCTCCCACGTCTCTTATTATTAATCACAGAGGGGAAACCTAATGCATTTACCAATGCTTGTTTAACTGTGTTTATTGGCATTTCAGTAGTACATAAACTAAACATAGAATCACATTTCCATAGTGCAACTTTAGTATCAGAAGTACTTTACAAGAGGAAGTTCCGCTACAGTTACACTGCATGCAGGTCCTACATCCTTTGGCCGTGTTGGGGCTGGTGTATCTTTAACGTATCCCAGCAGTGCTATGAGAGGAACAGGTGTTATATTCACATCTCTCATTCTCTGTAGTTCCGAGAACACTGACCAATAACTGTATAAGTCTGGACATGTCCATTCTAGGTCAGAAAGTCTGCAGCATCTTCGCCACAGCGCTGACACCTGGTGTCCGCTCCAGGGCCGGACTGGGAACAGAAACCGGCCCTGGCAAACTGCTCAGCCACCCCCCCCTGGGGTGAGGGGGAGTGCAGCCGAGCAGTTTGCGAGGGCCGGTTTCGGCTGATTTTGTTACAGGGGGCCGATATTGCCGACCCCCGGTAACGAAAACGGACCCCCAGGGGCCCAAAACCGGCCCCCACCCTAGCGGCCTACCGGGGAAACGCCCGGTGCCCGCTATGGCCAGTCCGGCCCTGGTCCGCTCTCAGCCATATCTATGTGCTCTAGTTGGACTGTAGTAGTATCTCTACAGGTATTTGACCTGTATTAACCTATGTTTTGCATTCAATGAGACATTTTAATAGCCGGACAACAGAATCACCATTGTAATTTCGCTATCTATGTCAGTCTGCCTGTCTTGTCGAGATCTTTCAAGCACTGGGACTGTAGCACTCCAGGACGGCGTAGAGAGGTGAGAAATCATGTGTTTCGAACAGGTGCTCTGTATAAGGAGTGTTAATATCTAGAAAGAGTCAGGCTTAGGGGGAAAATCTGGGGGCAACGTCTGGGGCGTACTGCATATCCTGACGTACAAGAACGTGTCTATCGTGGTGACGTCAGATGCAAGGCTTCTGGGCTGCTCTAGACTCATGAACTCCACAGATAACTGGCTACGTGTTGATTTGCAAGTGGCTTTCGCATGCCTGCCAACTTACAAAATCACTTCACTGTGTGAGGAGGGGCGGGGCCTGGTGCCGAGAGTTATCTAAGAGGCCCTCTGCCACTCACCAAGCTCCACACGCGTCCCAAAATAAAACCAAAACAAAGGGTCATCGAGGCTGTCGCCGATGTCCTGGGGTGTTTTTACACCTTTTAATCAGTGGCGGCTCCGAGGAGCGTCGCCCCACTGCTAGAGCAGGAGAAAGGGAAAATAAAATGATAATAACTTTGTTACTATCATTTTATTTTTTACTATGTGCCGAGTTAAGACGGGCAGGGCTGGTGGCACAGGGGGAGGAGTGGTTTGCACACTCCAAATGCGCATGACTGCTTGGTCGGCTGCCTTGGCCGGCCTAACAGTCATGTGTAATTTGCATGTTCCCCAGCATTACACAGCCTGGTGGGGAACATGCCCAGCCTCCCATTCCCTGTGTGAGCGCCGAACCAAGGCTCTCAGACCAATCACAATGCTGCATTGCATTGCTGCATTGCAGCGCTGTGATTGGCTTAGGGGAAGGAGCCTGGGTGCTTCCTGTTTCCAGAAGCTGAGGAGAGACGGCGGCGTCAGAAGGGACTGAGACGGTGGTCGGCAAAGGGTAAGTGTTTTTTTTTTTTTTTTATTTGCCCCCTCACCCCGCATTACTGTTCCCTGCCAGTTGCCACTGCTTTTAATGGACATCGGCTGCTTACAGCCTCCGAAATCGAGCTAGTAATCCACTGTTTACAGTGGTTTTTAGCTCATTCACCCTGCCACCGTGTGGTTTCAGGTCCTCATCGGGTGACCGTGTGAAGGGAGCCGAAATCGTGTGACACGGTGGCACCGTGTGAGTTGGCAGGTATGCGTTTACGTCTCCTTTTCCCAACCCACCGTGAGCCATTCACACAATTCAGTTTGTGCGTGCGAGGAATAAAACATCTTGCCCCCACATCTCTTCAATAGTAAGTGCCACCCATATACCGTTTTACTTATCAAATCTACGCTGCTGAACTTTCCAGCAGGGCACCTGAAAATACTCTAGCCGCCAATGGAGAGGGGTCAGCATTGTCTCTCTCCATCCACAAATGTGAATGATCATACGAATGGCGTAACCATTCGTACGTGAATTGGGCCTGAGCAACATTATAATGTCTCTCAGTCTGCAGAAGATTACTTATCACATCACTCAGAGGAAACAAGCACTTCAGGCAGCCCCTCTGGTAATGCAGTTAATCACGAACATAACTTTGCTACTAATCAAGATAACGTGAGAGAAAAAGGCCACACAACACTGGTCACTTTTGATGTACCAGGCAGCTCCGGGAAGCCCGTACACAGTGTGGTGGTCTCATGCTGGGCCCTAGGCCCACATGCAGATCCTAATGATAGACACAGACACCAAGGGTTACTGGGTAGCAATGGCCACGAGCACGTGCGCTCTGACCCTTTTATTGTCAGGGTCACCTGACTGGTGACGCCTGTGAGGGGGTGGGTGTCAAGTGTGGTTGAGGCACAAATGATTAAACACTAGACCAGTGATCAGACGATCACTACATCCCTCCTAAACTTTCTTTAAAGTCCAAACAAAGTCCAAACCTGTGGGAGGGCAAAGCTACGTAAAATCAAAACACAATGCAACAACAAAACTTTCACGGAGTCTTATTATCTACTTGCCACTCGCCGACAATTGCATCCTTTCAGTCAGGACCCATTGTTCTCTTTGGCACGCTGTCAGGGTGCCCTGTGGATCTAGTATTTGTTGGACTCCCAACGCGGAAGGGTATTCCACAGTTTCTCTCTTCCGTTTCTATTTGCAGTGAAAGTACATGTGGAGTGATGGTGGACGATGTATGTTCGGTGTTCCACCACTCAGTCCTGGTTAACGCATTCTATCCCTGTTGGTAGTAGTTATCCTCTCTGCAGATAGGTTTGCAGTTTGCAGGACGTCCCTCTCACAGATGTCCCTCTCTCGGGGTTATTCTCTCCCACCGAATGACCCGGAGGCCCTCTCCTGCCAGGCTTCCACTGGACCGGGTGGACTTCCGCCGTGTCACTCCAACCACGTTGGGTGTGCCGGTACAAGACGTCTCGTGACCTCAGCTACTCCTCGTCACTTTCCCCCACCGGGCACAGGCACTCGCAGCCAGGTAGGCGCTTTACCTACTTTGATGGTGCACACACGATCTGGGCACTTCTCTGTTGCGATTATTTACAGGCCCTGCAGCGCTCCACTCGTCCAGCACAGCTTCACTCACGCTGCCGGCCTCACCTTACTGTCCCTTTTTTCCTCGCAGCTGCTCCTGCCGCTTTCTCTCACTCTCGGGTCCCCTGGCTGGGCTGCACCGGGCCCTCTCACCTAGGTTCTTTCAGTGCTTGCCGGCCGCATGCTTCTCCTTGGTGCAGGGCACTGGCGCCATGGGTTGCTCTTTCGTCGGGCAGCTGCACCTTCCCATATGGCTGCTACCCCGAACACACACCGTCGGTCACCGGCCCCAGGAAGACTCCGCTTCCCGCACCGTGAATCACTTTCACTTCTGCCGCCTCCGATCAACCGCAGGCCACACGCTGTCCCCTTTCCCTGCCTCACCCCACCACTGCAGCCGCCTCTCGCAGTTCACACGCTGCACGTGGGGGGGCAGGTGCTGCTGCCGGATACTGCGTACTGACTTCTGCACCGGGGCCATTTCACTCCGGGATCGTCTTCTCTCCTTCACCCCCCCCCCGCCGCAGCCTTGCACCTCACACGCTGCGCGGGGTGGGGGAGGTGCGCTCTACTCCCGGGGACGACTCACTTCCTTGGGGGCATTGGGCACAGCTCCCTCTTCCCTGCGGGGACGGGGTAGTGGGTAGCTACTCCACTCTCCGTCCTCCCGCCTTCGGCTCTCTTCCTTGCCCCTCCGTCCCACAGCCAGGGCTCACCTTCCTCGTCAGATGCGGGGTGGGCTCCCGCTGGCCTCATGCAGTTTGGGGTCACTCGTCACGGCCCTTCGACACCTTCTCCATTCACGGGCTCACCTCCTGCCCAGCGGGTCGTCGCGACCGATGCGGGTGGGCTCCGCTCGGCTCGCTTTTCATTCGGGGCCTGCGCAGGTCGGTGGCAGAGGTCACGCCGCAGGCTCCTCACATGCCGATCAGGCTGCTGGCAGGGGCATGCCACCGGCTCCTCCTCTCGCCGCACGGGGCTCTCCCTTTTCCCCCACGCAGGTCTCACTGCGGTGGGGTGCCGCCAGGTACTCACGGGCTCATCCGGTGCGGGGTAGGCTCCCGATCACCGTCTTCACGCCTGGGGCTCTTCACCTGCCCCGCAGGCGATCAGGCGCTTCTCTCGCCTGCTCCAGGGGGTGCCCTCGACACGGGCCACACTCTCCCCCTCACCACCTTCCAAAAAGGCGGCTGCACACGCGGGCAGTTCCCGCTCGTCGCCAATGTGGTGGTCTCATGCTGGGCCCTAGGCCCACATGCAGATCCTAATGATAGACACAGACACCAAGGGTTACTGGGTAGCAATGGCCACGAGCACGTGCGCTCTGACCCTTTTATTGTCAGGGTCACCTGACTGGTGACGCCTGTGAGGGGGTGGGTGTCAAGTGTGGTTGAGGCACAAATGATTAAACACTAGACCAGTGATCAGACGATCACTACACACAGAGCCTATGCATACGCTACAATATTCATTAACAGTTTTAGTGAGTACACATAGGAAAGCACAAGAAAATCTTGTGTGATGTTTCTTCTTATTTATTCGAACACGGGGTCCAGCCAACACGTGTTTCGTCCAAAGGGTAGTGACCCTGGACTCCTTCAGGGCTGATATAACAAGAAAATTAGCTGAGACCTAATAGCGGGTGATAATTTCAACCCGGTCGGTCATGCGTGATGCCAAAGGAGTCTTTAAAAGTAGGCTAGGTCATTCTAAAGGCCAGTAAATGATCCAAAATCGGTGGGTCAATTAGCACGCTTCAATATTTATTATGTGGTGTTGGCACCAAATCTTAGAGCGAGTACGCTGTATTCCTGAATCAGACTCCCGGGATCGCGTAGTTGCCGGACCCTGGGGTTGGCGCAGAAGTACAGTGGCTGTGGGTGATGGCAGATCGGCACGACTCCATCTGTGAGTTTCCCAGATTGTCCCGCATCCCTCCTTTTTCTGCTCTAAAAGCTGTCTTGCGCCATCCCCCATTATCCTTTCACTTACCAGCTGCTTCACTGTAGTGCTGGCGACCCCGATCAAGTGTCCTCTCGTATTCCTTAGTCTAATCTTAAACTCGTTCGCATCCTTCAGGTCGACATGACCCAGAGTGTATGCCTTCCCCTATCCGCGGACCTCGGTTCGATACAATACAAGACCTTGGCAGGACAAAGAGCTTTGTATATCTGGCTAAATATATTCATGCATCAAAGTTAGTATAAAACGAAGCCATTCAACATTTTCACTCATCAACACTGGCTAAGCTGATTAACTATTTCACTTCACAAAGTTTCCACACACGAATTCCTATATACTACACAACGCTCTAGAAGCAAAACGTATCACATCACTTATCGAAAAGATAACCGCTCTGATCCTCATTTGGCGGACACAACCACTCCAAGCCTCATTTGAGCAAGGATGTCACATCACTCACAGAAGATAATTATGTAAGGTCTCATCTGCAGAGGACACCACGTGACCAAGAGGAGGCAGTCACCAAAAGGAGACAACTTATGTAGGCCCACACATTGGAGGGATACCCCCTCGCCAAGTGGAAATAACTAACCCAGGCCTATCGTTTGTGAGTCAGCAGGACATCCAGTGGTGAAAAGTTTATTTCACTACATGGAGCTACCACTTCGCTAGCAGGAGGCATCCACTCTGGTCTGCTGTCTATAGCAGCAGACCACTTCACTCACAGCGGCTACGCCCTGCTGAAGAATACTGCATCAATATTCAGAGGGGCCAAGATTGTGTGTCTTCAGTTACAGGTGGATTTTACATGTCTAAAACTAGACAGCCTCCCAAGCCCTATTTGGAACTGGAGCTGAAAGTGCATAGATTTGGCTGGAAAAAATGTCATCTAACTCAGTGTTTTTTATGTATATTTTGTTGTTTGGGAATAAAATAAAATATTAATAATTTGTGAATTTTTTAGACTTAGGTGTATGTTATATATTGTATCTGACTACTTTCCTTCAGTGCAAGGCCTGGCGTGTGACGTCACTAGGAATGATGTATTGAATACTGAGAGCTGCTCCTGGTGGCTTCTATGTAACTTGTAACCTGTTTAAATAAGCATATTTTTTCGTAATGGACGGGCCCTGGCACCGACGAACTGGGGCGCAGCTTCCACTGGGGCAGCAGGTGCAGTGGCACCGGGGCACAGAGGCCTGAGGGTCCCATTTTACCCTAATTATTGCTGTAACTTGTTATTCAAACAGCAGCCAGTGGGAAGAAACAGTCTGAGTTTAGAACCTATAAGAAGAGCAGAGGGGTTCACCAGTGTCTAATCACATCTGACAGGCTCACAAAAGAACCTGTGGTTCAGCATATGGTGAAACATTGGCTAAACCAGCTGCTTGAAGTGAAGGTTGAGCTGCTGGGGAGTCTGTCTGTGGTGCAAAGTAAGCCTCAGCAACCCCTGCGGTGGGGTGGTTCTGCGGCCCCTAGGTGGGACAGTCATTGACAAAGTCCTTTGTATATGTGTGTGGAGGCCAGGTTAAGTATTATATTAGGGACTCCACACCTATTTTTGTTGGGAGGGCATAATTTTGAGTTACATCAGTGGGTCTGGCTAATGTTGACCAACGTACCTGGATTGCGCATTTCCTGCACAGAACTTTAGCGGTATCTATGGAGTCAAAGCAAAGCAGGGCACTTAGCTGGCAGAAAAGCAGATGAAGGTACTGAAGCGGAGGGTTGCTGTGACGTTGAAAACGGTGAAGGAAAGGGTTGCATTTCAGAGTTCAGAGTGAGAGTGCAAGGCTTCTGCCTCAGATCAACAACTTGGCTGATATGAGGGATTTCTAGATGGTGACCAACACTGGTGTCATGCGGCGTGACAGGTGATCATGTCTCGAACTTGTCCTGCTATTGGTGAAGCTCACGTGACACAAGAATATGGGCAATACTTGTGTCTGTGTTGAGGATCATTTCTGTTGGGTGCAGACTTTAGGGCATAGGTCCACTTTAAAGCTTACACTCTGACTGTGTCAACAGAGCTTGGGAAGATGTCTTTGAACTGTGATCAAGTCCCACATAAGGGCATGATGTATGCATATGTTAAGCAATGTTGGTGTTGACTGAATTGGAGCCTTGGTTGCTTGAGAATCTGCTGGGGTCATGTCTTCAAAGGTTGGGTGCATTAACTGGTTTTAGATGCCATACAATGTTAAATCAGCCTGCAGTCCAAAGCGAGAGCTTGTGGTCCTTGCCGCAAGCATGTCGTGGATATACACAATGGACTTCTGGAGTCTGCTGCCCAAGCCTCAGTCCCATCCTTGACGGTTCAATGAGGAAAATGACAAATGAGTCGAACTGTATGCATCTGCATCCACCATAAATAGGCGAGCTTGTCTGTACTGTATATGAACGGGTACCGGGTCATGGTTGTGCGTAACATGCTGTCCATTCAAAGACACATGGTGATGTGGACTAGGTCTGTTGGATGTTGGATTGCGTGCCTAATGGGGTTTATTTTGGGAAAAGGAAGACCTGGAGGAACCTACGACATAGTTCTTCTCCTGGGAAGCTGTACAAGCAGGTAATGTGGCCACATTCTTCAAGATGTACTTGTCAGCACCATTGTGATTGTTGGTGTCTGAGACGGATGATGAAGAAATGGCATTGGGTCAAGACGTGTTTGTGTCATTATTGTTAGGAATCTTGATTCTTGGACATTTGGTCATTTAGCCAAGGACAGTCAGGCTGCAGATTTTGGGTGAGGATAGACACAAGGTCAGGTGTTGGAGCATTTATTGTGTTGGTACTTTAATTTTTATGTGATTAGTTTGTGGGGAGATGAACTTTACCAAAGCTGCGTAGGTTTGATTTCACCTCATGCTGCTTTCTTCAGATGTTTTTTTTTTTTTTAAAACACATTTTATTGATTTTCAGAATATTACAGTGTCTACAACCAGTATATGGCAGTGTATGAAACCATAGCAATTGTTGAAGCAAGGAGAACAAAATGAACATTACATGTATTGTAAACATTATCTGTGGTTACCAGTGACATCGTCTATCAACTTTTGGCACATAACAGCCGATGTATCGCATGTTCCACTCACAATCATTGTTCTTGTCCGTATAACGTGTTATAGTTACAATATAAAACTAATCAGTCCGTTCTCCTTCATTGATAATCCTAACACAACTATATTCGTAACCCCCACCCCTCCCTGCAGACTCAATTCCCCTTTCACATGCTTTTGTCCTTCAGTCGAATCATGAAGGACAGTTATAATTTGAGATGCAATTCTAATATATGATTTTTACAACATGTTATGGCAATACAATATTCGAATCAGGGTGTCAATATATGTCGTGCTCTGTATTTAGTAAAATACATTACAAAGTCTGAGAGGTCTGCACATCTCATGCTATAAATTCCTCCAGTATCACATTCCATTCCATGGAAATAGGCTTTTTCCGTAATCCCCTATGTTCTTCCCTTTTTAGTTCCGCACTCTCTGCCCTTCCCCATCGAGCCACCTCATTGTACCAGTCCAATACTGACGGAGCCCTCGCAGTCTTCCATCTCATGGTTATTGTTCTCTTAGCTAGTAGCAGGGCCAAGTTTGCAAATCTAGTTGTGGGGCTGTTTTTTTTGCACCCAGCATTTAGTCCCAATAGGCAGTACTCCAACTGTCCTCCTCCATTCCCTGGAGCGACCTCACTTACTATATTTTGTACCAGTGACCAGTAATGAGTTAACCGTGGGCAATCCCATATCATGTGTATCAAGTCTGCATCAGTAGCTTGACACCGAGGGCATACATCTGCCGTATTTGGAAACATCTTGTGTAGCCTGTGGGGAGTCAAGTAGGCCCGATGTACTATCATTAACTGTATAAACTTAAATTTCGGGTTTCGCAATACCTTTCTGGGGTGCTCTCACACAGTTCCCCATTCTTTGTCAGTCAGTTCACGGCCTACATCAACATTCCATTTCTCACGAGTGCTTATAATGACACTGCAGCATGCGTACGGATACCCTGGTACAACCACTTGGTCAAGTGACTGCCATTTCCCATTAAATACTGCATGTGTACGAATTCGTGCGTTGGAGGTTCCATTCCCTCCGGGGCCCAGGTGGATCGCACATATATAGCAATGTTCGCATGTAGCAGAAATAATGTACTGGGTACTCCCTGTTCCCTTGTAAATGTATCATGATTCACCAATGTATTATCCATGAATAACATACCCACCGTGCTTACACCTGCTTACACCCAGCTAGATATTCGCTGCATTGTTACTATCCCCAATGGCAAGGGAAGTCCTATCAATCAGTGGAATATTGGAGGCATAAGGAGTCTGCACCTTGGTATATCGCAACGCCCGTGTCCAATAACACAATGCAATCTTTAACAATGGGGGCACAGTCGGTGGAAGTCTTCTGTTTGGCAGCAGTAGTGCATGAAGCGCCCCTCGGTCCCAATCCCGCTTCGTCATTGCAATGACGGTGTCTAATGCTGAAAGAGGGACAAATGCTCGGAATACATTCCAAAGTCATGGTTCAATATTGACCATACACCGTCCAAGGGGATTTAACCTATAATATCTACACTACTGAGAACTTCTAATAAAGATGTACAGCTACTGAGGCTGCCATTTATTCCGAAAAATCTTAAAAGAATATAGAGTGACAAGTATGACTTTGAACAAGGATTCCAATACCGTAGGGACACAGGAGTATTGTAAGGTCTGTCCAATCTGAGAAGAGGTATCACTCATGCAATAGAATGAACATTTGATGAGCCCTGAAGAAGTCCTCAAATAGGACGAAACACGTTGGCTACCTGTGAAGAAAAGGAATAAAGAAATTTGTAACGACTTCATTTGGTGGAACTGATTCTTTATCTTTAATGTGTGCTGATCAAATCATTATTGTAAAAGTTTGATGTGGAAATTCTTTCACATTTTAGGAAACTATGGGGTCTTGTTTCCTTTGATCTTAGCACCATATGCTGTTAATAATTTCCCAAAACATAAATAAGTGCGGTATTAAATCCTAGACCTCTTTTGTAAATCATTCTCTTGTAGATTGCGTCCTGCAATCCAATACGCAAGCCACTTCAACTGACTTCCGTAGCAATACGCCCTGAAATCTGGGAATCTCAAACCCCCACCTCGTGAATCTAAGTGGAGTTTTGCTAATCCTATCCTCCTGCGTCCCGACCCCCAGATCAATTCCACTAACAGGGTATCTAGCGTTTTAAACACATGAGCCGGGACTACAAGTGGCAGATTCGTAAAGTAATAAAGTAGTCTGGGAAGCATTACCATTTTAGCAATAGCAACCCTTCATGTCACCGACAGTGGTAAGGATGTCCAAAATTTTATTTGTGTTCTAAGAGCTGCAATGGCCCGGGATAAATTACCATCCAATATATCTCCCACTTCCCTGTACACATGGATACCAAGGTAAAGATTTGTGACTGTCGCTGTTTGAAACGTCCAGCAACCAAATTGCAGTGGATCTTCCTGCGCAACATCTACAAAGAAGTAAGCATACGATTTTGTCTCATTAATAGTAAGCCCTGAGAGTAATTGGAAGTGATGAAATATTGTGGGGACATGACTGTCCCTAAGTTTATTAAAATATAATATTAAATCGTCTGCATATGCCGATATAATATGCATGCGGCCTCCCGCCCTTATCCCCTTGTGTTCTGCCATGGTTCGGATTTTAATTGCAAGGGGTTCTAGAGCCAAGATAAACAGCAAAGGTGATAGCGGGCACCCTTGACGAGTACCTCGTTCTATTGTATACTGCTGTGATATATGCGCACCCGTCCATGCACGTGCCGTTGGGTTCGTGTATAGTAATTTAACCCATTTCACATATCCATCTGGAATTCCAAATTTCGAGAGAGTGAGGAGCATAAAGTTCCAGTTCAGTGAATCAAATGCTTGTCGCATATCTAAAGACACACAGCCTTGTGTATTAGTAGTTCCGGGTGCTTTTGACATGACCTGTAATCTCCTAATATTAAGTGCTGTGTTTTGTCCAGGCACAAACCCACACTGATCCGCATGGACCAGTTGTGGTATATATTGGATTACCCTAGTTGCCAGCAACTTGCTTAATATCTTATAATCCGTATTTAATAATGAAAGTGGGCGATAGCTCGCCATGTCCTTTCTGTCTCTGCCTGGCTTTGGCAATGAAACCACCACCGCCTGTAGTGGGCGGGAGGGATCCCGTCTCCAAAGTGACTTGATACAATTTCTGTAATCGGGGGGCTAATAACTCTGAGTACATTGCATAAAATTCTATCGGTAATCCGTCAATACCTGGTTTTGTTTTACGAGGCAGTGCCTTAATTGCTGCTCGTATTTCCGCTGCAGTGATGGGCCTTTAAATCTCCTTCTTGTAGTCTACTAACAATTGTGGGATCTGCAGTCCCTCAAAGAAAGACTCATAAGCAGTCTCATTGAGCTCCGCTGTCGCCGCATATAATGCAACATAATAATTTATAAAAGCTGTATTTATCTCTAATTGAGTGTGGACAATGGTACCGTCTTGTGTAGTCACTTCAGTAATGGGGACCATCCCTGGCGTGCCTTTTATAATCCTAGCAAGGAGCGGGCCGGCTCTGTCCGCCTCCGCGTGCTGTTTTTGGGTATATAGTCGGTAATCTATATTGCGAAGTTCTTCTAGGAGTTCCGCTTGCTTAATATGTGCGTCCTGCAATTCCTCTTTATGCATGTCATTTTCTGATACTTCTTTTTCTAGGGTGCCCAAGTTATTCTCCACTTCCGCTATCTGGTTGAGTATGGAAATACGGGCCCCCGCTCGGGCACTAATTGCTACCCCCCGTATCACTGTTTTAAAGGCGTCCCATTCCACTTGACATGTACTAGCAGTGTCTGCATTTTCTGCAAAATAATTAATGATCGCTGTAGAAATGGTGCTGTTAAACACTGGATACTCAAGGAGCGAAGGTTGCAATTTCCAGGTTGGGACGGGTGTTGGGATCTTCCCCCATGTCAGTATGACCTCAATAGGGTTATGATCGGATAGGGTTTTACCTAGATACGTGGTGCCTGCTACATTGGCAATTAAATGCATGGAACAAAAGATCCTGTCAATACGAGTATGTAATCCATGTGGCGGTGAAAAGAAAGAATACTCTTTACTAATGGGGTGCCTCATGCACCATGCATCACCAATATTCCATCCCTCTGCCCATCCCTGGAGTGCATCTGCTTGTTTTTTGCAACCCATACCCTGTAATGGAGGGTGTGATCTATCGAGGTCTATATCTAGTACCGCATTGAAATCACCTCCCAGTACCCATGGATATTCCTCCCAACCCGTCAGTGCGTTAGTAAGTATGTCTAAAAATGTATCCTGTTCCGAATTCGGGGCATACACGCTTCCCAGTACTATGTGCTCCCCGTCCAATATTCCATGTATCAGCACATACCTGCCATTGGAATTAATTCTTTGTTCTAAGAGAGCAAACGGGATTCCACTGCGTATCCATATCGCAGCCCCTCTAGCAAAGGCAGAGTAGGATATGTAGAATAATTGATCCCTCCATTTCTTTTGTAGTTTCATGGCCTCAGCCTGCGTGAGGTGGGATTCTTGAAGGAAAACAATGTGCGCTTTTCTGCTATTCCGTTGTGCCAGAATTTGGTGCCTCTTGTGTATTGAACAAAGACCCCTTACATTCCAGGATGTGTATTTATATGTATTAGGTTGTGTCATGCATTGTAGCATAACATTGTATGATATGCGCATGCATCCCAGCTGCCTGATTAAAGAAAGGGTCCACTGCAATTAAGTCCATCCCCATATAAAACTCCCAATACTAGGTTCCCCCATGTAACTTTAGAGGACCAAACAAAAAGAACAATTTCAACAAGAACTACACACAATCTGTAACACAGTGCAGTCGCCACAGGGGAAGTGGTAACCACCCACCTCTGAACGTACATTACACAATATCCAACAGTTACATTCGCAGAGCTCCAGCCGACGCCCTATCGTGTTACAAGTACTAGATACATCAGAGACCTTCATCATCAAATATTAGTATAAACCATACTCATCTGGTACAGCAATAGAGCAGCATACTATCGGTACAGTGTTCAGCCCAGATAGTCATTCACAGTCTGCGGGGTGATCAAAGGAAACAGTGCCATACTTTGATCAGAATCCGAATGGGCGTTAGTATCGTCAGAAGAATCAATAGTTCCAGCAGTAGATTTTGCGTCCTGTTCCACCATCTCCGCCGCCTTTAGTAGTGCATCTTGTTGACTTTCCGTGATCTGTTCCTTCGAGGGGTTTGCACTAAATCCAGTACGAATTTTCTGAGTACGATGCATTCTTTCCAGTTCGTTGTGGCTTGGGTTGCTGACTGCTTCCTGCTTGCATCGAGTCTTGTGACGCACTCGGAGTCAAAGTAATTTCTGCTCATTCCATTGCCTCATCCGGATTATCGAAAAACAATGCTTTAGAACCATATATGACCTTCAAGCGGGCCGGGAACAGCAGAGCATACTTGAGGTTATGAGTGCGAAGCGTCTTTTTCACATCTTGAAACGTGGCTCTTGCTCTTTGGACCGCCAGAGTGAAATCCGGGTACAGGGAAATACGTTTATTCTCAAATTGAATTGGGGCATTCTCTCTTGCAGCTCGCAATATCGCATCTCGGTCTTTATAGTTCAGTATGCGCGCTATGAAGGGTCTAGGTGGTGCACCAGGAGGTGGTGGTCTGGGCGGAACTCTATGAGCTCGTTCCACACTATACAAGGCAGTGAGGCCTACAGGTGCCACATGATCCCTGATCCATTTTTCTACAAATTGGGTGAGATTAGATCCTTCACTCCGTTCCGGTATACCCAGAATTCCAACATTATTGCGGCAGGATCTCCCTTCCGCATCATCCACTCTGTCCTGTAACCCCTTCAGTTGTCGCTGCAATTGTTCTAGCTGAGACGTGTGTTCCGTTTGCTGTGGTACGAGATCATCCAACATTATTTTATTGGATTTCACCTTGTCAGCCAGTTTAGCATGGTCCGCCTTCAACAGGGTAAAGCTAGTAGTCAGTGCACCTATTTGCGTTTCTATGGCGACACGGGATTCGCGTATTTCTCTGAGGATCAAATCCAGTTTATCAACAGAGCCTCCAGGCTCTGTAGGAGGCACCATTCATAATTAGGACTTTGTGCTGGGTCATTATGCAACGTGTGGTCCGTTTCATCTGTTGTTGAGGGATCCGGTTGTTTAGTTTTAGGTCGCCCCAGTGCAAGTCCGCCCGAAATGGATCACGTCTCCTATTCGACAGCACGCAATTTACACCCCACGTTCTCCTGCACTATGTATCACCTGCAGAGTAACTACAATAAATCACTGGCTCACTCCCTCTTGTATCCTCCCTCAAGGGATCCTGTAAGGGACCTGATCCAAGGAGTCGTATTGCGCAACAGTATATCACTTTCAACTGTGGGTTTGTCAACCGCAGTGACTAGGCCCTTCGCACCATATATAGGGGATAGTGTCGTGTTTCAGATCGACATTCCCGCTCATATGCCCCTTTTCAATGTGTATATTTCAGTGTCTGCCTTTTTCAATTCATCATTTGTCGCACTTGCCATTCCCTCCCGTGGATTGCTCTCCGATTCACGCCGTATACATTCACTTTGCAGCCCTGGCACCTCCGATGCTAACCCCCACGGAATCACATTGTTTTCAAGTCAGCACCCAACACAACATATATAGTATTGGACTCATGGTCTCAGTTCAGAAATAACCCCTTACTTCAGTCATCTGTGCCGCCCGCATTTACTCCATCCCAGTTATATTGATGCAATCACCAGCCGTGTAGTATAGGCTGGCCGTCCCGTGCTCGTATGCAGCGCAGTGCGTAATGTGAAGTACCTTCTCTGACTGTGCTTCGCATTCAGGGCCTTGCTGACATGAGTCTGTGACGCAGTCCAAGTTCGGTGTTAACAGCTCATTCCCCGCTACAGCTGACTCATCGCAATGCCGCTCGGGGTCGCTTTTCCTTTCCGCTGTGTAGGGTTCAATATGAGCGGAGTCCCCCGTCTGCCCCTTGACGCCGTCTGCTAGTTTCGCCCGCTACACAGTCTTGAGGGAGGTCCACCCGCCGCTTTGATTGGTAGTTTGTCCTCCTCTCCAGGACGTCCCGTCCCTTTAGTTCAGCGCCCTCAGGCACGAAGTGTCACTGGCTCGTCTGCAGTAGATGCGCGGCTTTCCAGTGGCCGTGAGCATTGGCAGCGATCCACCACTGTCTATCGCTGTGGGCGCATTCCGTCTCCGACTGGCTCCTCCTCAGCACTCGTCCCACCTTCTCGCAATGCGCCGCCACCTTGGGTTCAGTGTCCGACATGGGCTCATGGTTTCATAGTCTCCGCACTCCACAGCGTCTCCGCAATTCAGTGCGCCATTTTTGGAGCTTAATGGTCATCCGATGTGAGGATAATTGCCATAGTGTCAGGGCCCGGCACGGAGCTCCGCTAGATCGCGTCCGCCATGTCTGGCGGTTAGCCACGCCCCCCCATGCTGCTTTCTTCAGATACCCTACACTTTCTATCTCTTTATCGTACTCTTGCAGGTTCTTTCCCACTCCTTTTTCTAAGTCTCAGCTACAGAGAGCTATAGCCACCTCCAGTGCGGGTGTTGTGCAAATTTACACAGTTAAATGGAGGGTACAGCAGGAAGGTGGTCTCTGTCCTTTTCTCAAAGTAAGAGTACGTTTTGTGTCTTCAATGGTGAGGATTTTAAATTGAAATGGGCTGTTGCCGCATAACCGTTTTGGTCTGTTACACAACTGCCTTCTCTCATTTACTAATGGGAAGTAGGACGCTCTGTAGTGAGCTTAATCTGCCTTCCCAGGGTAGCAGATGATGGGGCAGCTAAATTGCTATTCTAACTCAATTTCTAGAATATTTGGAATGAGTACAACTTTATGCAAAATGGTTCTGAGGCTTATTTACTAATGCAATACCTGTCCTGAAATGTTGTAGGTAAGTTAAAAAGTACTCAAATATTGGTAAAAAGCAATGACATTTTGTCATTGACGCAGGTGCAAGTGTTACAGTGTACAAGTGCACATTGTAAATGAAGCAAATAGCGGTGGCCATCCTGTTGTCGTGCAGTTCCTAGGAATCCCCAGGACCTGCACTTTTTGGATGACCTAAATTGAGGGCTTGGTGTCCCAACCGATTCCGGAAAACCCCCACAAGATATGTCAGCCGTTATACCAGCTACCTCTACAGTGCCACTACCACCCCCTGTATCTTACAGTGGTGTTGGTAGTTTCTGGCAACCACCGACCATGACAACCCCGATTCCTCAGGGATCGTGGAAAACAGTACATTACTTTTCACTCAGTCACTCGTGCTTACTTTTTCTCAGAAAATACACAGGATGGCGGTTAGGACGTTTCAATAAGTATTTATTGGTCCAGCGTCAGTCTTGTGTGAAACATATTTGCTGCGACAATCAGGAGACAAAAGCATACGAAAGAAATCTCAAGTACTAATATAGTAAACAGTAGATCCATTTCTAACATAGTGTTAAGAAGATGAACCTATACAGTTCAGATAAGACAGTAGTACTTGCATACTCCTACAATGCGCGCCCTACGTAATTTGCCTAAATGTACCTAACCTAGATATAAAGGTGTAGCATGTATATGTGTATAGATATATATGTATACAGCCTAGAATCCCCTAGGGAAGAACCAACCCGCCTCACCTGATGGTAGAGAATGAAGGGCCCCATCTCTGCTCCGAGTATGACACCCCGCAAGGGATGTCAGACCGCTGCATGTCAAAGATTCAGCATGCAGGACCCCGTGTCAGGGTGGAAGGAATTCTCCTCTAATTTGCAGGGGGGGAATAAGGGTCTTATATACTAGAGTGGTCACTCCAGGGTTTCTTCTAGAATCGATATGTTTTGAAAACAATCATAAATGTTTTGAAAACAATCATACATTTTTTCCAAAACAAATGCGATCATGCACAGCGGGCTTGTTGGCCAAGGATGAAAAAAGTGGTGGCCCTTATACAGAATAATTATACAGTGCCTGAGGACATGTTTATGTACGCCAGGTACAGGGATTATGATAAAATACTAAGAGCCTGGTGTCGAAGAGACAGGAGCAAACTACTAGGTAAAAGGTCACCTATTCAGAACCATAATTGTCGTGTGGATGGGACAATGTATGTAAAAAGGGGGCATACGTGACAGGATTAGCCTAAAAGACAGGACACTGGAACTGGTTTCTTTTCATGGAAACCCCATTCCATATTTGCCAGCTATGTGTTTGCATGTGTCTTTACATGTGCTCTTGCATGGATGTGCCAACGAACACTGGTAAATACAATAGCTCAGCCTTTTAAAGCTGAGAAGTTAGCTTTGCCAATGCTTGTTCTCCTTTGCAAAAGATTCCACAGCTGAAGAAATGGCCCGATGCTTCTCCACTGATATTTTTCGCCTTCATAGAGTGCCTCATAATATCATCGGTAATAGAAGTACTCAATATCTATCATGTTTTTGGAAGACTTTTTGTAAGTTATTAGGAGCAGAACTGGGTTTGTATTCTGGTTACCATCCGCCATCTAATGGACAAGCACAATGAACTAACCAGAGTCTGTAATAATATTTGTGGATTTTTTTTTACAACAGTGCTACCAAAGTTTCATCATTTGTTTGTATGAAATGTTTCAATCCAAGAGTTTTTTCATGTTGTTTTCAAATTGATCCTTTGATTCCTGCACCTACAGAATATTTAAGTCAACCAAAGAGGCATGAGCAACTTCTCAGAAAGTTTACATCATTCTAAAGGCATGATGGAGAGGCCAAGTGCCCTCTCCCCTTGACCCATGCAGGGCCCTGAGTTTGCGAACTCTGATGAATCCACCAGAACAGTGCATAAAACGGCTATTAAGAAATATGAGTACCTCATTTTAAGCACCTTTAAAGTGTTTTTTTGTACAGGAAATCAACTGAGCCTCAAACTCCTCTCGATCCATTTTTAACATTGTTAAAAGTGATCTATCACCCTCGGCATGCTCGAATGCTATCCCTGCATCACAGGGTCTCGGCACCAAAATCGCTTCCTTCTTCTCCAGCAAAATAGCTAATATCTATTCCTCTCTTCCTCCTTAGGAGTGTACTCTATCACCTCCCTTCCAGGATGTTCTGCTTGATACCCATCCTCACCAAGAAGACTTTGCTGAACTACCCATCATGGACACCGAGGGGCAGATTTACAATAAACTAACGCAGCGCGGTGCAGCAAGTCATTGTGCTGCGCCGTGCTGCGTTAGTTTGGAAGCACAGCGATGCGACATATTTACAACAATATGTCGCATCTCTGTGCTTCCCCCTGCGCTGGCGCACAAACTGCTGCCATGGGCCGACGCACGCACCCTAGCACCATGGTGCAAGGATGCCTGCGTCGTGGGGAGATTGTTTTGTTCAGGAAAGATTCCCTTCCTGCACAAAAACAATCTGAAATGCAGTTTTTAAACTTCTATGTGTGCTGCATTAGCACACATAAAAGTTGAAAAACAGCATTCTGTCATTGATTGTTTTTGTTCAAAAAACAAAAACAATCATTAGGGATGATTTCCTCTTTCAATGTGTGCTGCAGAATGCAGCACGCATAGAAACAGGAAACAAAAACGAGGAGAAATTAATACATTTCTCTTCGTTGTGCCTCCCTACGCCTCCCCTGGGGAGGCGTAGGTTTCACACGCATTTCCAGATTTACGATTCCTCGTAAATCTGGAAATGTGTCTGGTTCCATGCGTGTTGCGTGGGAACACCCACAGCAACACCCATGGAACGCCCCTTTCACGCAAAGTGCTGCGTGTTAAGGGGCCATATTTACAAGGACAGGAAAAGCCACGCAGGGTGGCTTTTCCTGTCCTTGTAAATATGGGGCAGTGTATTGCGCTGCCAGTGCGTCACAAAAAGTGACGTACTGGCAGCGCAAGGGGCTTGTAAATCTGCCCCCGAGAATTTACTTTACTCTATTGAGGCACCTCTAGACCCTTGTCCTGCTCACATCTTCTCCATTTCAGCTCCATTACATCTCTGCAACCTGTCCCTTAGGACCGCCTCAGTCCCTCTTTCCTGGAAGCATGCTCAAGTCATTCCACCCACTCTTAACAACTTCAATCTTTGCTGCCCCGGCCAGTTCGAATCCTCCAGAAATCAGCAAACAAAAGGCTATCCTTTTTATATGGAAAGCAACGGTCTCCTTGAAACTGCCCAGTCTGGTGTTTGGGAAGTCAGAGCATCAAAAATAAAAACTGCATTGCTTGCTGTCACAGAAAACCTTAGGTGCATGCTTGATGGTGGCAAAATGGACGTTATGGTCCTACTGGACTTCTCTGCTGTGTTTGACATGGCCTCTCATTCCACTCTCATCTCCAGTCTCTTCAGGATGGGTATCTGCAAGAGGGTTCTGAAATGGCTTGGCTTTCACCTGAGTGATAGAACTCAGGCAGTTTCTCTTCTCCCCTTTCATTCTGGCACTCCTTGTCTTCGGTTTGGGGTGCCTCAGAACTCATCCGTAAGCCACACCTGTGGTGTTTACATGCAGCCTCTGATCACCATCATCCATTTGTTCAGTATGAACAGAATGTCCTATGCTGATGAAACACAGATTTGTTTTGCCATCTCTGAAGATACTACCAGCACAGTTCTAACTCCTGTGCCTGTATGGAAGCAATAGCCTTCTGGATGAAACAGAACTGTCTTATATTAAAGGGAGACAAAGTAGGGATAGTGTTCTTTGGCAAAAGTACCATTAGCTGGTCCCCATCCTGGTGGCCACAAGAACATGGCCCACTCAGGTTCCCTCAGAGCATGTAAAAGAGCTTGACTTTCTGATAGGTCAAAACTTTCTTTTCTCCAAATAGATCAGTCTGCCCCTTGTTCCCTCTTCCTAAAATTCTGAGGAAAATGTTCCCTCTACTTCCTATTGCCACACGGACCACTGCCATCTACGTCCTCATCACCTCTAGGCTAGATTACAGAAACTCCCTTTATTTGGGAAATCCCTGACTACGTAATCCTGCCTGTTCATGTTGCCCAAAACTCAGCGGCTAAAATTGTCCTCACTATTTCCCTCAGCTAGAAGTCTCCGTAGTCCTACCCCACCACTTTGATTTCGACTAAGCTTAAAGAATTTCGCTGGCTACCTGTTAGGAAACGTTCTATCTTTAAAATCCTTTGTCTTATCCACCACGCAATACACAAGAAAGGCCCGCTATTCTTACAGGCTAAATTTCATATTCATATGCCTAGTTGAGTCCTATACTCTGCTTTCAAATTTCTTCTGCCGATCCACCATGTGAAACACGCCAGGCCCAGCGGCCGCTCATTCCGCTATCTTTCCAGCAAGCACTGGAATTCCATGCCTATCTCTATTTTGTCTATCTACAATCTATTGGCTTTCAGAAAGCTTCTCTAAACTTGGCTATCCTAACATTTCTATTACTCATATTTCCCCTTGTTCCCCACCACGCTACTTTTGTATCACAATAACGCCCTTGGGATATTCGCCACTCTCCATAAAGTCCGACATATATAACATACATGATGAAGAAGTATGTGGATAAGTTTAGATCACGTACTGTTCCCTTTTTGACTGGAAGGGAAGTTTGGTTGTGTTCTGTGTTTTTTCCAGTTCATCCTTTATCAGTTATATATTTTTTTTCATAACATATTTTATTCGATTTTATGCCATAGTATTACCCAACAGGGCCACAGGTATATAAGGATGCAAACATATATATCAGCATAATGTCACCAATTGAGGATACAAACACTGAACAGTGCAACATGCGGTGATAAAACTTGTCTGAGTCTCTTCTCTTCAACCCAACACTGCACCCTCACCCTTCCGGGTGTCGAACAATATATCGTATTATGTATCCCGCCTATACGATCGAACCTCCACATCAAGTGTTATAGCCATCGATGGCTGAGGCTCCAAAGGGAGACCCCTGTAGTTTGCCCATCGGTTCCAGATTCTCGAATGTTTCTGGGGACATCCCCTGGCTCAGAAAACTACCACCTCCAGCCCCATGCAGAAGTTCATGCCTCACTTCCAGATGCCCACCAGGGGTGGCGTATCTGCCTTCCATAGTTGGGCTGTATCACACTTAGCAAGTGTGAGGCCTAGGAACAGGAGGTGTCGTCTGTACCGATTGCCCCCGATTCCTTTGGTATTATGTAGTAGAGCTAATCTGGGAGATCGAGGGAGTTCTCACCCCAGTACCTCCATCATGCAGGACAGCACCCCTTTCCAAAATCTGTCTAAGATGGTGCAGGTCCACACCATATGTAGGAAAGTGCTGTCCGCTCTACCGCACCGCAGACACATAGGGGATGCCGCCAATCCCACCCTCTGGAGCTTATGGCGTGTATAGTAAGCCCTATGTAGGTATTTGAATTAAATCAATCGCAAACCTGATGAGATTGCCGCCCCCCTGCGGGATTCTAGGGCCTCCATTTAGTCATCATTGTCGATGAGGCCGAGATCTGACTGCTATTTGTAAAATTGACTATGGGGCATTGAATATTCCGCTTGCAGCTCTTGGAATGATTTTAGTGTGCAACCATGTAAAACATCCCCTAAAGAGGAGAGCCCAAACTGGTCCCAGGCCCAAAAGCCCTGAAGATCTGCCAGCTGAGGAAGAAGTCTATTGCGACATAGCGGGGTTTCACGTGTGAGGCGACCCCAGCACCCCATCTGATGAAGAGATTGATGCCATATGAGTATTACAACCTTAGTGGCTGAGAGAAGGGCCCGAATATCTGATCTATCATAGAGGTATGTATATAGGGTAGGGTCATCTAACAGCCAACGTTCCACGGCATAGGCTTGGTCGTCACTAGATCCGTACCACCAATCATTCAGCACTTGGAGGTGTGCTGCTCCGTGATCGGACTGAACATCCGCTGCCACGATGACCCCCGCAGTAGGTAGAATGAAAGCAGGTGCGTAGAGCCACCCGAGAAGCACCCCCCCCACAGGAATTTGCCCAGCATGACATTAACCTGCCTAAACCATGACAGGGAGATGGGGCATGGATGATTTTGCAACTGATATAGTAAGCGAGGAAGGGATACCATTTTACAAATAGCAGAGCGTCCATATAGGGACAGCGGCAGTCCTGACCATGATCTAATCTCCGCTTTGACCCTATCTATTATTGGACTTATGCTACGTTCCCAGGACGCCCACTGTTTATCTGACAAGAAAAGTCCCAGATACCTCATGCTCTCATTAGTCTGCAGCAGATCTCTCGCCCATCGGCCATCGCCGAGTGTCCCCCTCAGTGGCAGATGATGGATTTGCCTACATTCATGAATAATCCCGACGTCTCACCGAAGATCCGCATAGTCTGAAAGATCCTAGGACCGGATCTTATCAGTTATATTTTGAATGCAATCTTTTGGTCCATTTGTGATAATTCATCACATCAGTCCTGTGGCTTTATAGGTTATGTTGCCTCGTACCTGGAAGATTCATTCAGTTTTCTGTTCTTCTCAACAGTCCCCACTCCTTATCACTAACATCCATCTAAACCTCCACAAGAAATGGTACTAGGACATCCTGAATATGAGTTTTAAGAAATGTGTGACTCTCTGAGGTTTCGAGGTAAACTGAATTTCTTTTGGAAGAGGAACCCTCCAAGTGGGGATTCTTAGAAAGATTGTCCACTCCCATGTCTTACTCTACCGTTTCTTCAGACACCATCCAGATAAGCCTGGAGTTTCCAGAGGGGAACATACGGGCACATATGTTGGGATGACAGTACCAAAAAGATTCAGAAGAGGAGTACCATTTTGCAGGTTTCGCATCAGTTTGTTGCACAACATGTTGTCCAGTTAGATCAGATGCCGAGCCCCCATGCCCCCTGGAGCCTCTCCACCATCTTCCAGAGGGGTCTCCCATGGGCTGCAGAGGGCACGTAGGTTCAGAATGCTGCACGGCACACTGGATGTCAAACTCAGGCTTAAACTCCTGCTTTTAATGTGAGATGGAAGCAGTGCTTAATTTGTAAACAAGCATTTGCAATGCAATAGGACTCACATTTACGCGAGACCTATTGCATTGGAAACGGGAGTGCGGGCGGGCGAGAAGGCACGAAAGGGAGTGAGGGGAGGGGGCGAGGGGGGGCCCGAGAAGTCACGGACTGCGGGAGGGGGCGGGAGACAGGGAAGAAAATAGTGTTCGGAGTAAAGGGGCCAGTAGCCATGGAAGGATACAAATGACGATGTGGCCGTCATAGGGAGGGACTAACAAGCCTAAAACCAATCGGAAGGCAGCATTTAGGACCTAAGCCAATGAAAAAGATGGGCGGAGAGTGGGCGGAGCTTCCACGAAGCTTCCACGCTATACTGAATACTGCATGCCTCGCAAAGCGAGCAGCGCATGCGCTGCAACGCTAGGCTCGACCTAAAACCGTAAGTGCTGGGGCCCTCCTCAGGAGTCCATTGGAGCTTACACCACCCATTGCCTCTGCCAGTACTGTCAAAGACAGCACCAATACAACTACCACCAATCACAGCTTTACAACTATGACAATTCAGACGAATCCAGGCCCCCAAAGCTATAAGAATAGCTTGGGCGGCAGGTATTAGTCATTTTTAATACATATTGAATTAATGAGCAAGGGATGTTGTGCTAATCTCTAAATTAGACAAACCTCGTCACCATGTGGCAGACTATCAGAGGTGCCAATGTTGACAATTAAGTGCCGGTGCCGAGCACCGGAAAAAAACCCAGCTCAAATTAAGCACTGGTTGGAAAGAGTGCCATACATTTCTAATGAGGGGTGGAACTAAGCCTTATAAAAATATGAATGGCAGTTGCAATGGACCGTGTGGATGCTTGTATGACGCTGCATAAATTTGTGCTGTGCATGAAAGATTTTAAAATGGTAAATAAATTGATGCAATGTTTTGCATCACTGTGCGCAACACCAGCGTAAATAAACCACCATGTATGCTAATTGAGGGCTGAACACATTGCGAGTGACACTTCAACACATCAACAGCTGAAGGGCTTCGACTGTATTATTTTGTGTAATATATTCATTTTCTCTATTTCAAACTACCATGCAATGAATAGAGCATGATACATCTTAAGCAGAGGTCTGTTGGTTCTGCCACTCAGAGCCATTTACGATCAGACATTATTTGTCGTTGTCTATAAATCCGTAATAACCCCAGTTTACTTATAGATTTAATTACAACAGGAGCGTACCTACGCCCTTTAATGGGACTTTTTCATTTCATGAGATCGTGCCAGTATTACTCAGCAAAAACGCTACAGTTCTCATTGAACAGTACAAGTGCCTGTCAGCCTGGATGCAATCCTCTCAATGGCACAGTGCGAGCTGTCAACAGTGCACTGTTAATGGGGCAGCACTAACACCTATTAAAGGCCTTTTTACTTTTCATGGCACATTGCCAGCAGCTCCCAGCAGTGTGACATGCAGGATCAGTGGTTCTCTCCAGCACTGCTCCACAAGAAACCTGTCCTATCACTCACGCACCCCCAGTATGTCTCGTTAAGACTGTTACAATTTTAAAGAGACCTCTGGGAAAATGATGTCACGATATGTCTCAAAACCCAAGCATACATCATGAAACAAAGCAACATCCTAGAAATGGTTATTTTTGACGGTTGTGAGTCATAGGTGCTGGAGGGAAAGGTGTGGGGGTACACTGCAGCACCCCTAAAATAACCATGCTGGATTTCATAAGGTGATTGAGCAATAAAGAGGACTTTACATTTTGTTTTTATCTTATCACATTTCGTGTGCGTTCAAAGACAGAGGTCAAAGGTCATGCAATGTCTTCCGAACAAATTGTTGCTTATTCTTTTAACATTGAGATCAATGTTTACTTTTCTAGTTGCAGAGTAAGAGGATTTTATAAAATGAATGATGTCTCAAACTTGCTGGTGTGAAAGAGAAGACTGCAGGATGTAATTTTCTTTCTCACACAACAACATGTAAATACTTATAAATCAGCTGTATAAATATTTCAAATTATATTAGCAGATAGTAAACCACAAATTAGACTTTTTATTGTTCTGAAGTTGGATGGAAATAAGGATTTTAATGCGATCAGAACAAATTAAGACACTTTATTTGGTGATGCGCAAATGACAAATATTAGTTGAAACCTGATTTCCTCAGATTATTGTTTGCGCTATTTAGTTTATCAGCAAACCTGCATGTTTGCACAGAATTAGCACCTACTAAAATGTGCTGTCTGTAAATGACAGTGCTCTACCACACCATCCTCAAAGTAAAATATCTGTAGCAGCTGCTCCAACATGGACCAGCCACTACATACCACACCCTTACCACTGTCATGCAGAATGGGCGTGGCTCGTTTGTGACACTTGTTCTTTGAGAACGGCTTGGAGTTTTCACAATCCTTGTGGGTCCAGTGTTGTAATATTGATGGTAGAGCCCCCACTCGGAGAAACTGTTCCAGCACCACTGTTGGGAGTGATGGAGCAGGGTTTGGAGAAAATAAACCTGCTCGGATCAAGTCCTCAGTAACATAAACTAACAGTGTGCTGTGAAAATAACGTGCAAAAAACACGAAAACACGGGGACATGCGTGCACTAATGCGTGGACTAATGCAGGAAAACTAGGCCGCATTTGCGATCTGCTTAAAAAGAAAAAAGAAAATAATAATGCCGCTTTTCGCACATTAATGCTCTTGCTAGAATTACCACGGGGTATAGTGCAAAGGTGGGTGGTGAACAGTGAGAATTTTATTTCATGAAAATAATAATGTTTGTGTTTTGTTCATCGTAGTGATGCACGCATTGGCCTACATCTTTGCATGTCATTCGAGGGTTAACAAGAAATAAAAATGAATAAATATGCTGAAAATCGAGCTCTGAGAGAGAATGGAGAAGGCAATGGCTGATAACCTTCAAGGATTATTGTATGACTGCCAAGTAACGGAAGGATGGCTGTGGGATCAAGTGCAAATGTACAAACTCATTCCGCAGAAACTGTCGAGGCGAACAATGAAGGTGTAGAGACTTGCAACATGTTATTTCTTGGAGGAAATGTGTATTCATAAGACGTGGTTGATGTAATGACAAAACTGTAAAACAAAGAATGCTGTGAAATTATGGGCGTGACTATGGTGGTATGATAGAACACCCCCTAAACTGACCAATGAGAGACTGAGTTTCTGAAATGTTGTTACAATGATGGGTTGGACATGTAGGTTTTAGGGTATAACTGGGGTGCCTGGGGGTTGGTTAGGCGCGCGTCTTTGGAGAAGCTAGAGAGAGGGAGATCGTCGCTGTCCGTCGGTTTGCTGTATCCAGATTGAGGCCTGTCTATTTCCTGTTCCTGTTCTACTCTTTGTTCCCTGAACCTTCTCGGGGAACCCCATCTAGTCCCATGGCCAGGGGGTAGATTTTTCCACTGAAATATTTGGGTTAGTATAGCTAAATGATCCGTACTTTGCATAATCATTTGCAAATGTATATTTGCTTCTGAATCTTTTGTCTCTTCATCTATCCACTCCCTCATTTGCATAATTGTTCAGTTGATATGAGTTTGACACTGTTTGCTCTGATTAATGTTCTCTCTCTGTGATTGAATCTATGTTTGCTTTGTAAACCTGTACAAGATGAGTATTTTACCTTCACATTATTTTGTGATAAACACTGTTAACCTTACACTGAGTTTGTGGTTTATTTAGTAATACAGATAGATAGTTAGTGCTAATTATTACCATCAACTTCTCAACTTTAGGTCCATCGACCAGAGGAAAGAGAGTTGATATGCAGGTTGAGTTATGTATTTAGAGTGTTGAATATGATCCTGTATATATGAATAACTGATTTAACATTCAAACTTGAACAGCGCAACAGGGATTGGCTTGTTGGGTGTATGAGTATGGGCCAGTGATTGCGTTAATATTGATTATCGATCCTGATTGGCGCTGGATCAGTTTCTGGTAGCAGAGGACGGTTAATTATTGATTAGTTTGGTAATAATTATCGATTATTGATTATTTGTCACTTAACATGAAAAGTTAGTGTTTTGTTCTACGTTGTCTAGAAGTGCGGGTACGGAGTTACCTGAGATCCCGGGATAATGTTTTAGCCTGAAGAGGCAGAAGAATAGTGTGGATAAGGTATCACACTGCAGAAGTACTTTGTCTGTTTTCGTAATACTCAACGGCGAGCGGCTGTTGGTGTTATATTTAGGGATTATTAGTTTGAGAGTAGATTTTGCTTGAAATAGTGAAGGGTCCACTTCCGAAACTCTGGCCTTACATCCCCAAAGGAGTACCAAGACATCTTTCCATGTGAAAGTCCTTTTCCGAAACTTTGGCTAATATCCCTAAAGGAGTACCAAGTCCTCCTGTAGCTTGTTTGGGTGTAGAATAGCGCTGGTCGTTATTTTACTTGAAGTGAGAGAATCTTTCTTTTTGAAGTGAAGACTATCTCTTTATTTAGTGGAAGAGACAAGGTAGCATTGTTTTAATGTTTTGTTTTCTAACAAGTTTAGTTGAGAAAAGAATAGAAAAACATTGCCATATTATTTTGTAAAGGGAGGGGCAGTAGTTGGAGTAATACTGACGTCACAAAAAGCTGCGCTGGCATTGATCAGACAGCGAGCGTTCAGAGAGCTGTAATTGGTTGATTGCTGTAAGTTGCGCTGGTATTGGTTGAAGAGTTGACTACTTAGTGTGCTCAGATTGGCCTGTTGGTGTGAGTCGCGCTAGTATTGGACGAGTGCTAGCCAATAGAATAAGCTGAATTACGAAGAAATTATTTGTTTGTTTACTGAATTATATCTTAGCGTGAAGAGTCGGGAAAAATGAAGATGATTAATAGAATAAAGAGTTTCTTTAAAAAGGCCAAACCAATAGTTACTAGAGAGGGAATTCCTATTCCACCTCCAAGAACAGCTGCTTCTTTCATGATGTTGGAACGTGGTTATCATACATGTACTTGGTTAGAGAATTGGGAGAGATACACGGAAGATGATGGTGTTTTAGCTTTCCCGAAACATGGTACATTTAATGTAAGGGTTTTGGAGAATTTGAGAGAAAGAATGAACTCACTAGAACCAAATCCTAGACCCACTCAGTATGAAGAGCTTGAGGAATGGGAACATGAGGCATATAAACGAGAGAAATTCAGGAATGGATATAGGAATATGATATCGAGGTTTGCTGAGGCAAGATGGGATGATCAAATGAAAAGATGGAGGAGAGCTGTAAAAGTAGATGGTTTGTACCCAGTTTTAGTGGCTGAGGAATCGACTGGAGGCAAATGTAAAGAGAAAAAGAAAAATGTAGAGACATCGGGATTGAACTTTGACCCGAGTGATTCTGATGATGAGTTGTTAGATGACCTTTTGACTAAAAGACCTCCACCTTATCAGGAAAATTCAAGTGAAACAGTCCCAAATGTACCCTTAATGGGAACCCCACTAATTCCGCAGGTTCCACAAGTCCCGGTAGTTACTAGAATAATTCAAGAGAGTGAAATGGACATGTTGAATAAGGCGAGAGAGGAGTTAACACAGAAAATGAATCAATTGAATCTGAATGCGGAAGCATTAACAGTGCCAGTAACGATTGGTCCTGTAGTTCTATTGTATGGAGAAAACCAGAATATAACGAGAGTACATGCGTTGACAGTCCCAATGAATAGTGACATGAATAAGGTGTTAACGATAGTTGATTAGGCTGGACAAGCTGAAACAATACTTCATTAATTGATCTACCAGTATGTGAGATGATAAATGAAACCCCTAAGAGAAGTGCGCAAATGGATCCGAGAAAAATAGTGCAAAATGTCACTCCAGTGTCAGGAAGTTCGATGGGACCATCACCAGATGAGTTAGATGATTGGATAAGGGGAATGGAAAAGCGAAAACCTCAACCACAGAGTATAGATGTGAGTAAATTGAGAGTGGATTTGGAAGAAATGATTATTGGTACAATAAGTCCAGACAGATTGAGTACTTACCGAGACGAAGAGTTATTATTCTTGTGTAAAAATATTACATGGAAAACAAGGAATCTTCATGAGAAATTGACAGAGGCTGCTAATGAATTTGGAGTAGACATAGAGAAGTCCAAGGTGTTACAGAAAACGTATAGACTGGATTTTACTGAAAAGGATTTGGAGAGTTTGAATGCGTCTGGCAAAAGGTTGCAAATAAAAGAATTGATGAATATCTTGAAGAAGTGGGGAGATGTAGAACGGTGGAAAGGTAGATGGGCGAAAAAGAAAGAAGAAATGAATGCCAACAAAAATGTGTCTTTATTTCCATTAAGAGAGTCAGGACAAGTTGAAATGGCGTGTCCGATGAGAGAAGTTCCAGGTGGTGGATATGTTCACGTTCCTTGGACAAGACAGGATATATTATCCTTTACTATTGACTTTCCTAGATTGAGGGAAAAAACGGTCGAGTGGTACAAACAAGTAGAGAGGTTTGTAAAGGTGTCAAAGGTTTTGTTAAAAGATTTAGATGGATTGTTTGAAATTGTAGTCCCAGCTGATTTATGGACTGAGTGTAAGATTGCTGTTGATTGGCCTAAAGAAGAATATCCTAGAGATCCGAAAACAGGTGCACCTTCAGATGAGGTGAAGAAGAAATACAATCAGGTAGTCACTTACCTGAAAGGGAAAATTTCTCCAAAAGAAACAGATTGGGTTAAAATTGACAGAACAAACCAAGAACTAAAAGAGTCGGTACATGCTTACTATGAAAGGTTGTTACAAGTGTTCAAACAGTACAGTGGGTTTGAGAATATTGGAGATAAAGATATGGGACATTTTGTGTATCGTTTTGTGTTCGGACTTAAACCAGAAATTAGCAACATGATTCAGCAACATTTGATTTGTTGGCAGAGTAAAACAGTCGATGAGATACTGAGGTGTGCAAAATATTGTAGTGATGATATTGAGTCAAGACACAAGAAGCTAAAAGAGAAAATGATGTGGGCACAAGTGAAAGTAGCAGAACAGCAAGACGGAAACAGTGGTTCCCAAACAGATTATCAAATGAAAGGTCAGAATCAGAATGGTCAAGTATCGAGTGGTGGTAGAGGTAGAGGTAAAATGAATAAAGATGAATCGAAAAGGAAATTTCCTTGTCATGCGTGCAGAAAGTTTGGACATTGGAAGAACGAGTGTAGATCTGTTCTGAAGAATAATGGGATAAATCAAAATTTAAATTCACAGATGCAGAATGAGGTGGTTGTGAATCAACAACAGCAACAACAGCAGCAGGTAGTTACTCCACAGTTACATGTACCACAAGCTCCAATGCCAAATAATGTGAATGCTCAAGTGCAGAGGTACATTGCAAACACTGGATTTCACGCAGGTGAACAAGTTGGTAAGAATCAAAATGTGCAAATGGTTTCGCAATACTTCTTGCAGTGCAATGAGAGTGATTCAGACACATCTCAATGACGGTGCCTGAGGGGGTCGGAAGAGTGCGTGCTTGGCGCATCTCTAGAGGTAGATCAGTCAGGTCCATTTGTTGATGGAAAAGTGGAAGGTAATGATATTACATTCCTCGTGGACACTGGTGCTACCTGTTCTACTCTTAGAGCAGCGGAAATTCCAAACCTACCCCACTCAGGAGAAACTATCCAAGTTGTAGAAGTCAAATAAGTATATCAAAACCCCAATAACAAGGCCAATAGAGGTTCATATCGGAAGATTCAGAGACATGCATCGGTTCATGGTATGTGATACGAGCCCGGTGTATTTAGGAAGAGATTTGCTTTGCAAGATGAATTGCACCATCTATTGTACACCGGATGGTATTGCTTTCCAAACACCAGATGAGGATGTTGTGTTTAAAATGATGTTAGCAAAGCAAGGGACAGAAGTGGATGAGTTATTTTCACTTCTCACTGAAGAAGATTTGCCTGCTGAGTTGAAAAATACAGTAAGATCTGATCTATGGGATTTTACAGGAAAAGAAATTGGTCTGATGAAAGGTGTGGATCCTATTCAGGTCATGGTGAAACCAAGTGCAACTTTCCCAAACACACCTCAGTACAAAATGAGTCCCGAGATAATAGCAGGAGTTATTCCTGTGATTGACCAAATGATTGAGCAGGGTATTTTGAGAGAAATACTAAGCAGTCCATGTAATTTGCCTATTATGGGAATTAAAAAACCAAGTGGAAAGTATAGAATAGTGCAAGATTTACGTAAAATAAATAAAATAGTGGTACCCTGTTGTCCAATAGTGCCAAATCCAGCAGTGATCCTTTATCAAATCCCCTGTGACGCAGAATGGTACACAGTAATTGATCTGTGTCAAGCATTTTTCTCGATTCCTTTACATCCAGATAGCCAGTATTTGTTTGCTTTCCGGTTCGGAGACCGTGTTTTGGCATGGTGCTGAGTTCCTCAAGGGTACACAGAGAGTCCTTTGATTTTTAATCAGATTTTGAAAAAGTGTTTGGAAACTTTGATAATGCCAGGAAAATCGGTTTTGGTTCAGTACATTGATGACCTACTGGTGGCATCAAAAACACGAGAGGCATGTGTGACTGATACAATTGCTTTACTGAACCATTTGGCAGAAGGTGGACACAAAGTGTCACCAGCAAAATTACCATTTTGTAAACAGGAGGTCCAATAATTGGGACATGAAATAGAGAAGGGAATCAGAAAAGTAACACCAGAGCGAATCAGTGTGATTCAGCAAATGAGCCCTCCTAAGACTCAGAAGAAGTTCAAATGTTTTTGGGAATGGTTGGATACTGCAGACAGTGGATCAGTGGTTTTTCACTGATTGCAAAACCTTTGCAGAGGTTGACACACAAAGATGTGACTGATCCAATTGAGTTGGACGATGAAAGCATGAAAGCATTTATTGAGTTACGAGACAGTCTTTGCTGAGCACCTGCACTAGGAATGCCAGATTATACAAAATATTTTGCATTGTACTGCTGTGAGAGAGATGGGTGTGCACTTTCAGTTTTGACTCAAAGACATGGAATGGCACGACGTCCAGTAGCATATTTTTCTGCTACTTTGGATTCAATTGTTGTTTTTGCATTTGTCACCCCGAGTGGGACGGGTATGCCCAGACGTGGGTCCTGTGCTCTCCATGCCACTGGAATCAAGCTATCCTGGCTGAAGAGGGGTGAAACCCCGAAACCGGTCCTAGGATGCTTGTTTCCAGTCCAGGGAGGACCTGGCTTGGCAGTTCGGGCTGGACTGTTCCCATGAGGCACAGGGTCAAGACTGATTTGCATATGGCTGGGTTCAAACTGGAATGGCATGGTGAGCAAAAAAACGATGGATTTAGGCCCAGATCTCTGTACTGGGGTGAATGTATGACATTGTTCTGCATTCTGTCCATCAATTGTTGTTTTTGCCATTGTCACCCCGAGTGGGACGGGTATGCCCAGACATGGGTCCCGTGCTCTCCATGCCACTGGAATCAAGCTATCCTGGCTGAAGAGGGGTGAAACCCGAAACCGGTCCTAGGATGTTTGTTTCCAGTCCAGGGAGGACCTGGCTTGGCAGTTCGGGCTGGACTGTTCCCATGAGGCACAGGGTCAAGACTGATTTGCATATGGCTGGGTTCAAACTGGAATGGCATGGTGAGCAAAAAACGATGGATTTAGGCCCAGATCTCTGTACTGGGGTGAATGTATGACATTGTTCTGCATTCTGTCCATCAATTGTTGTTTTTGCATTTGTCACCCCGAGTGGGACGGGTTTGCCCAGACGTGGGTCCCGTGCTCTCCATGCCACTGGAATCAAGCTATCCTGGCTGAAGAGGGGTGAAACCCCGAAACCGGTCCTAGGATGCTTGTTTCCAGTCCAGGGAGGACCTGGCTTGGCAGTTCGGGCTGGACTGTTCCCATGAGGCACAGGGTCAAGACTGATTTGCATATGGCTGGGTTCAAACTGGAATGGCATGGTGAGCAAAAAAACGATGGATTTAGGCCCAGATCTCTGTACTGGGGTGCATGTATGACATTGTTCTGCATTCTGTCCATCAATTGTTGTTTTTGCATTTGTCACCCCGAGTGGGACGGGTATGCCCAGACGTGGGTCCCGTGCTCTCCATGCCACTGGAATCAAGCTATCCTGGCTGAAGAGGGGTGAAACCCCGAAACCGGTCCTAGGATGCTTGTTTCCAGTCCAGGGAGGACCTGGCTTGGCAGTTCGGGCTGGACTGTTCCCATAAGGCACAGGGTCAAGACTGATTTGCATATGGCTGGGTTCAAACTGGAATGGCATGGTGAGCAAAAAAACGATTGATTTAGGCCCAGATCTCTGTACTGGGGTGAATGTATGACATTGTTCTGCATTCTGTCCATCAATTGTTGTTTTTGCATTTGTCACCCCGAGTGGGACGGGTATGCCCAGACGTGGGTCCCGTGCTCTCCATGCCACTGGAATCAAGCTATCCTGGCTGAAGAGGGGTGAAACCCCGAAACCGGTCCTAGGATGTTTGTTTCCAGTCCAGGGAGGACCTGGCTTGGCAGTTCGGGCTGGACTGTTCCCATGAGGCACAGGGTCAGAACTGATTTGCATATGGCTGGGTTCAAACTGGAATGGCATGGTGAGCAAAAAAACGATGGATTTAGGCCCAGATCTCTGTACTGGGGTGAATGTATGACATTGTTCTGCATTCTGTCCATCAATTGTTGTTTTTGCATTTGTCACCCCGAGTGGGACGGGTATGCCCAGACGTGGGTCCCGTGCTCTCCATGCCACTGGAATCAAGCTATCCTGGCTGAAGAGGGGTGAAACCCCGAAACCGGTCCTAGGATGCTTGTTTCCAGTCCAGGGAGGACCTGGCTTGGCAGTTCGGGCTGGACTGTTCCCATGAGGCACAGGGTCAAGACTGATTTGCATATGGCTGGGAATAAAACTGGAATGGCATGGTGAGCAAAAAAACGATGGATTTAGGCCCAGATCTCTGTACTGGGGTGAATGTATGACATTGTTCTGCATTCTGTCCATCAATTGTTGTTTTTGCATTTGTCACCCCGAGTGGGACGGGTATGCCCAGATGTGGGTCCCGTGCTCTCCATGCCACTGGAATCAAGCTATCCTGGCTGAAGAGGGGTGAAACCCCGAAACCGGTCCTAGGATGCTTGTTTCCAGTCCAGGGAGGACCTGGCTTGGCAGTTCGGGCTGGACTGTTCCCATGAGGCAAAGGGTCAAGACTGATTTGCATATGGCTGGGTTCAAACTGGAATGGCATGGTGAGCAAAAAAACGATGGATTTAGGCCCAGATCTCTGTACTGGGGTGAATGTATGACATTGTTCTGCATTCTGTCCATCAATTGTTGTTTTTGCATTTGTCACCCCGAGTGGGACGGGTATGCCCAGACGTGGGTCCTGTGCTCTCCATGCCACTGGAATCAAGCTATCCTGGCTGAAGAGGGTGAAACCCCGAAACCGGTCCTAGGATGCTTGTTTCCAGTCCAGGGAGGACCTGGCTTGGCAGTTCGGGCTGGACTGTTCCCATGAGGCACAGGGTCAAGACTGATTTGCATATGGCTGGGTTCAAACTGGAATGGCATGGTGAGCAAAAAAACGATGGATTTAGGCCCAGATCTCTGTACTGGGGTGAATGTATGACATTGTTCTGCATTCTGTCCATCAATTGTTGTTTTTGCATTTGTCACCCCGAGTGGGACGGGTATGCCCAGACGTGGGTCCCGTGCTCTCCATGCCACTGGAATCAAGCTATCCTGGCTGAAGAGGGGTGAAACCCCGAAACCGGTCCTAGGATGCTTGTTTCCAGTCCAGGGAGGACCTGGCTTGGCAGTTCGGGCTGGACTGTTCCCATGAGGCACAGGGTCAAGACTGATTTGCATATGGCTGGGTTCAAACTGGAATGGCATGGTGAGCAAAAAACGATGGATTTAGGCCCAGATCTCTGTACTGGGGTGAATGTATGACATTGTTCTGCATTCTGTCCATCAATTGTTGTTTTTGCATTTGTCACCCCGAGTGGGACGGGTATGCCCAGACGTGGGTCCCGTGCTCTCCATGCCACTGGAATCAAGCTATCCTGGCTGAAGAGGGGTGAAACCCCGAAACCGGTCCTAGGATGCTTGTTTCCAGTCCAGGGAGGACCTGGCTTGGCAGTTCGGGCTGGACTGTTCCCATGAGGCACAGGGTCAAGACTGATTTGCATATGGCTGGGTTCAAACTGGAATGGCATGGTGAGCAAAAAAACGATGGATTTAGGCCCAGATCTCTGTACTGGGGTGAATGTATGACATTGTTCTGCATTCTGTCCATCAATTGTTGTTTTTGCATTTGTCACCCCGAGTGGGACGGGTATGCCCAGACGTGGGTCCTGTGCTCTCCATGCCACTGGAATCAAGCTATCCTGGCTGAAGAGGGGTGAAACCCCGAAACCGGTCCTAGGATGCTTGTTTCCAGTCCAGGGAGGACCTGGCTTGGCAGTTCGGGCTGGACTGTTCCCATGAGGCACAGGGTCAAGACTGATTTGCATATGGCTGGGTTCAAACTGGAATGGCATGGTGAGCAAAAAAACGATGGATTTAGGCCCAGATCTCTGTACTGGGGTGAATGTATGACATTGTTCTGCATTCTGTCCATCAATTGTTGTTTTTGCATTTGTCACCCCGAGTGGGACGGGTATGCCCAGACGTGGTTCCCGTGCTCTCCATGCCACTGGAATCAAGCTATCCTGGCTGAAGAGGGGTGAAACCCCGAAACCGGTCCTAGGATGCTTGTTTCCAGTCCAGGGAGGACCTGGCTTGGCAGTTCGGGCTGGACTGTTCCCATGAGGCACAGGGTCAAGACTGATTTGCATATGGCTGGGTTCAAACTGGAATGGCATGGTGAGCAAAAAAACGATGGATTTAGGCCCACATCTCTGTACTGGGGTGAATGTATGACATTGTTCTGCATTCTGTCCATCAATTGTTGTTTTTGCATTTGTCACCCGAGTGGGACGGGTATGCCCAGACGTGGGTCCCGTGCTCTCCATGCCACTGGAATCAAGCTATCCTGGCTGAAGAGGGGTGAAACCCCGAAACCGGTCCTAGGATGCTTGTTTCCAGTCCAGGGAGGACCTGGCTTGGCAGTTCGGGCTGGACTGTTCCCATGAGGCACAGGGTCAAGACTGATTTGCATATGGCTGGGTTCAAACTGGAATGGCATGGTGAGCAAAAACGATGGATTTAGGCCCAGATCTCTGTACTGGGGTGAATGTATGACATTGTTCTGCATTCTGTCCATCAATTGTTGTTTTTGCATTTGTCACCCCGAGTGGGACGGGTATGCCCAGACGTGGGTCCCGTGCTCTCCATGCCACTGGAATCAAGCTATCCTGGCTGAAGAGGGGTGAAACCCCGAAACCGGTCCTAGGATGCTTGTTTCCAGTCCAGGGAGGACCTGGCTTGGCAGTTCGGGCTGGACTGTTCCCATGAGGCACAGGGTCAAGACTGATTTGCATATGGCTGGGTTCAAACTGGAATGGCATGGTGAGCAAAAAAACGATGGATTTAGGCCCAGATCTCTGTACTGGGGTGAATGTATGACATTGTTCTGCATTCTGTCCATCAATTGTTGTTTTTGCATTTGTCACCCCGAGTGGGACGGGTATGCCCAGACGTGGGTCCCGTGCTCTCCATGCCACTGGAATCAAGCTATCCTGGCTGAAGAGGGGTGAAACCCCGAAACCGGTCCTAGGATGCTTGTTTCCAGTCCAGGGAGGACCTGGCTTGGCAGTTCGGGCTGGACTGTTCCCATGAGGCACAGGGTCAAGACTGATTTGCATATGGCTGGGTTCAAACTGGAATGGCATGGTGAGCAAAAAAACGATGGATTTAGGCCCAGATCTCTGTACTGGGGTGAATGTATGACATTGTTCTGCATTCTGTCCATCAATTGTTGTTTTTGCATTTGTCACCCCGAGTGGGACGGGTATGCCCAGACGTGGGTCCCGTGCTCTCCATGCCACTGGAATCAAGCTATCCTGGCTGAAGAGGGGTGAAACCCGAAACCGGTCCTAGGATGCTTGTTTCCAGTCCAGGGAGGACCTGGCTTGGCAGTTCGGGCTGGACTGTTCCCATGAGGCACAGGGTCAAGACTGATTTGCATATGGCTGGGTTCAAACTGGAATGGCATGGTGAGCAAAAAACGATGGATTTAGGCCCAGATCTCTGTACTGGGGTGAATGTATGACATTGTTCTGCATTCTGTCCATCAATTGTTGTTTTTGCATTTGTCACCCCGAGTGGGACGGGTATGCCCAGACGTGGGTCCCGTGCTCTCCATGCCACTGGAATCAAGCTATCCTGGCTGAAGAGGGGTGAAACCCCGAAACCGGTCCTAGGATGCTTGTTTCCAGTCCAGGGAGGACCTGGCTTGGCAGTTCGGGCTGGACTGTTCCCATGAGGCACAGGGTCAAGACTGATTTGCATATGGCTGGGTTCAAACTGGAATGGCATGGTGAGCAAAAAACGATGGATTTAGGCCCAGATCTCTGTACTGGGGTGAATGTATGACATTGTTCTGCATTCTGTCCATCAATTGTTGTTTTTGCATTTGTCACCCCGAGTGGGACGGGTATGCCCAGACGTGGGTCCCGTGCTCTCCATGCCACTGGAATCAAGCTATCCTGGCTGAAGAGGGTGAAACCCAGAAACCGGTCCTAGGATGCTTGTTTCCAGTCCAGGGAGGACCTGGCTTGGCAGTTCGGGCTGGACTGTTCCCATGAGGCACAGGGTCAAGACTGATTTGCATATGGCTGGGTTCAAACTGGAATGGCATGGTGAGCAAAAAACGATGGATTTAGGCCCAGATCTCTGTACTGGGGTGAATGTATGACATTGTTCTGCATTCTGTCCATCAATTGTTGTTTTTGCATTTGTCACCCCGAGTGGGACGGGTATGCCCAGACGTGGGTCCCGTGCTCTCCATGCCACTGGAATCAAGCTATCCTGGCTGAAGAGGGTGAAACCCCGAAGCCGGTCCTAGGATGCTTGTTTCCAGTCCAGGGAGGACCTGGCTTGGCAGTTCGGGCTGGACTGTTCCCATGAGGCACAGGGTCAAGACTGATTTGCATATGGCTGGGTTCAAACTGGAATGGCATGGTGAGCAAAAAAACGATGGATTTAGGCCCAGATCTCTGTACTGGGGTGAATGTATGACATTGTTCTGCATTCTGTCCATCAATTGTTGTTTTTGCATTTGTCACCCCGAGTGGGACGGGTATGCCCAGACGTGGGTCCCGTGCTCTCCATGCCACTGGAATCAAGCTATCCTGGCTGAAGAGGGGTGAAACCCCGAAACCGGTCCTAGGATGCTTGTTTCCAGTCCAGGGAGGACCTGGCTTGGCAGTTCGGGCTGGACTGTTCCCATGAGGCAAAGGGTCAAGACGGATTTGCATATGGCTGGGTTCAAACTGAAATGGCATGGTGAGCAAAAAAACGATGGATTTAGGCCCAGATCTCTGTACTGGGGTGAATGTATGACATTGTTCTGCATTCTGTCCATCAATTGTTGTTTTTGCATTTGTCACCCGAGTGGGACGGGTATGCCCAGACGTGGGTCCTGTGCTCTCCATGCCACTGGAATCAAGCTATCCTGGCTGAAGAGGGTGAAACCCCGAAACCGGTCCTAGGATGCTTGTTTCCAGTCCAGGGAGGACCTGGCTTGGCAGTTCGGGCTGGACTGTTCCCATGAGGCACAGGGTCAAGACTGATTTGCATATGGCTGGGTTCAAACTGGAATGGCATGGTGAGCAAAAAACGATGGATTTAGGCCCAGATCTCTGTACTGGGGTGAATGTATGACATTGTTCTGCATTCTGTCCATCAATTGTTCTTTTTGCATTTGTCACCCCGAGTGGGACGGGTATGCCCAGACGTGGGTCCCGTGCTCTCCATGCCACTGGAATCAAGCTATCCTGGCTGAAGAGGGGTGAAAGCCCGAAACCGGTCCTAGGATGCTTGTTTCCAGTCCAGGGAGGCCCTGGCTTGGCAGTTCGGGCTGGACTGTTCCCATGAGGCACAGGGTCAAGACTGATTTGCATATGGCTGGGTTCAAACTGGAATGGCATGGTGAGCAAAAAAACGATGGATTTAGGCCCAGATCTCTGTGCTGGGGTGAATGTATGACATTGCTCTGCATTCTGTCCATCACTTGTTGTTTTTGCATTTGTCACCCAGAGTGGGACGGGTATGCCCAGACGTGGGTCCCGTGCTCTCCATGCCACTGGAATCAAGCTATCCTGGCTGAAGAGGGGTGAAACCCCGAAACCGGTCCTAGGATGCTTGTTTCCAGTCCAGGGAGGACCTGGCTTGGCAGTTCGGGCTGGACTGTTCCCATGAGGCACAGGGTCAAGACTGATTTGCATATGGCTGGGTTCAAACTGGAATGGCATGGTGAGCAAAAAACGATGGATTTAGGCCCAGATCTCTGTACTGGGGTGAATGTATGACATTGTTCTGCATTCTGTCCACCAATTGTTGTTTTTGCATTTGTCACCCCGAGTGGGACGGGTATGCCCAGACGTGGGTCCCGTGCTCTCCATGCCACTGGAATCAAGCTATCCTGGCTGAAGAGGGGTGAAACCCCGAAACCGGTCCTAGGATGCTTGTTTCCAGTCCAGGGAGGACCTGGCTTGGCAGTTCGGGCTGGACTGTTCCCATGAGGCACAGGGTCAAGACTGATTTGCATATGGCTGGGTTCAAACTGGAATGGCATGGTGAGCAAAAAAACGATGGATTTAGGCCCAGATCTCTGTACTGGGGTGAATGTATGACATTGTTCTGCATTCTGTCCATCAATTGTTCTTTTTGCATTTGTCACCCCGAGTGGGACGGGTATGCCCAGACGTGGGTCCCGTGCTCTCCATGCCACTGGAATCAAGCTATCCTGGCTGAAGAGGGGTGAAACCCCGAAACCGGTCCTAGGATGCTTGTTTCCAGTCCAGGGAGGACCTGGCTTGGCAGTTCGGGCTGGACTGTTCCCATGAGGCACAGGGTCAAGACTGATTTGCATATGGCTGGGTTCAAACTGGAATGGCATGGTGAGCAAAAAAACGATGGATTTAGGCCCAGATCTCTGTACTGGGGTGAATGTATGACATTGTTCTGCATTCTGTCCATCAATTGTTGTTTTTGCATTTGTCACCCCGAGTGGGACGGGTATGCCCAGACGTGGGTCCCGTGCTCTCCATGCCACTGGAATCAAGCTATCCTGGCTGAAGAGGGGTGAAACCCCGAAACCGGTCCTAGGATGCTTGTTTCCAGTCCAGGGAGGACCTGGCTTGGCAGTTCGGGCTGGACTGTTCCCATGAGGCACAGGGTCAAGACTGATTTGCATATGGCTGGGTTCAAACTGGAATGGCATGGTGAGCAAAACAACGATGCATTTAGGCCCAGATCTCTGTACTGGGGTGAATGTATGACATTGTTCTGCATTCTGTCCATCAATTGTTGTTTTTGCATTTGTCACCCCGAGTGGGACGGGTATGCCCAGACGTGGGTCCCGTGCTCTCCATGCCACTGGAATCAAGCTATCCTGGCTGAAGAGGGGTGAAACCCCGAAACCGGTCCTAGGATGCTTGTTTCCAGTCCAGGAGGACCTGGCTTGGCAGTTCGGGCTGGACTGTTCCCATGAGGCACAGGGTCAAGACTGATTTGCATTTGGCTGGGTTCAAACTGGAATGGCATGGTGAGCAAAAACGATGGATTTAGGCCCAGATCTCTGTACTGGGGTGAATGTATGACATTGTTCTGCATTCTGTCCATCAATTGTTGTTTTTGCATTTGTCACCCCGAGTGGGACGGGTATGCCCAGACGTGGGTCCCGTGCTCTCCATGCCACTGGAATCAAGCTATCCTGGCTGAAGAGGGGTGAAACCCAGAAACCGGTCCTAGGATGCTTGTTTCCAGTCCAGGGAGGACCTGGCTTGGCAGTTCGGGCTGGACTGTTCCCATGAGGCACAGGGTCAAGACTGATTTGCATATGGCTGGGTTCAAACTGGAATGGCATGGTGAGCAAAAAACGATGGATTTAGGCCCAGATCTCTGTACTGGGGTGAATGTATGACATTGTTCTGCATTCTGTCCATCAATTGTTGTTTTTGCATTTGTCACCCCGAGTGGGACGGGTATGCCCAGACGTGGGTCCCGTGCTCTCCATGCCACTGGAATCAAGCTATCCTGGCTGAAGAGGGGTGAAACCCGAAACCGGTCCTAGGATGCTTGTTTCCAGTCCAGGGAGGACCTGGCTTGGCAGTTCGGGCTGGACTGTTCCCATGAGGCACAGGGTCAAGACTGATTTGCATATGGCTGGGTTCAAACTGGAATGCCATGGTGAGCAAAAAAACGATGGATTTAGGCCCAGATCTCTGTACTGGGGTGAATGTATGACATTGTTCTGCATTCTGTCCATCAATTGTTGTTTTTGCATTTGTCACCCCGAGTGGGACGGGTATGCCCAGATGGGTCCCGTGCTCTCCATGCCACTGGAATCAAGCTATCCTGGCTGAAGAGGGGTGAAACCCCGAAACCGGTCCTAGGATGCTTGTTTCCAGTCCAGGGAGGACCTGGCTTGGCAGTTCGGGCTGGACTGTTCCCATGAGGCACAGGGTCAAGACTGATTTGCATATGGCTGGGTTCAAACTGGAATGGCATGGTGAGCAAAAAACGATGGATTTAGGCCCAGATCTCTGTACTGGGGTGAATGTATGACATTGTTCTGCATTCTGTCCATCAATTGTTGTTTTTGCATTTGTCACCCCGAGTGGGACGGGTATGCCCAGACGTGGGTCCCGTGCTCTCCATGCCACTGGAATCAAGCTATCCTGGCTGAAGAGGGGTGAAACCCCGAAACCGGTCCTAGGATGCTTGTTTCCAGTCCAGGAGGACCTGGCTTGGCAGTTCGGGCTGGACTGTTCCCATGAGGCACAGGGTCAAGACTGATTTGCATATGGCTGGGTTCAAACTGGAATGGCATGGTGAGCAAAAAACGATGGATTTAGGCCCAGATCTCTGTACTGGGGTGAATGTATGACATTGTTCTGCATTCTGTCCATCAATTGTTCTTTTTGCATTTGTCACCCCGAGTGGGACGGGTATGCCCAGACGTGGGTCCCGTGCTCTCCATGCCACTGGAATCAAGCTATCCTGGCTGAAGAGGGGTGAAACCCCGAAACCGGTCCTAGGATGCTTGTTTCCAGTCCAGGGAGGCCCTGGCTTGGCAGTTTGGGCTGGACTGTTCCCATGAGGCACAGGGTCAAGACTGATTTGCATATGGCTGGGTTCAAACTGGAATGGCATGGTGAGCAAAAAACGATGGATTTAGGCCCAGATCTCTGTACTGGGGTGAATGTATGACATTGTTCTGCATTCTGTCCATCAATTGTTGTTTTTGCATTTGTCACCCCGAGTGGGATGGGTATGCCCAGACGTGGGTCCCGTGCTCTCCATGCCACTGGAATCAAGCTATCCTGGCTGAAGAGGGGTGAAACCCCGAAACCGGTCCTAGGATGCTTGTTTCCAGTCCAGGGAGGACCTGGCTTGGCAGTTCGGGCTGGACTGTTCCCATGAGGCACAGGGTCAAGACTGATTTGCATATGGCTGGGTTCAAACTGGAATGGCATGGTGAGCAAAAAACGATGGATTTACGCCCAGATCTCTGTACTGGGGTGAATGTATGACATTGTTCTGCATTCTGTCCATCAATTGTTCTTTTTGCATTTGTCACCCCGAGTGGGACGGGTATGCCCAGACGTGGGTCCCGTGCTCTCCATGCCACTGGAATCAAGCTATCCTGGCTGAAGAGGGGTGAAACCCCGAAACCGGTCCTAGGATGCTTGTTTCCAGTCCAGGGAGGACCTGGCTTGGCAGTTCAGGCTGGACTGTTCCCATGAGGCACAGGGTCAAGACTGATTTGCATATGGCTGGGTTCAAACTGGAATGGCATGGTGAGCAAAAAACGATGGATTTAGGCCCAGATCTCTGTACTGGGGTGAATGTATGACATTGTTCTGCATTCTGTCCATCAATTGTTGTTTTTGCATTTGTCACCCCGAGTGGGACGGGTATGCCCAGACGTGGGTCCCGTGCTCTCCATGCCACTGGAATCAAGCTATCCTGGCTGAAGAGGGTGAAACCCCGAAACCGGTCCTAGGATGCTTGTTTCCAGTCCAGGGAGGACCTGGCTTGGCAGTTCGGGCTGGACTGTTCCCATGAGGCACAGGGTCAAGACTGATTTGCATATGGCTGGGTTCAAACTGGAATGGCATGGTGAGCAAAACAACGATAGATTTAGGCCCAGATCTCTGTACTGGGGTGAATGTATGACATTGTTCTGCATTCTGTCCATCAATTGTTGTTTTTGCATTTGTCACCCCGAGTGGGACGGGTATGCCCAGACGTGGGTCCCGTGCTCTCCATGCCACTGGAATCAAGCTATCCTGGCTGAAAAGGGGTGAAACCCCGAAACCGGTCCTAGGATGCTTGTTTCCAGTCCAGGGAGGACCTGGCTTGGCAGTTCGGGCTGGACTGTTCCCATGAGGCACAGGGTCAAGACTGATTTGCATATGGCTGGGTTCAAACTGGAATGGCATGGTGAGCAAAAACGATGGATTTAGGCCCAGATCTCTGTACTGGGGTGAATGTATGACATTGTTCTGCATTCTGTCCATCAATTGTTGTTTTTGCATTTGTCACCCCGAGTGGGACGGGTATGCCCAGACGTGGGTCCCGTGCTCTCCATGCCACTGGAATCAAGCTATCCTGGCTGAAGAGGGGTGAAACCCAGAAACCGGTCCTAGGATGCTTGTTTCCAGTCCAGGGAGGACCTGGCTTGCCAGTTCGGGCTGGACTGTTCCCATGAGGCACAGAGTCAAGACTGATTTGGATATGGCTGGGTTCAAACTGGAATGGCATGGTGAGCAAAAAAACGATGGATTTAGGCCCAGATCTCTGTACTGGGGTGAATGTATGACATTGTTCTGCATTCTGTCCATCAATTGTTGTTTTTGCATTTGTCACCCCGAGTGGGACGGGTATGCCCAGACGTGGGTTCCGTGCTCTCCATGCCACTGGAATCAAGCTATCCTGGCTGAAGAGGGGTGAAACCCCGAAACCGGTCCTAGGATGCTTGTTTCCAGTCCAGGGAGGACCTGGCTTGGCAGTTCGGGCTCGACTGTTCCCATGAGGCACAGGGTCAAGACTGATTTGCATATGGCTGGGTTCAAACTGGAATGGCATGGTGAGCAAAAAAACGATGGATTTAGGCCCAGATCTCTGTACTGGGGTGAATGTATGACATTGTTCTGCATTCTGTCCACCAATTGTTGTTTTTGCATTTGTCACCCCGAGTGGGACGGGTATGCCCAGACGTGGGTCCCGTGCTCTCCATGCCACTGGAATCAAGCTATCCTGGCTGAAGAGGGGTGAAACCCCGAAACCGGTCCTAGGATGCTTGTTTCCAGTCCAGGGAGGACCTGGCTTGGCAGTTCGGGCTGGACTGTTCCCATGAGGCACAGGGTCAAGACTGATTTGCATATGGCTGGGTTCAAACTGGAATGGCATGGTGAGCAAAAAACGATGGATTTAGGCCCAGATCTCTGTACTGGGGTGAATGTATGACATTGTTCTGCATTCTGTCCATCAATTGTTGTTTTTGCATTTGTCACCCGAGTGGGACGGGTATGCCCAGACGTGGGTCCCGTGCTCTCCATGCCACTGGAATCAAGCTATCCTGGCTGAAGAGGGGTGAAACCCCGAAACCGGTCCTAGGATGCTTGTTTCCAGTCCAGGGAGGACCTGGCTTGGCAGTTCGGGCTGGACTGTTCCCATGAGGCACAGGGTCAAGACTGATTTGCATATGGCTGGGTTCAAACTGGAATGGCATGGTGAGCAAAGAAACGATGGATTTAGGCCCAGATCTCTGTACTGGGGTGAATGTATGACATTGTTCTGCATTCTGTCCACCAATTGTTGTTTTTGCATTTGTCACCCCGAGTGGGACGGGAATGCCCAGACGTGGGTCCCGTGCTCTCCATGCCACTGGAATCAAGCTATCCTGGCTGAAGAGGGTGAAACCCCGAAACCGGTCCTAGGATGCTTGTTTCCAGTCCAGGGAGGACCTGGCTTGGCAGTTCGGGCTGGACTGTTCCCATGAGGCACAGGGTCAAGACTGATTTGCATATGGCTGGGTTCAAACTGGAATGCCATGGTGAGCAAAAACGATGGATTTAGGCCCAGATCTCTGTACTGGGGTGAATGTATGACATTGTTCTGCATTCTGTCCATCAATTGTTGTTTTTGCATTTGTCACCCCGAGTGGGACGGGTATGCCCAGACGTGGGTCCCGTGCTCTCCATGCCACTGGAATCAAGCTATCCTGGCTGAAGAGGGGTGAAACCCCGAAACCGGTCCTAGGATGCTTGTTTCCAGTCCAGGGAGGACCTGGCTTGGCAGTTCGGGCTGGACTGTTCCCATGAGGCACAGGGTCAAGACTGATTTGCATATGGCTGGGTTCAAACTGGAATGGCATGGTGAGCAAAAAAACGATGGATTTAGGCCCAGATCTCTGTACTGGGGTGAATGTATGACATTGTTCTGCATTCTGTCCATCAATTGTTGTTTTTGCATTTGTCACCCTGAGTGGGACCGGTATGCCCAGACGTGAGTCCCGTGCTCTCCATGCTACTGGAATCAAGCTATCCTGGCTGAAGAGGGGTGAAACCCGGAAACCGGTCCTAGGATGCTTGTTTCCAGTCCAGGGAGGACCTGGCTTGGCAGTTCGGGCTGGACTGTTCCCATGAGGCACAGGGTCAAGACTGATTTGCATATGGCTGAGTTCAAACTGGAATGGCATGGTGAGCAAAAACGATGGATTTAGGCCCAGATCTCTGTACTGGGGTGAATGTATGACATTGTTCTGCATTCTGTCCATCAATTGTTGTTTTTGCATTTGTCACCCCGAGTGGGACGGGTATGCCCAGACGTGGGTCCCGTGCTCTCCATGCCACTGGAATCAAGCTATCCTGGCTGAAGAGGGGTGAAACCCCGAAACCGGTCCTAGGATGCTTGTTTCCAGTCCAGGGAGGACCTGGCTTGGCAGTTCGGGCTGGACTGTTCCCATGAGGCACAGGGTCAAGACTGATTTGCATATGGCTGGGTTCAAACTGGAATGGCATGGTGAGCAAAAAACGATGGATTTAGGCCCAGATCTCTGTACTGGGGTGAATGTATGACATTGTTCTGCATTCTGTCCATCAATTGTTGTTTTTGCATTTGTCACCCCGAGTGCGACGGGTATGCCCAGACATGGGTCCCGTGCTCTCCATGCCACTGGAATCAAGCTATCCTGGCTGAAGAGGGGTGAAACCCCGAAACCGGTCCTAGGATGCTTGTTTCCAGTCCAGGGAGTACCTGGCTTGGCAGTTCGGGCTGGACTGTTCCCATGAGGCACAGGGTCAAGACTGATTTGCATATGGCTGGGTTCAAACTGGAATGGCATGGTGAGCAAAAAACGATGGATTTAGGCCCAGATCTCTGTACTGGGGTGAATGTATGACATTGTTCTGCATTCTGTCCATCAATTGTTGTTTTTGCATTTGTCACCCCGAGTGGGACGGGTATGCCCAGACGTGGGTCCCGTGCTCTCCATGCCACTGGAATCAAGCTATCCTGGCTGAAGAGGGGTGAAACCCCGAAACCGGTCCTAGGATGCTTGTTTCCAGTCCAGGGAGGACCTGGCTTGGCAGTTCGGGCTGGACTGTTCCCATGAGGCACACGGTCAAGACTGATTTGCATATGGCTGGGTTCAAACTGGAATGGCATGGTGAGCAAAAAAACGATGGATTTAGGCCCAGATCTCTGTACTGGGGTGAATGTATGACATTGTTCTGCATTCTGTCCATCAATTGTTGTTTTTGCATTTGTCACCCCGAGTGGGACGGGTATGCCCAGACGTGGGTCCCGTGCTCTCCATGCCACTGGAATCAAGCTATCCTGGCTGAAGAGGGGTGAAACCCCGAAACCAGTCCTAGGATGCTTGTTTCCAGTCCAGGGAGGACCTGGCTTGGCAGTTCGGGCTGGACTGTTCCCATGAGGCACAGGGTCAAGACTGATTTGCATATGGCTGGGTTCAAACTGGAATGGCATGGTGAGCAAAAAACGATGGATTTAGGCCCAGATCTCTGTACTGGGGTGAATGTATGACATTGTTCTGCATTCTGTCCATCAATTGTTGTTTTTGCATTTGTCACCCCGAGTGGGACGGATATGCCCAGACGTGGGTCCCGTGCTCTCCATGCCACTGGAATCAAGGTATCCTGGCTGAAGAGGGGTGAAACCCCGAAACCGGTCCTAGGATGCTTGTTTCCAGTCCAGGGAGGACCTGACTTGGCAGTTCGGGCTGGACTGTTCCCATGAGGCACAGGGTCAAGACTGATTTGCATATGGCTGGGTTCAAACTGGAATGGCATGGTGAGCAAAAAAACGATGCATTTAGGCCCAGATCTCTGTACTGGGGTGAATGTATGACATTGTTCTGCATTCTGTCCATCAATTGTTGTTTTTGCATTTGTCACCCCGAGTGGGACGGGTATGCCCAGACGTGGGTCCCGTGCTCTCCATGCCACTGGAATCAAGTTATCTTGGCTGAAGAGGGGTGAAACCCCGAAACCGGTCCTAGGATGCTTGTTTCCAGTCCAGGGAGGACCTGGCTTGGCAGTTCGGGCTGGACTGTTCCCATGAGGCACAGGGTCAAGACTGATTTGCATATGGCTGGGTTCAAACTGGAATGGCATGGTGAGCAAAAAACGATGGATTTAGGCCCAGATCTCTGTACTGGGGTGAATGTATGACATTGTTCTGCATTCTGTCCATCAATTGTTGTTTTTGCATTTGTCACCCCGAGTGGGACGGGTATGCCCAGACGTGGGTCCCGTGCTCTCCATGCCACTGGAATCAAGCTATCCTGGCTGAAGAGGGGTGAAACCCCGAAACCGGTCCTAGGATGCTTGTTTCCAGTCCAGGGAGGACCTGGCTTGGCAGTTCGGGCTGGACTGTTCCCATGAGGCACACGGTCAAGACTGATTTGCATATGGCTGGGTTCAAACTGGAATGGCATGGTGAGCAAAAAAACGATGGATTTAGGCCCAGATCTCTGTACTGGGGTGAATGTATGACATTGTTCTGCATTCTGTCCATCAATTGTTGTTTTTGCATTTGTCACCCCGAGTGGGACGGGTATGCCCAGACGTGGGTCCCGTGCTCTCCATGCCACTGGAATCAAGCTATCCTGGCTGAAGAGGGGTGAAACCCCGAAACCAGTCCTAGGATGCTTGTTTCCAGTCCAGGGAGGACCTGGCTTGGCAGTTCGGGCTGGACTGTTCCCATGAGGCACAGGGTCAAGACTGATTTGCATATGGCTGGGTTCAAACTGGAATGGCATGGTGAGCAAAAAAACGATGGATTTAGGCCCAGATCTCTGTACTGGGGTGAATGTATGACATTGTTCTGCATTCTGTCCATCAATTGTTGTTTTTGCATTTGTCACCCCGAGTGGGACGGGTATGCCCAGACGTGGGTCCCGTGCTCTCCATGCCACTGGAATCAAGCTATCCTGGCTGAAGAGGGGTGAAACCCCGAAACCGGTCCTAGGATGCTTGTTTCCAGTCCAGGGAGGACCTGGCTTGGCAGTTCGGGCTGGACTGTTCCCATGAGGCACAGGGTCAAGACTGATTTGCATATGGCTGGGTTCAAACTGGAATGGCATGGTGAGCAAAAAATGATGGATTTAGGCCCAGATCTCTGTACTGGGGTGAATGTATGACATTGTTCTGCATTCTGTCCATCAATTGTTGTTTTTGCATTTGTCACCCCGAGTGGGACGGATATGCCCAGACGTGGGTCCCGTGCTCTCCATGCCACTGGAATCAAGCTATCCTGGCTGAAGAGGGGTGAAACCCCGAAACCGGTCCTAGGATGCTTGTTTCCAGTCCAGGGAGGACCTGACTTGGCAGTTCGGGCTGGACTGTTCCCATGAGGCACAGGGTCAAGACTGATTTGCATATGGCTGGGTTCAAACTGGAATGGCATGGTGAGCAAACAAACGATGCATTTAGGCCCAGATCTCTGTACTGGGGTGAATGTATGACATTGTTCTGCATTCTGTCCATCAATTGTTGTTTTTGCATTTGTCACCCCGAGTGGGACGGGTATGCCCAGACGTGGGTCCCGTGCTCTCCATGCCACTGGAATCAAGTTATCCTGGCTGAAGAGGGTGAAACCCGAAACCGGTCCTAGGATGCTTGTTTCCAGTCCAGGGAGGACCTGGCTTGGCAGTTCGGGCTGGACTGTTCCCATGAGGCACAGGGTCAAGACTGATTTGCATATGGCTGGGTTCAAACTGGAATGGCATGGTGAGCAAAAAACGATGGATTTAGGCCCAGATCTCTGTACTGGGGTGAATGTATGACATTGTTCTGCATTCTGTCCATCAATTGTTGTTTTTGCATTTGTCACCCCGAGTGGGACGGGTATGCCCAGACGTGGGTCCCGTGCTCTCCATGCCACTGGAATCAAGCTATCCTGGCTGAAGAGGGGTGAAACCCCGAAACCGGTCCTAGGATGCTTGTTTCCAGTCCAGGGAGGACCTGGCTTGGCAGTTCGGGCTGGACTGTTCCCATGAGGCACAGGGTCAAGACTGATTTGCATATGGCTGGGTTCAAACTGGAATGGCATGGTGAGCAAAAAACGATGGATTTAGGCCCAGATCTCTGTACTGGGGTGAATGTATGACATTGTTCTGCATTCTGTCCACCAATTGTTGTTTTTGCATTTGTCACCCCGAGTGGGACGGGTATGCCCAGACGTGGGTCCCGTGCTCTCCATGCCACTGGAATCAAGCTATCCTGGCTGAAGAGGGGTGAAACCCCGAAACCGGTCCTAGGATGCTTGTTTCCAGTCCAGGGAGGACCTGGCTTGGCAGTTCGGGCTGGACTGTTCCCATGAGGCACAGGGTCAAGACTGATTTGCATATGGCTGGGTTCAAACTGGAATGGCATGGTGAGCAAAAACGATGGATTTAGGCCCAGATCTCTGTACTGGGGTGAATGTATGACATTGTTCTGCATTCTGTCCATCAATTGTTGTTTTTGCATTTGTCACCCCGAGTGGGACGGGTATGCCCAGACGTGGGTCCCGTGCTCTCCATGCCACTGGAATCAAGCTATCCTGGCTGAAGAGGGGTGAAACCCCGAAACCGGTCCTAGGATGCTTGTTTCCAGTCCAGGGAGGACCTGGCTTGGCAGTTCGGGCTGGACTGTTCCCATGAGGCACAGGGTCAAGACTGATTTGCATATGGCTGGGTTCAAACTGGAATGGCATGGTGAGCAAAAAAACGATGGATTTAGGCCTAGATCTCTGTACTGGGGTGAATGTATGACATTGTTCTGCATTCTGTCCATCAATTGTTGTTTTTGCACTTTGGATTCAGTGGCAGCAGCGTTACCAGGCTGTTTAAAAGCAGTAGCTGCTACTTGAGTGAGTCTGGAACAGAGTGAAGCAATCGTGATGGGACATCAAGTAAAAGTATATGTGCCACACTCAGTTGAGATTCTATTAACAAGAACTCGAACGCAGCACATGACCTATAGTCGGCTGACTAGGTATGAAAGGGTAACTTTGGGTGCTGAGAATGTGACTGTGGTGAGATGCACGACAATAAATCTGGCAACATTGTTACCTAGTCCAACAACAGGATGTGGGAGCACACCGCTGACCTCTCAGGCAAGGTTCGCCCCTGGCATTCTGGTAAATGCAGTTTCTTGTAGTTCGCTCCGATATTTTCGAGTGTTTCGCCAAGGTTGGCGCAGATAGTGCTGATCTCTAGACACGTGTTTCTGGTTTATTAACCGTCATCAGTAGAGAATACAGTCTTGTATTTTGGGGTTTGCTGAGTAGGCTGCCAAACATTAGATCAGGTCCGGTACCTCTCACTGGCGCCCAGGTGCTTCGTCCACGAGCTCGTCAGCTCAATGACTCACAGGAGTACTTTAAATAAACAACAGGATGTGGGAACACACCGCTGACCTCTCAGGCAAGGTTCGCCCCTGGCATTCTGGTAAATGCAGTTTCTTGTAGTTCGCTCCGATATTTTCGAGTGTTTCGCCAAGGTTGGTGCAGATAGTACTGATCTCTAGACACGTGTTTCTGGTTTATTATCCGTCATCAGTAGAGAATACAGTCTTGTATTTTGGGGTTTGCTGAGTAGGCTGCCAAACATTAGATCAGGTCCGGTACCTCTCACTGGCGCGCAGGTGCTTCGTCCACGAGCTCGTCAGCTCAATGACTCACGGGAGTACTTTAAATAAACAACAGGATGTGGGAGCACACCGCTGACCTCTCAGGCAAGGTTCGCCCCTGGCATTCTGGTAAATGCAGTTTCTTGTAGTTCGCTCCGATATTTTCGAGTGTTTCGCCAAGGTTGGCGCAGATAGTGCTGATCTCTAGACACGTGTTTCTGGTTTATTAACCGTCATCAGTAGAGAATACAGTCTTGTATTTTGGGGTTTGCTGAGTAGGCTGCCAAACATTAGATCAGGTCCGGTACCTCTCACTGGCGCGCAGGTGCTTCGTCCACGAGCTCGTCAGCTCAATGACTCACAGGAGTACTTTAAATAAACAACAGGATGTGGGAGAACACCGCTGACCTCTCAGGCAAGGTTCGCCCCTGGCATTCTGGTAAATGCAGTTTCTTGTAGTTCGCTCCGATATTTTCGAGTGTTTCGCCAAGGTTGGTGCAGATAGTGCTGATCTCTAGACACGTGTTTCTGGTTTATTAACCGTCATCAGTAGAGAATACAGTCTTGTATTTTGGGGTTTGCTGAGTAGGCTGCCAAACATTAGATCAGGTCCGGTACCTCTCACTGGCGCGCAGGTGCTTTGTCCACGAGCTCGTCAGCTCAATGACTCACGGGAGTACTTTAAATAAACAACAGGATGTGGGAGCACACCGCTGACCTCTCAGGCAAGGTTCGCTCCTGGCATTCTGGTAAATGCAGTTTCTTGTAGTTCGCTCCGATATTTTCGAGTGTTTCGCCAAGGTTGGCGCAGATAGTGCTGATCTCTAGACACGTGTTTCTGGTTTATTAACTGTCATCAGTAGAGAATACAGTCTTGTATTTTGGGGTTTGCTGAGTAGGCTGCCAAACATTAGATCAGGTCCGGTACCTCTCACTGGCGCGCAGGTGCTTCGTCCACGAGCGCGTCAGCTCAATGACTCACGGGAGTGCTTTAAATAAACAACAGGATGTGGGAGCACACCGCTGACCTCTCAGGCAAGGTTCGCCCCTGGCATTCTGGTAAATGCAGTTTCTTGTAGTTCGCTCTGATATTTTCGAGTGTTTCGCCAAGGTTGGCGCAGATAGTGCTGATCTCTAGACACGTGTTTCTGGTTTATTAACCGTCATCAGTAGAGAATACAGTCTTGTATTTTGGGGTTTGCTGAGTAGGCTGCCAAACATTAGATCAGGTCCGGTACCTCTCACTGGCGCGCAGGTGCTTCGTCCACGAGCTCGTCAGCTCCAATGACTCACGGGAGTACTTTAAATAAACAACAGGATGTGGGAGCACACCGCTGACCTCTCAGGCAAGGTTCGCCCCTGGCATTCTGGTAAATGCAGTTTCTTGTAGTTCGCTCCGATATTTTCGAGTGTTTCGCCAAGGTTGGCGCAGATAGTGCTGATCTCTAGACACGTGTTTCTGGTTTATTAACCGTCATCAGTAGAGAATACAGTCTTGTATTTTGGGGTTTGCTGAGTAGGCTGCCAAACATAAGATCAGGTCCGGTACCTCTCACTGGCGCGCAGGTGCTTCGTCCACCTAGTCCATTTTGTGAAGAAGTGAAAGGTGAAGCAGATCATGATTGTCTGGATGTGACAGAATTATGCACGAAATCGAGGCCAGACATTAAGGATACACCGCTAGAGGAGTCAGATAGTGTGATGTTCGTTGATGGATCATGTCTGAGAAATGAAAAAGGTGTATTGAGTTCTGCTTATGCAGTATGCACTGTGGCTGCAGTTCTAGAAGCATCCTGTCTAAAAGGGGTAAGCCCTGCACAAATTGCTGAACTCATAGCTCTGACTAGAGCATGTAAAATTGGCAAAAAGTTGAGAGTAACCATATTTACTGACAGTCAATATGGTTTTGGGGTGGTTCACGATTTTGGACAGTTATGGATGCAAAGGGGATTTCTGACTTCTTCAGGTTCTCCGATCAGAAATAGTAAAAATGTGAAAGATTTATTGGATGCTTTGAAATTGCCTAAGAAGATTGCCGTGGTCAAATGTTCTGCACATAAGTCAGGAAATGATTATGTGATGAACGGTAACAGATACGCCGATCAAGTAGCGCGTTTCTGTGCACAAAATTCAATTGCAATCAACAGAGGGGTGGAAAAGAAAGATACTAATTGCCACTTGATGTTTTCTTCTTTCGAAACTTGGGATGAAATCAGGCAGTTGCAGGAAGATTCAGGAGACGAGGAGAAAGAACTTTGGATAAACTCAGGCTGCAGGAAGAGAGCAGAGGATGAGGTCTGGGTGTACACAGATGGAAGACCAGTTATGCCAGATTGTTTACTTTCCCAAATGGCAAGGGTGTACCATGGAATTGCACATGTTGGAAGGGATGCAATGATCAGGCTCTTCAAGCAGTCATGGTACAACCCTAAATTCAGGGTCATTGCACAGAGTCTATGCCAGAGGTGTATTATATGTCAGCAGCAAAATCCAGGCAGAAAGACAGTTGTTAGTTGGAGGCGAATGGGAAAGGCAGCAGGACCATTTACGAGGCTCCAACTTGACTTTATTGAGCTTCCCCCATGTAACGGACTAAAATATGTGTTAGTTGTCATTTGTTTATTTTCTCGTTGGGTGGAAGCCTATCCAACAAGAAGGAATGATAGCCTTACCGTTGCAAAATTGCTGCTGAGAGAATTAATACCAAGGTTTGGTTTTCCAGTCACTTTAGAAACAGATAGGGGATCTCACTTTAATAATGAGATAATTCGGATGATCTGTGCAGCATTACAAATTGAGCAAAAGCTGCATTGTGCCTATCGACCAGAAGCATCTGGAGTGGTCGAGCAAATCAATGGCACTATAAAATTTAGACTGGGAAAAGTATGTGCATCTACCACACTAAAATGGCCGACGCTTTACCCCTGGTATTGATGAGTCTTAGAAGCATTCCAGATAAAAAGACTGGATTGAGTCCTCATGAAGTCCTAATGGGAAGAGTAATGAGACAAGCAATTGTACCAGCAAACAAACTGATGAATATTTCTGATGATCTAGTGCTTGATTATTGCAGAGGATTGGCTGATCTGGTGCGTTCTGTGTCTCATCAGGTTGGAGAAATTGCAACCACAACACAGCCGGCTCAAGCACATGATCTGAGTCCAGGAGAGTGGGTTCTTGTCAAGAAATATGTGAGGAAGTCGTGTTTAGAACCCAGGTGGCATGGACCATACCAGATTATTTTGGTGACAACGACAGCAGTGAAGTGTGGTGGCTTGCCCAACTGGATACACTCAAGTCATACAAGAAGAGTCCCAAGTTCACTTGAAAAAGAAGGTGAGCAGCAACTGGTCAATGGAAATAAGAAACCAGTAGCTGAAGGTTGTGAAACCAAAGAATCTAGAATGACAGATTCTGACAAGTCTGTGGGTGATGAACAACCAAGCACAAGTCAAGTAGAGTGGGCACCAGCTACTGGGTCTCATAAGACTGCTGTTGAGCAAAAAGAAAAGGAAGGTACTGAAAATAAGGAGCAAGTACATCAAAGAAAAGGGCTAAGTAAAAGAACTTGTGAACTGGAAATAGAAGGTGAAGAAGCAGTTCAAGCCAAGAGAGCAAAAAAGGGTGACAATTGGCCAAGGGGAGTGAAGAGACTGAAATACACTCTTGAAAAAAGAAAGCCAGAGCAAATAAATGAAGTTTCAAGTCAAACTGAACAAGAAGAATCAGAGGAAGATCTAGTACGAAGCACAAAGAGAATAAGACTTCCGAGCAAGAAATACTCAGCTCCAGAATGGACATATGTAATATTGGAAGAAATTGAAAGCACAGATCCAATAAAAAGAGAAGATGGTACTGGTATTGAGCAAGTTGATGAAAGCAAATTGAAACCGCCTTAAAAGAACTGTGAAAGTTAAGGTGCAACAACTTCAATCAATAACAAATCAAAAGATCCAGACAATTTAAAGTAGACTAAAAAAAAAAGGGGGGTAAAGAAGAAAGCTTTGAAGTGTAAGTTACACTATTTTTTTCCGATGGTTTTTGAACAAGTTTGTCAAAATCTTTAGAGAGTTGTTAGAAATTTAAGTTTTTAAATTATTTTTATAGTATACAAAAATGACAGAAGATACAGTGACTGGACATCAAAAACCTAGTTTAAAAAGTAGATGTATTAAAGCTTGCTTATGTAGTGTCTTACTACTAATGATAATGTGGCTAATTTTGACTCATTGTACCTGTTCTAATGGTGACTAATAACAAAAATAATACTATTAATGTGATAAGTGAGAGAGTGACTTCAGTTACTAAGGAAACACCTAATACTAATATAGAAGAGATAGATGAAAGTATTTATCATCATGATAAATCAATTAATGATTTCTCGTTAAATGTTTTTACAAAATTGTTATATGAGTATGTTGAGACAATGGATGTGAGAAATAGTTACGTGTGCATGCAATTACTTTCATCTGTCTCAGACTGGTTGACCTACCATCACCTTCCTTTAACATATGGTGTGTCGTGCAGTGTATTAACAAGCTTGTTTTATGTGACGGGGAAGTTACAATATTATTATTCAAATCTAGATTTAGTGTTTTCAGAAATTCCAATTAGAAAGGATATGAATAAGGTGTACAGTAATAGAAATGCGGGATACATGGGAGAATTTTTTCATATTACTCAGACATTAGATATAGTATATGCTCATAGACATAATCTTACCTGTAGTTTGAGGGCTGAAGAAAAGGAATTTATTAACATGGTAAAAGATAGAAGACAGGATTTTCAAAGAAAAGCTGCTGAATAGAAGTCACATATACCACCATGGGCTTTCAGAGAGGGAAATTATAAAAAGGGTGAGACTTACGCTGCAATGTCTCTGGATTGGTTTCATAAAGGGAAACTTTGCTAGCTTAGACTAAAAACTGACTATAATAATTATTTCATTGGTACTAGTGAATGTGAACATACTTTTCTAATAATTGGTGGATGGGGATTGAAAGGTGACACTGATCCTGTTTTTCCAGGAGTTTATTATGTGTGCGGTAAGAATGCTTACTATAGGTTGCCAGCACATTGGTATGGTAGTTGTTATTTTGGAATTATATTCCCCAAAGTATATCATGTAGATAGAAATAATAAAATCAATGAAATAAAACATGGATTAACACGCAAAAAGAGAGCAAGTTCTTCAGAAATAGTTGGCGATATTTTTGGTGCACTGATACCCTCAGTTGGAGTCCTTCTCAATTCACATAAAATTCGAAAATTGTCCACAGTGGTTGATTGTTTATCAACAGATACTGCTGGTGGGTTCCTGATGATTGATACTGAAATGGTTGCAATTAGATCAATGGGTTTGCAAAATCGACTTGCCCTTGATATTTTATTGGCAAAAGAGGGCGGAGTCTGTGACATGTTAAAAATACAACACTGCTGTACTTATATCCCTGATAAAAGTAAAAGTCTTGAGGGGTATATTAAGAATATTACAAAATTGCGTGAAGATTTGACCCAACTGGAGGTTAATGGTGTTTGGGAGAAACTTGGTAAGGGTTTTTCCTCCATAGGTAAATGGTTTTCTATATTTGGGAGTAGCTTGTTAGGGAAAATAATAATACCAATTTTTTCAATAGCTGTAGTGACGATGTCAATAATAATGGCATATAAATGTTGCAAGTGTAGATGTGGAAGGAAGGAGATGACAGAGTCAGACAATAAACGTAAAGCAAGAAAAAGAAAAAGAGAAGAGATAGAACTAGAAGATATGAGAGGAAACTATCATGAAATGATGAAAGATCTAGATGAGAAAATGGCAAAACGGGAAAGAAATACAGACCTTTAGATAAAGATAAAGGTGGTAATTGGTATGATGGTTATTTTGTGATGGCTCAAAAATGCCATCAAACGGGGGAATTGATGGAGCAGGGTTTGGAGAAAATAAGGCAAACACAAGGAGATGATGGACAGAGTGCTGAAACTTTTCAGACACTCACGCCCAGTCACAGATCTGGGTTGAAACCATCATCGTTCTTTAGCTCACTTCGCCACCTCAGTTCAGACCTAGCTATATGCAAATCAGTCTGACCCTGTGCCTCATGGGAACAGTCCAGCCCGAACCGCCAAGCCATGTCTTCCTGAACCGGAAGCAAGCATCCTGGGACCGGTTTCGGGCTAAAAGCCCTCATCAGCCAGGCTAGCTTGAATCCAGTGACAAAGTGAGCAAGGGACCCACGTCTGGGCATACCCTGCCAACTTAGGGCGAACAAAGCAAACACAAGGAGATGATGGACGGAGCGCTGAAACTTTTCAGACACTCACCCCCAGTCACAGATCTGGGTTGAAACCATCATCGTTCTTTAGCTCACTTCACCACCCCAGGTCAGACACAGCTATATGCAAATCAGTCTGACCCTGTGCCTCATGGCCTGACTGTTTCCATGAGGCATAGGGTCAAGACTGATTTGCATATAGCTGGGTCTGAACTGAGGTGGCGAAGTGAGCTAAAGAATGATGATGGATTCAACCCAGATCTGTGACTGGGGGTGAGTGTCTGAAAAGTTTCAGCGCTCTGTCCATCATCTCCTTGTGTTTGCTTTGTTCGCCCTAAGTTGGCAGGGTATGCACAGACGTGGGTCCCTTGCTCACTTTGCCACTTGATTCAAGCTAGCCTGGCTGATGAAGGGTGTTACCCAGAAACCAGTCCCAGGATGCTTGTTTCCGGTTCAGGGAAGACCTGGCTTGGCAGTTCGGGCTGGACTGTTACCATGAGGCACAGGGTCAAGACTGATTTGCATATAGCTGGGTCTGAAGTGAGGTGGTGAAGTGAGCTAAAGAATGATGATGGATTCTACCCAGATCTGTGACTGGGGGTGAGTGTCTGAAAAGTTTCAGCGCTCCGTCTATCATCTCCTTGTGTTTGCTTTGGAGAAAATAAACCTGCTCGGATCAAGTCCTCAGTAACATTTACTAACAGTGTGCTGTGAAAATAACGTGCAAAAAACACAAAAACACGGGGAAACGCTTTTGCGCATGCGTGCACTAATGCGTGGACTAATGCTGGTAAACTAGGCCGCATTTGCGTTCTGCTTAAAAAGAAAAAAGAAAATAATAATAATAATGCCGCTTTTCGCACATTAATGCTCTTGCTAGAATTACCACGGGGTATAGTGCAAAGGTGGGTGGTGAACAGTGAGAATTTTATTTCATGAAAATAATAATGTTTGTGTTTTGTTCATCGTAGTGATGCACGCATGGGCCTACATCTTTGCTTGTCATTCGAAATAAAAATGAATAAATATGCTGAAAATCGAGCTCTGAGAGAGAATGGAGAAGGCAACGGCTGATAACCTTCAAGGATTATTGTATGACTGCCAAGTAACGGAAGGATGGCCGTGGGATCAAATGCAAATGTACAAACTCATTCCGCAGAAACTGTCGAGGCGAACAATGAAGGTGTAGAGACTTGCAACATGTTATTTCTTGGAGGAAATGTGTATTCATAAGACATGGTTGATGTAATGACAAAACTGTAAAACAAAGAATGCTGTGAAATTATGGGCGTGACTATGGTGGTATGATAGAACACCCCCTAAACTGACCAATGAGAGACTGAGTTTCTGAAATGTTGTTACAATGATGGGTTGGACATGTAGGTTTTAGGGTATAACTGGGGTGCCTGGGGGGTGGTTAGGCGCGCGTCTTTGGAGAAGCTAGAGAGAGGGAGATCGTCGCTGTCCGTCGGTTTTCTGTATCCAGATTGAGGCCTGTCTATTTCCTGTTCCTGTCCTACTCTTTGTTCCCTGAACCTTCTCGGGGAACCCCCATCTATTCCCATGGCCAGGGGGTAGATTTTTCCACTGAAATATTTGGGTTAGTATAGCTAAATGATCCGTACTGTGCATAATCATTTGCAAATGTATATTTGCTTCTGAATCTTTTGTCTCTTCATCTATCCACTCCCTCATTTGCATAATTGTTCAGTTGATATGAGTTTGACACTGTTTGCTCTGATTAATGTTCTCTCTCTGTGACTGAATCTATGTTTGCTTTGTAAACCTGTACAAGATGAGTATTTTACCTTCACATTATATTGCGATAAACACTGTTAGCCTTACAATGAGTGTGTGGTTTATTTAGTAATATAGATAGATAGTTAGTGCTAATTATTACCATCAACTTCTCAACTTTAGGTCCATCGACCAGAGAAAAGAGAGTTGATATGCAGGTTGAGTTATGTATTTAGAGTGTTGAATATGATCCTGTATATATGAATAACTGATTTAACATTCAAACTTGAACAGCGCAACAGGGATTGGCTTGTTGGGTGTATGAGTATGGGCCAGTGATTGCGTTAATATTGATTATCGATCCTGATTGGCGATGGATCGTGATGCAGAACTGGGCAAATATAACGTTTTTTTTATTTTCACCTGATGGTCCCTTTAATGGGCCAGTGCCAGCAAGGTTCAGCATGTTTTCAGTGATTTTTAAAGGTACAGAAACAGCATTTCTTTTGCAGGGCTGCAATGTCTTTTAATGAGCTGTGACACTTATTAGGAGACTTGCTAAACTTTTAATGGCACATTGCCAGAATTCGCATATGTATTTAAAGGGACAGTGCCTCACTGCTTCCCACAGCTTTTTTTTCTTTTAATGGAAGAGTACCAGCACTACATCTTTAACACTTGCACCTTGCAGCACGTTTAATCCTTGTTATGATAGAACAGAGCTTCTGCATGCCCGCAAGAGTTGTCAGTTGCTGCTTAGAGTCTGGGGGCTGAATGTGGATTGACTGAAATTTGCTCTCACCTTGCTGAGTAATGTTGGAAACTTGCAGGGACAGTACGGGCCCAGCAAAGCAGATCTGCTATCAATGTAATGAAAATGCACCAGCATTTCTCAGCAGGGGTAGCAATCAGTGCTTAATTTGTAAAAAAAAAAATAAGTGCCAGTGCTTTTGTCAGGAGGCCACTGCAGATCACACCACTCATTGTCCCTGCCAGCGCTGCGCACTACAGTACTTACACATCACACTCCTACAGGTGTGACAATTAAGACTATTCCAGGCCCCCAAAGTTATAAGAATGGCTTGGGTGGCAGGTATTAGTAGTTTTAATGTATATTCAATTAATGAACAGCTGTTGCTCTGCTCCTCTCTAAATTACACAAACAGTGACACCATGTGGCAGACTGGCAAAAGTGCCGGTGTTAACAATTAAATGGCGTTGCTGAGCACTGGAAACCACAGGCATAAATTAAGCACTGGGTAGCATACTTTGAATGAAGACAGTAAAGCACTTGTCAACAAACTTATTGTATTTTACATTTGCCAGACACACAAGATGATGGACGGAATGCTGCACATTGGCAAAAATTCACCCCCAGTCACAGATCTGGGTTTAATCCATCGTTATTTTGCTTCACCACGCCACCCCAGTTCAGACATAGCCACATGCAAATCAGTCTTGACCCTGTGCCTCATGGGAACAGTCCAGACCGAACTGCCAAGCCATGTCTTCCCTGGACCGGAATCAAGCATCCTAGGACCGGTTTCAGGCTATCAGCTTTCATCAGCCAGGATAGCTTGACTCCAGTGGCGTAGTGAGCACGGGACCCACGTCTGGGCATACCCTTCCCACTTAGGGCGAAATGCAAAACACAGAAGATGATGGACGGAATGCTGCACATTGGCAAACATTCACCCCCAGTCACAGATCTGGGTTTAATCCATCGTTATTTTGCTTCACCACGCCACCCCAGTTCAGACATAGCCACATGCAAATCAGTCTTGACCCTGTGCCTCATGGGAACAGTCCAGACCGAACTGCCAAGCCATGTCTTCCCTGGACCGGAATCAAGCATCCTAGGACCGGTTTCAGGCTATCAGCCTTCATCAGCCAGGATAGCTTGACTCCAGTGGCGTAGTGAGCACGGGACCCACGTCTGGGCATACCCTTCCCACTTAGGGCGAAATGCAAAACACAGAAGATGATGGACGGAATGCTGCACATTGGCAAACATTCACCCCCAGTCACAGACCTGGGTTTAATCCATCGTTATTTTGCTTCACCACGCCACCCCAGTTCAGACATAGCCACATGCAAATCAGTCTTGACCCTGTGCCTCATGGGAACAGTCCAGACCGAACTGCCAAGCCATGTCTTCCCTGGACCGGAATCAAGCATCCTAGGACCGGTTTCAGGCTATCAGCCTTCATCAGCCAGGATAGCTTGACTCCAGTGGCGTAGTGAGCACGGGACCCACGTCTGGGCATACCCTTCCCACTTAGGGCGAAATGCAAAACACACAAGATGATGGACGGAATGCTGCACATTGGCAAACATTCACCCCCAGTCACAGATCTGGGTTTAATCCATCGTTATTTTGCTTCACCACGCCACCCCAGTTCAGACATAGCCACATGCAAATCAGTCTTGACCCTGTGCCTCATGGGAACAGTCCAGACTGAACTGCCAAGCCATGTCTTCCCTGGACCGGAATCAAGCATCCTAGGACCGGTTTCAGGCTATCAGCCTTCATCAGCCAGGATAGCTTGACTCCAGTGGCGTAGTGAGCACGGGACCCACGTCTGGGCATACCCCTTCCCACTTAGGGCGAAATGCAAAACACACAAGATGATGGACGGAATGCTGCACATTGGCAAACATTCACCCCCAGTCACAGATCTGGGTTTAATCCATCGTTATTTTGCTTCACCACGCCACCCCAGTTCAGACATAGCCACATGCAAAACAGTCTTGACCCTGTGCCTCATGGGAACAGTCCTGACCGAACTGCCAAGCCATGTCTTCCCTGGACCGGAATCAAGCATCCTAGGACCGGTTTCAGGCTATCAGCCTTCATCAGCCAGGATAGCTTGACTCCAGTGGCGTAGTGAGCACGGGACCCACGTCTGGACATACCCTTCCCACTTAGGGCGAAATGCAAAAGACACAAGATGATGGACGGAATGCTGCACATTGGCAAACATTCACCCCCAGTCACAGATCTGGGTTTAATCCATCGTTATTTTGCTTCACCACGCCACCCCAGTTTAGACATAGCCAAATGCAAATCAGTCTTGACCCTGTACCTCATGGGAACAGTCCAGACCGAACTGCCAAGCCATGTCTTCCCTGGACCGGAATCAAGCATCCTAGGACCGGTTTCAGGCTATCAGCCTTCATCAGCCAGGATAGCTTGACTCCAGTGGCGTAGTGAGCACGGGACCCACGTCTGGGCATACCCTTCCCACTTAGGGCGAAATGCAAAACACACAAGATGATGGACGGAATGCTGCACATTGGCAAACATTCACCCCCAGTCACAGATCTGGGTTTAATCCATCAGTTATTTTGCTTCACCACGCCACTCCCAGTTCAGACATAGCCACATGCAAATCAGTCTTGACCCTGTGCCTCATGGGAACAGTCCAGACCGAACTGCCAAGCCATGTCTTACCTGGACCGGAATCAAGCATCCTAGGACCGGTTTCAGGCTATCAGCCTTCATCAGCCAGGATAGCTTGACTCCAGTGGCGTAGTGAGCACGGGACCCACGTCTGGGCATACCCTTCCCACTTAGGGCGAAATGCTAAACACACAAGATGAAGGACGGAATGCTGCACATTGGCAAACATTCACCCCCAGTCACAGATCTGGGTTTAATCCATCGTTATTTTGCTTCACCACGCCACCCCAGTTCAGACATAGCCACATGCAAATCAGTCTTGACCCTGTGCCTCATGGGAACAGTCCAGACCGAACTGCCAAGCCATGTCTTCCCTGGACCGAAATCAAGCATCCTAGGACCGGTTTCAGGCTATCAGCCTTCATCAGCCAGGATAGCTTGACTCCAGTGGCGTAGTGAGCACGGGACCCACGTCTGGGCATACCCTTCCCACTTAGGGTGAAATGCAAAACACACAAGATGATGGACGGAATGCTGCACATTGGCAAACATTCACCCCCAGTCACAGATCTGGGTTTAATCCATTGTTATTTTGCTTCACCATCGCCATCCCAGTTCAGACATAGCCACATGCAAATCAGTCTTGACCCTGTGCCTCATGGGAACAGTCCAGACCGAACTGCCAAGCCATGTCTTCCTGGACCGGAATCAAGCATCCTAGGACCGGTTTCAGGCTATCAGCCTTCATCAGCCAGGATAGCTTGACTCCAGTGGCGTAGTGAGCACGGGACCCACGTCTGGGCATACCCTTCCCACTTAGGGCGAAATGCAAAACACACAAGATGATGGACGGAATGCTGCACATTGGCAAACATTCGCCCCCAGTCACAGATCTGGGTTTAATCCATCGTTATTTTGCTTCACCACGCCACCCCAGTTCAGACATAGCCACATGCAAATCAGTCTTGACCCTGTGCCTCATGGGAACAGTCCAGACCGAACTGCCAAGCCATGTCTTCCCTGGACTGGAATCAAGCATCCTACGACCGGTTTCAGGCTATCAGCCTTCATCAGCCAGGATAGCTTGACTCCAGTGGCCTAGTGAGCACGGGACCCACGTCTGGGCATACCCTTCCCACTTAGGGCGAAATGCAAAACACACAAGATGATGGACGGAATGCTGCACATTGGCAAACATTCACCCCCAGTCACAGATCTGGGTTTAATCCATCGTTATTTTACTTCACCACGCCACCCAGTTCAGACATAGCTAAATGCAAATCAGTCTTGACTCTGTGCCTCATGGGAACAGTCTGACCGAACTGCCAAGCCATGTCTTCCCTGGACCGGAATCAAGCATCCTAGGACCGGTTTCAGGCTATCAGCCTTCATCAGCCAGGATAGCTTGACTCCAGTGGCGTAGTGAGCACGGGACCCACGTCTGGGCATACCCTTCCCACTTAGGGCGAAATGCAAAACACACAAGATGATGGACGGAATGCTGCACATTGGCAAACATTCACCCCCAGTCACAGATCTGGGTTTAATCCATTGTTATTTTGCTTCACCACGCCACTCCCAGTTCAGACATAGCCACATGCAAATCAGTCTTGACCCTGTGCCTCATGGGAACAGTCCAGACTGAACTGCCAAGCCATGTCTTCCTGGACCGAATCAAGCATCCTAGGACCGGTTTCAGGCTATCAGCCTTCATCAGCCAGGATAGCTTGACTCCAGTGGCGTAGTGAGCACGGGACCCACGTCTGGGCATACCCTTCCCAATTAGGGCGAAATGCTAAACACACAAGATGATGGACGGAATGCTGCACATTGGCAAACATTCACCCCCAGTCACAGATCTGGGTTTAATCCATCGTTATTTTGCTTCACCACGCCACCCCAGTTCAGACATAGCCACATGCAAATCAGTCTTGATCCTGTGCCTCATGGGAACAGTCCAGACCGAACTGCCAAGCCATGCCTTCCCTGGACCGGAATCAAGCATCCTAGGACCGGTTTCAGGCTATCAGCCTTCATCAGCCAGGATAGCTTGACTCCAGTGGCGTAGTGAGCACGGGACCCACGTCTGGGCATACCCTTCCCACTTAGGGCGAAATGCAAAACACACAAGATGATGGACGGAATGCTGCACATTGGCAAGCATTCACCCCCAGTCACAGATCTGGGTTTAATTCATCGTTATTTTGCTTCACCACGCCACCCCAGTTCAGAAACAGCCACATGCAAATCAGTCTTGACCCTGTGCCTCATGGGAACAGTCCAGACCGAACTGCCAGCCATGTCTTCCCTGGACTGGAATCAAGCATCCTAGGACCGGTTTCAGGCTATCAGCCTTCATCAGCCAGGATAGCTTGACTCCAGTGGCATAGTGAGCACGGGACCCACGCCTGGGCATACCCTTCCCACTTAGGGCGAAATGCAAAACACACAAGATGATGGACGGAATGCTGCACATTGGCAAACATTCACCCCAGTCACAGATCTGGGTTTAATCCATCGTTATTTTGCTTTCACCAGCTACCCCAGTTCAGACATAGCCACATGCAAATCAGTCTTGACCCTGTGCTCATGGGAACAGTCCAGACCGAACTGCCAGCCATGTCTTCCCTGGACCGGAATCAAGCATCCTAGGACCGGTTTCAGGCTATCAGCCTTCATCAGCCAGGATAGCTTGACTCCAGTGGCGTAGTGAGCACGGGACCCACGTCTGGTCATACCCTTCCCACTTAGGGCGAAATGCAAAACACACAAGATGATGGACGGAATGCTGCACATTGGCAAACATTCACCCCCAGTCACAGATCTGGGTTTAATCCATCGTTATTTTGCTTCACCACGCCACCCCAGTTCAGACATAGCCACATGCAAATCAGTCTTTGGTTTTGCTATGTTCGCCCTAAGTTGGCAGGGTATGCCCAGACGTGGGTCCCTTGCTCACTTTGCCACTGGATTCAAGATAGCCTGGCTGATGACGGCTGTAAGCCAGAAACCGGTCCCAGGATGCTTGTTTCCGGTCCAGGGAAGACATGGCTTGGCAGTTCGGGCTGGACTGTTCCCATGAGGCACAGGGTCAGACTGATTTGCATATGGCCATGTCTGAACTGGGGTGGCGGAGTGAGCTAAAGAATGATGATGGATTAAACCCAGATCTAGTTGACTGGGGGTGAGTGCTTGCAATGTTCAACACTCCGTCCATCATCCCCTTTGGTTTTGCTATGTTCGCCCTAAGTTGGCAGGGTATGCCCAGACGTGGGTCCCTTGCTCACTTTGCCATTGGATTCAAGATAGCCTGGCTGATGATGGCTGTAAGCCAGAAACCGGTCCCAGGATGCTTGTTTCCGGTCCAGGAAGACATGGCTTGGCAGTTCGGGCTGGACTGTTCCCATGAGGCACAGGGTCAGACTGATTTGCATATGGCCATGTCTGAACTGGGGTGGCGGAGTGAGCTAAAGAATGATGATGGATTAAACCCAGATCAGTTGACTGGGGTGAGTGCTTGCAATGTTCAACACTCGGTCCATCATCCCCTTTGGTTTTGCTATGTTCGCCCTAAGTTGGCAGGGTATGCCCAGACGTGGGTCCCTTGCTCACTTTGCCACTGGATTCAAGATAGCCTGGCTGATGACGGCTGTAAGCCAGAAACCGGTCCCAGGATGCTTGTGTCCCTGTCCAGGGAAGACATGGCTTGGCAGTTCGGGCTGGACTGTTCCCATGAGGCACAGGGTCAGACTGATTTGCATATGGCCATGTCTGACCTGGGGTGGCGGAGTGAGCTAAAGAATGATGATGGATTAAACCCAGATCAGTTGACTGGGGGTGAGTGCTTGCAATGTTCAACACTCCGTCCATCATCCCCTTTGGTTTTGCTATGTTCGCCCTAAGTTGGCAGGGTATGCCCAGACGTGGGTCCCTTGCTCACTTTGCCACTGGATTCAAGATAGCCTGGCTGATGACGGCTGTAAGCCAGAAACCGGTCCCAGGATGCTTGTTTCCGGTCCAGGGAAGACATGGCTTGGCAGTTCGGGCTGGACTGTTCCCATGAGACACAGGGTCAGATTGATTTGCATATGGCCATGTCTGAACTGGGGTGGCGGAGTGAGCTAAAGAATGATGATGGATTAAACCCAGATCAGTTGACCGGGGGTGAGTGCTTGCAATGTTCAACACTCCGTCCATCATCCCCTTTGGTTTTGCTATGTTCGCCCTAAGTTGGCAGGGTATGCCCAGACGTGGGTCCCTTGCTCACTTTGCCACTGGATTCAAGATAGCCTGGCTGATAACGGCTGTAAGCCAGAAACCGGTCCAGGATGCTTGTTTCCGGTCCAGGGAAGACATGGCTTGGCAGTTCGGGCTGGACTGTTCCCATGAGGCACAGGGTCAGACTGATTTGCAGATGGCCATGTCTGAACTGGGGTGGCGGAGTGAGCTAAAGAATGATGATGGACTAAACCCAGATCAGTTGACTGGGGGTGAGTGCTTGCAATGTTCAACACTCCGTCCATCATCCCCTTTGGTTTTGCTATGTTCGCCCTAAGTTGGCAGGGTATGCCCAGACGTGGGTCCCTTGCTCACTTTGCCACTGGATTCAAGATAGCCTGGCTGATGACGGCTGTAAGCCAGAAACCGGTCCCAGGATGCTTGTTTCCGGTCCAGGGAAGACATGGCTTGGCAGTTCGGGCTGGACTGTTCCCATGAGGCATAGGGTCAGACTGATTTGCATATGGCCATGTCTAAACTGGGGTGGCGGAGTGAGCTAAAGAATGATGATGGATTAAACCCAGATCAGTTGACTGGGGGTGAGTGCTTGCAATGTTCAACACTCCGTCCATCATCCCCTTTGGTTTTGCTATGTTCGCCCTAAGTTGGCAGGGTATGCCCAGACGTGGGTCCCTTGCTCACTTTGCCACTGGATTCAAGATAGCCTGGCTGATGACAACTGTAAGCCAGAAACCGGTCCCAGGATGCTTGTTTCCGGTCCAGGGAAGACATGGCTTGGCAGTTCGGGCTGGACTGTTCCCATGAGGCACAGGGTCAGACTGATTTGCATATGGCCATGTCTGAACTGGGGTGGCGGAGTGAGCTAAAGAATGATGATGGATTAAACCCAGATCAGTTGACTGGGGGTGAGTGCTTGCAATGTTCAACACTCCGTCCATCATCCCCTTGGTTTTGCTATGTTCGCCCTAAGTTGGCAGGGTATGCCCAGACGTGGGTCCCTTGCTCACTTTGCCACTGGATTCAAGATAGCCTGGCTGATGACGGCTGTAAGCCAGAAACCGGTCCCAGGATGCTTGTTTCCGGTCCAGGGAAGACATGGCTTGGGAGTTCGGGCTGGACTGTTCCCATGAGGCACAGGGTCAGACTGATTTGCATATGGCCATGTCTGAACTGGGGTGGCGGAGTGAGCTAAAGAATGATGATGGATTAAACCCAGATCAGTTGACTGGGGTTGAGTGCTTGCAATGTTCAACACTCCGTCCATCATCCCCTTTGGTTTTGCTATGTTCGCCCTAAGTTGGCAGGGTATGTCCAGACGTGGGTCCCTTGCTCACTTTGCCACTGGATTCAAGATAGCCTGGCTGATGACGGCTGTAAGCCAGAAACCGGTCCCAGGATGCTTGTTTCCGGATCCAGGGAAGACATGGCTTGGCAGTTCGGGCTGGACTGTTCCCATGAGGCACAGGGTCAGACTGATTTGCATATGGCCATGTCTGAACTGGGAGTGGCGGAGTGAGCTAAAGAATGATGATGGATTAAACCCAGATCAGTTGACTGGGGGTGAGTGATTGCAATGTTCAACACCCCGTCCATCATCCCCTTTGGTTTTGCTATGTTCGCCCTAAGTTGGCAGGGTATGCCCAGACGTGGGTCCCTTGCTCACTTTGCCACTGGATTCAAGATAGCCTGGCTGATGATGGCTGTAAGCCAGAAACCGGTCCCAGGATGCTTGTTTCCGGTCCAGGGAAGACATGGCTTGGCAGTTCGGGCTGGACTGTTCCCATGAGGCACAGGGTCAGACTGATTTGCATATGGCCATGTCTGAACTGGGGTGGCGGAGTGAGCTAAAGAATGATGATGGATTAAACCCAGATCAGTTGACTGGGGGTGAGTGCTTGCAATGTTCAACACTCCGTCCATCATCCCCTTTGTTTTTTTTACATTTGCCAGCACAGACACTTCTCAACAGGATTATCCCATGGTGGGGCAGCAAGCGCTTCCTCCGTGAGTGGCATCACTGTAAATCAGACTAGACTGGCACAAGGAGAGATGACAATTCAGGCTGAAGAGCACTGATTTCTCCACAAAGCTGAGGTGCTTATGGTGAAGACGCCAGCAGTTCTCAGGAAGGCACCACTCCTATAATGGAATTAAACCAGTGCTGCTCAACAGAGGGCGCTCTTTCATCTCTGTAGTGCTGCCATACTTCAAATGAACAAATAAGAGCTCTTCAAAGGAATCCTGTTATAATGTAATGGGACAGGACTGGCACATCTCAACAGAGCTGCCATTATTCTGTTAAACAACAAGATGGTGGATGCAATACTTGAATTAACCCCAGCGTTCATCGCCACTTTTCAGTCCATCATTTGTCGTCCAGCATGCCACTCTAAAGAAAGGCCTGCCTTCAGCGGCGGCCGGCAAAGGTAAGCGCTTTGGGGCAGGGTCGGAGGGGGGGAAGTTGACAGACGACAGAAGGTAAAATAAAATAAATAAACAAAACCTATTCTGTCGTCTGTCGACTTCCCCCCACCCCGCCCGGCTCCACCACCTCACCACACTTACCTACACTGGCGCGACTGCATGCCTTATGCAAATTAGCACTAACCCTGCTCCTCAAGGGAGAAGGCTATACCAAACTACCAGGTGGGACCCCTTCCAGAAGTGAACACAGGTAACCCCAGACTGGTTTCTGCCTATCTGGGCCTCTTCAGTAAGATGCAGCATAAGGACTTCGGCTTGGTGAGCAAGGGACTCATGTCTGGGCACACCTGTTGCACTTAGCGGCTTATTTACAAGCCCATTTTATTGATGTACTGGTAGCGCAATGTGTTTCTCCATATTTACAAGGCCATGTAAAGTCAAGCTGCGTGACTTTTAATGTCCTTGTAAATATGTTTCCCTTTCACGCATAACTCTGCATGAAAGGGGTATTCCATGAGTGTTGCTGTGAATGTTCCCACGCACCATCCATGGTACTTGACACACTCCCAGATTTACAAAGTTTTGTAAACCTGGGAATGCGTCAGAATCCTACCCCTTCCCTGGGGAGGCATAAGGAGGCACAAAGAGGAGAAATACTTTTATTTCTTCTCGTTTTTTCCTCTTTTCTATGCGTGCTGCAGCACGCATAGAAAGAGGAAAATGCCTCTAACGATTGTTTTTTCCTTCCTGCACAAAAACAACCATCCCCTCAGCGCTGGCACTCTTGCAAAACGACGCAAGGGTGGCTGCGCTGGCGCACGGCTGCTGTTTATGCACCGGCGCAGGGGAGAAGGATAGGTATGCACCATATCTTGTAGATATGGCGGATTCCTGCCCCTTTTATTTTGACACACGGCCGTGCAGCAGGAAGGCTTGCTGTGCTCTTGTGCATCAAAATATTGTAAATGAGGCCCTTAGAGCGTAAACTGCAACAAACAACAAGGTGATGGCTGGAACGCGATTGACTGTGTTGCAGCTGAGTATTTGCCAGTGGCTGAAATGTATTCCAGCTTTCCACACATCACTTATTTTTTTCCTTCAGTGCAACACCCTAAATGCAATGGGTATGCTCAGATTTGGGTGCCGTGCTCACTGTGCCATATCATTTTTTAGTAAAGGATGCTCTTATAAGCACCATTTTGTGGGTAAGGATGCCTTTTATGGTGGATCTGTCTCTGTCTTGAGCACCTCTTCTGAGTCAAGAAGTGCTCTTGAGTTAGATCTGCCCCTGTACTGGCACATTAGCTTCTGTCCTTTCTAACCACTGCTCGACTGAACAGCACTCCTCAATGGAAATAATCTGCTGCAAGACTGAGCACCTATTCAGCATAATGAGAACCAGCATATTTTAGATAGATTTTTCTTGCCAGCATCTTTTTAAGTGTCATTTGGTTGTACTCAGAAGAAGGAGAAATGTCACTCCCGCCCCGCCCCCCCACACTGGATGAATATTACATGTTTTTGCTTTATATCAAGTTCATACATTCTTAAAACAGCGAAAGGGGACTCACTGATTGCACTTCTTTAGCGCCACTGCCCTTCCTATGGAATCTATTCTCATGACACTCCGCATTCCAGTGAATGGAGAAGGGCACTGGTTCTAAAATGGCACCAGACCAGTCTGTCCATTTTTAATCAAGGTTCCTGCACCTGAGAATCTTATAAAAAAATATTTGCCACTCATTTTACCAAACAGGGGCTATCACAGGGTTTGCAATTGCAAAATGGCTTTGTCCCCTAAATTTTCAGTCCTACTACCATTTTTACTAATGTTACTCCACCCCTTTTCCACATAAGACTCCCTTCCCCAAAGAAGGTCCTAAAATAGCAAGCATAGACTGGCAGCAGTATTGGCGTTGGAAAAATTAGACTATGAGTAATGAAGATTACTGGTAAGTAATTGGGACATTACCTGTGTGTACTCTTGTTCCTCCCCCCAGAACTCTCTATGTGAGGATGTATCAGGCTTTAATTCGGCTGTCAGCCCCCAAAACATTCTCCAACACATTTGCTAATGATCAATAACTATAATAATATAAATTCTAACACAAGGATTAGAAACAACAGAAGAAAATACTTTTTGGGAAAAGCTACCGGGACGCAGAAATATTCAAATGATAATTGTTAGAAATGGAGGTCTCTAGTTGGCAGAGGTAGGTACCTTTGTCCAAATAGTGACCCTTGCTTCTAGTCAGGGTAAGGGGGATACACACTTTAGATAACTCCTGCTCACCCCCTGTGTAGTTTGGCACGAGCAGACAGACTTAACCCAAAGGCAATGTGTAAAGTATTTGTACTCAAAACACACAGGGGCATATTCTCAAGGACACATCGCCTAGTTAGCGGCACTTTATCGCAGCCAAAGTGGCGATAAATGTATCGCACAATTCACAAGCTGGTGTTAACAGCCCATAACACCATTTTACCCGCGATAGCAGCCGCAAAAAACATCGCCACAGATGACCCCCGCAACTATCGCTAATGAGATGCAGAGTAGGCGTACCCGTGCAAAAACCTGCGAAAACACCACTCCGCAACATTCTCAACGACCAGCCAGATCGGCGATAAGGCCCGTTAGCAGCAGGAAACTAACACCTGCTCTGAACTGGTGCAAAGTCGGACCACAGCCTGCACCACAAAATGGAGCCCAGCCCAGAGCCACACCTGAAGGGCAACAGATGCCATGGAGCCACTGATCATGCAGTTCGGAGCCCAACAGGGCCACAACACCCACCGCCACCACCCCCAGGACCCCCCCCCTGGACCCCACCCACCCCCGGCCAAAGACATGCCACATCAACTACACGGAATCATGTACCAAATAATCCGCCTGATGTCGCACAATCACATTTGGTGGCATGCATGTGTCGTCACAAAAATGAGCATCACACATCCACCTTCAATGTAACAAATGAAAATGTATTCAAAGGAACACAGAACAGAAATGAAGACACATGGCGGCTCCCCTCGGGACAATCCGTAGGTCACAGCCTGCAAGACAAAAATCATGATGAGAAGGTGTGTCTTGCGCACATCAAAGGACAGAGAGAGAGCGAAGGAGAGAGAGAGAGAGAGAAAGAGAGGGAGCAAGAGAAAGACGGACAGAGAGAGGGAGTGAGAGAAAGACGGACAGAGAGGGGGAGCGAGAGAAAGACGGACAGAGAGGGGGAGTGAGAGAAAGACGGACAGAGAGGGGGAGCGAGACACAGATAACAGAAGAGATGGACAGGGAGAGAGAGTGCCCACAATGCGCACCCAGGCCACACTGCCCACCTGCTGCCACTGGTGTGTCTCCAACCACGTGCCTGTATGTAGTGCAGTTCACCAGGTCACACATCTGAAACAGATCCGTCATCTGAAACAGAGTCCAGAGACATGAATGGCAAAGTACATACAATTGCACAAGACATCATCGCCTGTCCGCCCCTGCGCACCCAGGCTGATGTACCCCAGCCCCTCCCGCCACCCAGCGGTGCATGCCCGCCCCTGCGCACCCAGGCCTCACTGCTCACCTTCTGCCCTTGGTGTGTAGTAATGATGGCCCACCACGTGCCGCTGCAAGCCACATGCCCGGGGCCCACGGACATGGCACCCTCCACATCATGCAGCCCCGCTCCGCAGGCCACCAGGTCTCACATATGATTCTGGGTCTTGATTTCGCCATGGCAGAGGACATACCAGTGCACCGGGCATCATCGCAGGCTGCACACCCGCTCAGCCCTTGAGGTGCCACTAACTCTGTGATCCGGGATGCGACGCCACGTGGTGGTAGGCCCGCGCTGCCCGCTGGCTCTGGCCTACACTGTGATCCAGCAGGGCACACAAATCCTGAGCAGTCCGGACGGCCGGGACGGGGCCTCATCGCAGGCTGCACACCCGCCCAGCACTTAAGGTGCCCCTACCTCAGTGCACCCAAAGTCACCGTCCCGTGGCGGTGTGCCTGTGCTGGCCGCAATGTATCCGGTGCCACCAAATCTGTGTCCCAAAGTCATGGACCCTGTATGATTGGGTATCGTGTTGCGGACGCCATCATGTCGCCTCCGGTCCAGGGGAATGTGATGTTGCAGGGCCCGAGACCCTCATGCCTACATTAACACCACACGGATGCACCCAGCTAGAGAGTGGAAATGGCGTCGAGCACGTGCGCCCGTCCCTTTTCATTGGCAGGGTCACATGTCCTGTGACGCGTGTGCTGGGTGGGTGTGGTGTGGGTGTAAACCAGCCGTGAGGGAGTGGCTGTGGCATGCTGACAACTAGACCTGTGAGCAGCAGATCACCACAGGAAAGACAAGGGACATGTAGCTTTGCCGTCCCCCCCCTGTGAGCATAAGCGGAGTGGGCTGGCCTGGCGTATGCCAGTCCAGCGTAAGGGTTTGTATATGACCCCGGGGCCCTGGGCGTGGTTCCGTACTGAGCTGGACAAGGAAGTAACTCATGCGTGTGTCCCTGTTGTTGTGTCAGCGTCACCTGGACCGCATTGGGCAATGTGTCACCCTGTGACCCCTGTTCTACGACATGAGCCACATGGACGTAAGAGGAGTCCAGTGAGCCTACATTCATCCATACTTCCACGCTTGAAAGACCATAGACATGACACATCTGTGTGAATATGAATGTTTAATGCACATTCAGTGGAGTGTTGCATCTGGAGCAGTACAGGGCCATGCAAACCCCACATGACGATGTTGTCCCGTGGAGGGCCAGCCAGGGTCCTTCAGGGAATGACAAGTCCAAAGGAAGAGGAAGAGTTCAGTCCGCAGTCTGATTGCTGTGTCAATGGCGATCAAACAGCATATGGCAGTCCATGTCGAGGTCCAAGGTGAGTGTCGCAGAGTGCATGGGGGGACAGTGGAAGGTGATGATGCAGAGGGCAGTACCAAGCTGAAGCCGGACCTATGGATGAGATGCATGCTGCTGCGTCCTTCTTACCACGAGGGCAGAATCATCCGCATCTTCGTTCTCTGCTGTTTCATGTGCCTCACGTGTGGGTGGTGGTGTTCTGTCTCCATCACTGTGTGGCAGTGACACATCAGTGGCCGGAGGTGGAAGGTCTGCTGCACTGTGTGGTGACACTTCAGGGGGCGGAGATGTGGATGGAGTGGTGGCAGCAGCATGCATCCGTGCCAGGCCTTGTGGCAGCAATGCCATAAGGAGGGTCCTGAGGTCATTGAGGAACCCAGTTACCTCTCTCTGGTGTGCAGCCATGGCAGCCGCCCGTTCCGCATTCGCCCGCTCCATGGTCTCCATTAACCTCCGCATGTTTCCCAACTCCCGTGTAACATCGCTAGAGCCACTCGGACTGGACAGTTGTACTATTCTCTGAGTCAGGGCTCCAGCGATGTCAGCTATGGTCCGTTGGAGAGCATGGAGCGGACTGTGGGTGTCCGTTAGGGACTGTGAGTGGTCCCTGATGGGACTTAGACACCCACGTATGGCATCTAGTTTGTCTGCCATGCGGTCAAAGCCCACCCGCACCTGTTCAGCCAGATTCTCCTGGCACCCCCAAAACACGGTGTTGGAAGGCCATGTGTTCTCCGTGGGGTCCTGGGAGGCAGCAGTGGTGGTGGGTGCTGCCTGCTGTGTGGTCTGTGCAGGGGGTGGGGTCTCCTCGTAGCAGCTGGGCTGCCCAGCTCCTGGAAGTGGGCTGCGTAGGCTGTCCACGAGCAGTTGGAGGGCGTCAGAGTCAAAGCTGTGGTCGTCCTCTTCGTCTCCAGAGAAGAGAGGGTCGGGCTGCTCTGCAGGAGGTGTTGATTCTCCCTCTGCAATGTGAAGGGGAGATGCAGTTTAACAATGTGTCCACATGTACGTTGTCGCATTGTACATGTTTACATACAGACAGCATGACTGGGTACATTGTGGCTGTTTGGGAGGAGCTGCCTATTTGATGGGGGACAGTCGACATTTCGACAACAGACGTGTGTGTGTTTGTACTTGTACATAATGCCAATTGTGATTGGCCAGTGTCTGCACCCAGGCGGCACCAGTTGTGTCCTGTGTTCTGTTGTAGGTGTTTTGCGGATTGTGTCACATCGTTGTCAATGTAGATGTGCTCTACATGTGATGTGTGTGCTGCATTTTTGGGGAGTCGCCCCTGCAGCTCAGATTTTGCTACCCCTTATCACTTTCATGAGGTGTGCCTTTGACTTCTGTGCTTGTACAGTGTTGACATGTTGCATGCTTGGGTACGTTGGTCTCTTGGTGGGAGTTGGTGGTCTGGGGCATGGTTTGTCCGCAGATGTGCTCAACTTAATTGTGCATGTGTGCCATTGTGCCCATCTCCCCCGTCCCCCAGGCCCTGGTCGTTACTCACCCTGTTGCTGTTGTGTCGGGTCCTGTTGAGCAGTGTCCGGGCCCCCAACTCCTGCCACCGTCTCCCCACTGATGACTGTGGACACTATTTCCTCCATGTCGTCCAGCTCCTCCTGTGGCGCTGGGCTCCCACCTCCAGTCTGCATTGCTGCCTTCAGGTTGTTGGCGAGTTTCAGCTTGGTTTTGCGCTTGACATCATTCCAGCGCCTCTTGACCTCATCCATTGTCCTCTTCAGCTCTCCGACTGCATTCACCTTGTCCACGATGGACTGCCATATTGTATTTTTTGTTGCCAATGACACAGTGGAGGTGACGAACAGTTGTTGATGGTGTTCTGTCACATCCGTTATCAGGATCCTGTTTTCCTGTGGACTGAACTTCCTCTTCCTCTTCTTCTTGTCCTTGCCCTTCCCTGACCCCGAAGTCCCAGGATGGTCCTCCGGGGGGCTTGTGGGGTTCTGGCTCTCCTCCGTACTTGCTCCGGCAACGTCCATTGTGCTTCGCTGTTGTTTGGCATTTGTTTGTCTGTTTTTTTTCTACTTTTATGGTGATTGTTCCCGCCTGACGTGTGTGGATTGCAGGCCTGTAGCTGGGTTTCGCTGATTTTCGTATCGCAATTGGTCTCATCGCAGCTTTTTTTGCGTTAGTGTTTCGCATTTTTGCAGCGTGGCGTTGATTTTAACGCGGTCAGTTGATGCGTTATCTGGGGACTATCGCATGGTACCGCCGTGTTGTGAATACTTGGTTAACAAGGCGTTAATTTCCCGCGATGGACTGCGATATGCAAAGTTGCGTTAAGCTAAATTTGCAGTGGTTATCACACGTTCTTGGGAATATGCCCCACAGTGTACAGTGATAACACCACAAATGAACACCACACCAGTTTAGAAAAATAAAGCATCTTTATCTGAACTCAAGAAGACCAAAACGACAAAAATCCAACATACAAGTAATAAGAATATGACTTTTCAAAGGTTTCAAACAACTTAGTCCATAGAAAACTATGGATGCGTGATTTCTCACAAAGTACCTGTAGATGCGTCAAAATTCACAAGGCCAAACAGCTGCAGAGATGGGAAGCGTCGAAAACAAAGAAATGCGTCAGTTCCTGAGACCTTGGGGAGGCGATGCAACAGTTCTGCTGCACGCAGGAGAAGTGATGCGTCAAATCCGGTCTGTAAGGGGAAGTGATGCGTCGGATCCAAGATGATTCTGGTCTGCCGGTGATGCGTTGGGAAAACTTGCAGCACAGGTGCGATGCGTGGAAATCCGGGATGTGTCGGAGATCAATGCGGTGGCGTCGAGCGGCGCTGCATCTGTTTCTTCAGCCGTGATCTCTCGATGCGTCGGTTCTTACAGCCACGACAGGCGCTGCGTCGGTTCTGCAGCGGCGAGGCGATACGTGGAGATTTTTCTCACACAGCGGTGCTGCGTCTGAAAAACAGCCGCAAGAAGAGCGATGTGTCAATTTCTTCAGTTCTTATTTTCTTCCAGCTCTCAGCAGCAGGGACAACCTCCAGAGGCTCACAACTGGAATAGGCACTCTCCTGGCAGGTCAGAACTCTCAGCAACTGAGTTCAGGGGAACTGGTGTGAAGTCTTTGTGCCCCTGAGACTTCAGAACAGGATGCCAGCACACACAGGCCCTTTGAGATCTTCTTCAAGCAGGTTCACAGCAAAGTTCCAGTCTTTGTCCTTTCCTTGGCAGAAACAGCAACTGCAGGCCAACCCCACACAGCTCACAGCAAAGAGGAAGTACTCTTCCTCACAGCTCTTCAGCTCTTCTCCTTGGCAAAGGATCCTCTTGAGTCCAGAAGTAATCTAAAATTCTACGGTTTAGGGTCTACTACTTATACCCCATTTTGTCTTTGTTCTCTTTGTGCAAGGGTCCCGGAGCCCAGTCCAAACAAGTTCTGTCCTCACTGGTGCAGTATGACCACATGGGGTGGAGACAGCATTATGCAAGGGAGACAGGCCCTATTCAGGTGCAAGGAAATCTCCTCCCACTACTTTAAATGCAGCCAAGCCCCATTCAGCTCAGATCTGAGTCATCCAGGAAGGGCCAGGCACACCTCAACCCCCCCAGTGGCTGTCTACAGTGAATACACACCCCAAGCCCCTGTTACTCCAAAACCAGACAGTCAATCCACAAACAGGCAGAGGCACACAGAATGGTTAAACAAGAAAAAAACTACTTTCTAAAAGTGGCATTTTTGAACACACCATTTAAAAACCATCTTTACTAAAATATGTGTTATTAAATTCTGAGTTCAGAGAGCCTAAACTTTATTTTTCTATCTTGTCCCAATGGGAAGTTATACCTGTAGGATGTTACAAAGTATCTCCCATTCTATCCTATGGTGCAGATAGCCTTTCAATAGTGGAAAACGAAATTGGCAGTATTTCACTATCAAGACATGTCACACACACCAGTACTTGTCCTACCTTTCACATACACTGCACCCTGCCCATGGGGGTTCTTGGGGCCTACCATAGGAGTGCCTTACATGTGAGAAAAGGGAAGGGTAGGGCCTGGCAATTGGGTGCACTTGCCAGGTCGACATGGCAGTTTAAAACTGCGCGCAGGCACTGCAGTGGCAGGTCTGAGATATCTTTTTCAGGGCTGTGCGCCAGGGAGAGGTACAGAGACCTGAGAGGATTGTGGCAGCTTTCTCAGCCACCCCAGATGAATTTCGTTTTTATCTCTACTGATGAAGGATAATATCCAGAAACACATGTGTCTAGAGATTAACAGCACTGACCTGCACCAACTTTGGTGAAACACTTCAGCAAAATTTCAAGTAAGCATTTAAACTGAACTGCATTTACCAGGATGCTAAGGAGCGAACTGTGCTGGGAGGTGAAGCAGTGTGCTCCCATCCCCCTTCTGTTTAAAAAGGCTCCCTTGAGCCACAGAGCTGACGAGCTCTTGGAGATGCACCTGTGCGCCAGGGAGAGGTACAGAGACCTGAGAGAATTGTGGCAGCTTTCTCAGCAACCCCAGATTAATTTCGTTTTTATCTCTACTGATGAAGGATAATATCCAGAAACACATGTGTCTAGAGATTAACAGCACTAACCTGCACCAACCTTGGTGAAACACTTCAGCAAAATTTCAAGTAAGCATTTAAACTGAACTGCTTTTACCGGGATGCTAAGGGGCGACCTGTACTGGGAGGTGAAGCAGTGTGCTCCCATCCCCCTTCTGTTCACCTTTTTCAGGGCTACTCATGTGGGTGGCACAATCAGTGCTGCAGGCCCACTAGTAGCATTTGATTTACAGGCCCTGGCACCCTCAGTGCACTTTACTAGGGGCTTACCAGTAAATCAAATATCCCAATCAGGGAGAACCAATTATGTTCACAATTTAAACAGAGAGCATATGCACTTTAGCACTGATTAGCAGTGTTAAAGTGCCCATAGTCCTATAGCCAACAACAACAGGTCAGGAAAAATAGGTGAAGAAGCAAAACGTTTTGAATAACCCTGCAACAATAATGTTGGATAAATATGTGCAGAGTATCCCATGTGGGTACCTACATATCTCTGTTAAGGAAACCCCTTTTGCTTCAGCCCACGATGTTGCCATCACCCTATTAGATCTTCCCGTAAAACCTGAGGGAATGACTTGACCAGATGCTTTATGAGCCGAGGAAATAGTCAAGTTGACCCATCTAATGATACAGAAGCAGAAAGCTTATGACCCTTTCTACTAGAATCGAGGGTGGCCAAGAGAGACTGAGAGGAATTATACAATGGCATTCATTCCAGGTGGAAGAGCAAAGCTCTTCTGACATCTAGTTTATGTAATTCCCCTTCCTACAAAGATGAAAGAGACTGGAAGAAACTATGCAACACAATTACTTGCTCCAGATGGAATTTAGGAAGGAAAAGTGCGCCCTATCTGTAATAGAGCCCCAGGGGCCTCAGTGGCTCTATTACAGATAGGTTGTACTTTTTCTGTTTGCGCCACAGCGCACCTTTAAATAGATGCTTAGTGTGTAAACAGGAAAAGTGTGCCCTATTATGAACAATGCGCTGACCTCAGCGCAGCCACAAACTCGTGCTGCCCTGGGGGCAGCGCATTCAAGTGAAATACGGAGTGGCTGCTTCAAAGCTGCTCCATGTTTCACTGTGCAGGCAGCCACCCGCCTGCAGTTTTAGGAGGGAGTAGCGATCCGCTTGCAGGCAGGTGCAGTGGGTGACTGCACCCGCCTGCAAGGAGTTATCTGGGGGGTCCATGGGATCCCCTTGCTCCCTTTCAGAGGGCTACCAGCAGGGGGCACACTGACAGTGCACCACCTGTTTGATTCTTTGCCTTTGCGCCCGCGTCCGTAATATAGCACGGTTGCAGAAGTAAAGATATTCCATCTTTTTGCAATTTCATGCAAATGAGGGAATGCCCTCTTAAGATAGCGCTGGCGTTACATGTGTGCCTGGTTTGTGCACCCGGGGACACTTTGGTATTACAGAAGGGAACACTGACACTTGTGTGGCCCCTTCTGTCATACAGATAGCGCTGACACAAATGTAGCACCAGCGCTACCATTAGAGGGCGTTCCCTCATTTGCATGGGATGTGGCCCCATGCAAATGAGGGAATCTCATTGCCAATGTGCCCGTGCCATGTTATGGATGTGGGCACAAAGACAAAGAAGCTGTCAGTGTGTTCCCTGCTGGCAGCCCTCTGGAGGGGAGAAAGGGGGTTCCATGGACCCCCCCAACATCTCCTTGCAGGCGGGTGCAGTGAGTCACTGACTGACTGCCCTAGTATAAAAACGATAACCGTGAGTGTTTGTGCATGTGTGTGTCTGAAAGGATCACTCCGAACTCTGATGGTTACAGACAAAGGGCTAGATTGGGTGAAATTAAATACTGGGCTCCATGTCCTGAAGAAAGCCATGGACCTTGTAAGAGGCTGCTAAAACAGCTGAAATATGTCAGTCTGTGGGATGAAGGATTAACAAATATCTCCAATATCCCTACTCTCAGTACTTTTTAATATCCCCATAGAGTCAGCAATAAAATTCACGTTGGCCCTTCTAGAGGAAATTTTAAACACTCATGTTGGATCCCAATATCACCACAAAGAGGTAGACACACCTCCATTGAAAGTACTCCCTAATATTTGGGAGCCCCACCATCCCTCTAAAAATGTGGACGGATGTGGAGCATGCCCAATGATGAAGCATGTCACCTAGGTTGGTGGGTGAGGGGTTACCTCCATGTTTCTTAAGAAACCCACACCTTTGGATCAAAATTGTCCATACAACACTGTGCGTTCATCTAGGTGCTCCCACGGTGGGATTGTTTATTTTGATTTGATAGTTTCTTAATGGAAGGATACAATCCTTGGACACCCCACTCCTCTTGTTTTCCGCGTTGCTTATATCAATCAGAATAACACGTAACACAATCACCAGTTGCTGAGGGGCAGGGAAAACAAGACACTCAGCAGCTCAGCCATTTATTTACTGCAACCCTCACTCTCTACTAGCCACTCCATACACCGTCTCGTCCTTACGTTTGTACACAACGGCCATCTAAGGAGTAGAAAATCCACTGCGGATGATGCTGCATTGTACTGACCTGCTGCTGGGACTCGCAGCCTGATGCGGTATAGTTGTTTTTTCAGTGGCAACTGATACTGCAGCTGTTGTCGCTTGTGATGCTGTAGGACGAGCTGTGGGAGGTGGACTGTAGGAGAGCTGGTTTCTTCTGGGCTAGTGGGCAATAACAATACATCTCCAAAGCAGTTTTGACACCTGGCTGGGGAGATGTCCCAGGGCAATTAGAGGTTACTGGGCTCCGGCTGGAGTCTTTTACCTCTGATGTCCTTGGGCCACCTAACTATTGGACCCAAGATGAGCTTGAAGTACACTCTCTAACATTTGACCCTGAGTGTTGTGAAACAGAGCACTTCAAGGCTAGGCTAACAGGTGTGCATTACAAACTCTGAACTCTGCAAAACACGCACGAACCATTTATAAACCAATGTCTAGCTGGTGCTTTTACTTCTAAAAAGAAAAAGTAATCTAATTTACACAAAACTAAACAGTAAACATAAAATGACATATATACACAGTAAAGACCAGTCTTATTTACCTCCCCATACTAGAGATCTCTTAGAAGATATCTTAGTAATAAACTATGTCAAGCCCCTTCCTATGGTATTTGTCAAGGAGAGTATAAGGTAAAACTTCTTCCCTCCTTCCGTGGCTGAGTAAGATTTTAGAAAAACATGTCAACTCAGTGCTGGTAGAGTTTCTAGAATCTAACAAACTACTTGATCTCTCACAGACTGGTTTCCGTCCCCAACATGGAACCAAAACCGCCCTCCTCACAGTAACTGAGGAGGCCAGGAAAATTCTCGACCAAGGGGGCACTGCGGCAATTATCCTTCTCGACCTAAGTGCCGCATTTGACACTGTAAACTATGACATGCTGATTCACAGACTTATGAACTTGGGAGTATCGCCTGGTTAAGATCATTTTTAGCCGACCGCTCTTTCCAGGTCTTTGAAGGCGACGTTGTTTCCACTAGCATGCCCCTCAGTTGTGGTGTGCCTCAGGGCTCCTCCCTGAGCCCCACACTGTTCAACATTTATATGAGCCCCCTAGCTGAGATTATCCGCCCTTTCGGCATAAAAATCATCACCTATGCCGACGATACTCAGCTTGTGGTGTCCCTAAACCAACCAGAGAAGACACCAAGCAACCTTAGAAGTTGCCTAGAGGAGGTTGCCAACTGGATGGCACTCTCCTGCCTAAAGCTCAATGGGGACAAAACCGAGCTTATGCTCCTAGGAAACACCCCCTCCTTCAACTCGGAATTACTCTGGCCAAGTTGCCTTGGCCCAGCACCAGTACCCAAAACCAAATTAAAAGCCTCGGCATCTGGCTGGACCACTCCCTTAATTTTAACCATCAAGCAGCAAAACTCTCGGCCTCTTGTTATGGAATACTGAGGTTGTTACGTAAAATACTCCCCCTCCTCCCGTTTCAGGCAAGAAAAATCATGGTCCAAGGCCTTATTCTATCGCGCCTGGACTACGGGAATGCCCTATATCTAGGGGCCCCTCAATCCACCACCCGCAAGCTCCAGATAATTCAAAACTGTGCAGCCCGCACACTCCTCCAGACCCCTCATCGACATTCAGCAAACCCGGCACTGAGGAGCCTCCACTGGCTGCCGGTAAGGGGGAGAATCCAATTCAAAGCCTTGTGCATTGCCCACAAGGCCTTCTGGAAGAGTGGTCCAGCAGTCAGCCAATCGCTGATTACCTCCTATCAACCTAACAGACAGCTTCGATCAGCGTCCTCCTCTCTCGCCTTACTCCCCAAAATAAACAGAGCGAGATGCGGCGGACGTTCCTTTTCCTATAACTCCGCTAAGCTATGGAAAGCCCTCCCCCTACGCATGCGGTCAGAGCCCAATCTCCTACCCTTCCGTAAACTTCTAAAAACCCTGCTATTCAACAACCGCCCCTAAACCACTGTACCCTCCTCTCCTGTCCACGTTCGTCTGCAGCGCTGGGATGCCTCAGGGTAGCTATGCGCTATATAAATGTTTTTTTCATTTCCTTTCCTGTTGCACTTATCAGCATGTTCTCGATGTAAAATCTCTTTTCTACTGTATTTGTCAGAGATTTGACAACGTTAATCCCCTTTGTACAGTGTGTGTAAAGGGGTTACACCATGCAAAGCCCCCATTAACCCGCATATGACAATGATTCTGCTTTAAGAAAGTCTCTCAGCTCTGGGCAAAGGAGTTATAGGGGATGCATCCTGCCTTCACATGTCGCTGGTGAATTGCTTTGCAAAGAAAGCGCATCTCTACAGTCCACCCATTCCTTGATATTTTTAATGGCTTTTGTGAATATGATGTGAAGGATTCAGCAAATTCAAAAATAGTTCAAAGACTTTTGTACTGTTTAGTAGAATGGTGGAGTTGTGGCACAGAAGTCAGGTCTTGGGAAGCAGCAAACCAAGGACATCCTCCTTTGTTGGATTCTAATTTTCACATCTATTTCTTAGACAAATCAAGCCGTTCGTTAAGGCCGCGGATGGACCTGCTGTCATGAGAACAAGATGATCCAGTTTAAGAGGCAGAAAAAACAAGGATGGGATCATCAGCAACAGCATCACGGCCAGATGAAGCTGTAGCACAATTCTATAACAAAAGAATTGTGTGTGATGGTGAACTTTCAACATCTGTATCAAAGGGTTGAAATACGATCCCTTTATCCAACACAAGAATGGGTGTTCCTCTTATTCATTCCCTGTCATCAAATGAAGACAACATATACAACACCTTATTGATAAAACACAACAACACGACAAATAAAAGCATTCTGATTTGGTATATTCGATGTCATATATCAAATATTTTATCAAGCAAATCTTATTTTTTAATTGTTTTTCTTATAAGCTGCCCAGAGCACATTCAAAACATAATAAATCAAACAACATGACTTAATGACATTGTGGTGCATGGTATGTTGTTAATTATTGTTGTGTCTATATTGTAATTATTTATTTTTTCACCATGCACCACAATGTCATAAAGTCATGCTGTTTGATTTATTATAGGTTTTGAATGGCTTTGGGCAGCTTATAGGAAAAACAAAATAAGAAAATAAGATTTTCTTGATACAATATTTGATATATGACGTTGAATATACCAAATCAGAACACATTTTTTTGTTGTGTTGTATTTTTTCAATAAGGTGTTGTATATGCTGTTTTCATTTGATGACATGGGATGAATAAGGGTTACACCCCTTCCTGTGTTGAATAAAGGGATCGTATTTCGACCCTTTGATACAGATGTTGAAAGTTCAACATCACATACAATTCTTTGTTAAAGAATTGTGCTACCCGACAGAACACGTTGTAGCTTATAACTCTATACCCAGGTTATGAGGGACACAGGGCAACCCCATTTTATTCAATGAACCTTCTCAAACCAAATACACATTAAAAAGGTCTGTAACTCTAGTTAGTAATAAAATCCACACTCGGTGTATGAACAGCAAGGAAGAGCAATGACCGAGGGAGAAATTACTATGGAGTTAAGGAAGGATTTTGAAAATACTACGAGGCTTATTTACAAGCCCCTTGTGCCGCCAGTACGTCACTTTTTCCTATATTAAAAGTGACGCACCAGCGGCGCAAAGGGCTTGTAAATAAGCCCCTATGTGTGTATAGGGGGTCTGTACATCAGCAAGTATGACGAGGAGAGCATAGGAGAAGGTGGACATTGGACAAGTGAGGATTCTCACTTTTCTGCTGAGAAGTCGAGGATGCTGGTGATACTCACGAAGTTCTGTTACTCTCTCAGACTTTTATCTAGCAATGCTGGAAAGCACCAGTTTCTTTCAGTTTTGTAAGGCACCTCCATCTCTTTCTGTGAACAAGCAGAAGATATGGAAGCAACACCTTTTATCATTGCGTGTGCCTGAATGAACGGTGATCTGCAAGAGGGCCAATGTCTACATCAATGGACCACCAGTCATGGGAAGCAGCAAGTGGGAAGCAGCAAGTGGGAAGAAAAGTCATCATCAAAAAAAGACTATGTAAAGTAAAACGTTTCAAAAAGAGGAAAACATCCTTCAGGATTTCCCTAAATGCCAACGAAGCCCCCCAAGTTTAGATAAGATACCTACACAGAATAGTATTCAGGAGTTTGAAGTTCTTATTTGCAATCAAAAAGGAAAAACTAATATCTGACAGGTGCACATTAACGGGTGTGAAGGGTCTATTGCTTTCCTAAACCTTTTGTGAAAGGGCTTCAATAATGATGAATATTGTAATGTTTATCATTTGAGATGACCATATGCAAGGAGACTACAGCATTTCATGTGATTCATAAACAAAGGGAGCAACCTCGAATAATCATTTAATAATCATAGTCATGGTCTGAACTAACATGAGTCTTTGTTGGGACATAAGGCTCAATCTCCAGCCCTCTCCCAAGCATAGAGTCCTCACACTGCTCCAAACCGACCTTCAGATGGACCCAATTAGAGCCCTTATTATCATTTCTTGTCTGTTCTACTGTAGCATCACTGGCTTCTCCAGCCAAAGCTCTCATTGCCAGGCTACAAAGGTTAAAAACGGTACAAAACCAGCTGCAATGTGCCCTACCCTTCAGAGATAGGACCATATGAAGCCTACTCTAAAAGGTCTTTATTGGCTAACAGTCAAAGCTAGGTTCAGATTCAAGGTTGTCTGCACCATCAATAAAGAATTTTGGGAAAGGCCCAGAATATCTGGAGAAATTAGCTGCAAGTCCCAGCCAGAAACCTCTACTCATGAGCTGCTAACTTCATTCATCAATGTTGGGTCAAGTGGATTAAACATGGAGGAAGATCCCTGCTAGTGTAAAGGTCAACACTGTGGAATGACCTCAACCTCTCCCTGAGAACTGAATTCCATTACTAGTGTTTCATGAAAACTGAACCATTCAGACTCATTCATTGGAATGTTTAACTATCAGAGTCTGGATTACAGAACATCAGCTGTGTGTACCCAATTTACCTGATTAGAAGGTTACCCCCGAACCTTCTCCCCCCAAAAAAATCACATTTCCTGCTGAATGAATATCATTTGACATCTCATCTATAAAGTTTCCAAACAAATAAATTCTGATGCATGTGCAAAGAAAGTATTTGTGCCTGGCTTCACCATAGCCGGCCTAATCTACCTGTGCTTTTGAAACATTCACAGTGGGGTGGCACCAACGTGGTTAACCATGTATAACCCATAAATATCTGCGGTTTGCCCATGAACATAAACACAGAGACACTATAAATATAAGGCATGAAAGGCCAAGCAATTATTAGGAAAGCTATGATTACAACTATCTTAATTGCATTTCATGCTGCATTGCATAATTTCCACATTCCAACACTTAGGGCACAACACTCATTCCAACACATAAAAACATAGGCTGTCGTAAAAATACTGCTTGTAAAATTCCTTTGTGAATTGAAAAAACTTGTAGACTTACACTAAGGTGAAAATTTACCTTTGTTAAAACAGGTCCTCAAAGTAAAATGAGAAAAAAGAGTGGCAGACGGACCTCGGCATTGATTTGCATATTTCTGAGAAAGTCATTGTATAATGGGCTGGTGCTCGGCCGCTCTCTGTTCCTTCTTAATGGAATGTGCATTTTTGACCTTTAGTGGATATTGAATTGTACTCGAAATATCTCATCCAAGGCACTGAATGTACTTCGAATGCATCATTATTCCTAGTGTAGTCAACAAACCTTTTCTTTTATTCATGCAACAGGTTTTTCTTCATTATTTCATCTATAACTTGCTTTGGGATGGATATATTTCTGTAGTTAATAAAGCTGTTGCACTCTCGCCTCAGGATATGACAGAGCTGTGAAGATACTTTCTGCACAAAAAGAAATGACCTTCACAGTGAATACGGATGTTTCCCTCTAGCCCTTTAACTTTGTGAGTGTCCTCAGTGAACTCTGAACAGTTCCGGTTCCGGGAGAGCCAATGGAAATGAACAAGCTGGCTCATGTATATCATGAGCTAGTCTCCTGTAATGCCCACATCCTTTCTTAGGCCTTAGCATTAGACTCGTCAGAAGCTTTTGCGGGCTCAGGTCACATTTCTGATGCGGGGCCCTCCTCTGGATTTATGGCAATACCTAGTGGTGGCGCAGCTTACCTGCCTTGTCGAGAAAACATCACAAAAGCTGAGTTGCGGCTCGCCGAGGGAGTGCTGCGGGGCGGTGGGGCGGGTGAGGGGCAGGGTTGGGGGTAGTAAACTTCGGCATACGGCGGTACGGAGTTAAGTAAACAAATAAATAAATAAAACAATTTACATGGCGCGCGCTGCAACGCCAACTCGGCGATGCAGCGCGCGCAATGTAATTTTTTTTATTTATTTACTTAACTCCGTACCGCCGTATGCCGGAGTTTACTACCCCCCACCTTGCCCCTCCCCCGCCCCACCGCCCCGCAGCACTCCCTCGGCGAGCCACCACTGAGACTCCTCCTGCTTTTTTGATATACACAGATGGCACTGCATACCAGATCTCAACATTGGCACCTCTGGCCTGATTCCAAAAGCTTTTTCCAGGCCTAAATCAAATTCAAACTAGGAAAACGCTATTACTAGGGTGTAAGGGTTTTACGTTTAATTACCAAGAGGTGAAATTAGTATAGTGCATGTGATGCATGCATGAGTAATGTAATGGGTTTTAGTATATATACGTTGTTAGTTTCGACCAGTGAGTGCTCACAGAATAGCGTCAGAGAAACACAGGGGCATATTTACAAGGGGATTGCGTCACCAGAACGTCACTTTTCTTGATGTTGAGATAGCGCAATGCCCTGCCCCATATTTACAAAGTGGCTTTAAGCCACTTTTTGTGGCTTAACGCCGCATTGTAAAAATGGTACCCTTTCACCCAGGTATCTGCTTGAGAGGGGCGTACAATGGATGTTGCTGTGGGTGTTCCACCACAACACCCATTGCTTTTTGACGCTGCCCCAGATTTACAAGAAGGTGTAAATCTGAGGCAGCGCCAAAATCTAATGCCATGCAATAGCAGTCGTTAGAATGGCGCAACGAGGAGAAATACTTTTATTTCTTCAGGTTTTTGTTTTTTCTATGTGTGTGATTGCAGCACACATAGAAAGAGCAAAATGCCATTATTGATTGTTTATGTGCAGGAAGGGACCCCTTACTGCACATAAACAATCATTCTGTGCCATGCAGGCACCTTTGTACTATGGCACAAGGGTGTCTGCGTCAGCACTGGGCAGCTATTTTTAGTGCCAGCGCTGGGGAAAACACAGGTGTGCGCCGTATTGTAAATACGGCGCATCCCTGCATTTTGGAAATGGTGGAGCGTGGAGCTGCAAAATTTGTCGCAGCTCTGCGCTCTGTCATTTCCTTGTAAATATGCCCCTTAGTGTAAATTAGGTGAATTCCTCCCACACACTCTTAGTTAGATAGTTGGTGTACACAAACAGTTTGCATTTAATTTCCCATACATACAAGATTCGAGCTTAAGCATTACATTAAGTGCGGGGAAGTGCATCTATTTTGTGCACATAGTGTGTGTGTAGGCCGGGCAGGCCACCTAGGGTAAAAGCATTTTATATGAAAAGAAAAAGTTGAGCAAAAGAAAAAAACCGAGACCTTCCACAATTTGCAATGCTACACTTTGGAACAGCACAAAATAGGTTGAGTACCCATAGGTCTCACTTATCCCAAGACCAATGGAATTGTGCATGTTTGGAAGTGCCATTTTTGGGAGTGCCAGACTTCCAAAGCATGGAGAGCTGGATAATCTAACCCTTCCATAGTTACCCATCAGGAACCATACTGGACCTGGAGGAATGCCTCGTGGGAAGCGCGGAGGAATGCCCATGGATGCCAGTTCCAGTGGATGCAAATCCACCCAGAGAAGAGTAATCCCTTGGATTGCCAATGTCTCCTGTGTGCACGGGTGAGAGGGACCCATATTCCTCTCCTTCTTCATGGAGCACCTGTGCTTAAGTTGTGGCAGTGGCTGCAGGTGGTGGTCACCGGCATCCTTTCTGGGGACCGAAGACTTATTTTTCATCAGGCTTTTACCCAAAACAAGAGAAATAATGGCAGAAAAGGCAGAACGAAGGACAAGGAGAAAGATAGTAATACAGTGAAGGAGGGAGAAAGCAAGAAAGAAAAACAAAGTACACGAGTGAGAAACATTGATAGGGGCCGCATCACATAAAGTACGCACTGGAAGTGCTAAACGAAGGCGCGGCCACTGCCACAGTTTTGGGTTGACTGGTGTCTTAAGTAGTTGAAGAGCTGGTGCAGCACTGTTTATCCTCCTTACGACCTCATTACGAGTGGTCTTGTGAATTGGCATATGTGCTGTAACTGCAGTTATCACACATATCTCAGTTATGGGCTTTGTCATAAATATCGGCATATCACACCTGCTGATATCTATCGAAGAAAAAAGGCCCGTTGTTTACTGGAATATGTGGATTTTTTTGTGGTAAGTGCCAACATCAAAGCATGGAATACAAAATCCACCTCCAAAACTTGCTCTAGCAAAGAGTCAACAATATATATCTGCCCACACAGAATATTTTAAAGCATTGGAAAGATTCTAGATGTATTTTATTTGTATTTCAAATTCCTTTTTTTCCACTTTGTTCCTTTTTACCAAGTTCATCACATAGATACTCAATAAACATACATAGAATACTTCATATATTTTTCTAGAACAGTGTTAAACCTCTCACCCTTCAATGTGTGAAACTCACAAACACTCACATATCACACATACCATCCATAACAGGGCATTTCAGTCAATCATTCATATTGTAAAAACAAATTGTGTGTAGAGCCATACCTAAGAACATCCTTCACAGTCTAACCAACAGTGGTTAGAAAGACCTATTAACAAAGACAATTTCAAAGGAATGTCAGAAACCCATCAATTCTAATATCTTAATACATATAACACATATTCTCTATTTTTTTCCTTCTTTTCCTTTTTTTCACATGTAGGATAAATCTTATACAGATTGTGATTTTTGATTGGTGACCCAATAGCTTTAGTGCTGGTGCTGACACGCATTTCAGTGCTGGCAGTCAGCCGACGACCCACCTTCTTAAGAGCACACAGTGATGGTTCATTAATAAGAAACCATTAAAATCCTAGAAAGGAGGGAGGAAAACAGAATGGCGAACATAGATACAATCTTGTTTGTAAAAACAAAATAGAGGATATATGTTATATATAACTGACTGGGTGTAGCTGACAGTTGGGTTTTGTGTATTCCTCCTAGACAGCCACACCCAATAGAGAGCTTAGGTGTGCCTGGATGGGCTATCTCTGGCAGGATTGGAGGGCAGAGCTGGGAAAAGCCTTACTTACACTTGAATAGGCTGTGTCCTGCCTCCACACAAAGGTCTGCATACTCCCTGTAGTTAGCCTGGAGCCAGGACAGGGAAGGCAGGATGCCTGGGGATTTCAAAGGCAAACCTCTAGAATCTTCTCCCACCTTCCAGAGAGAGGGCACCAGGTATAAATATTGGCTCTCAGACACCACCTATTCAGTACATTTCTGGACTTGTGGATACTTGCCAGGTAGAAGGACTGCTGTGCTGATGGAAGGACTGCCACTCTGCTGGACCGTTGGTTTGAAGGAACTGCTGCCCTGCTGTGCTGACCTGCTGCCCTTTTGCCTGGGTGAGAAGAGTTGGACCTGCATCTGTTGAACCCAGGACCCCAAAGTACCTCCAAGCGCTAGTTGGCTGGCCTCCTAACTTGAGCCTCAGAGACTGTTACAAACGCTAGCAATAGGCGCGCTGTAATACGCAGGTGGTGCGATCCTTCGTTCCCAGCGTAGTGCCGCTAACGCTGAGAACTACAACTCCCATGAGGCCTAGCGCGTCACGTCCGACGTGGCAGGAGATGCCCATAAGGAGGTAGCGGACCTCGGCTTCGTGTCGGAAATTCTCACCGCCGAGACCGCAGCGTTCCTTGATTCCAGGAGGGGAGAGGTCTGGTAAGGGTGCTCTGCACCAACTCTCGCTCTCTGTCCATTGTTGGAGGCTCTCCCTTCCCCGTTAGTGAGCAACCCGCTCATGTAGAGGAAGGATAGCGGCAATTGGATTCCGCCCGGCGCTGTGCTGTGTATCACGTCCTCCGTTGGATGAGCTTTCTGCTCGTGGGGAGGACGGGTTTAAGTCCTTGTGGGATTCCTGGCCTATACGGCCAGAGCTGGTACAATTACCGTTCTAGGTTGCTCTATGAGGCATCATTTACTAGCAGCCTGAACTTGGAAGTGAACTGCATTTCGTGTGATAGAGTGGTTACTTCACTGCAAGGTCACGACACAGAGTATTATTACACCCTATTGTTTTCATGTGCAAATCATTTGGATCCGTAACATTTGGTGAAGAAACCATATACGGAATACAACCTAGTATTGTTATTATTTACGTGGATGTTTGTGTACGAACAAAGTCCGTAATCAAGTGTTATTCTGGGTCTGTTTAACAGGGGTATTAGGAGTGGTATGGGACTACGCTCTATCCCTGTGATGTAAGCTGGAGCTCAGAAAAGGCCCTAACACTTCAAGCGGTGTTACCACACCGAAGACACATCATCTGTTGAAGCATCTTCTTCTCCAGGTGTCGTTCTTTTATGTTACAGGTCTCCCTCCCTGCTGTTCCCTTCCTTTCCTTCCCCCACTTGATCCTCCCACTGACCTGTGCTATAACGGCTATTAGGCTTGGGTAGGTCAGGAGGTGGACCATTCTGAGCATCAAACCGATCCTGAGGACATCCCAACTTAACAGAATTTCCGACCCACGAATAGTGTCCTCCCGGTCGGGTTGTGCTGGGAATGGCCACCCTTGACGATGTCTTGGCTATGCTTGCCACTGTCCAGGCTGAGTTAATTGCGTCACGCCAGGAAGCAGCTGAGTTAAGAGCTAGGGTGGATGGGATGCAGAGGAATCCTTTCAGTGCAGGTGCAGCGGCGGCAGCGCCGCCTAATGCGGTGGTGGTAGAAATGCCCGTTTCCATTCCATTAGCGACCCCAGAGAGGTATCATGGGGATTCTGGCAAGGTGCAAGTGTTCTTGACACAGGTTATGTTACACTTTTCGTGCAAACAGAAATCATTCCCCACTAACCAGGCGAGGGTAGCTTTTCTTATTTCTTATCTAGCTGGAGATGCGGCACAATGGGCAGTGCCGCTGGTAAGCCGAGATGACCCTCTCCTACATGATTGAGACGCCTTTAGAGCCGAATTTCTGAAGGTATTCGACAGAAGAGCTGATTCTTACACTGCTGACAGGGAACTGTTAGAGTTGCGACAAGGCAACAAGGACCTGTTGGTTTATCTAAATTCTTTTCGGCGGCTAGTGGCGGAAACTAAGTGGCCTGAGACCAAACAAGCGGCGCTCTTCCATCAGGGGTTACGGGAAGACCTCAAGGATGTCATCGCTCAGATCGATCCCCAACCTGCCACGTGTGAAGACTTGATCGATCTCGTGCTACGCTTGGATCATAGACTGAGTGAGCGAAAAGGTGATTATAAAAGGAAGGAGAGACACCCACCTTCCTATGAAAGACAGAAGGCCTCTGAGTCTAGCAACACCTCAGGATCCGAACCAATGGAAATCGGCAACCATAAGGGCTACATTAACTACGGCGGAAAAAGACGTCCGTCGTAAGCAAGGCCTCTGCTTATACTGCGGTAAGAGGGGGCATTTCGTCAGGGACTGCCCCGTGAAACCCATGACGAACCGGTTCCGTAACATGAGAACGACGACGGCGGCCATGGATAAGATGTCGGAAAACTAACGAACTCGAAGAAAGACGAAGGGGTTTCTTGGAGTCAGGCGTATATCCCTTCCTTACAGAACAACGCTGCACCAACAGCGGGACACCTCTTTATTAACGTTTTGTTGCTCATACAAACCGAGAGGGTCCGAATGTCTGCCATGGTGGATTCCGGAGCCACCGGCATGTTTATGGACTTAGGAGAAGCTAGACGTAGACGCATACGTCTTGTGCCCAAAGATCCGCCAGAAGAAGTCTACGCAGTAGATGGGAGAAAATTGATTACAGGACCCATCGGGTACAACACTGCAGAGCTAGAAGTACAGTATGGAGCATCGCACAGGGAGCATATCATATTTAGCATCATCCACGCCCCCCAATATGAGATCATTTTGGGGTTACCGTGGCTGCAACGACACAACCCGGAAATCGATTGGGTTGCTCGAACGGTACAGATGACCTCTCCCTACTGCTGCGAACATTGTTTTGGTATCCCAGAAGACCCTGCTACGGCGTTGGCAGGTGGTGTGTATATCGCTACTGCGGCGGAAAAAGATATCCAACTGCCCGCTGTCTATCGGAAGTATGAGGAGGTGTTCAGCGACGTACAGGCGGAAGAGTTACCACCACATAGACAGTACGACTGCCAGATCGACCTAGTTCCAGGGGCAGCAGTCCCTAGTGGAAGGATATACGCTTTAACGGAACCGGAGAACCTCCATCTCAGGGCCTATTTGGATAAACACCTAGAGATGGGTTTCATACGCCCCTCCAAGTCCCCTGCCGCCTCCCCGCTTTTTTTATTCCGAAAGCTAATGGCGAGCTGCGTGCTTGTGTGGACTTTAGAGCGCTGAATGCAATAACTGTGAAGAACAGGTATCCCTTGCCGCTAATCAGTGTATTACTTGAGCAGGTAAAAAGGCACAAATTTACACCAAATTGGACTTGAAGGGAGCTTATCACTTGGTGCGCATGAGGAGTGGCGACGAGTGGAAGACGGCCTTCAAGACCCGGTACGGGTTGTTCGAATATCTAGTGATGCCGTTTGGGTTGTGTAATGCCCCTGCGGCGTTCCAATACTTTCTGAATGACGTCCTTCGGGAGATCCTAGACCACTACGTCGTGGTATACATTGATGATATACTCATCTATTCAGAAAATGAAGAAGCACACATCCACCATGTGCAAACCGTGCTACGAATCCTACAGCAACACCATTTGTTTTGCAAATTGAGCAAATGTGACTTTCACGTTACCACGGTAGAATTCCTTGGAGTCATGCTTAGTCCAACAGGCCAAGAAATGGCCGCAAGAAAAATCACAGCGGTAAAGGATTGTGCCCCCCCCTCAGAACGTTCGTGATGTGCAGTGCTTCATTGGCTTTGCCAATTTTTATAGACGCTTTATCAACCAATTCTCCAAACTGGTTGCGCCAATAACTCAACTTTTGAGAAAGTCACAGAAATTTGAGTGGAACCATGCAGTCCAGGACGCTTTCCTTGCCTTGAAAGAAGCTTTCGTCACTGCCCCGATCCTGGCTCACCCGGACCCTGGGAAACCTTACGTGGTTGAAGCCGACGCCTCTGACGTTGCCTTGGGAGCCATCCTGTCTCAAAGGCACTCTTCCACGGGTCAACTCCATCCTGTGGCATATATGTCGAGGAAGCTTAACGAAGCCGAGAGGAATTATCATATTGCCGAGAAAGAACTCCTAGCCATTAAGGACGCCTTCGTGGAGTGGAGGCATTTCCTGATGGGAGCCAGACACGTGGTCACGGTATACACGGACCACAGGAACCTACAATTCATGACGGCAGCAAGACACCTCACCCGCGTCAACTCCGTTGGATGCTTTTCTTTTCGGGGTATCATTTTATCATTACCTATCGGCCTGGTTCAGAGAACCGGAAAGCAGATTCTCTCACTCGACAGTCCTCTGCCAGAGACCCGGAAGGCACCCCAGACAGCGCCATTATCGACCCCAAGATGGTACTAGGTGTGATACAACCGGAGGCCTTTCTCAAAGGGATACTCAAGGGGGTTGGCTCATTCACCTGGAAAACCTGGCTTAAGAGCCACAAGGAATGGCAAACTAGGAGCGGTTTTCCGATGAATAACAACCGTCTGTTGGTGCCTACCCGGGAGTTGAGGAAACAGGTGTTCGGCTGGTGCCATGACTCACCGAGTGCGGGACATCTCGGAGTGGGAAAGACCGTAGACCGCATCAACAGACAGTTCTGGTGGCCCTCTCTTCGGATGGACGTCAAGGAGTGGGTACTCTCATGTGCTGTTTGTGCCAAAATGAAATCTGATCACAGTCGCCCGCAGGGTTTGTTGCAACCACTCCCTACTCCTTCTAGTCCATGGGAGAACATATCTATCGACTTCATCGTCGGTCTACCGCTGGATAAAGGTTGTACCGTTATTTTGGTGGTCATCGACTATTTAACTAAAATGGGACACTTTGTCGCCTGCAACCAAGTACCTTCAGCAGGCCAGCTAGCTCGGTTATTGATGTTACATGTGGTGCGTTTACATGGATTACCAAGTGTCATTGTGTCCGACAGGGAGCTCACAATTCACAGCCCAGTTCTGGAAAACATGGTGTTCATCCTTACATATAGCCACGGCCTTGTCTACTAGCTTTCACCCACAGACGGATGGACAGACAGAGCGCCTTAACCAAACGCTCAAACAATACCTGAGATGTTACGTGGACAACAGCAAGGAGGAATGGGTGGATTATCTATGGCTCGCAGAGATCGCCTATAATAACGCCACACATGGCTCCACACGGGCATCCCCTTTCTACTGCAATTATGGTCGCCATCCAAGGTTTCTTCCTTTTATCCATCCTTCCAAGGACACCAACATACCAGAGGTAGCGAGGAGAGTGGCCCATATCCAGGATACATTAAAGAAGACACAGGAACACCTAAACAAAGCCAAGACCGCGTACAAGGCTACCGCGGATAAACACAGACGCCCAGGTCCCTTGTATAAGAAGGGGGACTCCGTCTGGTTATCCACCAGGAATATACGCTTCCGGAAACATAGCGTGTTCAACCCCAGATTTATTGGACCCTACAGAATCAGTAAATGCCTTGGTCCCGTGACCATGAAGCTGGAACTGCCTTCTCAGTTGCGTATCCATCCTGTGTTTCACGTGTCATTGTTGAAGCCTTCCTCCTCCCCTGTCAAGAAGCAGCCTCCGCCTCTTCTGGTCAATGACACTATGGAATATGATGTTAGGGGCATTCGTGACTCTAAGTTGCGTGGCCGCAAACTGTGGTACTTGGTGGCGTGGAAGGGGTACGGCCCTGAGGAGAACTCATGGGAACCGGCATCCGGGGTGCACGCGCCCAGATTGGTAGCCTCTTTTCACAGGAGATGCCCACAGAAACCTGGCCCCTAGGCGCGCTCTTGTTACGGAGGGGATGTACTGTTACAAACGCTAGCAATAGGCGCGCTGTAATACGCAGGTGGTGCGATCCTTTGTTCCCAGCGTAGTGCCGCTAACGCTGAGAACTACAACTCCCATGAGGCCTAGCGCGTCACGTCCGACGTGGCAGGAGATGCCCATAAGGAGGTAGCGGACCTCGGCTTCGTGTCGGAAATTCTCACCGCCGAGACCGCAGCGTTCCTTGATTCCAGGAGGGGAGAGGTCTGGTAAGGGTGCTCTGCACCAACTCTCGCTCTCTGTCCATTGTTGGAGGCTCTCCCTTCCCCGTTAGTGAGCAACCCGCTCATGTAGAGGAAGGATAGCGGCAATTGGATTCCGCCCGGCGCTGTGCTGTGTATCACGTCTTCCGTTGGATGAGCTTTCTGCTCGTGCGGAGGACGGGTTTAAGTCCTTGTGGGATTCCTGGCCTATACGGCCAGAGCTGGTACAATTACCGTTCTAGGTTGCTCTATGAGGCATAATTTACTAGCAGCCTGAACTTGGAAGTGAACTGCATTTCGTGTGATAGAGTGGTTACTTCACTGCAAGGTCACGACACAGAGTATTATTACACCCTATTGTTTTCATGTGCAAATCGTTTGGATCCGTAACATTTGGTGAAGAAACCATATACGGAATACAACCTAGTATTGTTATTATTTACGTGGATGTTTGTGTACGAACAAAGTCCGTAATCAAGTGTTAATCTGGCTCTGTTTAACATGGGTATTAGGAGTTGTATGGGACTACGCTCTATCCCTGTGATGTAAGCTGGAGCTCAGAAAAGGCCCTAACACTTCAAGCGGTGTTACCACACCGAAGACACATCATCTGTTGAAGCATCTTCTTCTCCAGGTGTCATTCTTTTATGTTACAGGTCTCCCTCCCTGCTGTTCCCTTCCTTTCCTTCCCCCACTTGATCCTCCCACTGACCTGTGCTATAACGGCTATTAGGCTTGGGTAGGTCAGGAGGTGGACCATTCTGAGCATCAAACCGATCCTGAGGACATCCTAACTTAACAGAGACACAGACTTTCAACAACCTTGACCCCAGCACCTGGACTCTGTCATCTGTGAGTGTGCCCTACCAAGTGGTGCCACCCCCGTTGGGGACCCTTGGAAGTGGGCCTAAGATGCTCTTCTAGTCTAAGTGGACCTAGCAGAACTGACATATCTCCTCCATGGAGGGGCACAACTCCATCAGAACCGGTGAATCGCCTTTGCTGTTCGATGCATTGCCTTCAGAACCGACGCATCGCCTCTGCTGCAAGGATTCTTCTGACGCAAAGGACTCAACCCTGCAGCCGCATTGGAACTGCCACCTGCGTGAAGCTTTCCCAATGCAGGCCCAGCATCTCTAATCAACGGCAGCCTCAACGATGATACAGGTTCTTGCACCCCAGCCTCACACTTCCTCGGAACTGACGCATTACCTCGACTACGCAACGCATCCTCGATTCCGGACTTCAGTTTGCAAGCCGTCGTCAACGGGATCCTCGATGAAGTTGTGACTGCACTGCAAATAGATTTGTAAATATTAAAATGAAATCACCATCTTTCATGTCATGCTGTACCCACCTTAATATAAATTTCCTGCCTGAGATGAAAATGCAGCATACAAAAAGTCTGTAAGGTGCCTTTCAAAACAAGCTTTCTCTCCCTTGTGCGTCGAGAACAGCCTAGGGTCGGATTGACAAGGAGGGCACTCAGGCAATGGCGATAGGTCGGTTTCTGAGTTGCAGCTGTGGGCCGCTATTTTGGGCAGTGTGGTTGCCGACTTGGGCTGTGTCTGTGCTGGTACAGATGCCGCCAGCAGCCCAGTGGGGGCCTGAGCGGCATTTTCAGAGGCAGATGGGCCTCTATTACCGCCCTTTTACCAAGTGGCCGGAGGTATCATTCCCAGTCTCTAACTGGGCCTGCCCATTAACGTATAGAGATTGAGCAGGGGCAGGAGGCCTGAGCAGAAGTGGCCTCACTTATATTTAGGTGTGGCTCACCATTGTAAACTAATTCGTGCACAAAGAGTCCTGGGAACATTTACAGTTCTATTATGTCAATGAAGTTAAGAAAACATGCATCTTTTAGAGAAACTCCCTCCCTCCATCTTTTCATTATACTTAATACACAAAGCAGTGCTTTGCGAAAAGGCGCAATCCAACCTAGAATTTTCCACTATTTAGTGTGCAGTAAAACAAGCGGTGCAAGAAAATGCAAGCACCTCGATACAAAAAAAGTGTGATTGATGTTTATTTTACCTGTTATGTAATAATGTATTGAATTGTTTTGAGAGCACCTCACCCAACGATTCTCTCCCGTATTATTGGTAACCCTCAGTTTCAGGCATTAATATCCACCCTGCAACACTGGCAGCAGCACTGATGATTTTAGGCTGCAGGCTGCTTTTGAATGATTAAACTGATGTATTCCCGCCAGTGCCACACCGGCTTCAGCCAGCGACAGGGCCCAGGGCAAGAACAGAGCACAGAAACAATTAGCAAGGACACGTTTCTGGAGTCTGAGGTCACACAAATACAGTCTTCTCCTCCCGGGCGAGATGATGTAGGATCACACAAGGCGCACTATCAGAGTGATAAACGCTTCTTTCTTAGGACAGGTCAGTCAGCTAATTTCTTTAACATTACAAACAATGTAACAATCCTCCTCCTCACTAAGCAACACCAGACACCACCCCACAAACCTGCACACCCATAAAGTGGCCGTGACCAAAAAACCAAACCTGACCAAAAAAGACACCGTTAACACACTTGCCCAACACTTCCGCACAGGATTAGGAGTTCACGAGGACTAAGGCCAATCACTGGTCCTCCAACTCTTAGAAACTTTTCTTCTCACCCCTACATCCCCCAGTCAAGCCTTCTCTTGCTAGCTGTGGGCCGGACCACTCACCTGAAGATTCTCGGAACCCGGCTCAAAGCCCTCCCACTCTCCCACCACCCCCAACCCCCATCCCACAGGGCCTCATAGGGCAAGAAGGCTCAGTTACACACAAGCCACAGTATCAGGGTGAACAAAGAGAGTATCCCGGCTCGCTAATACATTCAATGAAAGTAAATCCAACCATCCTTAACCCCCACTAACAACCCCCACAGAAACCACCATCAACTTCTCAACCCACCCATACACACACGCTTATTAAACATGTCTAATCACTGCGCATGAGGATGACGGATCACGGGCGGCAACAGAGCTCCACGCCGCCCGCGATCACTCTGGCCTCACCCAGCAGCCATCGCTTCCACGGTAGAGGCTTGCCGATATATCCGAGACAACAGCTGTGTGCTTAAAGAACCCCGGGAGTGTGACGCAGAGCCGGGGGACCGCTGAATTATCCTGGCTCTAACATTCACAATGGAGCCAAGATGGAGGCCCCATCTGATCGCAGAGGCTGTCCTGATTGCACCGGCGGCCGCAGCGGTACATTTTTGCGGGGTTGGTGCCACCTTCCCGGCAGACTACTTCAGGGGGGCCCATGGACCTGGGAGAGCCCCCCATGACTCACCACATATACAGTAGTGGCGGCTGGAGCACGGACATTTGGCCCTGCCCAGAGCACTTGGACCGTCCTCTTTTACCCGCGGCTGCAGCAGTGAGTTTCAAGGGGCTGGTGCCCTCTTCTTTTGCTGCTGCTGTGGGGGAACCTGTGGATTGGTTGTCCCCCCGCTCCAATACCCTCAATACCTCCTGCCTCAAGCCCTAGCACCAGGACTAAGAAGGCGGCCTCCCTTTGATCGCGGGGGCCACCCTGATTACACCCCCAGCCACAGTAGTGAGTTCCTTTGAGGGAGAAGCCCCTGCTCAGGTGGTCACTTCGGTGCACACTGCAGACTGGCTGGCTCCCACTACTCCAGTCTCTCTCCCACACCACCGAACCAATGACTACCTTTCCTCCATTTACAAACTCCCTTACACCGGCTATGGAGCCTTCATGCCCTACAGCGCCGAGCTACCCCCTTCCCGTAGTTGGCGCCCAGCACGAGCTCAAGAACAGCCCCAGGCTCCAGGACGCCACCTTCATCCATTCTATCCCTACGGCCATCACCAGCTCGGGATCCCTCCAGGCCCAAGATCACCGCCTGTGAGTGCAACAGCATCCTGAAGGCCTGGCTGAACAAGCACCACAAAAACCCCAGCAATAGCGAGAAGATCTTGCTCTGTAAATATGTAATATATATTTGTCCAACCATAATCACTTCACCTTTTCTTGAAATGTAATATTGAGTGAATTTGCAACTTGTATATATGTAACCATTAGTATCTGTAGTATCTGTAGTAGACATATGTACTTACTACCATTCTTATGTGAGTATAGAGTTTATCTGTTTCGTATCTTTTATGTAATCCATGTACTCCGAAGTCCTTATGTAATGTAACTGGTTCTATTGTAAAGCGCTCTGACACCTTTGGGTAAAGTTTGCGCTATATAAAAACGCATAAATAAATAAACTTCAACAATTTTAGAAAGCCAGCCCAAGCCTTACTCCTCCTCTCTGGACTTTCTTTTCCAATTTCACCATCCATTCATTCACATCTATTCGATATGCTATCACATGGCCGGCCGGAGCAGAGGTTATCTGATGGAGAGAGCTCTGAATCTGCAGATGATAGGTCATAAAGAGGGGGGGGGGGCTGGGTAAATCAGACTGAGCTCGAAGAGAGAGCAGATCAGTAAGGAATGCCAGGTATACCTCCCCTCACATTCTGTGCCCCCAGCCAGATGGTACGCTTAGGACAGGAATTTTCAGAGGTCAAGGGGAGGAGAGCTAATGGAAATGAGCCACACTGTGGGTTGGTTTAGTCAGCTTACTCCTTTGGAGACAAATCATCCATGTTGGATTTTGGAAATGCAGTACTTTGTGGGACTAGAAGATGCCACACTTTGGAAGAAGTTGTCATGCTTTTGGGTGGCACCCAGCATCTCATTGGACACAGGTGCCCCCCTGCTTGTCATCCCAGAACACTGAATAAATATGTGATGGCTGCATAGTGTCTCAGTTCTGCTTTCTGAAACTACAAGGAGAAGAAAGACTGCCCTGCTGGAATCTGGATCTGCACCCAAAGGCCTGCACTCTGAGTGACTGCACCTGCTGGCCAATATGGTACAACATCCATGGGGACTGTGCCTTGCTTCAAGAAGGATTAAGGAATGGACTCCTTGCAAGCTACAGTTTAACAGAGGCCACCTGCATAATCTCCAACAAGAGTTCCCATCCTGGAGTTCATCCAGTGGAATTTTAAGGATTTGACCAGGTGCATTGTGGGAATTGTAGTGCAGAGATTCCAGAGAGCTTCTACGAGGTTCCAGACCTTGGGATTGGGGTTTTGGATACCTTCAGGAAGCACCTTCTGAAGTTTGAAGAACTTTGGTGAACTTTTGTGAAAAAGCTCCATGAGGTGACCGACCCGACGTCGAGAGTCAAGCCGCCTACCTTCAACTGCGACCCTGCAAGGATTTCAGGTTTGTCCCACTAAAAGCTCCGGAGCTCCAGACTTCCAGAATTTGACCGGGGCCTAGCAGAAAGTCAAGCCGGCAAACCCTCACCGAATCCGAACTGCTATGGAGGGTCAAGCAACTTCAGAAGAAAAAGCTCCAGAAAAGTTTCTAAGTGTGAAGGTAAAATTTTTACCTGGGCCTCCCGCTTAGTGTATCCGACCAGGGCTTCTTCGCGGTCAGCTTCAAACTTTGCCTTTTTCCCGGTCAAGTGCGACCAGATGTCCCAGAGTGGCGCTATGTGTTTTTAAGCATGTTAAAGTGGTTAATCTTCAAAAATTCATAACTCTGGTTCCCTACAATGGATTTTTGTCGATTTGGTGTCTATTTGTTCATAAAAATATTTCCTATTTTTATAAATTGGTGTGGGCTTTTTATTGTGTGTTGTGTCTTACTTATTTGATGTATTGGTGTTTTTAAATGCTTTACACTTCTGTCTCCTTAGTGGGGCCTGACTGCTCGTTGTCAGCTAACAAGGGTTGAGCAAAGGGCTAATTTACTGAGGCCTTTACTGGACCCTATACCGGGTTGGTGGCCTTATTACTAGTGGTAGGTGCATACTTACCCCTTCCAATAACCCACTTTCCAACAATAGGATTTGGTGTTTGGCCAAAATCAGGGCCAGATCAATCAATTTAGACAAAATGTTATGTTTTGCTGGGTGTTGGTACACTCCCAGCAAGCATGTCTTAGGGAACAATACAGTGCTGCGGCCTGTGACATAATTAATAAAGTCAATGGCAGTCCTCTAATATTCAGTAAGATGTGTGCAGTCCCAAACCATGTGATACATCTCCACCCCTACCATATTGTATCTGGAGCGAATAGCCTGTGCATGCAGGAAAAATGTGTTAATCTTGTCGGGTGTGAGATATGCCCTATGGATACAATATAAGTTTATTAATTGAAATGTATTTCTACAGACTTTCGGGACTCCATCTAACACCTTAACCCAGTCTCCGTCTCCAATGGGTGTCCCCACGTCCTCTAGATTTGTTTTTCAGTGCGTTCAGGGGAGTAATCATGTCAGCCTTTAGGGCCCTTAGGCCCGATAGAGGACCGATTTGGCTTTACAACTACATGTAGTAGAACATGTAGTATGGCATCCTTGATGGAGTTTAGGCTCATCCAGTCCTTCCTTCTTCTTCTTCAGTACAGCAATAATACTTCCATAGAGCAATAAATGCCCTGGCAGGATGCCAGTATCTGATTGGATATCCTCTAAGGGGAGCAGTTCATGGCTCTGAATAGGTCACCCAGTTTCTCAATACCGAGGCCCGTCCATTCTATTAGCCTACTCCAGTTACCCCTGTATCGTAGAACAGATAAATATCGTAAAGGTATGTCAGGTGAGTAGGGGCCCTACGTATGGGTTTTTTGTAAGCATCAAATCCAGCAGTGCTTCACTACTGTCGGTACCCTGTGGTGCTCTACCTAAGTTCGTTTAGGCTCAGATAGCAGCTGCATCAACCACTGCCCCTTGAGCCTTCCAAGTGTGAACCCATCATGTAAGCCATTGCAGTTGTGCTGCCAGGTAAAAGTCTCACAATCTGAGGCTGCTAGCCCCCGTCTGTTACAGGTTGTTGAATCATGGAAAGCGCTACTCACCGTCTGCCCTTGTTCCGTATTAAATCCGTAAACAAGATATTTAATTCCCAAAATTTCCCTCTGGGGATCATGACTGGTAAGGTTGAAAAATAATACAGGAGTCTAGGTAAGGCCACTATCTTGGCGATAGCCACTCAACTCGCCACTGATATCGAGAGCGTTTTCCAAAATGTTATCCCAGCCCTCAATGACGTGATGGCCCTCCATACATTACTTCTACAATGTCACCTTCATCCTGATGTATTCGGACCCCTAGGTATTTTAGCGATGTAGGTTCCCAGATCAAATCCTGCTGGACTGAGGCCTCAACTCGCGTAGGTCTAACTAAGAACAGGCTAGTCTTTTGCCAATTTATATGTAAACCATAAATATTCACAAACGTATTTAGTAAGTGGTTGGCCATCCCCAGATCTGCCCCGTTATCATTTAAGTAGAGCAGCATATCATCTCCATACAGTGCTATATGATGTGTTGTGGTCCGGGCTGTTACACCTGTAAAATCCCAGACGTGCTTTACATGTTAGTGGTTCCACCGCTATAGCAAACAATAGCGGAGATAGCGGGCATCCTGGTCTTCTACCTCACTCCACCATATAGGTGTCTGTGATCACCCCTCCTGTTTATACTCTTGCTGTGCATTCAAGTGTAGTAGTCTAGTCTAAATGGTAAATTCCCATCACAAACTCATTTCCTCTATAACAGGATTGGGATATGCCCAGTCCAGGCCATCCAACACTTTTTCAATGTCTACCGACATCACTACAACTGTTGCATTAATGTTGGGGGCATGCATCAATATAGTAAGCAGCCTCCATATATTGATTGCAGTATTTTAGCCAGGCATGAGCCCCGCTTGATCCGGGAGTCTAGTCATATATGACAATAGTTATGTAGCCAACACCTTACTGAATATTTTATAGTCAACATTCAGCATGGACCACGGCCTGTAGGCTGCATCATCGTGGGTAGCCCTTCCAGATTTGAGTTGCGGGATCACCAGTAATCCTCTCGATGAAGGTAGAGAACATCTCTCCTTTACTGTGAGATATACCTCAGTATCTACACATTCTCTTCATAGGGTTGTTTCATAAAGAAAGTACCAACAAGTTGTAGGTTTACACAGTCACATAGCCCCAACTGGCCCCAAAGCAACCAAGGAAACCGTGGCCCTCTGCCAGCCCCATTTGGGTAGTAAAGGACAGACATAAATAGGGTGCAGCGTGCACCTCACACCCCTAGTCTGAGTTGAAACTGCACCTTCTGAACTAATGATAGCTACACTACTGCTGCACAAATGGAAAATACAACCCCAAACAGCCACACTACAGACGAGAAGACACAACAGGTATTGATGGTTCAAAGTAAACCAATGCTTGCACAAGAACATGAATCATTCATCCATTCATGTTGAGGAGCGAGACGTCCCCAGGCCTCAAACTTCAGTAATTAACCCATGCACCTGTTAGGGTCTGCCTTCTAGGAGAATCTGCTGTTTTTGTGAGGACTTGGTCTGTGAACAGGTACTGTTGAGATCCCTGTTGACATGCACTTGTGCAGAGTGTCACATCAGGCTGGTCCCTCTGTGAGGCTGGGGCGGAGTCAGTCACATTTTAGACTATGCTGGGCAACTTTCTGACTGGGGGTCCTATCCAAGAGTATCAGGTCACTAAAATTGTAAAGATTCTAAAAATCCTGGTGTTACTGAATGAGCAAGTGCAGTAAATGAGAAAAACTGAGTGGAAAGCCTGTGTTTGTGGCAAAAAAGAGCTGAATAGCGTTTTAAGACCCTTGGGTGAAATGTGCGCTTAATAAAATCCAATAACTTGACTTGACTTGAATCAGACTGTAGTCTGGGACATTTTTTTGCACTAAATGTGATTCAATTGTGCATTACGATGCAATACTATAATAATAATATATTGATACATCGTGGCACTTTTTATTTTTAAAAATTAGTTATTTAAAAGAGACTGTTAATAAATACGAGTAGTTTTAGCCATCCTTGCAAATAAAGGTAAAAACATCTGTATTGGTTTGTCTTCTTACCCTACTTCAAACGTTGCCTGCGACCACATTCCACATGAAAATGCTCAAATTAGCCACATTTTTAATAGGAATATATATTTTTTAAATCGGTGCCTTTTACGTGTCTCATTTGTTCATCTTCCATAAAACAATCACAAGAGTGGCAAGGGTTTGTTAGCAAATGCCAACTTTTTGAAGCCACACAAGGGAAACTTAAAAAAACACATGGCAAGGAGATGTGCAGTGGTTTGTTAAAAGTTCTCTAGGCTCATCCTATTTTCCATTGATCTTTCAATCTCTTTACATATCCAGCTAATGCTGTGAAAAGAAAACTGATTGAAAGGCCCCATTGTTTTCCATTATCTTTCTTAATTGTCTCCAGATCTGGGGGCTGCTGCAGTACCTGCCACGTTCCTTGTACAAGAGCCCCTCACCTCGACCCTCCACTGCTCTCTCCCTGTGACACTACAGTGAGCAGCAGACACTGCTCTGTGGCACGGAGCGGAGATAGTTCAAATTACAGCAACCAGAGATTTGCATCTGAATCCCTGCAACCAAACGGTGTGATCCTGGGCAAATAGCTTCATCTCTCTTTTTGGAAGTGCCTAGCTATGATTCATTTTTCAGTGTGTGCTATTTATGAAAAATCATCAAAAAAAGAATCTGTCATGGAAGTATGAGGCATAGAAGTATGTGTAACAAGGAGGAAGCCGCAAACCTTGATTGGTTTGCTATTGTCTTTCTGTGTTCATGGTCTTGTTTGATAAATGTGTTTTCAATAAGTATGAGAGTAGATCTGTGAAAAGAGATTGGTGTACTTTTTTACTTTATTTCCTCACCTCAATCGCAAGTTTGGCATGAAATAGAATGGAGTTTGAAAATTTTAATTTCTTGTTGTTTTTTTGCTGCTGGAACCCTGCACACCATTTGCACCCTGCTTCTAGTGCACTGCTCCCAAGAATTCCCCACATGTGGCAATCTGCAACTACGCCCTTTCTAACAAGCACTCGAACAGCACCAAGGAATCTGATGAAAACTGGAGCGCTTCTGTAAATGGCCACGGCCAAGAAGCGCTATATAAATTATACTCAACAATCGAGAAAGTGCCTTAGGCGTTGAAAGGCATATGGAAAGTGCTCATTAAATGCCATGCACTAGGGTCCGAATTTATCAAGGTTTCCCGTTGCCCTTGTGCCAAGTAAGGGGGCGCAAGGGTGACGCAAAACCTAAGTGAGATTTATCAAGCCACGCAAGGAAACCTTGCGTGGCCCTGCTTGCTTTGGGAAATCTAGGGTAATGCAAAGCAGCACAATTCACTGCCTTAAGTTATTCTGCCCCAAGGAGACATTCCATAGGTGGAGCGTGGGTGTTCCCAAGCATCCACCCATGGATATTGGCACATTCTCAGATTTACCATTAGTGGTAGACCTGGGAATGCGTCAAAATGCAACTTCTCCCCAAGTGATGTGTAACGAGGGGAAATATCTTTATGAGGATTTTTTTGTGTGCAGGAAGGTGTCCCTTCTTGCACAAAAAACAAATCCTGCCTACGACGCAGGCACCCTTGCAACATGACGCAAGGGGGCCTGCGTTGGTGCTAGGCAGCCAAAAGTGCGCCAGCGCTAGGAAAGGACAAGAATGCGCCGTATAATGTTAAATACGACACATTCCGGCCTTTTCCCTTTCGCGCAGCGCAGCAGGGTGGCTGGTTGTGCTGCGCTGCGTGAAAGAATGATAAATCTGCCCCTAGATGAGGAGTAGTATGTTGCATTACAGAAATCTTTAGAAGCCACAATGGCTAACTTCACTTAAGGAATAGAACAAGCGTTAGCGCGCAAGTATAGAACTTTTGTTTGATAAACAGAAGGTATAGAACTTTTAGTTTAGTCAACTTTAATTTGTAAGATAGTTGGCTGGCACAGCACTTTTCCTCAAGCATTTGGAGCAAGGAAATGATGGCGACGCTAATTTTTCCCCAAATAGAAGATTGTCCTGCAGAATAAAGGCAATTAAACCAGAGAGGCAGGAAGAGAATGTCAGACAATACCCGTTTGATTGGCTTAGCTGAAAACTTTCATCAGGTAACAAGGCTCTCATCAGGTCAGCAGACCCAGGGCTTTCAATCAACCTGGCTGGCAAGAAAAACAATCTACAATAATCGGACACTGATTAAAAATGCTTTCGATCGTTACTCCGCATCGATTGTTCCAAAGTTATTACATCTTAATATTTAAAAAGGAAGGTGAAAAACTACAGAAAAACCCAAGAAAATGAGTTTTTCAGTTCATTTCTCTGCATCAAGATCCAGTAATTATGTGTGGCAGGCCACACAGGGTTTCACTGATTCCCTCCCCGCAGCTCCCCCCAAACTGCAGCGCAGCGCCTCACTCCACAGCCTCTTCTCAGGCAATTACACGCCTGCTTCCCCGCATCCCAACTTTTGTCTGAAATGACAAAGCCGAGAAGTTACTGGGAAATCATTTAGTTTTCGGTCAATTATGCGTGTCAGATTCAGAGCGTCTTCAATGACTGCCTGACACTTCGCCGCCCCTAGTAGGCGGCTCTGCACGCGGATATTTATATAGGGTTTCGAATCAGCAGAAAAGCCCTTCCAGGGCTGAGGCGGGAGAAAATGGCTGACGTAAGGTCCGATTCACAGAGATTTTGCTGTGAGTCGGTGTGACTTGCTCTTCTAGGGCGTGGAATGACCTGCCCTACACATAACAGCCTTATCCTCACTTCTGGAATTCTGCAAGAAACTGAAGACCTGTCTTTTCGAGGAGTCCCACTAGGCCCTAGACAGACCCACCCAGGATATTGCGGTGATGGAGCAAGGGCTCGTAAACGAGACTTGCTCGGAAGCAATCCTTTCGTTTGAACTCATTAACGATTTACTAACAACGTGTTTGTAATTAATAATTTGCTTTTAGAAAAAGACACACGGGAAAACGAAGCTTGCCTATGTGTTTTCTAACCGCAATAACATGAACGAAGGACTAAACGCATTTTAACAGGGGATCTTTACTGCGCATGCGTCTACTACATCTACGTAGTATGACGTACTAAAGCTTGGAGGGAAATTCTGGCACCTGCGCAAAGAACTATAAAATGGCCACTTGAAAACTCACATGCATGGCACCTGCTAGCTTGAATTAGAAAAATAAGTTTTATATTAATGCAAATGCAGAAAGGGTAATAATAAATAGAATGGGTTAGAGTAGAGGTTGGTGGTATACAGTGAAATCATTTTTGAGAATAACATTTCTTCTTTTGACTTTATTATTAGTGCGCTTTTGGGCCTTTTTAACTTGTCTGAATCGAGCCGACTGACGTAACCCCACGCATGCGTGCTGATGAGGGAATGCGAAAAGATGACTAAGGACTTGTCACGCGTCCAAGGCCAGCGAAGATGTGCCCTGGGAACATGAGGGTGAACAGTTCATATGAAGGAGCTTTATTCAGGAGATCGCTACATTTTGTATTAATAAAGTTTGGAGATGAATGGGAAAGGAAATGATTTAATAAAGTTTGAGGGGAGGAGTTCGAAACAATGGTTTAATGGAATAAGCGAAATGTAAGCATGGTGTGATGATCATCCCCCCTTGCCTGTCCAATCAGAGTTAGTATTTTGCGAAACTGAAACATTAATGGGTGGTACATGGTTATGGAAGGGTATAATTGAGGTAGTTTTTAGTTAGGTAGGGATGAACTGGGTGTGCTGATGGTGTGGAGCTTTACGGGAGCACAGAAGCAGAGCTCGGGATGCTGTCGGTGCTGTGGGTGGTGCTGAAGCTGTGAGACGCTGATGAAGAAAATCGAATGCAGAACCATCTATTTAAATTAATTGGGTTAGAAAGATGATCGCGGAAGACCCACGAGGAGGAAGTGAGTGTCAGAGAGGGGTGCGACGCAGTCATCGGTTTCTAGAGAGGTGAAGTATCCTGTCCTGATTCCTGTCCTGAAGTCTTTGTCTCCTGATCTGTCCCGGGGGACCCTTACCAGCCCTTTGGCCAGGGGGTTGGTCTTCACACCATTCTTGGTAATTATAAATTCATCGTTTGATAGATGTTCTTCTCTCTCTGTCCTCTTCTTTCTGAGCATAGTTGTTGTGTGGATCTGAATTGCTATACTTATTAGATTTTTGATTGAATTGGCACTCTTGCGAATGAGGGTGTTTGTACTGAAACGTTGAGATGGTTCACACTCACTTAATTTAGATAAAGATTTTAAAACTTCCAGAGTCTGTGATTATTTCATTATAATTAAGGAATGTTTAATAAGTTATGTCATTTATCACCATCAACTAGTTCCACCTAATGGTCCATTGACCAGAGGAAAGAACTATTTGATCAGTGAAAGGTTCAGTTAGAGAAGAAATAACTAGATCTTGAGGTATGAAACTCATAAACTAAAAGTTCCAGCGGTCTACTTGCTATGTTGTGGAAGTAAGTTGTATGGGCCCAGGTGCGTATATGGTAGTGGAGTATCTGCTGCTAGTACGCCGCTGGATCAGCGGCATAGATTTGCAAATTTTGCAGCACAAAAATTGAAGTTTTGCGGCATTATCGCGGCCCTTTAATTTACCCGTAATCATTCCTTTTCAGCCTTAAATCAAAGGAATCTGTTTTAGCAGAGAATTCCACTTTGAAATAGGCATGTTTAAAGTGTCTGAGAGTGTTAATCCAAGCACAATAGCACAGGGTTGCTAGTGATCCAGCGGGTTACTAGCAACAAGCATTCATACACTATATACTCACCTGGGCCCATTCATTCACGCTAACTAATAATCACCGCTGGTGGGAATCAGTTGTACTCTTTATCAAAAATCCCTGCTATCAATTACCTTTCTGATTGAAGAGTAACCACTGACTCAGGAAGTTTTTAAAATGTTTATCTAAATTCTTTAGCAGAGTAATTTACAAGCCATATGGCACTTAATCGCATATCAAGGAGGAAGCATACTAAATAATCACCTATTTAATCAATGACGGTCCCTCAGAAAAGAGAAGATAGAGACAGCAGTACAACTAAAGGTTTACGCATTTATAGTTACCTAAAGGTGTGAAAACCAAACCCCTTGGCCAAGGAGTTAGAAAAGGGTCCCAAGAAAGATGAAGACCAAAGACCTCCGGACCTGGTTCAGGACAGGATAGGTGACCTCTCTACCAACGACGCCTGCGTCGTTCCCCTCTCTGACACTTTGTTCCTCCTCGATTCTTCTGTGTCTTCTTTCTAATGGAATCCGCCGCCCCCACCTCAGGACCTCTCTGGACAGCGGTTCAGTCTGCAATCGATCAGCTCGTTGAGCACCAAAGCCTGATCTCTAATTAGCTAATTCTATATCTATTATACCCTTCTACACCCAGGTACCTCCCATTAATGTTTCAAAATTATGGGCCCACTACTTCTGATTGGACAGGGACAGAGGGTTGATCCTCACACCATGACAATTTAGTTCATTTTCTTTAAGCCCATTGTTTAAAAATACCGCCCCTCACAATTAATACATTTGCTTTATTTCCCACCCGTCTCATGACAAATTTTAATATAAAGTGTATACAATTTGTTTCCATCGTTAGGACATTTCAGATGTACAGTGACTTCATCGCTTTGTCTTGTTAGTTTTCAGTGCGCATGCGCGGGTTCCATGGCTCTTGAGCTGTTGTTCAGTTAACCCAGGCCCAATTTACGAACTAATAGAAATCAAAGAAGAAACATATTAAAATCAAAAATAAATGTTTTCACTGTATACCCCCTACTTCTACTCTATTTCCATTTAATTATAAAATTCTATCCCGCATTAATAGCGTTAGAAATACCACATTATTAATTGCAGCAAATGCGTAAGCTTTAGCATGTGAGAACATAAAGCAGCCATTTTAGCATTCACTGCGCAGAAGAAAAGATTCCCTCCAAGCAAAGAAAGACGTCATACCACGTGATATGGTTGACACATGCGCAGTTGAGTTCCCGCGCTTTAGCGGCCATTTTGGATTAGACAAGGATTACTTATTAGTTTTAAACACATAGGCAAGCGTCTCTCGGATAAATGTAATGTTTGCACATTATTAATATTGACATTACAAGGTTTTAGTACAAATTAATTACTACTGTGAGAAGATTGCTTACAAACAAGTCTCATTGTGATTCCTTGCTCCATCAATCCCCTCTCTGATGGCGTTTCTGAGCCATCAAAACTACCCACAACCAGATGCCAACTTCTAGCATTTTTCAGTTACACTTTCACTTTTAAATTTTCTACTTTTATCCTCTCCTTTCAGTTTTTTGTATATTTCACTTTTCAGATCTTCTAATTCAATTTCATCGAATTTCCGTTTCTTGCCCTTTTCAGTCACTCTATATGTTTAGTTCTTTCTACAACATTTGCACCATATCATTATTGACACTACTATTATTGCTATTCCTACTAAGGGTACTAATATTTGACCTATAAGTCCTTTTCCTACATTAGTAAACCAGGTACCAATTGACGCAATGCTATTTGTCAATCTTTCCCATACACTATCAACTTCCAGTGGTTTCAGTTCATTCTCAAGTTTTGTTATATTCTTTATATATGTTCCGATTTCTGCACTTTTGTCAGGAATATACGTGCAACAATGTTTCGTTTTCAACAATTTACAGACTCGGCCCTCTTTTGCTAATATTATATCAAGCGCAAGTCGATTTTGCATAACCATAGATCTAATCGCAACCATCTCCGCATTGATCATTAGAAATCCTCCAGCAGTATCCGTTGACAAACGATCAACCACTGTAGATAATTTACATATTTTCCTTGAGTTCAGAATTATTCCCACTGAAGGTATCAATGCACCAAATATATCACCTACAATTTCAGAAAAACTAGCTCTTTTACTACGTGTTAATTCACTATTATTTTCATTGCTCCCAGTGTTTCTTTTTATGTGGTATACTTTTGGAAAAACTATTCCAAAATAACAACTTCCATACCACCGTGCAGGAAGCCTAAAGTAAGCCTTATTCCCACACACAAAATAAATTCCAGGAAAAACTGAATCTGTTCCTCCTTTTCGTCCCCAACCTCCAAGAATTAAGAAATTATGTTCACATTCACTGGTACCAATGAAAAAATTGTTATAATCAGTCTTTAACCTATGTAGACAAATTTTCCCTGTCTTTACAAAATCCAGAGCCATAGCAGCTTGAGCTTTGCCAGGTGTGTAAATACCCTCTTTCTCAGCCCAAGGTGGAAGATGAGCTTTATGCTCAGACGCTTTCTTTTGGAAATTCTGCCTTCTATTCTCAACTAAGTTCAAAAATATCTTTTCCTCTTCATGTAATGAACATGTTAGATTGCTTCTATGTGCATGAGTTATGTCTATTGACTTCATTGTTAGGAAAAATTCTCCCATAAATTGTGCATCTTGACTACTAAGCACTGGATTCATATTCTTTCGAATCGGAACCTCTGAAAATATCACATCTATATTTGAATAATAATACTGAAGTTTCCCTGTTCTATAAAATAAACTAGTTAGTACACTACATGATATGCCATAAGTTAAAGGCAGATGATGGTATGTTAACCCTTCTGCCACTGATTCAGGTAACTTCATACAAACATAACAGTCACTAACTTCCATTGTATCTACGTACTGAAACAATAATTTAGTGAAAACATTTAAACTAGTATCGTTGTCTGTTACCACATGATGAAACTCTGGTTCATCTTCTGCTTCTATTTTTACTCTATCACCTTTCAAGTTATCTATCCTACCTTTTGTTTCATTGTTAATCTTTTTATCCATTATCATAAGGTAAGGAATTGCTACAATCACAACTAACCACACTATAAGCACCACTACCAGACTACATATGCATATAGCACAGCATCTTTTACAACATTTCCGTTTCGGTCTCCCAGAAAGTCTGTTGTCAGGCATTTTGACAAAGAAGATTTCTCTTCTTTTCTTTTTCTTTCAAGACTTTAACGTTATCAAGGGGGTTTCACTTCTTTTTCATAAGTCAGTTCTGCACTTGTTCCTTCGTCACCACTTTCACTTGACTCTGAACTTTCGTAGTCTTCAAGGATTATATAAGTCCAGTCAGGACCTTTAAATTTATTGTTCACAAGTTTCAAACTTTTGCTTTTTCGTTTTTCAGTCCTACTTGTTTGTCCAGATAAGCTTGTTACTTCATTTACTTGTTCTGGATCTTCACTTCGGGTTTCTATATGGTATTTTACTCTTTTAATGACACTAGGCCAATGATCACCTTTCCTGACTTTCTTTGTTTGCACTGTATCTTCACCTTCTGAGTCTTTTCCAAAAATTCTTTTATTTTCAAGGTGTGGCACAAATTGATTTTCCTCGATTTCAGTTTCTTCTTCTATCTGTTCTTGTTCAGGTCTTATTGTTGTTTCTTCAGTTGCCTGAGTGTGAGTTTCTACTAACTGACCCTGTTCAGGATTTACGTCTTCGTGCTTGAGGCTTTCTTGCTCGATGTCTTCTTTGTTTTCTTCTCCCTTGTTAGACCTGGCATCCTTGGCGTGGGTCTCCCTTCCAGTTTTTCGTAATGCCTCCACTGTTGCCGATATGTTTTTGCTGGACTAGATGCTCATGGGCACTTTGCAGCTGCTAATCAGTGCCAAAGTGCAAGTGCTCCCTATCGTGAATTGATGTATGTATTAGTGACTCCATGATTGGATGATTGGTTTACTTGTCAGTCCCTAGTACCGTGCACTGAGTGTGCCCAGGGCTTGTAAATCCAATGCTGCTGGTGGGCTTGCAGCACGGGTTGTGCCACCCACAGAAGCAGCTTGTAAAGTGTGTCTCAGGCCTGCCATTGCAGAGCCTGTGTGCAGCCTAGGGCTGCCATGTCGACTTGGTGAGTGCACCCACTTACCAGTCCCTAAACCTTCCCTTTACTGCATGTTGGTCACCCCTAAAGTAGGCCCTAGGGCAGGGTGCATTGTAAGTATAAGGTAGGACATGCCCTAGTGTGTGTGGCATGTCCTAATAGTGAATTACAGCCATTTTCGTTTTTCACTATTGCAAGGCTACCTGCTCCCCATAGGCCAGAATGGGCAGACTGACTATTACACCTTATAGTCAGAACTGACCCAGGGAACATGGTAGAAAAACGAATTTAGTATGCCTGAACTCAGGATGATAAAATACATCTTTTAGTGAAGTTGGTTTTAACATTCTGTGTTTGAAAATACCACTTTTAGAAAGTGGGTATTTTCTTGCCTAACTATCCAAGCCTGCCTCTGCTAGGTTGTGTATTCCTTGTCTGGAGATTGAGTGACAGGGGCTGGGGGTGGCTACAGGAGACAGGGTGAGTCAGCACAGGGCTGAATAGAAAGATCTGCATCCAGAGTGGAGGGAGGAGTTGCACCTGGGTCTGAATAGGGCTGTGCCTGCCTTCCACAATGCTGGCTCCACCTCCTGCCGGGCGGCTGAGCACTCTGCCCCACATTCTGAAAGGAAAGAAGGAGTCAGAAAAACAAAGTGCTCCAGGACTGACCAGAACTGGTTTTGGGCTAGGCAGAGGCCTCTCTGCCTTCAGAGAACAAAGAGAAACTGTGTATAAAAGGGGACCCAGACCCCTAGGAAATTAGATCACTTTTGGGAACAAGAAGAAACCTTTGCTGAGGAGCGGAACCAAGAAGAAACTGAGGAGAGACTATCCCTAAGCCTGAAGTGCTGCTTGGGGGATTGGCCTGCAGTGGTTTGCCTGACTGCCAAAGAAAGGAGAAAGGAACTTTTGCTTTGCTGTGACTTTCATCAACTTGTGAAGGATCTCCAAGGGCTTGGAAGAGAGCTTGCCCCCTGATCGAAGTCCCAGGACCATTGGACTTCACCCCCTTTGTGAATTGCTGCTGGAAACTCTGTTTCAGTGGCTACAGAGGTAGGGAGCTGTGACCGACTCTCACGACCGACTCGGTGTCCTGTAAGCACCGCATCGAAGCACCGTCTCGCCCTGCAACGCACGGCCCTGGTCTCACCGACTCCGTCAACGAGCCGCTGCCTGCACCGCATCGAGGGACAACGCGTCCTGCAACGCTTCGCTACGCCGAATCGAACTGGTCCGACCGACACGGTCACTGCTGCTGAGTTCGAGTCCTGTGACCGCACCGGAGTTGGGCACCGCTCGCACGCTTTGCGACGCACCGCCCGACTCGCACCGCTGTCCGGACTGATCGACGCCAGCTCCTGAATCCGGCTCCGTCGCCGCACCGCAACCTGCCAGCACCGCATCGAAGCACCGTCTCGCCCTGCAACGCACGGCCCTGGTCTCACCGACTCCGTCTCGACGACGTCCAACGAGCCGCTGCCTGCACCGCATCGAGGGACAACGCGTCCTGCAACGCTTCCATTTTTGCATCGCGACCGCGACGAACAGCCATCCGGCTCGCACGCCCGTGCCTGCCGCTTCAAGTAAAAGGTACTGTGACCGAGTCTGTCTACGCTGTGTTGGCCCGTCTCGACGCGGTCAGCTGGATTTGTTAGACTCTGTTTGTTCTCAACATCGCCGTAGCCGGAGGAGGCTACCGACTCGCACAGAACCTTGAATTAAGCCTTTTTGATCAGAACTAAGCACTCTTGACAGTATTGTGGATTATTTTTGTCGTTTATGGTCTTGTGATAAATCTATATAAAGTATACCTATTTTTATAAATATATAACCTGTGTGGTGTCCATTTGTAGTGTTGTCACTTGATTACTGTATGTGTTCACAAATGCTTTACACACTGCCTCTGAACTAAGCCTGTCTGCTCGTGCCAAGCTACCAAGAGGGTGAGCAGGGGTTATTTCAGGAGTGTACCTACTTTCCCTGACTAGACTCAAGGGTCCCTATTTGGACAAAGGTACCTACCTCTGCCAACTAGAGACCCCCAAATCTAACATTGGTGGTCAGCGGTGAGGATTCTGGACTTGCATTTGTGACTCATGTACAGTGATTGGTGAACACTACTTAGTGAGTGCAGACCAAAACGCAACCACATACTTTTATAGCATTTTTTCTGGGATTTCCTATTTTTGCAAATGCCAAGTTTAATCACTATGGAGAAACCAGCATCAGTAGCCTCTGTTGAGTGTGATTGGGAAGAAGAGAGGCTAGAATGCTACACCCTCAAGCAGCTCAGGCAATTCTGCAAAAAGTTTAAAGTGTCCATGACCGGGCTCTCCAGGAAGGAGGACCTCCAAAAGGCGCTGAGGGCCTGGGTCGAATCAAGGAGTGCCCCTGTGGAGGGGGCTGAGAATGCAGAAGGGCAGCTGGAGGGGCTATTGGGTCTAGGGGCTGGAAGACCACCTTCCCCAGTAGGTAGCAGTGTTTCTGCCAGAGGACTGTCTCCAGAGGAGTTGGAGGACAGGAAAGAGAGTAGGATGCACGAAATGGAGCTGACCAAGCTCAAGCTGACTGGGCAGTTAGAATTCGAAATGCAAACTAGAAATTAGCCCTAGAGGAAAAGAAAATGCAGTTTGAACATGAGAAAGTTTTGAGGGAGTTGGAATTGAAGGCCAAAAGCTTAGAGATTACTCCCTCTGGTGGCAGTGTACCGCCTGCGCCTGTTGAAGCTAGGGTGTATATTCCCAAAGATGTGGTGAAGGAGTTTTTTAAAAATGATGACATAGGGCAGTGGTTCAAAGCCTATGAGGTAGCCATGTCTTCCCACCGGGTCCTTGAGAAGGATTGGGGAGCGGGGTTGTGGGGACGGTTCCTCAGTGAAGGGCGGGATACCTTGTTGGATTTGCCCTCTGAAGTCTATAATTCGTACAGCCACATGAAGGATGCCTTAATGACTAGGTATGGTTTGACCCCTGAGCTTTATAGGCAAAGGTTCAGGAACTGTAGTAAGATTGAAAGCAGTACCTGGGTTGAATATGTGACCTTCTTTTGCAGAGCCTTGGATGGTTGGGTAAAGGGTAGCAAAGCGACTGATTTTCAGGCGCTCTTTGATTTGATTGCCTGGGAGCACTTGTCCGGTAATTGTTTTCCTGAGCTACGCCAGCACCTGATTGATAGTAAGCTGACTAACCCTAGGCAGCTTGCTGAGGAGGCGGACCGCTGGGTGAGTACCCGGGTCCACAAGGGTCACGTGGGAGACTCCGCCAAGGGTGGGCAGGGTCCCCAGCAGAAGAGTGGGGGGACAAGGGTAAACAGAGGGAGTTCCATAAAGGGCCCCAAAGTAGACCCCAAGGAACCAAGGGAAAGGTTCCCAGCCTCCCCCTGAGAAGAAGCCAGTGGCCCTGACAGGCCCCCTGTTCACCAGGGACCACTGGTATGTTACAAGTGTGGCGCCCCTGGCCACAAGGCAAACGATCCTCGTTGCCCTTTGCATGGAAAACCAGCACCCACTGGTGCAGTCCCCGGCAGTTGGCTAGTGTAGCCCTGGGGGAGGAGTTGGGTGCCCAAGGTGGGGGGATCCCACAGTGTTTTCCCTTGTCTCATTAGGAGACTCTGAGATGGTCCCTAGGACCCCGCTGCCTGAGAACACTAAGAAATACAGGCAGTGGGTGACCATCAATGGCCATAGGGTGGAGGCTCTGAGAGACACAGGAGCCAGTGTGACAGCTGTCAAGTGTCACCTGGTGTCTAAGGAGCAGGTTATCCCTGATGCATTCTATCCGGTTGTTGCCGCTGACAACACAGAGAGTCACTGCAAGGTGGCTCAGGTTCCCTTTGAATGGGGGGGTCTCGGGTACTCTTCAAGTAGCTGTGAGGCCAGCCATGCCTGTTGACTGTTTGTTAGGGAACGATTTGGAGAGCTCACCTTGGGCTAAGGTGGAGCGGAGTGCGCATTTAGAAATGTTGGGCTTGCCTGATTGGGCATGTGTGACCACCCGGTCAATGGCAGCGAAAGGTGTTCAAGAGGACCTGGAGCCTGAGAGGGAGGCCCAGGTGCCTGCCGGAGAGAGAGGAGGCAGGGGGCGCGGGAAACCGGCCCCTGAAGTTCCCACGGTCCAGGAGGAGGCAGACCCTGAGGGGGATGCCCTGGAGCCTACAGGGGAACAGGTAGCTGAACTGGGGGACCTACCTGAGCTGACCCATTGGCAGCAAGAAGGAGGACCCTCCAGGGAAGAGTTCTGCGAGGAGCAGAACGCATGCCCCTCTCTCGTGGGTCTGAGGCAACAGGCCACAGACCAGGCAGCAGGTGATCAGTCTGGATCACATTGGATTTACTGGGAGAATGGTCTCCTGTATTCAGAGCCTAAGGTTGCTGAGCCTGGGTCAGCCCGTGTGCTGGTGGTACCCCAGCGCTTCAGAGCCTTCCTACTGGGGTTGGCTCATGATGTACCGTTAGCAGGACATCTGGGGCAGGACAAGACCTTTGACAGGCTTGTTACCCATTTCTATTGGCCCCAGATGCGCAGGAGTGCCGCCACTCACTGCAGGACATGTCAGACTTGCCAGGCAAGTGGAAAGAGTGGGAGGAAGCACAAGGCTCCTCTCCAGCCATTCCCTGTGGTCAGCACCCCCTTTGAACGGGTGGGTATTGACATTGTGGGGCCACTGGACCCCAAGACAGCCATGGGCAACAGGTTTATCCTGGTCTTGGTGGACCATGCCACCCGGTACCCTGAAGCCATCCCTCTGAGGACAGTGACGGCCCCCGTGGTGGGACGGGCACTGATGGGAATTTTCTCACGTGTGGGATTCCCTCAAGAGGTGGTGTCTGACAGAGGTACCAACTTCGTGTCCAAGTACATGAAGTCCCTGTGGCAGGAGTGCGGTGTAACTTACAAGTTCACCACTCCTTACCACCCTCAAGGAAATGGGCTGGTTGAGAGATTCAACCGGACCCTCAAGGGCATGATTATGGGTCTGGAAGAACCCATGAGGCGTAAATGGGACGTCCTCTTACCATGCCTGTTGTTTGCATACCGGGAGGTGCCACAGAAGTCTCTAGGGTTCAGTCCCTTTGAGCTCCTCTATGGACACCCGGTGCGAGGACCTCTGAGTTTGGTCAAGGAAGGCTGGGAGCAATCTCCCAGGAAACCTCCCCAGGATGTATACAGTTACATGCTGGCCTTCAGGAACCAGACTAGGCGTTTCAGAGAACTTGCTGAGGCAAATCTGGAAGCCAGCCAGGAGGAGATGAAGCGGTGGTACGACCAGAATGCCACTCTGGTAGAGCTTCAGCCTGGTCAGAAAGTGTGGGTCATGGCCCCTGTGGAGCCTTGTGCGCTCCAGGACAGGTGGACCGGCCCTTTTACGGTGGTGGAGCGCAAGAGTCCAGTTACCTATTTGGTGGACTTGCAGTCTCCCAGGAACCCCTTGCGGGTCCTGCATGTGAACCGCCTGAAGCCCCACTTGGAGAGGTCCCAAGTGGGCATGCTCTTAGCTACAGATGATGGAATGGAGGAGGAGACCGAGCCTCTTCCTGACCTCCTGTCAGCCCGAGAGCAAGATGGATCAGTGGAGGGAGTAAACCTCTCTACCTCCCTGACACCTGAGCAGCAGGGTGACTGTCGCCAACTGTTGGGACAGTTCCCTGACCTGTTCTCCCTGGTTCCCAGTGTCACTCATTGGTGCGTCCATGATGTGGACACTGGGGACAGTCTTCCTGTGAAGCACAAGGCTTACAGGGTGACTGACAGGGTCAGAGCCTGCATCAAGGAGGAGGTCTCCAAGATGTTTGCGCTAGGGGTGATTGAGTCCTCTAACAGCCCTTGGGCCAGCCCAGTGGTCTTGGTTCCAAAGGCTGCCGCGCCTGGTGCCACACCAGAACTCCGGTTCTGTGTGGACTACAGGGGACTCAATTCCGTCACCAGGACTGACGCCCACCCCATCCCCAGAGCTGATGAGCTCATAGATCGGTTAGGGGCTGCGCGGTACCTCAGCACGTTTGACTTAACGTCTGGGTACTGGCAGATCGCCTTGACTGATGGGGCAAAGAGAGGTCAGCATTCTCCACACCAGATGGGCACTACCAGTTCCGGGTGATGCCCTTTGGGATGAAGAATGCCCCTGCCACCTTTCAGAGGTTGGTCAACCAGGTGTTGGTTGGACTGGAGGATTTCAGTGCCGCCTACCTGGATGACATCGCAGTGTTCAGTGCCAGTTGGGAAGAACATCTGCGCCACCTCTGGGAAGTGTTGATGGCGCTGCGGAGGGCAGGCCTCACAATCAAGGCAAGTAAGTGCCAGATTGGGCAGGGTTCTGTGGTGTACTTGGGACACCAGGTTGGGAGCGGCCAGGTGGCGCCCCTCCAACCGAAAATTGATACCATTCTGGCTTGGGAGCCCCCAAGACCCAGACAGAGGTGAGAGCCTTCCTAGGACTCACCGGGTATTACCGGAGATTCGTCAAGGGGTATGGCAGCATTGTTGCCTCCTTGACAGAGCTGACTTCCAAGAAGCAGCCCAGGAAAGTGATTTGGACTGACGCCTGTCAAAAAGCTTTTGACACCTTGAAGACTGCCATGTGCACGGCGCCTGTGCTCCAGGCACCCAACTTCTCCAATGAGTTCATTGTTCAGACGGACGCTTCAGAGCATGGTGTAGGAGCTGTTCTATCACAGATCAATGAGGAGGGCCTAGACCAACCTGGAGCCTTCATCAGTAGGAGGTTACTTCCCCGGGAACAGAGATGGAGTGCTATTGAGCGTGAGGCATTTGCTGTGGTCTGGGCACTGAAGAAGCTGAGACCATACCTGTTTGGGACTCACTTCCGGGTTCAGACAGACCACAGGCCCCTCAGATGGTTGATGCAGATGAGGGGTGAGAATCCAAAGCTGTTGAGGTGGTCCATTTCCCTACAGGGGATGGACTTTACGGTGGAACACCGCCCTGGTACAGAACACGCCAATGCTGATGGACTGTCCAGAGTTTTCCGCCTTAGCGATGAGAACTCCCTAGGGGTAGGGTAGTTCTCCCCACATTTCAGCTGGAGGGGACACGTGTTAGACCTGGCATCCTTGGCGTGGGTCTCCCTTCCAGTTTTTCATAATGCCTCCACTGTTGCCGATATGTTTTTGCTGGACTAGATGCTCATGGGCACTTTGCCGCTGCTAATCAGTGCCAAAGTGCAAGTGCTCCCTATCGTGAATTGATGTATGTATTAGTGACTCCATGATTGGATGATTGGTTTACTTGTCAGTCCCTAGTACCGTGCACTGAGTGTGCCCAGGGCTTGTAAATCCAATGCTGCTGGTGGGCTTGCAGCACGGGTTGTGCCACCCACAGAAGCAGCTTGTAAAGTGTGTCTCAGGCCTGCCATTGCAGAGCCTGTGTGCAGCCTAGGGCTGCCATGTCGACTTGGTGAGTGCACCCACTTACCAGTCCCTAAACCTTCCCTTTACTGCATGTTGGTCACCCCTAAAGTAGGCCCTAGGGCAGGGTGCATTGTAAGTATAAGGTAGGACATGCCCTAGTGTGTGTGGCATGTCCTAATAGTGAATTACAGCCATTTTCGTTTTTCACTATTGCAAGGCTACCTGCTCCCCATAGGCCAGAATGGGCAGACTGACTATTACACCTTATAGTCAGAACTGACCCAGGGAACATGGTAGAAAAACGAATTTAGTATGCCTGAACTCAGGATGATAAAATACATCTTTTAGTGAAGTTGGTTTTAACATTCTGTGTTCGAAAATACCACTTTTAGAAAGTGGGTATTTTCTTGCCTAACTATCCAAGCCTGCCTCTGCTAGGTTGTGTATTCCTTGCCTGGAGATTGAGTGACAGGGGCTGGGGGTGGCTACAGGAGACAGGGTGAGTCAGCACAGGGCTGAATAGAAAGATCTGCATCCAGAGTGGAGGGAGGAGTTGCACCTGGGTCTGAATAGGGCTGTGCCTGCCTTCCACAATGCTGGCTCCACCTCCTGCCGGGCGGCTGAGCACTCTGCCCCACATTCTGAAAGGAAAGAAGGAGTCAGAAAAACAAAGTGCTCCAGGACTGACCAGAACTGGTTTTGGGCTAGGCAGAGGCCTCTCTGCCTTCAGAGAACAAAGAGAAACTGTGTATAAAAGGGGACCCAGACCCCTAGGAAATTAGATCACTTTTGGGAACAAGAAGAAACCTTTGCTGAGGAGCGGAACCAAGAAGAAACTGAGGAGAGACTATCCCTAAGCCTGAAGTGCTGCTTGGGGGATTGGCCTGCAGTGGTTTGCCTGACTGCCAAAGAAAGGAGAAAGGAACTTTTGCTTTGCTGTGACTTTCATCAACTTGTGAAGGATCTCCAAGGGCTTGGAAGAGAGCTTGCCCCCTGATCGAAGTCCCAGGACCATTGGACTTCACCCCTTTGTGAATTGCTGCTGGAAACTCTGTTTCAGTGGCTACAGAGGTAGGGAGCTGTGACCGACTCTCACGACCGACTCGGTGTCCTGTAAGCACCGCATCGAAGCACCGTCTCGCCCTGCAACGCACGGCCCTGGTCTCACCGACTCCGTCAACGAGCCGCTGCCTGCACCGCATCGAGGGACAACGCATCCTGCAACGCTTCGCTACGCCGAATCGAACTGGTCCGACCGACACGGTCACTGCTGCTGAGTTCGAGTCCTGTGACCGCACCGGAGTTGGGCACCGCTCGCACGCTTTGCGACGCACCGCCCGACTCGCACCGCTGTCCGGACTGATCGACGCCAGCTCCTGAATCCGGCTCCGTCGCCGCACCGCAACCTGCCAGCACCGCATCGAAGCACCGTCTCGCCCTGCAACGCACGGCCCTGGTCTCACCGACTCCGTCTCGACGACGTCAACGAGCCGCTGCCTGCACCGCATCGAGGGACAACGCGTCCTGCAACGCTTCCATTTTTGCATCGCGACCGCGATGAACAGCCATCCGGCTCGCACGCCCGTGCCTGCCGCTTCAAGTAAAAGGTACTGTGACCGAGTCTGTCTACGCTGTGTTGGCCCGTCTCGACGCGGTCAGCTGGATTTGTTAGACTCTGTTTGTTCTCGACATCGCCGTAGCCGGAGGAGGCTACCGACTCGCACAGAACCTTGAATTAAGCCTTTTTGATCAGAACTAAGCACTCTTGACAGTATTGTGGATTATTTTTGTCGTTTATGGTCTTGTGATAAATCTATATAAAGTATACCTATTTTTATCAATATATAACCTGTGTGGTGTCCATTTGTAGTGTTGTCACTTGACTACTGTATGTGTTCACAAATGCTTTACACACTGCCTCTGAACTAAGCCTGTCTGCTCGTGCCAAGCTACCAAGAGGGTGAGCAGGGGTTATTTCGGGAGTGTACCTACTTTCCCTGACTAGACTCAAGGGTCCCTATTTGGACAAAGGTACCTACCTCTGCCAACTAGAGACCCCCAAATCTAACATCCCTGAACGTGTTTTCCTTGTTCCAACTGGTTCTGATCAGGGCTTATTGCACTTTGTACTTCTGCAGCCTGACCGCGTTCTTCTAAACCTGTCTGTCCCTGCTCAAATTTTGTTGTTTCGTTGTCGATTTGAGCCCAATTTTCTCTCCCTTTCTGGGCCTGCTCAGGTTCTCTTATTGTTTCATTCTCCCTAGCCTGAGCTGCTTCTTCTTCACCTATCTGATCCTCACTAATTTCCTCTAATCTAGCTCGACTTCTTGTTTTGTTGTAAACTTCTGGTATGTCAACCACTGGTATCCAGTCCTGACTTGTGCTCGGTTGTTCTTCTTCAGCTTCTCCCGAATCTCTCACCTGGGATTCTTCAGCTGGCCAACCTTCAGCTTCCTCAGCTATGGATGCTGACTGAGGATCTTTTCCTTCAGGAGCTGGCACCCTTTTGGTGTGGCTTACATGAATCCAATTAGGCAATCCTGCACATTTCACTGCTGTGTTTGTAACCAATATAACCTGACAAGGTTCGCCCCACCTGGGTGATAAACACGTTTCTCTGGTGTGATGCTTCACTACCACCCAGTCTCCGGGCTTCAGATCATGCTCTTGTTCAGGCTGCCTGGAAACTGCGTCTTCTCCAACCTGGTGAGAGACAGAACACACAAGGTCAGCCAATGCTTTGCAATAATCTAGAACCATATCATCAGTTATATTCAGCAGTTTATTTCCAGGTACATGTGCATGTCTCATTGCTCTGCCCATGATGATTTCATGTGGACTCAATCCTGTATTTCTATCAGGAATGCTTCTGAGTCCCATTAAGACAAGGGAAAATGCATCTGGCCAATATAAAGATGTAGATGCACACATTTTTGACAGTCTTGATTTTATTGTGCCATTCATTTGTTCAACAACTCCAGAAGCCTCTGGGCGGTACGCACAGTGCAATTTTTGTTCAATTTTAAATGCTTCACAGATTATTCGAATTACATCGTTATTGAAGTGACTTCCTCTATCTGATTCCAAAGTTACTGGGAAACCGAACCTAGGAATGAGTTCTCGTAACAACAGTTTTGCGACTGTAATGCTGTCATTCCTTCTGGTAGGGTAAGCCTCCACCCATCTTGAAAACAGACACACTATGACAAGTACATATTTCAGTCCTTTACATGGTGGTAACTGTGTGAAATCTAACTGCAATCTCACAAAGGGACCCTCAGCCTTTCCAATTTTTCCCAAACCAATTACTGTTCTCCTTCCTGGATTATTCATTTGGCAAGTTAAACACCTCTGGCAAAGACTCTCTGCTGCAGCCCTAAACCTTGGATTGTACCAACTTTGTCTGAAAAGTCTAATCACGGCATCTCTCCCTACATGTGTGTCTCCATGATACATTCTGGCCATTTGTGAAATCAAGCAGTCGGGCATGACTGGTCTGCCATCTGAATATACCCATATATCATCATCTGTTCTTCGGGTACACCCTATTTTTATCCAAACATCTCTTTCACTCTCCTCAGCATCATCTTGTAATCTTTTCACATCATTCCATGTTTCAGGTGTTGGACATAGCATAAGTTGGCAGCTGATTCCCATCCTTTCAACCCTTTTGTTTACTGCCAATCTGTTTCTGGCACAGTGTTGAGCCACTAGGTCTGCGTATCTGTAACCGGCTACCACCCAATCATTTCCTGACTGGTGTGCGGCACATTTCACCACTGCCAATTCTTTTGGTGATTGTATTGCCTCCAATAGTTCCTTTACAAACTACCCATTTTTAATTGGGGATCCTGAAGAAGTAATGAAATCCCTCTGCATCCACAGTTGGCCAAAATCATGCACAACCCCGTACCCATATTGACTGTCCGTAAATATGGTTACTTTTAAAATTTTCCCAATTTTGGAGGCTTTGATCAAGGCAATTAATTCAGCTACTTGTGCAGATTTGACTCCTGGTAAATAGGATGCTTCGACTATTCCAGAAAGTTCACATACAGCATAGGCTGCACTCAATTTCCCATCCTCATGCCTTAGGCATGAGCCGTCCACAAACAGCTCCCTGTCTGGGTTCTTCAGGGGCATTTCCTGTATGTCAGGACGTGGTTTTGTACACAATTCTGTGACCTGTAAACAGTCATGTTCTGGATCGTCCTTAACTTCTTCACAATATTGATCTGGCAATAATGTAGCAGGATTTACAACAGTGCACCTAGCTATGGTCACATTTTCAGCTCCTAGAATTATTCGTTCATACCTTGTCATCCGACTAGGTGTGAGATGCTGAGTTCTAGTTCTTGTCAACAGGATCACAACTGCATGTGGGACAAACACTTTAACAGGATATCCCATTACTATTGACTCACTTTGTTCAATGCTCATACAGGTAGCAGCAACTGCTTTTAAACAGCCTGGCAATGCTGCAGCCACTTGGTCCAATGTAGCAGAAAAATATGCTATAGGACGCCTGTCTAGTCCATGTCTTTGAGTTAGCACTGAAAGTGCACAATTTTCTCTTTCATAGCAAAACAGTGTGAATTCTCTTGTATAGTCAGGCATTCCTAAGGCAGGTGCCTCACACAAAGCATTTCTTAATTTTACAAATGCACCGGCACTTTCATCATCCCTTTCAACTGGATCTTTTGCTTTCTTTTTGGTTAGCTGAATTAAAGGCTTTGCTAATAGTGAAAATCCTATAATCCATTGTCGGCAGTATCCTACTATTCCAAGAAACATTCTCACTTCTCTTTGTGTTACTGGCATTTTCATTTGCTTGATTATTTTTATTCTATCAGATGTTATTCTTCTTGTTCCCCTTTTGATTTGATGTCCCAAATATTTAACTGCCGTTGTACAAAACTGCAGCTTCTCAGGTGACACTTTATGTCCTTCTTCAGCCAAGTGGTTGAGTAATGCAATTGAATCTGCAACACAATCATCATGAGTTTTGGATGCTACCAATAAATCATCAATGTACTGCACCAGGACTGAGCTCCTGGGCAGTACTAATTTTTCTAGACACCTTTCAGTATTTGATTAAAAATGGAGGGACTTTCTGTGTACCCTTGAGAAACACGATTCCACACATAGACATGGTTTTCGAATTTGAACGAAAACAGATATTGGCTATCTGGATGCAATGGTATTGAGAAAAATGCTTGGCTCAGATCAATCACGGTAAACCATTCTGCACTCCATGGTATCTGGTATAGGATCACTGCAGGATTTGGTACTATAGGACAACAAGGTACCGCAGTTTTATTAATTTTCCGCAAATCCTGAACGATCCTATATTTTCCACTAGGCTTTTTCAAACCCATGATTGGTGAATTACAAGGACTACTCATAACTTCTTTTAATATGCCTTGTTTCACCATTCTGCCAATTTCCTCAATAACTCCTGCCTTTACTTCTGCACTCATTTTGTACTGTCTGGTATTTGGGAAAATTGCGCCTTCTTTTACAGTGATCTTTATTGGGTCTATTTTTGCCATAAGTCCTACTTCTTTCCCAGTAAAATCCCATACCTTAGAGCTCACTGTAGTTCTTAATTCTTCTGGTAATTCGTCTTTGGTTATCAAGGAGAACATCTCAACTACTTCCGTACCTTGCTTGGCTATCATGAACTTATAAACATGATCTTCATCCGGGGTCTGTATTGCAACACCATCCGGTGTGCAAAAAATAGTGCAATTCATTTTGCACAGTAAGTCTCTACCCAATAAATTTACTGGACTGGAATCACACACTACAAATTGGTGCATTTCTCGAAAGTTTCCTATTTTTACTTCCATAGGCTCAGTAAGGGGTGATCTGATCTTTTGATTTGCTACACATACAACTTGGATAGCTTCTCCAGAGAGAGGAGGTCTGGGATGTCTGCTGCTCTTACAGTAGAACGGGTAGCACCAGTGTCCAAAAGAAAAGTGAAATCATTACCTCTTACTTTCCCTTCAACATATGGACCTGACTGATCTACCGGGAAGGATGCGCCAAATACGCACCCCTTCTCCCCCTCTCTTAGGCACCGTCATTGATAACTATACGGATCAAATTCATCCTGTAAAAGAAACTGTGAAGTTACATATTCATTCTTACCACTTCCTCCTTGATATCCGACGTCTGTACCGTGCTTTGCTCTGCTTACATTACCCTATATAGGGGCAGGTGGCAACTGACTCTGAGGATTTACACCCTGTTGTGAGTCATTCTGCGTCTGTGGATTTAAATTATGATTTGGGCCATTATTATTTTGAATCTTTTTACATTCGTTCTTCCAATGTCCCAACTTTCCGCATCCATTACAAGGAAATTTCTTTTTAGCCTCTTTTCTACTCATTCGTCCTCTCACTTTTCCACTATTCCCTGTGTCACCATTCGTTCCAGATTCTTTTCCCTGACTTTCTGTTGGATTATCCAAATTAATTCGCTGTCGCTCAGCCATTTTTACTTGAGCCCACATCACTTTTTCTTGCAGTTTCTTGTGTCTATCCTCAATGTCGTCTCCACAATATTTAGCATACTTCTAAATTTCGTCAATGGGTTTCCCCAGCCAACATAACATATGTTGCTTGATCATCTGACAAATCTCTGGTTTTAGTCCATAAACAAATCGATAGACAAACTGACTCATATTTTTGTCCCCAATATCTTCAAAACCACTGTACTGCTTAAACACCTGTAATAGACGTTCTTAGTAGGCGTGTACCGATTCATTTGCCTCTTGAGTAGTCCTGTCTATTTTCACCCAATCTGTTTCTTTTGGTGGTATTTTCCCTTTCAAATAAGTTATTACTTGGTGATACTTTTTCATTACATCATTTGATGGGGCACCTGTCTTTGAATCTCTGGGATACTCTTCACTAGGCCAGTCGATTGTAATTTTACAATCTGTCCACAAATCGGCAGGTACCACTATGTCAAACAAACCATCAAGATCCTTTAACAAAACTTTTGAAACTTTCACAAACCTCTCAACCTGCTTGTACCATTCAATTGGTTTTTCTCTCAACTTTGGAAAATCATTCGTAAATGACAAAATATCTTGCCTGCTCCATCGGACATGAACATAACCTCCTCCTGGAACCTCCCGCATCGGGTACATCAGTTCTGCTTTTCCTGTTTCCTTCAATAAATACTCAGAAGTCGTACTACTGTAACGTGCCTCTTCCTTTTTCTTTGTCCATCTCGTTTTCCATTTATCTAGTTCTCCCCATTTCTGCAATACTGACATTAATTCTGTCAGTTGTAATTTTCTAACAGATGTATTCATATTTTCTAAATCTTTGTCAGTAAAGTCTGCTCTATATGGTTTCTGTAGTACTTTTGACTTTCTTATTTCAATTCCCATTTCTGAGGCCAAATCCGTCAATTTTTCATGGAATATCTTTACATTTCTTGTTATGCTCCTACATACGAACAATAGTTCTTCTTCACTGTAGGTATTTAAACGATCTACTCCTACATTGCCTGCTATCATTTCTTCTAATTCGACTTTTAATTTATAAATGTCCAAAATCTTTGGTGGTGAACTTTGTCTGTCTATTCCTTGTGCCCATCTTTCTAAATCTTCTGGGGTTACTACTGTTGCACTCTTAGTTCCTGAAGATGTTATTATATTCACATCCTTTGAGCAACCAGGTGTGACTCTTCTGGGGGTGCTATTTACGGAGTCTCGAATAGGTAAATCCATTAGTGAAATCATAGATTCACAATCGCTGATATGGTCATCAATTATTACAGCTTCATGTTTAGGAATATCCACAGGTGTAGGCATAACTAGAGGTTTCAGACAATTTACTTTGTCACCATATAAAGGGACCACGGGACCAATGGTTACGGGTATGGTTAGGGAATCAGGATGTACATTCAACTGTGTTATTTTCTGTATCAATTCTGCTCTGTTTCTGTCTATAGCCTCTCTTTCCTTATCCTGAAGTACCCTATTAACTGGTGGATTTTGTAGTACTTGAGGTACCAATGGTGTTCTGAAAATTGGTGCACTTGGGGAACATCCACCCAGCCCTTCTTGGTATGGTGGAGGATTCTTTAGTATTTCTTCCATAAATTCATCTTCGGATTCTCCAAACCCTGTCATGTGTTTTGTCTTGTCTTTGCATTTGCTCCCTAATGGCTCCTCTGCCATGAATATTGGATACAAACCCTCGGTAAGCATCGCTCGTCTCCACTGTTTCATCTGACTTTCTCGTGTCTCATTTTGGTGTTTAGGGAAAAATCCCCTACAACCCCTATTGCTTCTGGGTCTATCACGTTCAAATCCCTCTGTTTCCCATTCTTCTAGGGCTTCGTATTGCGTTAATCTTGGTCTGGGTTCTAATTCGTTCATTCTTATTCGTAAATTTTGAAGAACTCTCCCATTGAAAGTACCATTCTCTGGGAAAGCTAATATTCCGTCATCTTTTGTATATTCTATCCAATTTTCTAACCATACGCAAGTATGATAACCCATCTCCATCATCATGAATGAGGCTGGTGTTTTTGCTGGTGGAATGATAATTCCTTCCCTAGTTTTGATTGGCTTATCCTTCTTAAAATAATTCTTAATCTTTTGTAAAAATGAAATTTTTCTCTTTTCTCCATACATTTTGGGTAAATATCTATGTATCGAATTATATTCTGCAAAACCTAGGAATCTTCTGTCTGGACGGGTTCCGGTCAAAGTCGGATCACGTTTCCACATATAATCTACACTGTCCACTAAGATTTCAACTTCTATGCTGACAACCAATCAAATTCCAGATAACATTTGTCTCTGAACCAATCCTAGCGCGGCTTTTCTGTGACGTCTGTCTGACGACCCCTCCTTTACAATCTGCGCTTCTCTGTCCCTCGCTGTTTCAACCAATCCCAGCGCGGCACCTGTGACGTCAATATTACTCCTGACTACCGACCCCTCCTTCACAAGCTCGCTCCACGCCTACTGTGTCGACCAATCCCAGCGCGGCGATTGTGACGTCAGCTTTTACTCCAACAGCTGACCCTCCCTTTACAAAAATCGTACGCAAAACCTTATTTTCTCAACGCTTCTTATTTAAATTCAGTAACAACATAAAACATTCGCTATCGTGCCAGTTTCCCTAATATTGGAAAAGATAGATTTCTCTCACTTCCTAGTAAAACCCTTCTGTTTACTAACATACACTACGAGTAAAACCCTTCCATTTACTCTTCATATAAGCTTCGAAAATACCTGCTACTCCTTCAATGTTACCCTTTCTAGGTGATATAACATCAAATTTTTTACTAGCGTATTCTTTTGTTATCACTCACACGCACAGAGTCCCTAACAAGTACTGATAGCCCTGCTTAACTTTTCAGTACTATTTCTGCCTGACAGATAACCCCACTTACCATCCGCTATTCAATTTTCCCCGGGGATTCTAGACAACATAAAACAAAACTTTTAAACAAACGGATGTTAGTTTATAAAAATAAAATTCTCATTACCCAATTAACAAAGTAAAACCAAAACCATCCTCTGCTAGCCACAAAACTGATCCAGCGGGTTACTAGCAACAAGCATTCATACACTATATACTCACCTGAGCCCATTCATTCATGCTAACTAATAGTTACCGCTGGTGGGAATCAGTTGTACTCTTTATCAAAAATCCCTGCTACCAATTACCTTTCTGATTGAAGAGTAATGACTTACCAATGGACCGTTGATAATTGGGGATAAAATGAGAACACACTGATATAATATCATAAACTCCTGAAATAACCACTGACTCAGGAAGTTTTTAAAATGTTTATCTAAATTCTTTAGCAGAGTAATTTACAAGCCATATGGCACTTAATCGCATATCAAGGAGGAAGCATACTAAATAATCACCTATTTAATCAATGACGGTCCCTCAGAAAAGAGAAGATAGAGACAGCAGTACAACTAAAGGTTTACGCATTTATAGTTACCTAAAGGTGTGAAAACCAAACCCTTTGGCCAAGGAGTTGGAAAAGGGTCCCAAGAAAGATGAAGACCAAAGACCTCCGGACCAGGTTCAGTACAGGATAGGTGACCTCTCTACCAACGACTCCTGCGTCGTTCTCCTCTCTGACACTTCGTTCCTCCTCGATTCTTCCGTGTCTTCTTTCTAATGGAATCCGCCACCCCCACCTCAGGACCTCTCTGGACAGCGGTTCAGTCTGCAATCGATCAGCTCGTTGAGCACCAAAGCCTGATCTCTAATTAGCTAATTCTATATCTATTATACCCTTCTACACCCAGGTACCTCCCATTAATGTTTCAAAATTATGGGCCCACTACTTCTGATTGGACAGGGACAATTTAGTTCATTTTCTTTAAGCCCATTGTTTAAAAATACCGCCCCTCACAATTAATACATTTGCTTTATTTCCCACCCGTCTCACGACAAGTTTTAATATAAAGTGTATACAATTTGTTTCCATTGTTAGGACATTTCAGATGTACAGTGAAGGTGACCAGGGGGTCATGTCCTTGGACATCTTCCAAGTTGACTTCATCGCTTTGTCTTGTTAGTTTTCAGAGCGCATGCGCGGGTTCCATGGCTCTTGAGCTGTTGTTCAGTTATCCCAGGCCCAATTTTCGAACTAATAGAAATCAAAGAAGAAACATATTAAAATCAAAAATAAATGTTTTCACTGTATTCCCCCTACTTCTACTCTATTCCCATTTAATTATAAAATTCTATCCCGCATTAATAGCGTTAGAAATACCACATTATTAATTGCAGCAAATGCGTAAGCTTTAGCATGTGAGAACATAAAGCAGCCATTTTAGCATACACTGCGCAGAAGCAAAGATTCCCTCCAAGCAAAGAAAGACGTCATACCACGTGATATGGTTGACACATGCGCAGTTGAGTTCCCGCGCTTTAGCGGCCATTTTGGATTAGACAAGGATTACTTATTAGTTTTAAACACATAGGCAAGCGTCTCTCGGATAAATGTAATGTTTGCACATTATTAATATTGACATTACAAGGTTTTAGTACAAATTAATTACTACTGTGAGAAGATTGCTTACAAACAAGTCTCATTGGGAGTCCTTGCTCCATCACTAGTCATCCTGTTTTCTGTAGCATTGTGCTGACTAACGGCTAGCAGTTCCAGGTCCCAGAGTCATCTGCTGTAGGACACCAAACCTCTTCCACAGGCGCCCTAGGGCGCAGGATTGTAGTGGGTGTAGGTGAATTGCCACGGCTCATAAAAGCATGGTAAATATTGCTCTAGGTAGATCGGTGGCATGGGGTGAGTGTAAGCCCTTTCACAATGCCGCCCTCACCTCCATGTGACTTGCAGGTGTTGAGTGTGCAGTCTGCACCCCGATTATGAGACTATTCCCACTACAGCCCCTCTGCTAGCAGCACCCGCTCCCCAGGCTATTCATAACGGTAAATGCCCTTAGCAAAATGGTACAAGAATGTTATTACCAAAATATTGTCAGACTGAAAAATTTCCTATGCTAGATTACCAGCAGTGATCACCTCAGTGCATCAGGAAGGGTTGTCAGTAGCAATGTGAAAAATAGGTTTTGTCAATCTGGAATGCCTACAGCCGTAGCTGCTATTGTCGTGGCACCAAGGTAATAATATTCATAATACATCTCTCAATCGCTACATGACTTATCATTTAAATATTAGCTTTAAAAATGTTTTGGAAATTCAAGCATTCTCCTCCAAATATCTTATGAGTTCTGACAATGCACACATTTTCGTCTTGAATACACACTTTTCAATTTTGTTATAAATATATTCAGCCAAGTAAAAGCTTTTTTTCCCCAAACGTCAGCTTATGAGTTCTGTAAAATACGCACTTTTCAATTTGTGTATGCATTTATTAATTTAATCAAATAAAAGCTTCTAATTTAGTTAGTGAGTAGCACACAGGAGAGCTACTCACAGGTAGCTGGAGAGCTACCAGTAGCTCACGAGCTACTCATTGGAGAAGCCTGCTCTAGATTAATTACCGTGGATCGGTTCTGCACTCTGAAGAAATGTGAAGGGGGGGTGGGGGGTCGGGTGAGGCGAGGGGACAGTCTGACTTTTCCTGCTAGAAAAGCTTTCTGTGCTTAGTAGGCAAGGACATGAGAAGTATTACCCAGCAGCGCTTAGGACGGTAGAAAAACAACATCTCTGCGTGGCTAAAGCCCAGTATTTGGCTAGAGATCACTCACGTTTCTCTCTAGTAGCACAGACTCTGTCCAGGGAGGGCCGCGGGCAAATTTAAAGCGCTCCCACTCCGACCCTCCGACTCCATGCACTGCCAATTGACTACGTTTTCATTATACAAATATCACACGCATCTCAGGAAGGGTGGAAAAATGCCACACATGCAGGGCCGAACTGGCCATAGCGGACATCGGGCGTTTTCCGGGAGGCTGGAAGAGTGGGGGCCAGTTTTGCAGTGGTGGGGGCCGGTTTTGTTACTGGGGCCGGCTTTGCAGCGGTGCTGCAATATCGGCCCCCAGTAACAAAACCAGCAGTGCTTCACACTTGCCCGGAGCTGGTCCGAAGAAATTGCCAGGGCTGCTTTGGGCTCCCAGTCCGGCCTGCACACATGTGCCACCACTTCCCTTCTATTGAGAAGACACCTCCACACAGCTGTTACAGTGTGCGATAGACACATCAGAACTGTTCTGGAAACGACACCTCAGGATTTTCCAAAAGCGCTGCCATGCCATGGTGATGGCAGATTGCTGCTCTCTATCCAAACGTACCTGTCAACCTGTTGACTCTCCAATGGGCGTAACGTCACATATTTAAGAGGGTGATTTCATTCAATTGAATAGAGAAAAACAGTTTATGAAATGTGAACCACTGAAATCTATGGCACCATTTTGTTTGTCAGGAGGGTGAATAAGAATGAAAAGGGGAAAAAAGCCTCCGATCAGGTTTTCGTGCATGGTCAATACAAGGCTAGTCCATGGCACACACTGCAGGTAGGGCACAGTGTCTTCACACTTCCAGGGGCTTCTATTTACGGGCTGCCCTGGCTCCCCAGGGAGAGATCCCTGCAGCTGAAGGAGGGGCTGGAGACACCCCTCCCAGCATAATGTGTGACAGACACACAGTCTGGATACAGATCGTGCATCACAAAGCAACGCAGGCATGAGGGGGCATCTGTCGGTGTGGTACACCCTCTGAGGAGCTTGCAACAGCTGATTTTGCAGGTACTTTTGTAAAAAGCGCAGCCTTTTTACAAAAGGGCCGATTTCTCAATTATTTTGCAAATCACAAAATCCTGGTGGGTCTGCCTAGATGTGCCTAGACTCACACCTGCTCAGCGCCAGGATACCCTCCCGGGTAATAGTGTGCTCTACAAATCTGCATAACATAGCACAGCATAGCACAACACAACACAACACAACACAACATAGAATTCCTGACTTACTTCCTGGAGCGTAACACCAATACCTGTCACCCCCGTGGCACAAGTGGGTCAACCTCGAGGAGCCTCACAACTCCTCAGGGGGCCCCCATTTAGCCCAAGGACATATATACAATATTGGAGACTCAGGGCCCCACTTTACATTCTGCAGTGGGCCCCATTATTTTGCATTCCACCACTGTGTGCCCCTGAAGTTCATGGATAAGCAAAGATTACCCCCAAGTACATTACAGCGAATTCATTGAGCCTATAGGGGCATATTTACTAGGAAGTGGCGGACGTGGCGTTAGCCACCTTGGCTTAATGCTGCGCTCCGCCACTTCCAAAACGCAGGGCTGCACCGTATTTACAAGGATACAGTGCAGACCTGCGTTTCCCCCTGCGCTGGCGCTAATTTTAGTTGCCTAGCGCCAACGCAGACACCGTGCACCATAGTGCAAGGGTGCCTGCGTTGTAGAGGAAGATTGTTTATGTGCAGGAAGGTCTTAATGCAACACACATAGAAGTTGCAAAACATCATTTTTTTAAATGGATTATTTATGTGCCTAAAGAGTCACCTTCCTGCACATAAACAATCAATGGTCTTTTGCTGTTTCTATGTGTTCTGCACAAGGCAGCAGACATGGAAACAGCAAAAACAAGGAGAAATGAAACACTTCTCCTCGTTGCGCCTGTTTAAGACCAGGTTCTCCGTAGTCTTAATTTTGACGCTACCCCACATTTATGCTGCCCTTGTAAATATGGGACAGCGTCAAAATCAATGAGTGTTGCGGCGGAACGCCCACTGCAACACTTATTACCCTCCCCTTTCACACTAAGTACAGCGTGGAAGGGTGTCTTATTTACAAGGCAGCGTTAAACCATGTTAAGTGGCTTAACGCTGCCTTGTAAATAAGGCGAAGCCCATATCGCCATCACAACGTCACTAAAAGGGGCGATAGGGGCTTGTAAATATGCCTCATAGCCTGCAGGAAGGCACCAACTCCTAGCTAACTTAAATCCCCAAATGGTTTAGTTTTACCGCATAATCAAAACTGGTCCTATTAAAAGGCCAGAATTACTGACAGAAATTATATAGTGTCCACCACCCCAAGAGAGTATCTGGGCACTGGTCCAATGCACTGTGCAGCCAAATAAGGTTTCAGCTTTTTCCTGGAGCTTAACAGTTTTGCCGAGAGTTGGATATCAAAGGGTAGTGAATTCTACAGCATGGGTGTGTCTGGATGGAAAACAAATGCCTCCTGTGTATTCAGATTATATTTAAGGAACTTTTGATTGGCATTAATTTTACTGGGCAAATCCCAAGTGCAAACATGGCACTTGGTTTTAGAAGTGCTGTGGCGTGAGCTGGTGGAGAAATGTAAATACAGTGTAATGTGAGCAGAGGCTGGGAAGCAATGCAGGGCTCAGCATTCAAACCTGGATCTCTGTAGCTTAAAGTAGTACCTTAGAACATTTGCTTCTGATGCATAATTAACTAAATGTGCCTAAATGGGCCGAAACCGTTATGCTGGGAGTGGGAGTCCAAGGTAAGTCCCTCCATGTCCTGTGAGGAGCTCTGCCCTGTTAGTTAAGACCAGGAAGTCATGTTTCCCTTGGTCCTTTCCTTCACTGTTTCTTATTCTCATCAGGACGACAATCCTAATTTCGACGCAATTCAAAGTTTACATCCAAATCCGGTTTACGAAAAGGACAAAAAAAACAATTTTCCCCCAACACAAAGTTCACTGGAAAAAAGTGACAGAATTTGTACGGGACCGCAATATTCTGAGTTTTACCGCAAGTGGAAAACATGCCATATTACTGCGTAACTCCTTTTCTGAGGCATGGAACACGAAATGGAGGGTTAGTACCATACTTGGCAAGTATTGAGCCTTCTAGCAGCTGATATTACCAAATACCATGCCACTTAGAAAGAGGGACACCATGGCATCTTGTACCCTAGACAATACCCCAATAAGGAAAGGGGGATCCTCCCACATCTATAGTTGAGCCAGGTTGTAGTCACAAATGGATTGTGGTGGCTACTCCAAAGAATCAATAGACAAGCAGTCAGATTGTTTGCAACTAGCCAGAACAGGTCGCACAACCTGCCTCACAAACACTTCCAGACAGACCAATTGGCCTTTGCTCTTAAGTGTCTGCTGCTAGGATAAAGCGGGAGGAGGCGGGATTGGCCATAGCTTTAGAATGAAAATGAGCTTTGATCTTGAAAGAGTGGAATGACTTGACCAAGTTGGTTTTGCCAGTACCACTTGTAAGAATCTCAGCGACCTCCTGTGATAGGGCCTTCCTCAGAACACTGGAGCCCTATCTTTTTAAGTGGTTGGAGAAATTCGTCCCATTCGAACAGTAAATCCATGACCTTGTCCTGAACCTCTAGCTTTGCACCTGAAGACTTAATTTAGCAGCCAGTAGGATGGTTCAGTGAGATAAATCTTGCTGCTGACATCTACTGTGATCTGCTTGTCACAGATGTGAACCCTGGCAACACTGGCTCATTCTTCCAAGGTTTCCTTGAGTTAAAGTAACATTAAATTGACTAATGTGAATGCCTAATATTTAGAATATACCCAAAATACGTCTAGTTATGAAAAGGGGTGGGAAGCAGGACATAAGGGGTCAAAGGGAGCGCCCCACTATAAGGACAAGGACCCTCACCCACCCGAAGGTGACATGCTTCATCATGGGGTTCCCTTGTCACACCAAGACCGCAAGGTGCCTGGTGTGGGCTACAACTCTCCAAAGGAGAGAAACAGAGGTGTTTTCTATCAGATGAGCAGAGTAAAGGTTCTAAGTGAGGGGCAGAGTTCAAAGGAAACATGTGATATAAGAAACTACCTACTGGTGGACTAAATCTGTACTTTCTTCTGGTGCCCCCAGTGGATAGGGTTAAAACAAAAGAGAAGACCAGGGGGTTGGAAAAGATTCCCCCTCTATATGGTCAACATGTTCCTGCTCATAGTTGACCCACTATGGGGTTTAAAGGCATTCATCAGGACCATGGTGAAAATGTCACTCTGCAAAGAGAATAAGAAAATACCGGCCTCACGAATGTAAGGCAGGTGGTTATGGGTGGTGGCCCCCCTTGAGTCTCAGGGTCCACCCTCGTACTAGGAAACAAAAACAGAAGATTCATTAAACCCGCTCATACAGTATGACACATAACTTGTCAATTGTGCTATCATCTGTAATTGGTAAGCTACTGTGAAAAGGTGCGTGTCGTGCCCGTCACCAGTCTCCACACTCGTGCTCTATGGGAAATGAGGGGTACTCTTACACAGAGCGTTTGAGTTCATTCCACTCTCAAGCCTCAGACAGCTGCCTACACCACAGAGATGTATGTGCAAAACAAATAAGCAATATTCAGTTCAACGTGAAACCAATAGTTATCCAAAATTCACCAAAACAGGGGAGGAATTGAAACAACGCACAGGGTCTCGTGTGGAGACATTGAAGAGAAATATATTGAGAGCCACTAAATAAAGTTTACCAACCTCAGAAGGGTAGTAGGCTGAGTTAGACGTGCTGAGTTTGAACCTCTGGCCTTGAATGAACAAATGAAAAATATTTACCAGAAGCGCACAGTTGCCATCTTAGTATCCCCTGGCGCTAAGAAGATACACCAAAGCAGAGTCTGAAAGCGAACTCAGGAAACAAGCACATCTTGAGTCTCTTGCAAGAAAAAGAGTGACCAACAATCTGGGATGTTCTGACAGCAGGATCGTGAAGGAGATGAGCTGTGCTGGAAGAATAGACTCCTGGGTAAATAAACGGTTCTTCTTACGAAGAACCAAATAGGAAATGAAGAGAGCTTTAAAAATGGAGCACCTGGCAGCAGAGAGGCAATGATGGGGGTACTCGAGAGAAGCAGGTGTGAGGACACGCTCTGGCTGTGAGCTGCGTTTGGGTATGGTGACGCCTGTGGTAGGCGCTTAGGAATGCTTTAGAGGTGGCACATCACCAACCTAAAAAAAAATGCCCTTATTGTTCAGTAGGAGAACTAGTGTCTCAATGGAATTCGATTGAAGCACTTTTCTAAGGGATGCATTTCTCTGTCCGCCCAGTCTCAGCATCACTGTAAGTGTGGGTATTCTGGTCAGGTGTGGTACACCTCTGTTCCACATGTTTAGGGATTCTAAAGTAGGGCCATTTGAGGTCCCAGTAAGGTTTGACAGTCATATAAGAGAGACAGAGACTGGTGCAGTCTCTGTCGGTGGAGGTGCAACAGGAAGTGGAGCCTATCCCCTCTTATTTTTCTGGCATGGCCCTTCATTTATCTCACTAGCAGTCTTATGTTTACCTCAATCGAGTGGAACTTGAACCGTGGTGAGAAGGAGGAGCCTCGAGCATGGTGAGCCTTGTCCGGGAGGAGACCCTCCCGTAGTAACCACGCTCACTCCAGGGTTGCTTCTTCACCTCCTTTGATTACAGGGACATCTTATCACAACAGTAACCTCCAGCTATAATAATAAAGAAACAGCTTTTTGACAGAACACCTATTGACACCCCATTCCATCTGCATCATCACTGCCACCACAACATTCCACTTTGCAGTACATCTCCACATCTCCTCTCCTTTGCCCTTTCAGACTAGACCCTGAGGGAACAAGTTATTGGGCACCATGGGAAAGGTGGTTATGTGACTTAGAACTTTAACCCATTTCTGGAATGCAAGTGATTAGGCAACCCGTAATAGTTATGTGGTTTGAGTATTTTGTTGCTTATTTTTCTTCTTTAACTTTCATTACAGTGACCAATCACTGTTAAGGCCCTAATTACAAGTTAAGCAATGCTTAATTTGAGGAACAAAATGAAGTAAATATAAAAAAAAGAAGTGCATATGCTTTGTTAGAGAGCCGCCACTTCCTCCCCCCACTGGCACCACCTACTTCCGCTGTTGGCACCACCCTCTTCCACAACTGGCGCCACCCATTTCCTTCACCGGCACCACTCACTGACTACATCCACACAGCCTCAACTTGGATCAATTAGGTGAGCGAAGCAAGCAAGCATGTCTTCCTCAAGGGAAATTTGTCAATACTTCAGTGTCCAAAACAGTAGTAAGAAAGGTTGTCTATTTGAAGATGCAAATCACGTATATGTGGCCCTCAGAAGATTGTGTGAGCCTTAGAAACACTGGATTCGCATCAAAGTGTATGTATCAGAAAATAAAATGAAATGCAAATGCTTCTATTATAATGATACTGCCATCACATGCTTGGGTGCTTCCAATATAAGACTGAATACGCAAACACTCATAGTATAATGATACTCCCAACATGTGCGGGGTGCTTCCAATACAAGAGTAAATATACACATGCTCATACGCCTGGGTGCTTCCAATACAATAGTGAATATGTAAAGGTTCATATTATGTCATCATAAGCTGGGGTTTTTCCAATATAAGAGTGAATATACAAAGTTCATGTTATAATGATACTGCCATCATAAGCTGGGGTGCTTCCAATACAAGAGTGAATATGCAAAGGCTCATAATATAATGATACTGTCATCATAAGCTGAGGTGCTTCCAATATAAGAGTGAATATTCAAAGTTCATGTTATAATGATACTGCCATCATAAGCTGAGGTGCTTCCAATACAAGAGTGAATATGCAAAGGCTCATAATATAATGATACTGTCATCATAAGCTGGGGTGCTTCCAATACAAGAGTGAATATGCAAAGGCTCATAATATAATGATACTGTCATCATAAGCTGAGGTGCTTCCAATCCAAGAGTGAATATGCAAATGATCATATGCCTGGGTGCTTCCAATAAAGAGTAAATATACAAATGCTTGTGCTATAATGATTCTGCCATCATATGCCTGGGCGATTCCAATACAAGAGTAAATATACACATGCTCATGTTATAATGCTACTGCCATAATATAATACAAGCGTATATATACAAAGGCTCATAATATAATGATACTGGCATCATATGGCTGGGTGCTTCCAATATAAGACTGAATATACAAACACTCATAATATAATGATGCTCCCAACATGTGCGGGGTGCTTCCAATACAAGAGTAAATACACAAAGTTCATATTATAATGATACTGCCATCATATGCATGAGTGCGTCCAATACAAGAGTGAATATACCATGTTCCTATTATAATGATACTGCCGGAATATATCGCTGTGCTTCCAATACAAGAGTGAATATACCATGTCCATATTATAATGATACAGCCATCATACGCCTGGGTGCTTCCAATACAATAGTGAATATGCAAAGGTTCATATTATATTGATACTGCCATAATATAATACAAGAGTATATATACAAAGGCTCATATTATAATGATACTGTCATCATATTCTGGGGTGCTTCCAATCCAAGAGTGAATATGCAAATGATCATATGCCTGGGTGCTTCTAATACAAGAGTATATATTCACATGCTCATGTTATAATGTGATCCAGCGCTAACAATAAAAATTATTCTCCTATATGCTTCGGTCATCCAGGTGCAACTATTCCTCCAACACACAAACTATATCCATATGACGGTGGGGCCCATAACACCGCATATATATTCACTTACTCATTTATTCCCTGGATTTCCTCCGTCCTTAACCTAGGAGAAAACGATTCGCTGGAAGGAGACGGGATACCTCTTTTAACATGACATAATGTTTCTCATTTGCTTTAAGGTATTCCGCTCATTGGTCGATGGACCAACTAGTAGGAATCAGTTGATGGTGATTAAGACCCGCTCAATCACAATAAACTCCTTAACATTTTACCTTAATCATTGAGCTAAAGAATCACTGAGTCATTTGTTTAAAGAATAATAAAGTTTATATAAAGTTTTGAAGCAAGAAATAAGTTTAAGCTTATTATTCAGATTATTACATTTATCATCAATATAAGAATAAATTGAAATTGCAATGCATATCTATTAGACGGAAAAATAAGGTTGTCATAGCAAGAACTCCAAAAGATCAATCTATCTGTCTTGGAAAATCTAATAGTTCTAAATGAAAAATCTATCAGGAATAAAAAGGTTCTCCAAAAGCAGCATCTTATACTCAACTAGAAATATAAAATAGCAGCAGCAGCATCAGCTCGTCAGCAACCGCAACTTCACTCATCTGCAGCATCCACTCTCTCCAGCATCTAACTTTCCAGCATCTACTTCTCCAGCATCTAACCCCTCCCACCAAGAGTAGGTCTTCTTATACCCTAATTCTAGCTTACTGAATAAAAATGTTGCATCTCCATGGCGTGATTCTTTCTCATTGGTCCATTCCGGTCCATATACATTTTAATCAAACTTCCTTGTCTTAACCAGTTCTTTGTGGAATGTCCATGCTTGCATCGTTTCCCACAGTTCATGACATTGCTCATCAGTTTCGATCAGTCCAATTTGTATCTTTTACTGCTACTTTTTAGATTCAACAGTTCCGTCCATTTATTCAGTTTGACTTCTCACGCTTCTTGCTGATCATCTTGGCACACATTTGCTCAGAAAGGTCACAATAGCCTTGACCATACTTCCGTCTTAGCCTCTCAGCACGAACACGTGGTCATCCTTTTTCACAGCCTCTCTCCTCTACCACACGGCTTCTTGGACATGCGTACTCTAGCTTATGGCGGCCATTTTATATCGCTGCTCAACAGGCCTAAGCGCACTATTTTCAAAGATAAACAAAATATTGTTAAAATAAAGAATATAAACCCTTTCGTTTCCCTCCCGTCTTTCTAAGTACCCCAATTAGGTATTACCTAGCAAAAAGCAACATATAAAGCTGTCCCTTACTTACCATTGCTTTATTTTGCAACCACACGTTTTAATTAAAAAGCACAAATCATGCGTTTATTATTTTATTAGTACGCAAATATTACGTTATGTTAGACACGTAAACAATTATAAGTTGATTCATTTGCACACAAAACAGCGTGTTACCTTTACCCTTTACATGTAACATACATTGTTGGTTATTTACTTAAACGAACATGTTTATTAATTATTTTATGAAAATTATTAGGAGGTTAAAAAATTGTCATTTACCCTGCTCCATCAACTCCCCCCTTTGGTGATTTTTAATATCACCACAAAACTCAAGTTATACAATTTTCTCAGACAGCATATATCTTTTATCCGTTTGCTTTTGTTAGTTTACACAACTGTATCCCTTTCAACTTGTCTCTTCGTCTTCTTGTACATGTTCTCTTTTATTTCTTCTAACTCTATTTCACCCATTTCTCTCTCTCTCTCCTTGTTTATCATGTTTTCTTTTTCATTTTATTCTGTCTTCTTCTTCTCTTTATACATGTAATTACAAGCTTCAGCACTAAATTATTATTATTATCATGGTTGCTATTATTATAACTTTCCCTATTATTAATCCACTCATTCTTGTTAACCAATTTATTACTGAAGAAAACCCTTTACGAAATTTTCCAAAAGCACTTTCAACCTCCAGTGGAACAAGTTCTTTGTGCAAACTTGTAATATTTGTTATATACTTTTGTATATTTTCACTTTTATCTGGAATGTAAGTGCAACAATGTTGAACTTTCAGCATTCCACAGACTCCGCCCTCTTTTGCCAAAAGAATGTCAAGGGCAAGTCGATTTTGCATCACCATAGCTCTCATGGCAACCATCTCGGTATTTACCATCAAGAACCCTCCAGCAGTATCTGTAGATAAACGATCTACCACTGTGGATAATTTCCGAATTCTAAATGCATTCAAAGATATTCCCACTGCTGGTATCAATGCACCAAAAATATCAACTACTATTTCTGAAAAACTTTCCCTTTTTCTACGTGTAAAGGTATTTATCATTTTGTGTGTTCCTTTTTCTTTTCTTTCCATATGAAAAATCTTTGGAAAGACCAGGCCTAAATAACATGACCCATACCAATGGTCCGGCAACCTATAATAAGCCGTATTACCGCAAACATAATAGATCCCTGGAAATATTGGATCTTTTCCCCCTTTGAATCCCCATCCGCCTAAAATTTGATAATTGTCATGGCAAATACTGGAACCCACAAAATAATTGTCATATCTTGTCTTATTTCTTCTAATGCACAACCTTCCCTGTTGTGGCCAATCCAGAGTCATAGCTGCATTTGTCTTTTTCTTGTCATGATTGTCTTCCTCAAACGCCCAAAGAGGTGTTTTTGTCTCTTCTATCACTTTTCTTTGAAATTTCACTCTTCTTTCTTCAACCATCTCTAAAAATACTTTTCTTCCTTCTTTAACTCACAGGTAAGGTTGTTTTTAACTATATTATCTAATGTTAAAATCTTATCTTCTAAAAAATATTCACCAAACGTTTTTCCCTCTTTTATTTTGTTTAGCTCGGGAACTACAGAAACTTTCGCAAAAATCTTATCTATGTCAGTGTAATAATATTCTAATCTACCTGTTTTATAAAATAAACTTGCTAAAACACTACATGTTATTCCATACGTCAAAGGAAGGTGATGATAAGTCACACCCTCTGTTACAGATGCAGGCAATTGCATACAAACATAGCAATCTCTTACATCCATTGTTTCTACATACTCATATAATAATTTAGTAAAAACATTCTTAGAAAAATCTGTTATTGATTTGTCCTTATGTAATTCTGCACTACTTTTTAATATAACTGGTTCTTGAGTGTTAGCTCCTTTTTCTTTCTCTGTTTTATTAGACATTTCTACTACAGCTAAACTAATTGGAATAGTGATTGCTAAAACCACCCATACTGTCATTAATAATCCTGTACAAAAGCAGCACATCTTACACCATCTACTTAAAAACTCACATTTACATTTTCTATCTCTAGTATTCTCCATTGTGTTTTATAACCTTATTTATTTGTTTTACAGAAAATTGTGTCACTACACCTCAGAAATGACTTTTTTTTTTTGCCACTCTGCACTCCAATGTTTTTGTCTATGCTTGGTACTTTCTTTTAATTCTTTTCAGAATTCTTTCTTTGTCAAATCCGGTAGAAATTCGTCAGATCCAGTGTTTTGTCAAGTCCGGTAGAAATTGTTTAAACTTCTTCAAGTTTGTTGCACCTCACCTTCACCCATTAGGTTTCTTTGTTCTGGGTTCTCGTGAGTGTTCTTTTCTTCTTTGATATCAGTCAAAGCAAGATACAACCATTCAGGCGATCTATACTTCGGATTTACTTTCTTTACTCTCTTCGTTTTCTGCAAGTGTTTTCCACCTTGTTTTTCTTGCTCTTTCTGACTTGTTATTTCATTCACTTGTTCAGCACTTTTTCCATCTAACCTTATGATTCTGTATCTTAACTTTCTTACTTCGTTGGGCCAATTGTCTCCTTTTCTTGGCCTTTTTGCCTCACTTCCTTTTTCCTCTCTTTCTGTTTTCCAATTCCTTTTTCTTGACTCTAGTTTTTGGTTTCTTTCTTCTCCACTTTCTTCAGACTCTGTTTCAGTTTTTCGTTATTGTCTCTTATTTTGAATTTTATAATTTCTTCTTCCTCTACTTGTGGTTCTTTTCTTATCTTCCTTTGTTCACCTATTTCTGTCCCTCCTCGAGGTTCTTCCGAATTTGTGTCAGTCTCTCTATCTGTTTCTAAATTTCCCTATTCTTTTGTTTGACTATCTGTCCCTATTGCTCCTCGGGGATCTTCCGATTTTTCTAACTTTCTGTTTGAAACTCTCCCTTCTTCATCTATTAATATTATTTCCGAAGGATTTTACCACAACTTGTACTTGGTTGCTCACTGTTACTATCTTCTGGCTCAGTTTCTTCTCTTATGCTTTCAAATTTCCAATTTCTTTTCAGAGTTTCTTCACAATCCGAATGATCTGTATCAGATTCTGAACTGGTATCTGATATTTCCAGATGTCGACTTACAGCTCGATCTTCAGGTTCTGGAACTTCAGCTATTTCCTCTACTTCTTCTGTCGTTGTACTTGTAGTTGGGTCTTCCAGATGTCGACTTACAGGTCGATCTTCAGATTCTGGCACCCTGTTAGTTTCTTCTTCCGCTTCTGATGCTGAACTGTTATCCAATATTTCCAGATGTCGACTCACATGTCGATCTTCAGGTTCTGGAACTCTGATGGTGTGACTGGCATGCACCCAGTGTTTCACTCCTGCACATTTGACTGCAGTGGTTGTCACCAGGATCACTTGTCGTGGTTCGTCCCAGCGAGGAACCAAACAGTTTCTTCTCCTGTGGACTTTTATGCGGACCCAATCTCCTGGATTCAAGTCGTGAGCTGGTTTTCTTTCAAGAGTGGTCGCATCCGGTCCAACCTAATGAAACATAGAACGCACCACATCAGCCAATCCTTTGCAATAATCCAGCACCAGATAATCAGTTATAGTCAGTAGTTTGTTGACAGGTACATATGCTTGTCTCATTGCTCGTCCCATAATTATCTCATGGGGACTGAAGCCTCTGGTCTGTATGCACAATGCAGTTTCTGTTTCATACTAAGTGCTTCACAAATCAGTTTAACTAATTCATTTTGAAAATGTGTTCCTCTATCTGTTTCAATCGTGACTGGAAAACCATACCTCGGAATGAATTCTCGCAGCATAAGTTTTGCTACCGTGATTCCATCATTCCTTCTGGTCGGGTATGCCTCCACCCAACGGGAAAACAAACAGACGATCACAAGGACATACCTTAGTCTGTTGCACGGGGGCATTTCAATAAAATCCATTTGCATTCTGGTGAAAGGACCTCCTTCTCGTCCTATTGTTCCTAGACTCACTACTGTCTTCCTTCCTGGATTTAACTGTTGACAAATAAGACATCTTTGACAAAGACTCTCAGCTATGGCTCTGAATTTTGGATTATACCATGTTTGTCTAAAAAGTCTGATCATTGAATCTCTCCCAATATGGGCTTGTCCATGGTACATCCGTGCCATGTCAGAAATCATACTATCAGGCATAACTGGTCTTTCATCTCTGTAAACCCATACATCATTTTCTTCATGTTTTCTACATCCTGCTTTTATCCATGTATCTTTTTCCTCATCATCTGCTGCTTCCTGTAACTGTCTCACCTCATCCCATGTCTCAACAGGGTTAGTAAAAAGCAAAGGACAAGAAATATGCTCCCTTTCTCGGTTCCTGTTTAAAGAAACCACATTCTTTGCACAGTACTGTGCAATCTCGTCAACATATTTATTACCGACAGTTATGTAGTCTTCCCCATTTTTATGTGCATTGCACTTCACAACAGCAATCTGTTTAGGCAGCTGTATCGCCTCAAGCAACCTTTTCACAAAATCTCCATTTCTAATTGTCGTTCCTGCAGACGTCAAGAAACCTCTTTGTGACCAAATCTGACCGAAATCATGCACCACCCCAAAGCCGTACTGGCTATCTGTCCCAATCGTAACCCGGACATTTCTTCCTAACTTGCATGCTTGAATCAGAGCTACTAGTTCTGCGACTTGTGCAGACCGTATCCCTTTCAGACAAGATGCTTCCATTACAGTTGCTACTGTGCAAACCGCATACGCTGCACTTAGAACTCCATCACTCGTTCTCAAACATGAGCCATCCACAAACAGAATATAATCTGATTCCTTTAAGGGCTCATCTCGTATGTCTGATCTCGGTTTCGTACAATATTCAAGCACATTCAGACAATCGTGATCTACTTCATCCATTTCAATTACACTCTCTTCATCTGGTAAAGATGTCGAAGGATTCACATTCATACATCTGTCAATGGTCACATTATCTGCACTCAAAATTACTTTTTCATACCTAGTCAGCCGACTATGTGTCATGTATTAGGTTTTCGTTCTTGTCAAGAGAATTTCCACAGAATGGGGAACATATACTCTCAGTGGATATCCCATCACTATGCCTTCACTCTGTTCCAGACTCACACAAGTAGCAGCAACTGCTTTCAAACATCCAGGCAATGCTTTCGCTACAGGGTCTAAAACAGCTGAAAAATATGCAATGGGTCTTTTCATAGTTCCATGTCTCTGTACCAAGACTGAAAATGCACATCCATCTCTTTCACTGCAATACAACTCAAAATCTTTCTCATAGTCAGGCATTCCTAATGCTGGAGCTTCACATACTTTCTTTTTCAGCTCTCTGAATGCTTTCATTTCTTCATCATTCATTTCAAAAGGATCTTTAACATCCTTCTTTTTCAGTTTTTGCAACGGTTTAGCAATCAGCGAAAAACCGCTTATCCATTGTCGACAATATCCAACCATTCCCAGAAACATTCTTACCTCTCTTTGCGTCATTGGAGCTCTCATTCCTTGAATCATTTTTATTCTTTCAGTCGTTACCTTTCGCACTCCTTTTTCAATTTTATGCCCTAAATACTGGACTTCTTGTTGACAAAACTGCAATTTTGATGGGGACACTTTATGTCCTCTTTTTGCTAAATGATTCAGCAAAGCAATTGTATCATTGACACATGCTTCCTTCGTTTTTGATGCCACCAGTAGGTCATCAATATACTGAACCATCACTGACTTTTCTGGCATTTTTAAATCTTCCAACGATTTCTTTAGAATCTGATTAAAGATTGAGGGCTTTCTGTGTACCCTTGAGGAATTCGGCACCATGCCAAAATACGCTCTCCAAACCTAAACGCAAATAATGGCTGGCTATCTGGATGCAATGGAATAGAGAAAAATGCATGACATAAATCAATTACTGTGTACCATTCTGCTTCACGTGGAATCTGGTATAGAATCACAGCAGGGTTCGGTACTATTGGGCAACAAGGCACTACAATTTTGTTTACCTTCCTCAAATCCTGTACAATTCTATATGTTCCGTTTGGCTTTTTCAGTCCCATTATTGGCGAATTACATGGACTGCTCATGATTTCTTTTAGAATCCCTTGTTCAACCATTTTGTTTATTACTGGCGTTATCCCTTCAATTATTTCTGGTGTCAATTTATACTGGGGCATATTTGGGTAACTCGTTCCTTCTTTTACGGTTATTTTAACGGGATCTACTTCTTTAATTAATCCTACATCTTCTCCTGTAAAGTCCCACACTTCTTCTTTCACTGTCTTTTTTAATTCAATTGGGATTTTCTCTGCATCAAATACAGGAAACAAATCATTTACTTCTGGTTCCAAATTTACCATTGTCATTTTATACAGCACATCTTCATCTGGGGTCTGAAATGCAATTCCATCTGGAGTACAATAGATAGTGCAATTCATCTTGCACAATAGATCGCGTCCTAATAGGTTCACGGGACTACAATCGCATACCACAAATCGGTGCATTTCACTAAATGGACCAATCTTTACCTCCACTAATTTAGTAAGAGGCGTTTTAATTTGCTGATTTGAAACTCCAACTACTTGGATATGTTCACCTGAGAGAGGAAGGTTTGGAATTTCCACTGACCTAACAGTAGAATGGGTAGCTCCAGTGTCCACAAGGAATGTTACATTTGCACCATTCACTTCTCCATCCACAAATGGACCAGACTGATCTACCTCTAGAGTTGCACCAAGCACGCACTCTTCCCCCTCTCCTAGGCACCGTCAGAAACTTTCATCCGTTTCATCCTCATCCTGTCGTAACCAATATTGAGAAATTGCAGCTGCACGCGGCAACTGTGTTACCTGTTCTCCTCCGTAGAATCCTGTTTCTGCACTGTATTTCTGTTGGTTAACACTCTTGGGAAGTGGTGGTTGTGGCACCTGACTCTGTTGAGTAACTACCTCACTCTGCACTTGTGAATTTAATGATTGATTTTCCACATTAAGTTTTGGAGGAAATTTACACTCGTTTCTCCAATGCCCTAGCTTTCCGCAGTAGTGGCATGGCCACTTTTTCTTTGCCTCATCTATGCTCATTTGTCCTTTTCCTTTACCTATATTTGGTCGAGATCTAGCCTGTCCTGCTTCATTACCTGTATTACTCAATTGAGCTTCTTGCTTCTCTGCAACTTTCACCTGTGCCCACATGGCTTTTTCTTTCAATTTACGCTGTCTACTCTCAATATCATCACTGCAATACTTAGCATATCTCAAAACTTCATCAACTGTGCTATTCTGCCAGCAAATCATATGCTGCTTAATCATTTCACTTATCTCTGGTTTCAATCCATACACAAATCTATATACAAAATGACTCATATCCTTCTCATTTAGTGTCTCATAACCACTGTACTGTTTGAAAACCAACAACAGCCTTTCGTAATAAGCATCCACTGATTCTTTACTTTCCTGCGTTGTTCTGTCTATTTTTACCCAATCTGTTTCTTTAGGTGGAATCTTATTCTTCAAAAGGTAATTACTTGGTCATACTTTCTCATCACTTCTGGTCCTGGCGCTCCTGTTTTAGCATCCCTTGGATATTCTACAGTTGGCCAATCAATAGTAATCTTACATTCTGTCCACAAATCAGCTGGTACTACTATATCAAACAATCCATCTAAGTCTATCCACAACACTTTTGAAACCTTAACAAATCTTTCCACTTGTCTGTACCATTCTACTGGCTTCTCTCTCAATTTTGGGAAGTCATTTGTAAATGACAATATATCCTGTCTTGTACATGGAACATGCACATAACTACCACCTGGAGTTTCTCTCATCGGGTACTCCCTTACAACTGGTTCCTTATCTGTCACTGCAAAAGCCAAAGATGCTTTATCTGTTGTTTTCTCGTTCTTTTTCGTCCATCTATTTCTCCATCTATCCACATCACCCCATTTTCTCAGTAAAACAATTAACTCTTTTATTTGGGTCAGTCTTCCTGATGTGTTCAAATTCTCTATATCTTTCTCACAAAAATCTACTCTGTATGGTTTCTGCAACGTTCTCACATTTACAAATTCTACTCCTAGTTCACTTGCTGTCTCTTCCAATTTGTCATGTAAATTCCTAGCTCTCCATGTAAGACTTTTGCACAAAAACATGATTTCATCATCCTGATAATTTTTTAATTTTTCTGTACCAATCGTTCCTAAAATCAATTCTTCCATGTCTATTTTCAACCTAATTACATCTAATGGTTTTACTTCTGTTTCTTTCGTTTTTATCGTTTTCATCCATTCATTTAACTCATCTGGAGTCGGACCTACAGGCGTACTATTTAATTCTATCCAATTGCTACTTCTTTCTGGTGTCCCTGATGCAGACTCCGTTATCATAGGTATTCTCCTAATTTCATTCTCATTTATCGTCAAATTAGTAGGTGGGCTTGGTCTATAGGTACTAGCCAAATGGTGTGCACCTTCATTATTCAGTTCCATCCCTTCTCTTTTTCTTTGCAAATGTGAATTCATGGGAATCACTAAAGAACGTTCATCAATTTTCTGATTCTCAAAAATTGGCATTACTGGACCTATTGTCACTGGTACAGTTACAGCTTCCATATTCTTTGTCAATGCTCTTATTTTCTCAGTCAATTCTCTTGTTGTTTTTGCTAATTCAGTTGCATGGTCACTTTCTATCTCTTCATTTTGTGAAGTTTTCAATTGATCTTGTGACCTATTTATCTCATCTCTTCGTTCGGGATTTTTATTCCTCCCAGTTTCCATTGGCGGTGCATTAGGTGTCACCACCGCAGAAGTCTGTTGGTATGGAGGTGGGTTTCTGTTTAAAATATCTTCCAGCAATTCGTCATCTGTTTCACTACCACCATACACATACTTTTCTATAACTACATGTTTCTTTTTCTCTGTACACTTTCTCTTTGCTTCTTCCTCAACTGTAAAAGCTGGAAACAAACCTCCTGTCATATTAGCACATCTCCAACGCTTTATTCTGTCCTCATGATTTACTCCCCATAACCTTCCAGGCACAAACTCATGATTCTTTAATCCTCTGAATCTCTCTCGTTCATACATCTCATCTTCCCATTCAGTTAAAGCTTCAAACTGTGTCGGTCTAGGTCTAGGTTCTAACATTGCCATCTTTTCTCTCAAATTCCGTAGTACAGCTACATTAAATGAACCATTCTCAGGGAAAGCCAAAGCTCCATCATTCTTGGTATATTTTGTCCAATTTTCTAACCATATGCATGTATGATATCCATATTTCAGCATCATATGTGAAGCTGGTGATTTCGGCGGAGGAATTATTTGTCCCTCTCTAGTCACTACCTTTTTGTCTTTCTTAAAGAAGTTCTTAACTTTCGACATCCATGACGTTTTCTCTCTACCATATTCATAATACGACATGATTCACAATCGCTTTTCTCCTCAAATGATCCGCAATTCAACACTGTTCTCTATGTGTTATTCCAACCAATACTAGCGCGACTCACACTAACACTCCAATCACAAACTTCCACGTCACTAGGCTATTCGACCAATCCTAGTGCGACTCACGCCAAAGCTCCAATCAGAGCGATTTCTGTCTACAGCGCACTGTCCAATCCCAGCGCGGCTTTTGTCTACGTCAGTTCTGCTCCTGTTTCCGTATGACTAACGCACTGTCCAATCCCAGCGCGGCTTTTGTCTACGTCAGTTCTGCTCTTAACCCCTCCTTTACAAATTTTATCGCCAATTTCTTTTTCAACAATTCTTCGTTAGTTACAACATTTAAAACACATTTCCATTGTCTGATTCGCTAAACAAAAGAGATAGCTTTGACCATTTACACAAGAACTCTGTATTTTCCAGTAGGCAGCGCTTACCTCTACCCTACCACAGAATTTTCTGTTTCGCCGATAAAGTAGCACTTCCCTCTACCTTACCCTTCTTTCAAGCAAGCGGTAAACCCGTTTCTCTGGGGATAAGACACATGTGGAGACTATACTGCTCCTGAGAATTAAGGCCAGAGTTTCACAAGAAAACCGATCACTATTTCACTTACACACCTTTTATACGGAAAATGTCCCTATCATAACACAACCTGTGTTATCACCAATATGAACTCAGACAATGCACCATTCCATGTGACTTCTCTTGCCACACGTGTTCCACTTCCTACTTCCCAGAAGCATGAAAACTTACATATAACATAACGCAACTCAACATAAAGTGTTAGACATGAACTTATCAATAATCAATAATCACCAAACTAATCTATAGTAACCATAACTCTGCTACCAAGAAATCTGATCCAGCGCTAACAATAAAAATTATTCTCCTATATGCTTCGGTCATCCAGGTTCAACTATTCCTCCAACACACAAACTATATCCATATGACGGTGGGGCCCATAACACCGCATATATATTCACTTACTCATTTATTCCCTGGATTTCCTCCGTCCTTAACCTAGGAGAAAACGATTCGCTGGAAGGAGACGGGATACCTCTTTTAACATGACATAATGTTTCTCATTTGCTTTAAGGTATTCCGCTCATTGGTCGATGGACCAACTAGTAGGAATCAGTTGATGGTGATTAAGACCCACTCAATCACAATAAACTCCTTAACATTTTACCTTAATCATTGAGCTAAAGAATCACTGAGTCATTTGTTTAAAGAATAATAAAGTTTATATAAAGTTTTGAAGCAAGAAATAAGTTTAAGCTTATTATTCAGATTATTACATTTATCATCAATATAAGAATAAATTGAAATTGCAATGCATATCTATTAGACGGAAAAATAAGGTTGTCATAGCAAGAACTCCAAAAGATCAATCTATCTGTCTTGGAAAATCTAATAGTTCTAAATGAAAAATCTATCAGGAATAAAAAGGTTCTCCAAAAGCAGAATCTTATACTCAACTAGAAATATAAAATAGCAGCAGCAGCATCAGCTCGTCAGCATCAGCAACCGCAACTTCACTCATCTGCAGCATCCACTCTCTCCAGCATCTAACTTTCCAGCATCTACTTCTCCAGCATCTAACCCCTCCCACCAAGAGTAGGTCTTCTTATACCCTAATTCTAGCTTACTGAATAAAAATGTTGCATCTCCATGGCGTGATTCTTTCTCATTGGTCCATTCCGGTCCATATACATTTTAATCAAACTTCCTTGTCTTAACCAGTTCTTTGTGGAATGTCCATGCTTGCATCGTTTCCCACAGTTCATGACATTGCTCATCAGTTTCGATCAGTCCAATTTGTATCTTTTTCTGCTACTTTTTAGATTCAACAGTTCCGTCCATTTATTCAGTTTGACTTCTCACGCTTCTTGCTGATCATCTTGGCACACATTTGCTCAGAAAGGTCACAATAGCCTTGACCATACTTCCGTCTTAGCCTCTCAGCACGAACACGTGGTCATCCTTTTTCACAGCCTCTCTCCTCTACCACACGGCTTCTTGGACATGCGTACTCTAGCTTATGGCGGCCATTTTATATCGCTGCTCAACAGGCCTAAGCGCACTATTTTCAAAGATAAACAAAATATTGTTAAAATAAAGAATATAAACCCTTTCGTTTCCCTCCCGTCTTTCTAAGTACCCCAATTAGGTATTACCTAGCAAAAGCAACATATAAAGCTGTCCCTTACTTACCATTGCTTTATTTTGCCACCACACGTTTTATTTAAAAATCACAAATCATGCGTTTATTATTTTATTAGTACGCAAATATTACGTTATGTTAGACACGTAAACAATTATAAGTTGATTAATTTGCACACAAAACAGCGTGTTACCTTTACCCTTTACATGTAACATACATTGTTGGTTATTTACTTAAACGAACATGTTTATTAATTATTTTACCCAAATTATTAAGAGGTTAAAAAATTTTCATTTACCCTGCTCCATCAAATGCTACTGCCATAATATGATCCAAGAGTATATATACAAAGGCTCATATATAATGATACTGGCATCATATGGCCGGGTGCTTCCAATATAAGACTGAATATGCAAACACTCATAGTTTAATGATACTCCCAACATGTGCGGGGTGCTTCCAATACAAGAGTAAATATACACATGCTCATATGCCTGGGTGCTTCCAATATAATAGTGAATATGCAAAGGTTCATATTATGTCATCATATGCCGGGGTGCTTCCAATATAAGAGTGAATATACAAAGTTCATGTTATAATGATACTGCCATCATATGTCTGAGTGCATTCAATACAAGAGTGAATATGCAAAGGCTCATAATATAATTATACTGTCATCATAAGCTGGGGTGCTTCCAATACAAGACTGAATATGCAAAGGCTCATAATATAACGATACTGTCATCATAAACTGGGGTACTTCCAATCCAAGAGTGAATATGCAAATGATTATACGCCTGGGTGCTTCCAATACAATAGTGAATATGCAAAGGTTCATATTATGCCATCATATGCCTGGGTGATTCCAATAAAGAGTAAATATACAAATGCTTGTGTTATAATGATACTGCCATCATATGCCTGGGTGATTCCAATAAAAGAGTATATATACACACATGCTCATGTTATAATGCTACTGCCATAATATAATACAAGAGTATTGTAGTGTTAATACATAATGCTGCAATGTAAACCTGGATTAGAATGTCCAGGTAGGGTTTAGATTGTCATGACTCATGGGGTTCTGTGGAAAGCTTTAGTACTGTTGGGACAGCGTGGTGTACACAGCTGTTACTGCTAAGGACATCTTCTTGAATAAACTCTACTAGACAAGCATCTGGAGTAGTGTGTTTACTACATTTTCTGGCGACGAGCTGTGTCTGCGCAGGGGGCAGACTGGATGGTGTCCTCACCCCTGGTCCAAGGGAAGTTGTAAAACGAGTGATGTACGCAGCCGGTAAGATCGTTTTAACTCGAAGAAAATATAGCAGTTTTATTGATATTGGTTGTTTTATGGATTTACTTCTCCGCAAATCTTTAAAATAAGTGAGTCCCTGTGGATGTGTCACCGTTGTCACCCGTTGTTGTGAGAGTGACAGTTTACAAAGTGACGCTCGTGACTGCTCTGCCATGAGCGCCTGAAGCATCTAATGCGCATGTTGGTTTTACCGCGTGCGTGTCAACAGAGCCCGTTTGAAATAATGAAGGAAAATCACTGGTTTTGAAGGCATACCTTTAAAAGACACGTCAGGCACAATATTCAGTTCAATCTTTATGAGCATTTGTCAGGGACTGTCCGGGACTGTCTGGGACACAGTCAGGGACTTGGGCAAGGACTGGCGACTGGGTAGAAAATGTATCGTGCACAGAAAGACTAGTACAGCGCTGCCCAGGATCACACAGGGAGTCAGAGGAGAAAAAGGGGTCCAAAGGGGAAGCCTGTACAAGTGAACAAGATGGCTAAGACTCAGAAAGGAAGGGCACTCACGAGGCAATTTAGCATTCAGACTAACTACACCCAGGACGGATGTGCAAGACATATATATAAAACAACATTAACAATAAAGGGAATGTGGGGTAAAGCACTCAGGAGCTCCACACGGTAAGACTGAAGCTCAGTAAGTTCCTCACCCACAATTGCTGTTACAGATACTGACTGCAAATACCCACATATAGGATATGCATGCAAAGGCAGGGTCTGTGGAGCTGATACCTATGGTGACGTTATAAATGTAACTCAAATACAATAATCACAGTGAACAAGAAACACCACCTAGGTTGTCAGCTGTGCCAACGGATCCTGGTGATCAAGCAGGAACACGCAAGGCGGTAACAGCAAGGAGGTAGAACTAAACACAAACATGATAGACAAGGAGCTAGCAAGGAGGAGTGCTTAATAGTAAAGGAAGGAAATCACAGGACACACTTGGCAGAAAGCAAGTAAGAAACATACAAGGTACTTAGAAGCAAGACAGCAGGAATAGAAAGACAGCAAACCAGGAACTGGAACCAAGGAAATGGGAAGAAAGGCAGGGACTGGTAAAGGATATACAGAAGGGGGGGCTACAAGGGTATACTAGAATAGTGCAGGCAGAAATCAAGAAAACAAAGTAGTACTTAAGGCTGTGCAGGAGCAGAAACAAGAATTGAGCAAAAGCCCAAGAGCTAAGGTAGCACTGCAGGCAGTGCTAGTTCAAGGAAACAGGAAATAGGGATTAGGAATGGATGTCAATTCCCAAATAGTGTCCAAATGGCTGGAAGTCAGGATATGCATGAACGGGAGGGTCCAGTAGCTTATTATTACACTGGAGAGTCCCACAGTTCAGCCCCCTGGTGGTGGACACGAGAACGCAGGGAGTAAGTCATGACAGTATTGCACACGCGTCAAGCACAACGTCAAATACCGGTCATGCCTGCACACGTGTCGGGCACAACATCGAGTGCCGGTGTAGTGAATGCAATGTATATATGTAAAATAATAAGTAGGAAAAAAAAAAGATATTTCTACTTACCAAGCCGTTTTCTGTTACTAAGCAGTTACCAAAGGATCTCCTTCGCGCTGTCTGTGAAAAGTCTGTGAAAGGGACATCGGGCACAACATCGAGTGCCAGTGCAAAATATATGCAAAATAAATAAATAAGCATAGGAAAACAATGATTATGCCTACCGAGCTCGTTTTCTGCTCCAACATCTGCGTGTGTGGACAATAAAGACGAGAAAGAAAAAAACCACAAGAAGTGAATCTCACAAACGAGCAAAATAGAAATAGGACTAAGGACAAACTATATAGCCACAAACAAAGAAGAAGAACAAAAGGACAAAATATATAGTCACAAACAAAGAAGAAGGACTACGAAAAGAAAAGAAGACTTACACAAGAGATTTGAAATAATTTATTATTTTAGCTCATTGTGTCAGTCTATTTTATTAATTTATTGTTTTACTTCTTAGTTTTAATTAATTATTTCAATTGATTGTTTTACATTTTCATTACAGGTACTGAACATGTCTGATCAAGCTATGGCATCACCTCCAACTTTTTGGCCACGCCGGGTTCTCCACTCATTCTGTGGGAACAGTGGAAAAAACTATTTTTTACATACATGTTGGCTATAGGTGGTGATAGGTATGGTCCAGTTAGACGCCAAGCTATTTTATTACATCATTTGGGGGTAGAAGGAAGAAGGTTGTATGAAAATCTACCAGAGGTTTCCTTGGGAATGGGAGATGGTCAACCCAATAATGTTTATGAAATGTCCATTCACATGTTAGATGCACGGTTTATTACCAAGATTAATGTAGTAATGGAGCGACATACGTTTTTTTCGAGAACACAATTGTTGGAAGAAGACATCGACACATATGTAGCAGCGTTATGTAGGTTATCCTTAACTTGCAAATTTGAAAACTTAGGTGATTCCCTCATTAGAGACCAGATAGTAAGATGTACTAAAAGATAAAAGGGTGAGAGAGAAATTGTTGACGAAGGATCTTAATCTCGAGGAGGCTATTCAAGTTGTGAAAGGCATGGAACAAGCTTCTAAATGGCTGAAAGAAATGGACACTTATTCAAAAATTGTTAGGAAGTGGGAAGGGTAGTGTGCTCCTATTTTTGAAGTACAAAGGCAGCCTAGTGGAAACATAACGAGGAATGCTACAGGAGAGATGAAAAGGGACATGTCCAGTGCCGGAGGCAAGAAGGAAATTGTGACAAGAGAAATAAAATGCTTTAGGTGTGGTGCTCCTGGACACATTGCTACCAGTTTTAAGTGTGCAGCGAGAGGCATTGTATGCCGTAACTGTGGGAAAAAAGGACATTTTGCTAAGATGTGTAGGGGAAGATCTAATCCACTGAATGTTAGTGTTAAGGAAGTTGAGGAGGTGTGTGAGAGTGTTACCGAAATTTCTTTGACTATCTATGAAGAAGAACATGCTGTGCAAGCCTCCAGTGATGTTGCACATGTAAAGGAACTTCAAGGTGTGAAAAAAGAAAGCAATGAGAAATTAGAAAAACCACATTGCATTGTGTATCTGGATGAGTTACAAGTAAAAATGTTGGTTGACTCTGGGAGTATGTATACCTTAGTGCCGAAGGACACTTTGTCTAAAGATTTACATTATGATTGGTCTGAACCTGATATAAAGGCTGTAGGATATGGTGGAAAAAGAATTGAAATTTCTGCTATGAGATGGATGAATATTTCATTCGAGGGACAAGTAGTGCATGGTCGAGTGTATCTCACCAATTTTGGTTCTAACCTTCAGGGATGGCGTCATCAGAAAGACTTGGGTATCATTTTAAATCCCAATGCAAAAAATGCAGTCATGTTATCAATGTTTGAATTGCAATGTGTGAACCAAGTGGATACGTTTGATGAGTGGGTGGTGAAGAGATTTCCTCGTGTGTTCAAGGATGATTTGGGATTGCTAAAAGGATTCTCTCACACGATAATTCTTAAAAATGGGGCAGTTCCAGTAGTACATAAGGTGAGGAATGTCCCTCTCCTGATGAAAGAACCCTTGCAGGAGGAATTAAATAAGTTGTTAAATCAAGGAATAATTGAACCCATTGAGTCATCAGAGTGGCTAGCCCCAATCATTGTGGCTCCCAAGGAGGGTGGTAAAATCAGATTATGCATTGACTTAAGGGACCTCAATAGAAATATTTGGGTTGATAGACAACTGCTTCCCAATATTTCCGAAATGTTGTCAGCTTTGTCTGGGGGAAAAGTGTTCACTGTAGTTGATATGTCGGCGGCATATCACCAAGTCAAATTGCATAAAGATTCCAGGCATCTAACATCCTTTGTTACCCCATTAGGTGCATTTCGCTATTTACGGATGCCATTCGGACTGGCATCAGCATCGGCAGTGTTTCAGAGAGTGATGAAGCACATTTTTGATGGTTTTGAAAATGTGTGGTATTTCCAAGATGATGTGATGATAGCTGGTAAAGATGTATCACATCATGATGATTTGCTTGGTAAAGTGATGACACGTTTGGATGAATATGGGTTGACTATCAAGCGAGAGAAATGTCAATTTAGGAAAAATAATGTTACATATCTTGGACATGAGATATCAAGTAAAGGAATACGACCTAAACAGAGCATTGTCCTGGGGATAAGTGATGCACCATGTCCTGAAAGTAAGGATCAACTCAAATCCTTCCTTGGGCTAGCGGAGTACTGTTCAAAATTCGTAAAGAATTTTACTGAAATAGTGGAGCCATTAAGGGTATTGATGAAAAAGAATACGGTGTTTGAATGGAGTGATGTGTGCGAGAGGGCTTTTCAACAGATTAAGGAAAGCATCATGCAAGCTCCTTCTCTTGGTCATTTTGAAGTGACAGCTAAAACGTACTTGACAACTGATGCTAGTAGTGTTGGATTAGGAGCAGTGTTGACCCAAGGGGTGAATGATCAAGAGAAGATTATTGGATTTGCTTCCAGAAGGTTGCAGGGTGCAGAGAGGTTCTACTCCGTGATTGAAAGAGAGGCTCTGGCATGTTGTTGGGGCATCAAACATTTCAAGCATTTTCTGTGGGGTCTGCCTTTTAGAGTTAGGACTGACCATAAGCCACTTGTGCATTTGTTTAAGGGTGGCAGAGGACTGGAAGGTGGAGTTACACCCAGAATTTCAAGATGGATATTATCCGTCCTAGAATTCAATTTTGAAATGGAGTATTTGAAGGGGTTGAAGAATGTGGTGGCAGATTGCCTTTCTCGTTTACCTTCTAAAAGTGTAGTAGTAGAAGTGGTTGATATAGAAATTGATGTGAACGATGGATCTGAAATTCAAGAATGCATGGCGTTGAGAAAAGAGGAGTGGGACATAGCCATGGAGGGCGATTTGGTGTTAGAAAGAGTGAAGGAAAACATTAGGCAAGGATGGCATCATGATGAACGTCACGATGATCAGATGAGGAATATTGGGGAGTCAGAGAAAAATTGAGCATTTTAGGTAATAAGGTGATGAGAAGGAGTCGCATTATTCCTCCTGTTGTACTTCGTGATCGGATTGTTCAGTTGGCGCATGAAGGGCATCCTGGGAGGAATATGACCAAGAGAAGGATTAGACAAACTTATTGGTGGCCAAAGTTGGATAGCATGGTGGAGGATGCTGTGAAACATTGTTGTGCGTGTGCTAATAGCGATAAAGTTAAAACATTGAGGCAACCTCCATTGAAATGTGTCGAGATACCTGCAAGACCTTGGGAGAGATTGGCTATGGACTTTCTTGGTCCCATAAATAAATTGTGTACTGAAGATAGGTTTATTATGGTGCTTGCTGATTACCATACCAAGTGGTTTGTAATCAAACCAATGAATATCATCAATACTAAGAGTGTGATGGATTTCCTGGAGGAAGTTTTCTTGGAGGAAGGTGTGCCAAAAACGTTCATGTCCGATAATGGTGTGCAGTTCCTTTCATGTGAGATGAAGGAATTTATGGAGAAGTGGGGAATTGTCCATGAAAGGGTGGCTTTATTTAGACCACATGAGAATGGAATGGTAGAAAGAATTAATCGCTTAATCATGGACAACATACAATTGTCATTGGCTAATGGATTGTCCTGGAAGGTAGAGTTGAAGAAAATGTTGTGGGCTCACGGGACTACTCCTCATGCTGTAACAGGAGTCTCTCCCTTTGTTTCTTTGAAGGGTAGGGAACCTGGAAGGAAGGAGAGTCCTGTTTGGTTGGTTGCCAAGGATCGTGTGTGGGTAGATCATGAAGCTATAAAAGCCGGTGTTGCAGTGAAGCAGAAGCGTGCAGAAGAGTACTATAATGGAAAAATAAGTGTGAAGGAACCAAGCATTGAAGTGGGAGATTGGGTTGTCACGAGAAAGAGTGGAGTGGTAATTAAAGATGACAGTAAATTCTCTACTCCACTGAAGGTTGTTGAGGTTAAGCGTAATGTGGTTGTGTTGGAGAATGGAACCGTGTGGAGTGTCGGGAGTCTCTCCAAGGTTGCTGAACCTTCAGGGTAAAATCTTAGGTTATTGAACTTTTTGTAAACCCTTCAATGTTATTTACTATGTTGTTTTAGTTTATCCATTTCATGTTATTTATAGGTTGTTATTGAATTGTTTTGCATTAATTTCTTTTCCTTTTGTTTTTCTTATAAGGAAAAATATGTGTAGTGTTTATACATAATGCTGCAATGTAAACCTGGACTAGAATGTCCAGGTAGGGTTTAGATTGTCATGACTCATGGGGTTCTGTGGAAAGCTTCAGTACTGTTGGGACAGCGTGGTGTACACAGCTGTTACTGCTGAGGACATCTACTTGAGTAAACTCTACTAGACAAGCATCTGGAGTAGTGTGTTTACTACATTTTTATATACATAGGCTCATAATATAATGATACTGGTATCATATGCCTGGGTGCTTCCAATACAAGAGTGAATATGCAAATGCTCGTGTTATAATGATACTGTCATCATATGCCTGAGGGATTCTAATACAAGAGTGAATATACAAATGTTCATATTATAATGATATACTGGCATCATATGACTGGGTGCTTCCAATACAAGAGTGAATATGCAAATGCTCGTGTTATAATGATACTGCCATCATATGCCTGAGTGATTCTAATACAAGAGTGAATATACAAATGTTCATATTATAATGATATACTGGCATCATATGCCTGGGTGCTTCCAATACAAGAGTGAATATGCAAAGGCTCATGTTATGATGCTGTCATCATACGCTAAGGTGCTTTTAAGAAAATGGGTTGAAAATAAATGACCAGAAGACAAAAACAATGGTATTTAGAAAGAATAGAAAAAACTGTAACTAATACCTTCAAAACGAACAGTACAAGGGTGGAAGAAGCAACTTCACCTATTTAGGGCTTTTATTAGTGAACACTCTTATGTGGAACAACCATATCAATTCAACAATAGAAAATCAGTAGGTGCCTTAAATTCAATTCGTAGAATGATACGCAGTAACGGCTCATTACATATAGGGCGTGCGGTTATTGCAAATGTAGGAAGTCACAATGCCTATAGCACCAAGCTATGGGGTCTGGCCAACAATCTGGGAAAATAGGAATCCATGAAATAAACTTCAGGGGCCATATTACAGTAAATGCCCCGGGGGCGCATCGGGCATTTGCGCCTGCTTTGCGCGCCCCGGGGAACTTTGGTGTAACAGAAGAGGGCGCAGACACTTGTGCATCCCCTTCAGCAATACCGATAGCGCTGGCACACTTAAAGCGTCAGCACTACCTTCAGGGGCATTCCCTCATTTGCATAGGGGCGTGCCCTATGCAAATGAGGGAATTCCTTTGCCTCTGCGCCCTCAGGAGGCGCTCACACAGTGTGCCACCGTCTAGGTGGCTCACTGTGAGGGCGCCCCCTGAGAGCAGCCCTCTGGAGGTGGGAAAGTGGGTCCTATGGACCCCCAGACATCCCCTTGCAGGCGGGTGCAGTCACGGACTGCACCTACCTGTAAGCCGATTTCTAATCCCCTTCAAAAGTGCAGGCGGGTTGCCGCCTGTACTGTGAAAACATGGCACTGCTGCAAGCTACCCGCTCTGTGTTTTTACATGAATGTGCTGCCCTTGGCTCAGAGCATTCACCGTAATAGGGTGCACTTTCATTGTTTGCGCCCGGCGTGCCATTTACAAGGTGCGCCAGGCGCAAACAATGAAAATGCACAATACATCCCCTGGAGGTCCCTGTTGATGCACCCGCAGAGATTTCCCTCTGTTGTGCTGAAATGAAATGTCGGCTGTACTTCTATCCAGAGCAGATGCTAAACCGCTTCCAAAAAACAAGGTCTAAAAAGACTGAAATCAACAGAGGAGGAGAACGTGGTTGGTAACACCTGATGACATAATTTTTTCTAAGTTATAAGTCAAAATTTGCCACTAGCTGGGAAAAGGAAACAAAGAGGCTTGGCCTAGTTGTAACATCAGAAAAATGACTCTAAGATCACTGATGAATCAAAAAGCTGAAGTGCTTCTCAGAGAACAGTTTGACAGGCTACATGTGGAGAGAACATACAAAGCGTTAGTAGTATTCCATCTTATAGGACAAGCAGGGTTGTTTGATCCTGCACAGCAAGTGCAATCTTACCCAATCACACTAACTAACTTCCGGGAAAGAAGGTTTTTTGCATTAGCAGGAGTGGACTATTGCTGCTAACAGCATTATTGTGGGAGAGAAATCAAGAAAACTCTGACACCAGCCAAGGTAGACAAACTGAAGATCTGTCCAACGTTCTGCAAAATTGCCCAATTTATAACTGGATCAGAGATCATACCATTAAACAGAGATTGGAAAATGAACATCGAGAAAATGGCCAAGATTGTCACTTTTTTTCGCTTAGTGACATCTCAGAGGAAGTAACTCGATGGCTAGGAAAGTTTATTGTACAAAGCTGGGACACAAGAGAAAAAGTACATGAAGACTGAGCTACAGTCAGACATGCACACCGTTATGGTGGACGAATGATGTCACAGCAAGATTTAAGAACCTTTGGAAAGGAAGGACTACTCAACTCATCAGTTGACATTTAATTTTGAAATGGCAGGAGGTGGCAAGTAATGCAAGATATGAAGTGTTTTTCCCCAGAAAGCTAAAATTGTCGATTTTTAAACAACTGGACTGAGAAGAAAAGTGACCCAGCCGTCAATGGTCTGTCTTGTAGAGTTTTTTTCTTTTTCTTTTTCCTTTTGGCCTTTTTCTTTCTTTCTGAATTGTATTACCTTCTTTGTAATGTAAGTATTAATCTTGTAGAAAAGGCAGAGGTATAAGCATCAGTAAAACACATTTAAAAATATATATATTATCATGATCCTGCCATAATGTGCCTGGTTGCTTGCAATATAAGAGCCAATATTACCTATATTCCAATGTGCTGCCAATAAGATCAGGGTGATGCACAAATATACTGCACGGTGGTGCAATTATAATTAAGGTTCCCAGTTTTCAGTTTTTGCTGATTTTTACAGATAAATACAGACACAAGACAATGTTTTCCTGTCTGTATTTATTTTTAAAAGTGGAAAAATACAGAAAATTGTGCTTCTTAGTGAGGGACTCTACATGTTGTCTTTCGTTCATTCAAAGTCAACAGCTAAGCAGAGAATCAGCATGGAGAGTTAAAAACAGGATGAGATTTCCTTAAATACAGACATATGTTTACATATATGTTTAGTGTAATGCTAACATTTACCTGTTGATGTAGTGTTTTGCTATATTTTGCTGCTTAATTTGCTAAAACATGACAGGCATCAAAGTATGAGTGCATGTTTATTAGTTACATAAATGTAGAAATGTACCATCTTACGACTTCATTTATTCTCAAAATACAAAATAAACATGGATAAATGCCAATAGGATTGCCCAAAAATAAATATGGATAAATACAGACAGAAATGTTGAAAAATAAATACCATAAAACCGGGAGCCCTAATCCTGAATGAGCCAGACTGGCAGAAGTAAAGCTGAAGTTCACCAGGAAGTTACACAAATACCAGAGTTCTTCAGTGCACCTCCTGTGTTTCTGCTAAACTTTAGATTCCATCAAGAGCAATATTGACACCGACCACGTGTGTCCATCCTCCATGTAGAATCCCACAACAAAATCGAAGGGAACCTCCTCTGAGTTAGAAGGCCTGGCACCAGCTTCTGACTGTGTTCCAGGAAGAAGTAACGTATAATATTTGGCTGGAGCCAGCATTCCAGATTCACAGATACTAAACTGCAAATAGGAGAATATGATAAGACAAATACAATTCGATGCAAGCTTTTTCAAGCAGAGAATTTAGAGCTGTACTCGTTTTGTTCTATAGTGTCTAACATAGGTGCCTAACCTGTTTATTATTGCTACTATTTATTCTAAATTTTAAAATGTTAGATACAGTGCGAAGCGATCCGCCCAGGACCAAACAATTGGAGAAAGTGAAGGAAGCTGGGATGATAGACCAGGTCTCCTTCTTACACATCTAGCAATCTCTGTACTGTACCACAGTTTCACTCACACACAGGACTGGATCTCTTATAAAAATAACTGACTAGCAGATTTTGCTATATTGTCGAAAGTCTTGCTACTTATCTGCCAATAAATAAGATTTTCTAAAAAATAAAACGTTGCACATCCGTGCCTCCATTTTACCCTCCTTTACCATCTTATCTTTTCGTCTCCCTCCTTTACCAGTTTATCTTTTCGTCTGACTCCTTTACCAGTTTATCTTTTGGTCTCCCTCCTTTACCAGTTTATCTTTTGGTCTGACTCCTCTACCATCTTATCTTTTCGTCTCCCTCCTTTACCAGTTTATCTTTTGGTCTCACTCCTTTACCAGTTTATCTTTTCGTCTCCCTCCTTTACCAGTTTATCTTTTCGTCTGACTCCTTTACCAGCTTATCTTTTAGTCTCCCTCCTTTACCAGTTTATCTTTTCGTCTCACTTCTTTACCATCTTATCTTTTCGTCTCCCTCCTTTACCAGTTTATCTTTTCATCTCACTCCTTTACCAGATTATCTTTTGGTCTCCGTCCGTCACCAGTTTATCTTTTGGTTTCCCTCCTTTACCAGTATATATTTTCATCTCCCTCCTTGTCCAGTTTGTCTTTTCGTCTCCCACCTTTACCAGTTTATCTTTTCGTCTCCCTCCTTTCCCGGTCTATCTTTTCATTCTACCTTACCCATCCTATTTCCCTTTGTGCACATCCACAACTCCCTTTAATTCTCTTGTTTGCTCCTCACAGTTGTGCTTTTCCATTCCCCAGGCAGCTCACTTACTTCCACTACAAGGCGATCAGGAAGAACATCCAAGTAAAATCTGAGAAGCACAGCTAGCATTTTATACCAAGAATAGATCGTGCTCAGGTAACAGAGATGCTGAGACAATTTTTAGAGTGGGGGGTGCTGTCCAATAACGTCATCTTACACAAGACACAGGGGCTGTGAAAGAAGACAGAGTAAACTAAACAGACACACACAAGTCGAAGAACATGCATATTGTGGAGGCTCTGGTGGTACAGCTTGAACTGCATTTTTACAAATATATGGCTGAATAGTGTGGCAAGGTAATGTTCTATGAGCCTGAAGTCCCCAAGTGAATAGTCTCTTTCCCGGCCTCCACCTGATGGGTTCATGTAAATATGTTCACTTGACTCTGTGGTCTTGGACACATAGGGGCATATTCTCAAGGACTTATCGCCGATTTATCGGCACTTTAGCGCCGCAAAAGTGGCGATAGATTTTTCGCCCTATTCTCAAGCTGGTGCAAACTGCCGATATCGCCAGTTTTCCAGCGATAGCTGCCGCAAAAAACATCGCCACGGATGAGAGCGACAACTAACGCTAATGCAGAGTAGGCGTTCCCGTGCAAAAACACACGAAAACACCACTTCGCAATATTCTCAACAACCAGCCAGATCTGCGATGAGATCCAAAAACAGACGATAAGGCGCGTTAGCAGCAGGGATTTAACACCTGCCTTTTACTGGTGTTAAGCAGGACGACAACCTGCAGTATGAAAGGGAGCCCAGCCCAGAGCCACATCTGAAGACCAACACATGTCATGGAGCTACTGATCATGCAGCTCGGAGACCCAAGAGGTCCACAACACCCACCGCCACCCCCCGGGACCCCCCCGGTACCCCCTCCGGCCCCCCCCCACCCCCGGACTACCACCCAGGCAGCGCAGAACAAGACAGCTGACCTTCCGAAAACGGCATGGCCCCTCAGCCACACAATTGCAGAATGTGGGGAGAGGTGGGAACCAAGTATGTGTGAAGGAGGCAAGTCACCCATGAATAAGAATGTACACAATGCCAAGTGTGGCGGTGATGTGCTGGACAGACTTCAGTATGCTGAGCACAGACATGTCCATGTGGACATATACTGCTGGTGTTTGTAGTGTTGTGGACAGTGGACGCAACCATGTTACCTCAGGCAGTGGGGAAGACCTCGGTCATGTAGCTGTGTCGACCCCCCTGTAAGCGTAAGCGGAGTGGGCTCGTCCGGCGTATTCCAGTCCAGCATAGGAGTGTGAATAAATAGGCCGGGGCTCTGGGCGTGGTTCACTTCCGGGAAGGCCAACGCGTCTGCCAGGGCGGCGCCCCTCACCCTGCCACGAGTCCGCCCCCGTGACCGGCAGCCTCCTCAGCCAATCGCTGGCTTCCGCGACACAGGCCCCCAGCGCACCCAGCGGCACAGCACCGCAGAGTTATGTGTGTGCTGACTACTGCTTTCGGCCCACACTGCGGTCAGCAGGTCCCCCAATTCAAATCGAGTCTTGATTTATTGATGGCGCAGTCCAGTAGGCAACAGACATTGCTTCCAGTGCGGCCCGCCCGGACGACGCATCAACGCAGGCTGCGCACCGGCTGAGCGCTTCAGGTGCCACAAACTCTGTGCAGCTCAAGTCAACGCCACGTGGCTGTGGGCCCTTGCTGACCGCTGCCTCCGGCCTACACTGCGGTCAGCAGGGCTCACACATATCAAATCCAATCCTGACCTGCAAGGACACGCCATCATCGCTGGCTGCACACCCGCCACCACCGCCAGGGCCACCTCCAACCAACAACTGCCAGAGTCGGAGGAGTCTTACAGCCAGCCTATCAAAGTTGCTCACACCTGTCTTGGATGCCATCATCAGCTTGATACCCTGCTCAGCTCTTCAGGTGCCACTAACTCAGTGCACCACAAGTCATGGGCCCTTTATGATTGAGTCTTGTGTGTGTGATGTCAGAGCTGGTACCCCTACCTCAGTGCACCACAAGTCATGGACCCTTTATGATTGAGTCTTGTGTGTGTAATACGATGATCACTGTTCTAGTTGTTGCCAGCACCAACCACTCCCTGAGGGCTGGCTTACACTCACCCCACACCCTTCCAGCACAGGCGTCACTGGACATGTGACCCTGGTAATAAAAAGGGGCCGGGCGCACGTGCCCGTAGCCAGTTCCACTATCTATCCAAGTGTGTCCGTGTGGTCATTATGTATGCATGATGGCCCCGGGCCCTACCACATTACATTGTGCTGTGGACAGTGGACGCAACCATGTCACCTCAGGCAGTGGGTAAGTCCTTGGACACGTAGCTTTGTCCCCCCCCCTGTAAGCGTAAGCGGAGTGGGCTGGGCCGGCGTACGCCAGTCCAGCGTAGGGGTGTGAAGAATTTTCCCGGGGCTCTGGGCGTGGTTCAGTTCTGGCCTGGACAAGGAAGTAACTAATGCGTGTGTCTCTGTTGTAGTGTCGGCGCCACCCGGCCCGCAATCGACAATGTTGCAATGTAGCATGCACCAGGAGGGCGGGCTCGCACGAACGGAGAAATGAAGGAGCGCAAGACCGCTCGGGGTCTTGGCTCATACATGCCAAGTGTTGTGTGTATCTGTATTGCTGCAGCATGAGCCAAATGCCTAGCCTTAATCGCAGCGCGAGTTCAGCTAGGCATGAACTCTACATCTGTGTCCGCCCTATCCTTACCATAGGCCTACACTCACATGGCCGCCCATCTTCAACGGCCAACATCACAGTGTCGTTGTCAGGCTTGTGGACATGTGCAGACAGGCATGACAATGGTGTGCCGTAGGAGTGCAAGTGATGCAACCGTGCAGCGCACACAAGTAAATAGGCTCGGGGGGAGGGAGGAACAGCTGTGAGGCAACGTAACACACAGTGATGCCGCTCATTTGCCACATGCAAGACATGTCAAACATGAATCCCAAAGTCGCACACATCCCACCCCACCCCCAACAAGCCACATCACATTTCCTGAATGCAAGCAGATGACAAACTAACATTAGGGATGAAAGCTCCATTGTCTGAACTATCAGGCGGAAGCACATCTGCACCTCTGACCTCGGAATTGCATGTGCCCGGCACCCCCTGACAGATACTATAGCAGCTGATGACGACTCCCACACTACGCACAGCCCGACAAAAGACCAACGTATACACACTCCACACACAGAAGTCCTTGCTCGAAGTTATCTTGCATGGAATGGCCTTCACTTACTCCCACACCATCCCAGGCGTACAACCGTTGCACACTAAAACAACTCATTGATCCGAGCTGTGGCATTTCATCCACAGAACTGGCGCAGGTCAGAACAGTGCCGCTTCAACCAGAGCCACTAACGGAATGGCAGAACATCCCGGACACATGCACAACCCCTGTCACGTGGAACTGTACCGTGCACGTATGCTGCATTTACTGGGGGCACTGCCATTGGCAGTGCTGCGGATCAGTTACCGGCTAAGCTTCCGCCTTGCCAACGTCACCTGCGTTCAGCCTGTGTTGCATTGTCGATCGTGCATATTCGAGTGGTCCATGGATGTCTGCCTATCCAACAGGACGGTAGCTGAACTGGATTTTAACATGTGTGTGCGCCCCCGGTTGGCCCACGACCAGGAGTGTCACCGTGATACCCGTTTATGGGATGCCTTGATACTTGGCATACATGCTGGCAGCTGGACCTGGGAGATTGCACAACTCCTCATGTGCAGTGACCACATTGAACCGCTCCCCTATTGGGCTGTAGTGCTAATTGGTGAAAGGGGGTGGACGCAGCACATCTGTCCGAACCTGCTAATGGATTGCCTCGCCGTCCTGTTTGATGAAGTCGACAACAACCTCATGTTGGAAATGATAGCCTACGAAGCTGCAATCGCTTTCATGGACGAGTAACTACGTACCTGCAGCCACAACAGATTGGAACCCATTGCACATGTCCCAACACCTTGTTGCATCTTGGAGATCTGGTCACATATCCCACGACAACAGTGGACATGGCTGCATTCACCTGGACTCCGAATACATGAGTGGACAACAACGCGGGTTAACACACACCTATGAAAGGTGAGGCACTCCCCCGGAGTGGACAGCGGCACTTGGCAACGTTCCTCATTCTGACATACTGCTGCATTGGTCTGCATGTTGTGGCACTTATCTTGCCTGTACTGACACGCATATGCTAATAAAGTATACGCACCTTCACTTGTATTCAACTGTGATGAGTGTTGATTTGAATGACAATGTGTCTCACTGCATATCTGGGTCACGGCCATACATGCGCATTGATAGCATTAGCCAGTGAGTACCTTTTTGTGGGATCACTGTCCCTACATTCATCCATACTTTCATACTTGATTGATCATAGCCATGACACATCTGTGTGAATTAGAATGTTTTATTCACATTCAGTGGAGTGTTGAAGCTGGACCAGTACAGGGCCATGCAGACCCCACTTCACATTGTTTCCCCGTGGAGGGCCAGCCAGAGTCCTTTAGGGATTGACAAGTTCATCGGAAGAGGAAGACTTCAGTCCGCAGAGTGATTGCTGTGTCATTGGTAACCAAACAAAATATGGCAGTCCATGTCGAGGTCCAAGGTGAGTGTCGCTGAGTGTATCAGGGGACAGTGAAAGGTGTTATTCCAGGGCATGATGCAGAGGGCAGAACCAAGCTTAAACTGGCCATATGGCAGAGATGAATGCTACCACTTCGTTCTTACCACATAGCCAGATTCATCATCATCTTCGTCCTCTGATGTGTCAGGTGCCTCACATGTGGGTGGTGGTGTTTAGTCTGCATCACTGTGTGGCACTGACACATCAGGGGCCGGAGGTGGAATGTCTGCCGCACTGTGTGGCACTGACACTTCAGGGGGCGGAGATGTGGATGGAGTAGTAGCAGCAGCATTCATCCGCGCCAGGCCTTGTGGCAGCAATGCCATGACGAGGATCTGCAGGGCATGGAAGATCCCAGCTACATCTCGCTAGTGTGCAGCCATGGCAAACATTCTTTCCGCCTGCATCCGCTCCAAGCTCTCCATCATTCTCCTTATGTGTCCCAACTCCCGGCTGACATCGCTGGAGCCACTCTGACTAGACAGTTGTTCTTGGCTCAGAGTCATGACTCCAGCGATGTCAGCCATGGATTGTTGGAGAGCATGGAGCGGACAGTGGGTGTCCGTTAGGGACTGTAAGTCGTCCATGATGGGACTTAGACACCCAAGTATGGCATCTAGTTTGGCTGCCATGAGGTCGAACCCCACCCGCAGCTGATCAGCCATCTTCTCCTGGCACCCTAACACACGGCATTGGAATGCCATGTGTTGGTCCTGGGAGACAGCCGTGGTGGTGGGTGCTTCCTGCTGTGTGGTCTGTTTAGGGGGTGGGGTCTCCTCAATGCAGCTGGGCTGCCCTGCTCCTGGAGGTGGGGTGCCGAAGCTGTCCATGAGCTGTTGGAGGGCGTCGGTGTTGATGTTGGGGAGTTCCTCTTCATCATCAGTGCTGAGTTGTTGGACCTGCTCTGCAGGAGGTGTTGATTCTCCCTCTGCAATGTGAAGGGCAGATGCAGATTGACATTGTGTTCACATGTATGTTCTCGCATTGTACAAGTTTACTAACAGACTGCATGACAATGTACATTGTGACTGTTTGTGAGGAGATGCCTATTTGATGCGGGACAGTTGACATTTCTACACCATCAGGGATGTGAGGTTGTACTTGTACATTATCATCTCACAGTTTCCTGCTATGCCAAATGCGAATGGCCATTTTCTACACACAAGCGGCAGCAGTTGTGTCCTCTGTTCTGTTGTGAAAGTGTTGCAGTTTGTACCACATTGTTGTCAATGTTGAGGTGCTCTGATTCTTATGTGTGTGTGCTGCATTGTGGGTGTGTTGCCCCTTCAGCTCTGATTTGGCTGGCCCTTATCCCTTTCAGGCGGTGTGCCTTTCACTTCTGTGCTTATACAGTGCTGAGATATTGCAGACTTGGGTAAATTGGGCTCTTGGTCGGAGTTGTGACTCTTGGGCATGGTTTGTCCGCAGATGTGCTATACTTAATTGTGCATGTGTGCCATTGTGCCCATGTCCCCTCGTCCCCCCAGCCCCTGGTCGTTACTCACCCTGTTGCTGTTGGCTCAGGTCATGTTGTGCAGTGTCCGGTCCCCCAACTCCTGCCACCGTCTCCCCAATGATGACTCGGGTCACCATTTCCTCCATCTCATCCAGCTCCTGGTGTGTCGCTGGACTCCCACCTCCAGTCAGCATTGCTGCTTTCAGGTTGGCTGCGAGTTTCAGCTTGGTTTTGCGCTTCACATCAGTCCAGCTCTTCTTGCAGTTGTCCACTTCCCTTCTCTTCACTCCGACTGCAGTCACCTTGGCCAAGATGGACTGCCATATTGTATTTTTAGTTGCCAATGACACAGTGGGGGTGATGAACAGTTGGTGGTGGTGTTCTATCACCTCCGTAATGAGGTTCTGGTTTTCCTGCGTACTGAAACGGGGGTTCCTCTTCTTCTTCTTCTTCTCCTTGCCCTTCCCTGACCCCGAGGTCCCAGGCTGGTCCTCCGTGGGGCTTGTGGGGTTCAGGTTGTCCTCTGTACTTGCTCCGGCTACCTCCATGGTGCTTCGCAGTTGTTTGTGTTTTGTTTGTGTTTTTTGTTGCCGCTTTTATAGTGGTTTTTCCCGCCTGACTTGTGGGACTTGCAGGCCTGGCGCTGCTTATCGCTGAATTTTTTATCGCAGTTGGGCCCATCGCAACTTTTTTCACGCTCGGGTTTAGATTTTTATCGCCGTCCCGGTGATTTTATCGTGGACATTTGACGCGTTATCGGGGAACTATCGCATGTTACCGCCGTGTTGACAATACGACGTTAACACAGAGTTATTTTCCCGCGATAGACGGCGATATGAAAAATTGCGTTAACCTATTTTGGCGATGATTATCGCACGTTCTTGAGAATATCCCCCATAGTTGCCAAGTTTCCTAGGTTCACGTGTGACCAGTTAGGCCAGTCCAAGTTTCTTCTTAGATGTATGGAACCTGTAGTTTTATTTAACCCAGTTTAAAATCAGGACTACAAATCCCAGAATTCTAAGAAAAAAATTGGACTAGCCTGGCTAGTCACTCATGGACCTGGGAAACTTAGTAGATATGCTCATCTAGTTACCACTGCTAAATCAGGAGAACCGCAACAGCAAATATTACATTTCTGCTTGGCTTACCTCCCCCATTTGAACTCTTTCAAGTTTTTGTTGGGGTGCTGCACCACCCCAGCACCCCTAGTTTCAAAGCTATTGTTAGTTAAGACAAACAAGTTGACCATGTATTCTCAAGTAGCTTTGGTTCCAACTTCTTTTTGCTGTGATAAAGTCCAAGTACGGGAAGACATAGCGATTTGAAGAGATGGAATTATGGTGAACGGGGCGAATCTTAGGAATGGAAAAAGTAAGGATCTGCTATCCTGCACAAACAGAACCTTCCAGTGACGTGCACCACATGGCCCAATGGTCTTCGAACTTTTTACTGCTGTGCCCCAACTCGTGTAAAATAACTTCACCTGGACCCCCTAAAGTGACAAGTTCTCATGAGTTTTAAAATGTTAAACACTGCAAGCAAGTTAAAGAATGTTACAGGGCTCGAGTGTCCACTTTCTAACTAATGCAGACAAAACTGATTTGCAATAGTGCTTTTCCTCTTCGCACACTAAATATATGATGGGTAAAACAAAGCAGGCAAGGCATTTGAAGGGAGAATGTCCAGATGCTATCTTCTGTCTTATTTCCTTCTTAGAATAAATCCTGTGTGAAGTAGAAAAAAATATTGTAATCAAAGGAGCCAAAATGTGTAATGGGTTTAGTAATCCTGGCCCCCTAAAATACCTCCGTAAAAAAATTGTTGTCCAGACATTTTCATTTTTGATTTGTGTTTTTGGATCATTAGAGAAGTACTTTAGCTTGGGTAGACATTGCTGATCCGGGCCGCAATTTTCTGGACGACATTTTTAAAAATGGCAGATGTGTTGCAGTGATGATGGAATATTTCAGGAACCATGAGACCTATATACTTCATTTTGGTGTCAAAACATAGGTTTTGGAGGTGAAGTAGTCTTGTAGAAACAGAAAATAACTCCTCAGAGCAACCCTTCTTCCATTTCCAAAATGGCGGCTATCATAGGGGAAGAAGAGACATATATAGAAATGAAACAAATAATGATGGCTTTTAATCCTTTTATGTATACACCAAACAATGTTTATGATCTGAATATGAAAAATAAAAAATGCATATCACTCCCGTTTTAGACACATTTTCATAGTCCCCTTTAGTTACTTGTTTTGGCATCGTTCGTGGTACATTTGAAAAGAGCATATCGACAGGTACATCTTTTTGTAGCACAGGTTTTGCAAGTGCATGTACGTGTAAGTTCTGTGGGTAGAGGCTTTAGAGATTTTGTAGGTTTTAACACCCCATCAATATCTTCCCAACCAAATTCACACTAATCTTTCTCTGCATATGCATGATCGAAAACATTTACACTTCTTCTGATCAAGTAGAACTCTCTTTTAATGTGTACAAGCCCAGAACAAGACAGCGGTGGAAGGTCACTTAATGGGACTGATCTCTTGAACTCGTCAAATGTGTGACAGTCAGAACTCATTTTCCACACATGCACAAGGTATTTTTCTATGTCTTTAAAGTCAAATTCTTCTTCTGTCTCAGCAAATCCTTTTAGAAACTTCACAGGTTCAGCAGTTAAAGCTTCAAGCTTTGTTCCAATTTTGCTCATAATGTCATCACTCGTAAGAATATGTGCCTTGATAAGAACACTGGCCATCTCTAGGTCAAGTTTCTTGTACAGAATATAAAGCAGTATTAGGTGTCTTATCTCGCCTGTTCCATAACATATCTATAACCCTGACAATCCTTGACTTATGAACATTGCAACAAATCTAAGTATCACAATACTAACATCTGTGTCATTTGACAGTACAATGACTCCTCCGGAACCAGTTCGAACAGCCCACTCAACATGTGGTACAACACGAAGGTCAGCTTACTCCAATTTGCTGTTAAGTTCTTGAACAATATGGCCTGCACCTTTTGAATATTTCTCTGCAAGCACAAACTCCTCATTGACAATCATTCCACTTGCAATAATTGTAAATTCTGTGTTCACTGAAGCATCTGCAATGTTTTGGCGAGTTAACATCTCCAAGTTCAACTTGTTCAATGTTGATGACCAGAATTTATCAAATTGCACAGGTATAGGTGTCGGATTTTTGATGCAAGCAAAGTCAATTGTTCCACTTGTAGACATTTGTCTGATTCTTCAGGTGAAAGGCTTTTTTCGAGCTCTTGTACGAGTTTGTGCTTCACTGGTTTGGTTGCAGCATCTCCATCAAATAATGCGTTTGTTGGAAGAAGATCATGGGACAGAATGTCCTTGATAAATTCACCCCTTTCTTTTGGTACATCCAGCTCTGTATGTGCTCGCAAAAGTTGTTTTTTTGTAACCTGTTTTGTTGTGGCTGGTTGGATGAAACTCTTACCATGGCAGTTAAAAAGGCCAGACTGGCTGTACCAGGCATCAGGCGTTTCCCCGAGAGGCTGGAAGGGTAGGGGCGGGTTTTGCAGCTGCGGGGGCTGGTTTTGCAGCAGTGATGCAATATCGGCCCCCAGTATCAAAAGCAACAAGCTAGTGTTTACAGCCTCTTGGATGCAGGCAGTGCTTCCCTAGGGGCTGGTTCGAGAAAATTGTCAGGGCTACTTTGGGTTCCCAGTCCCTGGCAATTAAAGTGTGGAAGTTTAGCTTTAGTGATTATGTCAAACAGTTTTTTCTCTTTCAATACAAATCTCTCCTGCTTCAGTTCTGTGTATAGTTTCGGTCCATGTTCCAGGACATCTAGTAGAAGTGTCTTTATATCGTTATCCACATATTGTTTGGTCACGAAGTTGTGTAGTTGCACAGGCTCAATCATTTCAAAGGGGTTTCCTTGCTGCAGCATGAAATGAAGAAGGCTGCCAACATGTTTATTAAAACGTTCCCCTTTCTTTCCCACAGGTTCGTGGTGAGGAACAGTTTCACGATGGTTCCCTAATTTTGAATTAGTAATTTCTCTGAAAACATTGCAAATGGAAAGGACTTCATGGTAAACTAGCTGCCTTTGAGCAACATGTTCACTTTTACGTGTCTGACCAACAATTCCTTAGGAGCTTTTTTGTTATCTCTAGATCATCTGCTCCAGTTTCATATCTGGAGCCACAGCATTGAACCTTCCCTCTCTGTCTTTCACCACAAAATGTTTTTGTACAGGTGTGGTTTTTATACCTCTAGCTTCTTCACTCTTTCCAAATACCAGGAGCCATATCTCAGGTAGTTTATGCTATAAAATTTGTGAAACACAGTAATCAGTGACTCCACAGTCGTCAAATGCAGCTCCCAATCACCTTCCCGATCAGCATATACCAAGTTTTTCACTAGAGCTATCATGTGTAAAACATTTCCCCAGTACTTGCATAGTTCTGATTATTCTATACATTTTTTGACAAACTCTACGAACTTGGTTTTCAGATTATGAACTGAGTGAATTGAACATTGCCTGACTTTGCGTTATGTCTTTTGAATTCAGTGCACCCTGTGCCTTGTTCACTTCTGAGATAAGATATGCAAAACCTAACTTGTCATTCTTGTTCCAGAAAGCATTCCAACGCAATGTTTCTGTAGCCTCAGAAATGAGAAGTATACCTAGTAACGAGCGAACTTATTGATTGCCCCTCCGTACTGACTAGACAGTTTTGCCTCAAAAGATTTCAGCCTCAATAAGTGCATCGAATATGCAGCATTCACTGAGATAACCTCCTGCACACTGCAATGCAACTTTTGTCAAGTGGAAAACACCCACCATTGGATAAAGATCATCAAATTCTACTGGATTGCTCATAAAAATGTCAGCTACAATATGGAAAACACCTTCATCGCAGAAAATTGGCAGGAGAGACTGTTCTTCAAGCTGAGCACGCACATTTTGCAAATTTTTTGGAGCTGTGTATACTGTTGCGTAGTTTGTGACTGGAGATGGTATTACTGGTAAAAACCCAACCTTCTTCAGTGGGACGGTATTCTGAGAGATCAGAGCATGAATTCCAGCCTACGGAGGAACTGGCTATTCTTCATCCTTCAGTCCGCACCGAATAAGCGATATGATAAATTCAGTTAAATCAGCTTTGTGGACTGCAGCATCAGGTAGAAGCAGATCCATGTCCTCAGTCACTTTATAACTTTTTGGTAGACTTTTTGGTAGACTGGGATGTGTTGATGGCTTGTAGTGATTTTACATACGTTGGCAAGGTAGTTGGGTTATACGTTTGCAGCTTTGTTTGTTTATGCCTATAGCTGAGACAGATTGTTTCCCAGCAGCTACTTCATTGGTACAGTCTTGAAAAAGCACCATGACAGGATCATATGTGCTAGATGTTCCAAAGAAAGAAGAGCTGTCTTCAAATTCAAAATTATCAAGAGCAGCAATTGTCACCCACCTGTCTGCGACGTTATTGGACTGGACACAATACCTGTGGGTACTAGGGGGGATTTGAACGCAGTATTGGATACAATGTTAGATAGATCCCACCCCCCCCCTTCCGGGCACAGGCCCGGTACGCCTGGCTCGAATGTTGTGACAATGGGTGGATGGTTTGGGGCTTCTGGATGTATGGCACATCCGTAATGAGGGCCTGAAGGAATACTCCTTCTATTCTCACCCATATATACTTTACTCCCGACTTGACAGATTCCTCAGCCCCACATACCTCCAGTCTAAAATAACATGCTATGTATCCAGGAAAAACTATCTCCGACCACTGCTCTCTGGAGATAACAATCGCACAGGGTTGCGTATCTGCCCCTATTACTACATGGAAAATGCACTCGAAGATGGGGTCTTCAGAGAGACCATGACTGTGACCATTGACAACTACTCCTCTGAAAACTCCGGGACGGCCTCCTCTCCCTTGGTGGAGTGGGAGGTCTTCAAAGTGGTGGTATGGGGGCCGCGATTAACATCGTGGTAGGTGCCAGGAGGATGGCTCTCCAGGAGCTTGGGAGCCTTGAGGAATCCTTGGGATCCTTGGAAAGGAAGGCAATGGAGAACGCTGACAATGCAGTCCAACTCCGGGAGACCAGAATAACACATGCAGAGTTGTTGGAATGACTCAGGGTGATAGACTACTGTTAGGTTTCGTAAATAGGCCCTAATGTAGACCCGTTCATATATGCCATAATGTAGAAATACTCGTATATGCCCTATTATGGTCATACTCGTATATGCCCTATTATGGTCATACTCGTATATGCCCTATTATGGTCATACTCGTACATGCCCTATTATAGTCATGGCTCCTAATATAGGCATGATCTTTCACCTACATTAGTTCCCTACAGAACACAACGAGCTCTGAGGGTTGAACGTTATTTAGTCTGTGGTTAGAACACTGCAAGGTCTTTCCAGAACACAGGCCTACAATGTACTCATAAATTATTATTATTATTAATAAATATTTATAAAGCGCCTGGCTACCCTTAGGCCTCCCCGCTCTATCAATGACAAGCAGAGCAGGAGAAGATGAACTGATTATGGCAGACTCTGGAAGAGCCAAGTCTTCAGCTGCCTCTGGAAGGAGAGATGATTAATGGTTGAACGCAGCTGGATGGGGAGAGTATTCCATAGTTTGGCAGCGTTGTGGGAAAACAAGCGACCGCCTGATCTTGCTCTCCTAATCTTTGGTATCACTGCCAGAAACTGGCTGGCTGACCGAAGACATCTTGTTGGGTGGTAAAAAGCCATAAGAGAATGATTTATCTTGGGACCTGTCCCCCGGAGTGTTTTATGAGCTATACACAAAGCTTTGAACTTAATCAGTTCCCTTATTGGCAGCCAGTGAAGTTTTTTTAAAACTGGCTTAACTGATTGCAGGTGGGGAGTGTGATAAAGCAGCCTAGCTGCACAATTCTGAACCACCTGTAGTTTCCTTATGGTGGCCTTTGTGGTGCCTAAGTAGAGGGAGTTCCCGTAATCTAGCCGCGAGAGCACTAATGCCTGTACTATCACTCTTCGTGCCGGAACCGGGAGCAATGGGAGGATTTTCCGCAGCATTCTGATAATGCCAAAGCATGATGCAGCTAATTTGATTGCTTGGATATTAAAATTGTGAGATTTATCTAGCCAGACTCCCAAACTTTTGATCTGACCTTTGGGTGTTGGTGGTAAACCAAGACATTTAGGCCAGTTTAGTCCCACTGATTCCATTGAAGCGCAGAGGTGGTTACCTAGGATCATTAACTCAGTCTTGTCTCCATTGAGCTTGAGACAAGACTGGTCCATCCACATGGCCACAGCTTCCATACAGGATTCAAGATTAATTGGTGTATTCTTTGGATGCTTTAATGCTACCACCAATTGCGTATCATCCGCATATGTAATGATTTGAATCCCATAAGGTAGGACTAGTTCGGCCAGTGGTTTGAGATAAATATTAAAAAGGGTGGGACTCAATGATGAGTCCTGGGGAACTCCACACGAGAGTGGCAGACATTTGGAGGTGTAATTCCCCTCGAACACCTGAAATACTCTATCTTTCAGGAAAGATTTAATCCATGTCAAGGCCTTGCCTGAGACTCCCACCATTCTGAGCCTGTCAAATAAGATGTTATAATTGACCGTATCAAATGCGGAGCTCAGGTCAAGTAGGATGACCGCCACTGTTCCTCCGTGATCAAGGATTTTCCTGGATTCCTCCACTACTGCTAGCAAGGCTGTCTCTGTCCCATGGTTAGGGCGGAAGCCTGTCTGGGTGGTATGCAGAAGGGAGTGATTCTCTAGGTGTTCTGAAATGATTTTATTGACATATTTTTCAAGTATTTTGCTGGTCCCAGGAAGCAGAGAGACCGGGCGATAGTTACTCCATGCCTCCGGATCAAGGTTAGGCTTTTTCAAGAGAGCTCTTATCATAGCATGCTTCCATACCAGAGGTACCTGGCCACTGGATAGCGAGGAATTTAGTATCTCCAGCAAAACCGGAAGAAACGGTTTCTTCTACCTTGCGGAGTTTATGAAGGGGAGCCGGGTCCAGAGGGGAACCCGATTTGACCTGAGCAAAAAGCTGTGATAATGTGGCCATGTCCAAGGTTGGAAGATCTTCCAAGCGGGGGATAATGGCACTCGGGGTCTATTTCCTGGTCCGACTTGTCTGTACTTATACTTTGAGGGAATGTGTTATAAATATCTAAAAAAAAAATATTAAAAAACTCTGCGAGTTCATCGCATCATGCCTGTGCGGAGTCTGAGGGAAGATCTGGCGCCGGGCACCTAGTACGTTTTTTTGTAATTTGGAATATTTCCCTGGGTGCATTCGCGGCTGCTGTTATTTTTTCCTCAAAATATAGGGCTTGCGTTCTTTTTATTTTCGATTGATAAAATTTGATAGCCTCTCTGTATGTCTGGTTTTTTTCAGCATTATAGTCTTTCCTCCAGGCTCTCTCTAATTTCTTGCAGTTTTGTTTAAGTTCTCTCAATTTGGGTGAATACCATGGTGTCTGTTTTTCCTTCGGCTTTTCCTGAATCCATTTATGTGGATGAGCATTCACCAGATACATCTCCTGCATAATATGTATGTACAAAGTTCACCCCTGACGTCTTCCTCATGTCTAACAAAGACCAATACAAACCATACTGAGGGACGAGACACTTTAGGGTATAAATACATCACATCTTGCCACGGTAAGATAGAGGGAACCGAGACTTCCATGCTGACACACTGGCCAGAGATGCTGTGGCTCCTGCATGCAGTCGCTCCAGCTGACAGAGGTCTAACACAGTCCTTGCGGGGTGTCCAACTCGAGACCAGGACGGGGTCCCACACTCTTTCTATTCAGGTATGGGGGTTCGACTAAATCCTTGAGGGATTCTTGGCTCTTAGGCTTTTAGACCTACACATATGCTAGGTACACTCAGGTACATCTAGTTAGGCATCATAGGAGTACACACACTTTCATAGTGCCTTTTATATTCATGTATGTATTCATGATTATTGCAATATGGTAGAACTGTTCTATCCTTTCACTTTGATCGTACTGCTGATAATATATCTCTGCTATTGTCTGCTGGTTGCTGCAGCACATATATTTTACACTAGAATAACAACTGTTCAATAAATACTTATTAAAACGCCCAGACTGTTTATTCTGTGTAACTCTCTGAGACAAACCGAATAAGTAAGCACGAGTGACTGAGCGAAAGGTAGTACATTGTTTCCACGATTCTGAGGAATTAGGGTTGTCATGATCTAAGGTTGCCAGAAACTAATCTCTCCCCGATAAGAGGAGATTCTAGTGGCACTGTGAGCTAGCTAATGCAAATCCGGCTAACATATGCGGTGGGGGTGCACAGAATCAGTCTAACACCAAGCCCACGGTTTATGTTATCCAAATGCGCAGGTCCTGCAGGGGTACTATAGGAACTACACGACATGGCGCCCAACGTTGGTTGGGTACTTATTTAACAGTAGAATCTGAGTAGTTCAGTCGTGCTATTCTCAGAGAACCTACTCACAAAACCCCAGAGACGTCTGGAGTGGGTGGGCACAAACTCCGCCACAGCTGAGTAGGCGAGATATCCTATTTATCGGCTGTGGGTTAATCAAGCTTGAAGGACATTTAGTTCCTAAATTGTGCATAACACCTTATCTTAGTTCCCTTGGAACACTTCTTCCTCTAAACATGCCTGATACCGAGGTAAGGGAAGATAGAGTTGAACTGAATTTTTCAGAAGAAGGAGAAGATCCTGTAGATGCAATACAGATTGCACCAACATTCAGAATGACAGAAAATGGTTTACAAGCTAGGGGTGGCATGGTAGTTTTCGTGATTGAGGCACACGAATCAAACAAAACAGAGGTGTTCTATTCATGGGTTACATTCCCAGCAGCAAATGCCATAACAAAGACATTTCACTACTATATAGCAGGAGAAGGACCACCGGAATATGCCTCGTTTGAGGACATAGAGATTCCACTCACTTACCAGGAACAATATTACTGGTTTAATGGCGCCCTACCCTACGTACGAGGAAGAGTAAGATTAGGCCCGCTCGGAGGATACGGGGCCACATGGCCAATACTAGCGGCTTACACACCGCACCCTGACATTGGAACAATGCCACAGCCAGAATTACTCGTACAACACAGAGATTTAATTAAAATCTACAAAAACCTGACACAATTCGTCATGAGGACTTTAACAAGCCAACCTGCACCAGGTGCAGCAAATAGTAGTCCAGCTCAGGGTACAGGAAATAAAATTACTCCTCAAACATTACACGCGGTAATGGGCAAAATGCCCGCAAAAGGCGAACAAATCTCATTCTGGATAGCTCAGAAAATAACTCAGCTTGAGGCGGTATTCCCGAATACTACCACCTATGATAAACACAGAATTCGAACAATCTGCTTGCCCATGGGGATCACACCACAAGTAGAGGATTGCACCTCTTGGGGTTCAGTCTTTGCTGCCATATATACCAGAACACATGGTATCCCGTCATTAGCAGTAGTACCTGACGTATTGAGACAGAAACAAAATGAGTATGGAGCAGAGCCTGCCCTAAACTTAGGGATGAAGTTACTAAACAACTTTGATCAGGTATCAGCCATAATACTAGCTAACATTAAGGGGGAAGCAGCTTCAGTGGCGATCCGCCAACGCCTAAGGGAGTTCAGTCCAGTAGATCAGCAACACGAACTACCCAAAATAATTGAAACTGCATATGCAGAATTAGGCAGAGACAGTCTAGGTGGGAAGGCATTAAAACCACAACTGGTGGGCAGTCCTGAAAAGGACACTACAAAGCAGACACCTACTTCTTCTAAGAAGAAGTGGGAAAATAAAAAGCAACAAAAGTCTAAAGACAGCAGATCTCAATCCTGAGGCAGGTCTCCTCAACAGGAGCCCTCTGAAAGGAGGTATAACCTCAGGAATAGGGATAATATTAGGAAACCTGACAGGTATCAGGATACTGATACATGTTCCTCTCGTTCCTTTCAGGGTTCATCAAAAAACTCAGAGAGGGAAGGACGGTCAGAACACAGACAAGAGGAGCGTACAAAGTCCAGAGACACGCAACGCGCTGCGGACTACGCACCTAAAAAAGAAAATAAACAAAAACAAAAACCTCAGTTCAAAAAGAAGAAGGTAGCAGGTCTCAAGATCAGACATGCCCAGAATTCTGAGGACACAGCTTCTGAACAGGGAATGGGCTCTGACGATGCTAGACAGCATGGCAGAAGTAACGATAGCTCGCCAGAACCTGAAGGAATTTCTGGTGACAGCGGAGTTGAGTGAGTATATCACGGTGGAAACACCTGATACTCGGGTAAGTGTCCCACATAAGTTACATGAGATAACACTCCGGATGGAGGGGGACAAGCCCAGGAAAGTTAAAGGTCTATTTTGGGAAAATCTGTCATCTGGGTATGACATCCTATTAGCAGAGCAAGACTGGCCGCCAGCATTCGTCATGGAGTGTCCAAAGGGAGAAAAGGTAATTTTTCCAGCATTTTCCGACCTCGTTCCCATACATTTAAAACATGCATATGCGCAGGAGTGGGCAGTTGCCCTAGCTCCAGCATTGTACAAAAATCATGCTGGTTGGGATGAGGATTCAACCCACCACGTAATCCCGTTAAAAGTTTCCCCAAATGCTCAAAGGCAATACCCTATAAAGCAGGAAGCTAAAAAAACAAGTCAGGGAGATCCTAGATCAACATGAATACCAGGGGGTGATAGAAAATTGCACCTCACCAATGAACAATCCTTTGTTCCCCGTATCAAAACCTGACAACACATATAGTTTAGTTTTGGATTACAGACATTTAAACACCTGCACAAAGACCTTTGCAGTTCAAAATGCACACAGTGACGCATTAATGAATAACATTGTGCGACAAAAATGCAAAACAACACTTGATATCTCAAATGGGTTTTTCTGCCAAAACATAGCACCTGAAAGCAGGTATCTGACCGCATTTTCAGCGCTAGGGTCCCAATGGCAAATTTGCCGACTCCCCCAAGGGTATAAGAATAGCCCAGGGTTGTTTTCAGCAAGGGTAACAGAGTTACTCCAAAATTTGGATGAAGAAGCATTGTCCTATGTGGATGATATTTATCTGACGGACGATGACTTACCGAGGCACTTGACCAGGGTGAGCACCATTATTATGGGATTCGCCTCTGAGGGCTATAAATTTAATTTCAAAAAATCAAAAATTGCCCATCTCAATGTCCTGTTTTTAGGGTATGAGCTGTCAAGTGAAGGAAAAAGCCTAGCAGCTAACTTTTTAGAAAAGTGTGCGCTGCTCCAATCTCCAAAATCTTTAAAGAATTAACAATCAATTCTGGGATTCCTAAATTTTGGTCGAACATACATTTTGGATTACGCAGAAAGAGTAAAACCTTTCTACGATTTAATAACACCTGATTTTTCAGTCAGACAATGGACACAGGAACATACAAATATCCTACGTTCACTACAGGAAGACATGATAGCTTCAAAACATTTACAGACACGCGTAAACGTTACCAACTTAGTGATCCGAGTAATAGCGGCTCAATGCGGGTACACTTATTTAACTTTCAATTAAGGCGAAACGGTACCAATCGCATACAAATCACACCTGTACACAAACGCAGAAATGCGTTTCACTTTAACAGAGAAAATCCTGACAGCAGTGCAGACCGCTGTAGCAAGAGAAAGAGCTCTGGCTCAGGGTAAACGCATAATTGTCGTGACCCCAGTACCAGCCTTAGAGGCTGTTACAAAGGCTAGCATTCCAAATGCGAAAGCCTTACATCCCAGATGGATACAATGGGCTAATTCTCTTACTGCAACGGATGTTGAATACAGATTTGATCCAAGTTTAAAAACACAAGCATTTCTTCAATACGAACAAGAATATCCTCTACCAAATGAGATTTTGCCTCTAGATCAGTATGAATACATTATTTACACTGACGGATCTGCTCAACCAGCCATAGGGAGTAAGCAAGCTTACAGCGCGGCGTGTGCAATCGTTAAAGGTCGCATGCGCAATGGAAAGTTCCATCCCAGTAGCACTAAAACGCAATCTCTAGGAGACTGCACGGCTCAGTTGGCAAAATTAAAAGCACTGATACTGGCACTTGTAAATACGGAACACGAATTCCCCACACTAATTGTGTGTGATTCCTTTTACTGTGTACAGTCGTACAATGAATATTTACATCATTGGGAACAAAACGGGTTCAAAGACGCAAAAGGTGGCACAATTAAGCATAAAATGCTATGGGAACAGGTAGTGGAGTTGAGAAACGAACTACCAAGGGCTCACGTGATACATACACTGAGTCATCAGCGTGATGGCGTTCACGTTGAAGGGAATTCATTGGCTGATGAAGCTGCGAAGGGGGCTGTACGCACAGCGTCCGTAGCTGCAATCACTCGTTCAAAAACGAGAATAGACGGCGAGATTATGGTGGCTGTCATTGCTTCACGCAAAGGCAGCACAGCAGTACCCAAAACATTTCCACTCAAGTACTCCTACAAGTTAGATGCACAAAACATTCCATATGCTCAGATTCCTGGAGTGGGGGATAGAGTAATACCAAATATGGATCGTAGGCAAGGCTTAATTCTAGCAGCACACGAGGGTTTGGGTTCTGCGCATACAGACGTTACAGCGACTATTTCTTTACTGAAACAGCGCTACTGGTGGCCAGGGTTAACAAAGCAGACCAAAGACTATGGGGCCGATTCCGATTCAGGCCGGAAATCACTCCGACCGAGCCGGACCCGGAGAGATTTCCGACCGAATCGGACCCTAGCAGCCCGACCGAACGAGTACGATGCGTACGCATGCAATCGGACTCGATTCGGTCGGACTCCCATTGAAGTCAATGGGAGCCGGTCGTCCAACGCGGCCGCGGGCTCCCATTGACTCAATGGGTGCGAGGCGAACAAGGGCGCCCCCCACAGCGGGTACGCGTCGATGCGACTCGCGACGTACATGCACAGGTAGGGGGGACCAACGGGTCCCCCCTGTGTGCGACTCACCCGGCTACGCGTACAGGGGGGTCTGACATGGATCCCCCAACTCTGGCTCCGACTGCTCTTTCGAGCCGGACGGCGCGAGTCGGTCGGACTGCTCGCGGCGCGCATCGTACTTGCCCGGCCGGGGAACGTCTCCATTGCGCGGTGCGAGTCGTGTCCGTGCGAGTCGGTCGGAGCGGGTCGGACCCGCGTACGAGTCGGTCGGCGATTTCGCGTGCGCTCGCATCGTACTCACTCGCCCGGACGCACGTACGAATCGGTCGGGAAAGAGGGCTCCGAATCGGATCCGGTTAAGCCGAATCCGATTCGGTACCCTACCAGCCGAGATCGGAATCGGCCCCTATGTCTTAAAGTGCGACATCTGCGAGCAGATGAAAGGCTCCACCATAACACGACCAGCGCAGACACCATTACTAAAATCAGACAAACCTCTCGCATGTGTATATTTGGACCACTGCGGACCCCTAAATCTGATGGGGCCAAGAAATATATCATGGTTGCAGTGGATTCCTGCTCTAGATTCCTATGGGTCTGGCCTCAGCGCTCGGCTGACGCTCGAACTGTTATAACAGATTTGCGAGTCTTTATCGGCACATACGCAGTTGGCACGTTACATTCTGACTGTGGCCCGGTGTTTAGCTCTCGGGCTTACATAGAGGCCATGGAAGGAATGGGCGTAACATTGCGGTACTCCTCTCCGTACCATCCTGAGGGAAATTCTGTTGTGGAGAGGAAAAACTGTGACTTAAAGCAATTTTTAACAGCTAGGGTATTAGGCAAGGGCGGTAGATGGGTCGATCACTTATATGGGGTACAACGAGCCCTGAATAATCAGCCAAGAAGTTCTCTAGGGGGTGTCACTCCTTACGAGGTCCTATTGGGGACAAGAATGTGGGTACCTGATCTTGATTGTGAAGGCGCAGTGGCGGATGAAAAACCATTTGATATCCATGATCGTTTGGCTGTTTTACAGGATCTAAATGAATCCAGGACACAACAAAGCAACGTCCACTTAAAGCAGACCGCCACTGAGGAAGTCAAGGCAGTAACGGCAAGACCTGTCTGGATCCCAAAAGTTGGGGATCTTGTCAGAGAGAAGATTGCAGACAAGAAAGAATTTGGGCCATCCTACAGAAAGCCTGTACCGGTCCTAGCAATCCAAGGCACAAGAACTGTACTTCTGCCGCCTCTTGCAAGGAAAAAGGAGAAAAGATTTGTCTCAATCGACTTAATCAAACTACACTATGTGGCCGATACTAAATAGTAGGCCACGTGGACTCCACAGTAGCAGACGCCCTCCTCTTGCTACAATCCAAGAAGTTCCAACAGAAAGACTCATCACGTTTGAAGAGCCACCTGTACGGAATGAAGGACTAAGCAACAATGCTATGGAACTCGTTCCACTTCAACAGAAGTTCGACTTCAAAATGAAAATCAACTTAACACCCAAGTTGCAATCAGACCGACTACAGACGTCTACGTCAACATGCCTCGTCAAGAGCAAAATCCGATTTCAACAAATCCCGATGCAATTCCAACAATTGATCAAACTGCTTCTGGCTATTTCATGAACTTTGATACGTTTTCACTGGATCCAAGTGAGCCGGAAATGACGCCAGGTAAAAAATCACACAAACAGAAACTCATTGACTTCTTGAACTTTTTTAGAAAGACTTACCTGGTGTCACCTTGGATTGAACTATGGTATATCACTGGGATTTTATTTTTTATTTTCTGGCTAGGTTTAATAATAACTTTTAGTATGCTTATTAATGGACGATACTTTCAGCAAAGCTCTACAGCCCAAAGAGTCAATTTGATTTTAAAGCCATACCAGTCTTCACATCGTGAACCAAGAGACTTGTCTTCAGTGAACATCACAGCAGTTCCTATACCGGACGGTATAGTATGGGACAAGATTGATTTTGATATATTCGGTCCGACTGAACTCCTAAAGCTTAAACATGTATTTAAAATTTCTTTAAGTGATATCATTACCTCCAGTACATTTTCTGACGATTGGGACACTGAAACTGTAAACAATATAATGTCTGATTTAGAAAGAACTGCAGCATTTCCAAACAATTAAATGTTAGAAGGTACTTCAGACTATGATACATTGTACTGTTACCAACATTATGGACATCATTTCTTGCACAAATCTATAACACCTACAAATGTATTTGAATACCACCAGTGGGAACACTGCCCAACTCCTCCAAAAGGTAGATTGCAAACCTTTGCACAGAAATTCACATACTTTTCAGGGTTCAACACATCTGACCCGAAGTCATTTTATTACAAAGTGGCAACAACATCAGCACAGAAAATTATGTTGACAAATACCAAACAGATTTACTCTGCTTCCTTCATGGCCCAGTTGTCTACACAGGGTTTCGACCTATGGAAGGACACTATAGATTTAAAATCGATCTGGGGTTCTAGGGACTGGCAAGTCCAGGGAACAGAATCGCTTTTTAGAGCATGCCTCATTCCACAGCAGATAATATTTCTAAATTAAACTGTGCAACAGACATCCTGTCTTGGACTAGCCAAGAACAAGGAAATGAACACACCTGGGTTTCCAACACCATCACAGATGGGTGGGGGGCAGAATTCCAACTACACATGGGGTAAGATTAGATGACATTCTCCAGTACAACAGGTCAGATCCCAATTGGACAGGATGGCTGATTTGGCCCATTGACACAAACACATGTCAACAGAGATTCCTAGGTACACCCGAGGGATTTAGTATCCATAGTCCAGATCCTCGCTATGTACAGAGACAACACCCGGGGGTAGTGACATCCTATAGTGTTGGGAAGTTGTGCCTTGTTTGGCTAGAGACCTCAACACTCACAGAAGTAAAACATCACTTGACCTTACTCACACCTGATGTGGACCTTAGGGATTTCTTGTCAGGCCCAAGGAAAACACGTCAGAAACGTTTCATATATGCTGGCATTTATGCCTACTATAATGAAAACTGGAAAATATCCCAACAGGAGGCCGCAGAAAGAATACGGGAAATAGACCGTATTAACTTAGAGAAGGCGATAGCTGTAGTGGATAATGGGTTAACAACTTTGACCTCCAGGATTTACTCCTTAGGCAACATTGTGTCTTCGGCAAACGACATATTAGAACAAGATCTGGCCTTGTTACAACACGGGCAATCTCAGCTACGTTCTATTATGATGTTAAGCTGGACGCTGCAATCTTTGCGTGCAGGCTATGTGCCCTGGCATTTTATAAACACCACATCTTTGTTTTCAGAATACAATCTAACCGATAAACAGACAGAAATGGCACAGAGGGGAGCCAAAAATACAATGCTGCGTATTGAGAAACTGGAAAGGTTACCATTCACTGTAGCCGAATCACCATCACCCAAATGGCTAATTCATGGCCAAATCACTACGCCAGTCACTACGTTTCAGTTTCAATATTGCATTGAGCAAAGGCAGGCAGGCAAATATGAAAAGATGGGTAAGGGATACATCAAGGAAACTTGGGAGTTACCCTATAGATATCGATGCCGGAGCGGGGATCAAGAAGTGTATCTGAGTGGTACAAACTGCAAGAACGCTTTGAGCGGTTCTCTCATGTGTCAGGATATTTCTCTGCACAGAGCATGTAGTGGTTCGGTAGCGAACTTATCTTGTCACATGTCAGGGACCCCAGCGGCCATGATCACGCCGGTTTTCCAGCTGCTCTCGAATGGGAGTTACTTAATGCTAAATGATCAATGTTGCTGTGGGATGCTTCAGGTCGTCGCCTATCTGGTCACTGTTAACTCCAGGGTTACTTGCTGTATGCAAGTATTGTTTCCACCACTGAACACAGTCAGGGAGGCGCCGTTATGGCCTTCGTTGAATGTTTCCTTTATACAATTTGATACTTTGAGCAGACTGAAAGCCATGCTTTTACAGCAACCCGTGCCCTTAACCTCCGCTCGAGAAATCTTTGAACTTCAAGTTGCAAGGACCTCGACTGAGATACAAGCACTTATACGTACAAACTGCCCCTTTCATTTCGCAGAAATGGTGGGTCGTATCTTTAACATGTCTGATACGAGCGGTATTGTACATCTATTTAAGACCATAGTGTCAGGACTATTAAGCACCTTTCAGACAGTCCTCGGAGTAATCCCAAATTTTATACACTCCGTATTGGGAAGCGTCTTTGGCGGTCTCCCGCTTATCCTGTTCCTAATTGCAGGGGTCCTGATTGTAATATTACTGCTACACAATGGACGGCCCCATTTCCGAGGAAATGGCGAACACGCTCATGGAACGGAAATATCGTGAACGCATGGTGCAGCTTCTGGGCATACCTTGCCTAAGAGAACTGAACGCCTATTGGTTTCTATCATTTAGACCAGTCTGGGTGGACTGGATCTTACCTGTTCTTTGATGCCTGTTCTGCGAAGAAGAATGCACATTGGATCTATGTCTAACATTTCCATCGGATACGCCACTGGACCTAGATGCTATGCTGGACCCCCTAAAGGCCCATGCTCTGCGTTGTCCCCAGCGTCTTCCAATTCTGATGAATGCATTCCTTGAGAATCCACAGGTGCCGTTTGCTCCTGCTGGGTTAGGTGGCTCCTCCACAGGCACCGAGGTAACAACTGCCGCACAAGCTGCCGCAGCAACGACTGTTGGCAGTGCCGAATTCCATCTATGTGCAATTGACGTTCTCTGTGAAGCGTTGGATTTGTCATCTGCAGTAGCTAACATCGATAATGCTGTATCTCCCAGCCAGGACACTTAATCTTGAATTGGCTCATAGCGTCCTGGGAAAGAATTCGGCTTCTCCACTTCGTTTCATAAATAAACTAACAAAATTTGGAACCTTTCCTAAATTGACACTTTTGCTTGGAAAAGCATGGCCTTCTTCAGCTTATAGTGATGCAACTTTTATAAATGGCACAGAATTGACTTTTTCAAGTGGTAACTAAGAAATAGCTAATTTTTAACATTTTTAACATTTTTTTTTAACGTCTTTTTAAAACCCATGTTTTAGCTGTTTTTAAGTGAATATTTTTAAATTGTCCAGATTTTAAGTATGGTCATTGTCATCCAATTCGAAAGTGGAGTGGGTGTTATGTTTGGTATATAGGCCCTAATGTAGACCCGTTCATATATGCCATAATGTAGAAATACTCGTATATGCCCTATTATGGTCATACTCCTATATGCCCTATTATGGTCATACTCGTATATGCCCTATTATGGTCATTCTCGTATATGCCCTATTATGGTCATACTCGTACATGCCCTATTATAGTCATGGCTCCTAATATAGGCATGATCTTTCACCTACAATAGTTCCCTACAGTACACAATGAGCTCTGAGGGTTGAACGTTATCTAGTCTGTGGTTAGAACCCTGCAAGATCTTTCCAGAACACAGGCCTACAATGTACTCATAAATTATGCATGAGCATTCACCAGCTACATCTCCCGCATAATATGTATGTACAAAGTTCACCCCTGACGTCTTCCTCATGTCTAACAAAGACCAATACAAACCATACTGAGGGACGAGACACTTTAGGGTATAAATACACCACATCTTGCCACGGTAAGATAGAGGGAACCGAGACTTCCATGCTGACACACTGACCAGAGATGCTGAGGCTCCTGTATGCAGTCGCTCCAGCTGACAGCGGTCTAACACAGCCCTTGCGGGTGTCCAACTCGAGACCAGGACGGGGTCCCACACTCTCTCTATTCAGGTATGGGGTTCGACTAAATCCTAGAGGGATTCTTGGCTCTTAGGCTTTTAGACCTACACATATGCTAGGTACACTCAGGTACATCTAGTTAGGCATCGTAAGAGTACGCACACTTTCATAGTGCCTTTTATATTCATGTATGTATTCATGATTATTGCAATATGGTATAACTGTTCTATCCTTTCACTTTGATCGTACTGCTGATAATATATCTCTGCTATTGTCTGCTGGTTGCTGCAGCACATATATTTTACACTAGAATAACAACTGTTCAATAAATACTTATTGAAACGCCCAGACTGTTTATTCTGTGTAACTCTCTGAGACAAACCGAATAAGTAAGCACGAGTGACTGAGCAAAAGGTAGTACATTGTTTCCACGATTCTGAGGAATTAGGGTTGTCATGATCTAAGGTTGCCAGAAACTAATCTCTCCCCGATAAGAGGAGATTCTAGTGGCACTGTGAGCTAGCTAATGCAAATCCGGCTAACATATGCGGTGGGGGCACAGAATCAGTCTAACACCAAGCCCACGGTTTATGTTATCCAAACGCGCAGGTCCTGCAGGGGTACTATAGGAACTACACGACACTACAGGACATATACCCAGTTGAGATCTTGGCATTCTTACAACAGGCGATGCTGCCGAGAGTACAGGTGGCTGACCGTGTGGTACTAGCCTTGCCCATTACGGTAAATGATATCCGGGGTGCCATCAAAGAGCTAGCCCGAAAGAAAACATCGGGTTCTGATGGACTTCCAGTGGAATTTTATTCCACATATGCTGCACAACTGGTCCCACACCTTGAGAAGCTCTACAATGCCTCTCGCTGCTGGCTCACTCCTGGGGCAATAGTGACGTCTTTACTGAAACCCAATAAATCTCCTGCGGAGCTATCTTCGTATAGACTGCTGTCTCTGTTAAACACAGAATACAAAATATTGATCAAGATCTTGGCCATGCGACTTCTACCGTTGTTACCACAATTGATTCATGTAGACCAATGCAGATTCATTCCCCACCGCAACACCTCATTAAACCTATGGCGGCTGTTTAAAATAATGGACGCAGTCCGGGACCCTTATCCATATGCTGGCTGCTTGTCCCTGGATGTCCGTCAAGCCTTTGATACTCTGGGGTGGGATTTTATGCTGGCAGCTCTGGCGCATTATAAGATACCTCCCGTCTACATTAAATGGGTTAAACTACTTTATTCAGCCTCCACAGCCAGAGCGAGGACGGGTCCGCACATCTCAGATTCATACCTAGGCTGGCAGGGTACATGCCACGGATGCCCTTTATCCTCGCTCTTCTTCATACTGGCGATTGAACCCCTAACACAACGGATTCACCAGGAAGCTAGACAACAGGGAATCCCAACAAGTACTACTGTTCATACTGTATCGGTCTACACAGATGATACGATACGGTAATTTAAAGATCTTCATGAGGATCAGACAGTCGTGGCCAAATTGCTCTCCACTTTTGGTAGATTGTCTGGTTTACGTATCAACGCAGATAAATCTTATGTCTACCCTTTTACAGACACATACATAGCGCCAGTGTTTCCCCTGGGACAATTGCAGATACCAATGGCCACACGAACCTTCCGGTATCTTGGAATTCTGGTCTATAGAGAGGGCCCAGATGTGTTGGAGGGTAACCTGCTTCATACAGTTCCAGCACTTAAAACGCAGATAGCCTTTTGGATCACCTTGCTGGTCGCCTAGCCCTGGCGAAAATGGTGATGTTACTACACCTACTGTACCATTTTGTGAACCTATCTCTTTTCATACCATCATGGGTGTTCAAGTTACTAAATACTCTCCTTATAGACTTGGTGTGGAGACATGGACGTCGCAGAATTAGCCTGGTGAAGTTACAGTTGCCTTCGGATAAGGCCGGGATGAGAGCCCCTTATTTTAAAGCCTATTCCATAGCTGGTCAACTACAGTGGTTGTCCTATTGGTTAGCAGGGCATAATTTGACCAAAATAGATTACACAATGGCCCAAATTAGCCACGGTTAGTTACACAGATTAATCTGCCCTGCCACCACACCGATTTATGTAGATTCACTACTGTTGCGCACAGCATTAACATACTGGAGGATGACAAAGAAGTATTCAGCCACTATGCCCTATGCCCCGAATATACCACTCTGTGGACTACCTATGTCCTTCGGCACATTGACAGCGTGAAGGCTCGGCTCCTGGGAACAGGTGGGAGTAACGACGGTTAGGGCACTGTTTGCAGATGGCGTATTAATGACCCATGATGATTTTGTTTAGGCTGAGGGAAACCCTGTTCCTAACCCAATCCTACTATAGTCCAATACAGTCGCAAATATTGGGCAGTGGATGGGTGGGAACCAATGGTACTTGAATTTCTGTGAGCACTCCACCCTATGGGTCATGGACGCAATCTCATGCATTGGCTATACCATGGGCTCTGGGAGCTTCTTATGGTACCACTCACAGCACTAAAAGCCAAATGGGAGGTGGACCTTGCCTGGGAAATCTCGGACAAGGAATGGGCTGGTGTGATAGAATACCCCAAGAAAATCTCATTCAATGCCAGATTCAAATTAATTCAATTTTCAATACTACATTGAGCATACTTAACACCCCATAGACTCCATCCAATGTTTATGACGGCATCCTTGGAGTTTCCATTTCGCCATGCCCAGGAGGCCGACTTGCTGCCCATGTTATGGGGTTGCAACCGAGTGTCCACTTACTGGGAAGGAATCACAACAACTCCGATGGAGCTGACGGGACTGCACCATTGGGATAGCCCTGCACAATGAATTCTGGGATTTCCCCTTAGACCTAAAGGCTCTGAGTTAATAACCTGGGTGACGAACATAGCACTGCTGTTGGCTAAGAGGTTAATAATAAAATGGTGGAAATCCTCAATGGCCCCTACGATGGAGGACTGGCGTGAGGAGGTTTAAAGATGGGGCCTTGTCGAAAGTGAAGCCCTCAGACGGGAAGAATATAGAGGCCTGCGTAAGATACCTATGAGGTAGGGACTGAACCATGGATGGCTCAAGGCTGTTGGCCCCTGTTTAAGGACAGCTGTGCACATAGTGTAACGGACACCCCATTGCTGTGTGCACTAGTGGAACATTTGTATCTCCCTGGTCCATACAGCACAACACATATTCACGCTGAGCAGACTTGAGATGTTGAGCGTCATATACAAATCAATACGCGCACATACAATACCCTCTGAACACATTCCGGCAACATAATAGGTGACTTTGCTTAGTTCCTTAGTTTTTGGGTGGGAGAGGGTAGGGGAATTTATTCGAATTATGTATGCCAACTATGTAACCTTGTTATGTCACAAGAAAGATGTAAACTGTATTCTTGGAACAACTTATCATTAGTGAGGACTCCAACAATGGTTGATTAATGTGTACCACATGTATTACATTTAAAAATGCAAAAAAATTGCATTAAAAAAAATCAAGAGCAGCGATTCTAAATCCTTTCCTAGTAAAGTGACTTTGGAAGTGATGTGCTGTCAGATTCACAAGATTTTACAGCATGAGCTGCTAACATGTCCCTGCTCCGTACTATGTCATTATAACGTGTTGATACACCAATCCTATTCATTGAAGTGATTAGCTCTCTACTTATGCACTTGGCAAAGACTGCGTGGGCAGTCATCATGTGTAGTGGAGTTTTCTTTTTGCCATGATGTAATTCATAAAACACGATTTGGAAAAGACAGTACATTTGCACAGCATAAGCCTGTTGGTTCATGGGATTGTCTTCCACTTCTTCGCTTATATCTTCAAAGCCATCATCAATGTTGTCTGTTTCTGTTCCGAACTCAAGAACTTTAGTTTGTAAAGTTTTGCTTTGCTGATATTAAACAATGATATAAAAAATGTTAAGACAAGATCAGGCATTCTTGTTGACTCCCATGATTTGCGGAGCTCTGGGGCATCACAAAATTTGTCATTGAGTCCAAAATCTAAATCTTTCAGGTCGTTTCTTAAAATGGTTCCTGTTGATTTTACTGCATCCTGTGCTCTTATTTTGACAGCAAGAACTTCAGGAGTCAAATCAGCTGAGAACACCATAAGTGGCTCATTCTTTTTGTTAGACTGAACAAATTCTGTCACTGTACATTTGTGCCAGAAAAATCTTAATTTCATTATTATGGATCAATACAGTTTCATCAGTGTTGATCATTATTTCTGACTGGGTCCATGTTTACATACTCATGAGCCAACTTCTAGACCCAGAGGAGTGATTCTCTTCTTTTTGAAGTTTTCAGACTTTTTCAAAGTTCTTAATGAGACCAAATCAAAAGACAAATAACATGGTTGGGCAGAAAGATTTTTATTTCGCTGGATGTCCCCAACGCTAGGGCCACCAAACGAAAGGAGTTTCTTAGTCTTCATCTGGCGTTGCAAACTTTGGGTGCTCGTTATGGCCTCTTTCATCCGTGTCTCTTTAAGGCCACTTATCAAAATAAAACCATCTCGTATGAGAAACCAGCCGAACTCAAGAAATTCATCAACTCTCATTTGACGGACAACATGGACATAGCTGGTCCCTCTTCATGCTAGTATATTTCTATTATGTTAATGTTTCTTACAATGTTCTTGTTCTCATGTTTAAGAATTGAACTGGCTGCTTTACCACATACTGCATATATAAGAACATCCTATGTATATGAATATTGTTACCTAATACAGTATTGTTCACTTTGTATCACAATGAAAATGAATAAAATTGGGTTACAAAATGTTGTTTCTTCACCCTGTGCATGTAAATGATTTGTTTCTGCAGATATTATCATATCTTTTTAATATCTTTCACTTATTTCCTTGCAGATCCAGAACATTTGTTCACCTGTTTGTTCCCCCTCCTTATGTCCTGTTCCGATGTGGTGGGTGGGACCTTTTCAGATGTGCCATCATCATATGTGTTGTCACTACCCCAACTTCTTGTTCTTTATTTAGGTATGTGCTATCAGTCATCAATCTTTGACATGTACTGTCGTGTAGTTCCTATAAAACCTATACAGGATCTGCTTGTTTAGACAACATACACTGCGGGCTTGGTGTCCAGACTGATTCCAGACACCCCCATCGAGTATGTTGGCCTGTATACTAGCTAGCTCACAGTGCCACTAGAAACTCCTCTTACCAAGTAGAGAATAGTTCTTGGCAACTATCGAACATGACAACCCTGATCCCTCAGAATCGTGGAAACAGTGCAATACTTTCGCTCAGTCACTCGTGCTCACTTGGTCTCAGAGAGATACACAGAATAAACGATATGGACGTTTTTCAATAAGCATTTATTGAACACTCGTCATTCTAGTGTAAAATAGGTGTGCTGAAACAACCACTAGACAGAAACAGATATAAACGATTAGAAGCACTAAGAAGGTGAAAGAATGGTAGATCTCAACCATTCTGTTATAATCATGAACATAGGCAAGTATATAAAATACATGACAAAAAATGCGTACTCCTACGATGCTACCCTAACTAGATGTGCCTAAGTGTACCTAGCATGTATGTAGGTGTTAAGCCAAGAATCCCTGTAGGATAGAGTCAACCCTATTACCTGAAGTGAGAGACTGTGGGACCCTGTCTTGGTCTCGAGTTGGACACCCCGCAAGGGATGTTCAGACCACTGCAAGCTGGAGTATCTGCATGCAGGAACCTCAGCGTCTTGCGTCAGTGTGTCTGCATGGAAGTCGTGATCTCCTCTGCCTTTCTCAGCAAGATGTAATCTTTATATACCCGAAGGTATCCCCAGGGGGTTCTAACTTGCTGTGCCACTGTCGGACTTAGGATGACGTCGGGAATGAACTTGTACATAGTTATTATGCAGGAGATGGTAGTTCTGCTGAGTGGAAGGAACTCTGTGCGCTCTTTCCAGTGCAAAGAAAGGGGTTAGAGCTTCCAGTTCTCTAAGTATTCTACCATGCGACCTGCTTCAATGCCTTCCGGATGGCCCACCACTCTTATATTGTTGCGCCTGTTGCGGCCTTCTGCATCTTCCGCACGCCATTGCAGGATTTCCACTCTGTCTCTAAGATGTACGATGGATCTTTGCATGCGCAAATGGGTTTTAGACCCATTTGCGCATGTAAAAATCCTGTTGGTCATGTACTAACCCTATTTAGCGAGTCGCAAAAATTTGAGACTCGCAAAATAGTGTTTTGCGACTCGCTATTAGGAAGGGGTGTTCCCTTCCTAATAGCGACCCCAAATGCCATGTATGACAGTTTTGCGACCGCCCTTCACAGACCACTCGCAAACGGGAAGGGGTCCCCAGGGGACTCCTTCCCCGTCGTGACTGGCTCTAAAAATATTTTTTAAGGGCAGGCAGTGGTCCCAGGGACCACTGCCTGCCCTTAAAAAATGAAACTGAAAAGTTTAATTTTAATTTTTTTAATGCATCCCGTTTTCCTTTAAGGAAAACGGGATGCATTTAAAAAAAATAAACTGCTTTATTTATAAGCAGTCCCAGACATGGAGGTCTGCTGACCCCAGCAGGCCACCATCCCTGGGAGTGCCATCCATTCACAATGGGGTTGCAAATTGCGACAGCCTCATGAATATTCATGAGGCATGCAATTTGCGACCCCATTGGGAATCGCAAACAGTGTCTCAGACACTGTTGTGCATCCCAATTTGCGAGTCGCAAATTGCGAGTCGAAATGCGACGCAATTTGCGACTCGCAAATTAGCGAGTCGTACATCTGGCCCTAAGTTCTAATACAACTTGGGATAGTCTCGCACATTCCAGCTGCACATCTTCAATCTTGTACTCCATTCCTTTTACGTGGTCTGCCAATTTTTGGTGTTCTGTTTGAAGCAAACCCAGTCCCACGGACACTACCCCTTTGTCCTGTTGAAGGGTATTTCTGGTGTCTGTGATCACCTCCAGAATCTTATTTAGTTGTAGGCTAATGGACTCTGTTGGAGGGTCTTTCTGATCTGCATCTGCGTTGGAATCCCGGGCCTGTCCCTGCGCTTCTTGTGAAGGCCCTCCAGTTTTAACCCTAGGTTTCCCCATTTCGTATTCGAGCCAGCGACTTATCCGTTCTTCACTTCTCCCAGTATATTGTCTCCTACTGAGAGCTTCTGGTGGTCACTCGCCTATATCCCACCTGTGCGTGGTGCGAGGTTGCGCTCCAAGCCTACTTCTCACACGTCCCAAATCTTGCCCCGTCAGGCCTCTTAATATTACAGGGTAACCTTGCCCGGTGCCAGGTCTTAGGGGAGGTACCTTCTGGGCTATTGTGACATACTGCACTCAGTCCTCGTATGTACGCTCTGATTTAGACTCTTTTGCAGTCTATTTAGATGGATCTTCTGTGCCCAGTGTCTGCCACAGTTGTGTGAGTTGTCAGTAAAGTATTATTGGCTATGCACTACGATCTTAGTGCTCAAATCTATGGGGCCAATGTGTCATTGTGTCCTCCTTTTTCGTTCTGCATTATGGTATAATAGGTGTAGCCATTCTGTGTGTGCTGTTGTCGTCTTCTGTTCTTGGTGGCATGGTTCCTGTTATCATCCACAGTATTGTTTTTACTGCGTAGCTCTGTTTCGAGCTGATTTAGACTCTGTTTATGTGGTTTTGCCGCAGGGGATATTGCGATCGTCTTTCAGAATCACTTTTTCGCATTTAGCTCTCCAACTTATCCCCAGGGGCCGGTGGGTATAATCCAGTACGTTAACTTTTGGGGCCTGAGCTATGATCTTGCTCTGCAGCATCCCCAACACTTTCTTATGTGTCCTGTGTCTATCTGGGTCCAGGGGCCCCATTTCTCAATGGTGGTACCTATAATTGGCAGCCTGCCCCATGCCTCCTTTACGTCCCCCAGCCGTCTTGGGGCTTTCGCAGGCCCTGGGCAGGTAGATATTGGCCTTTCAATGAGTTCCCTCTGCCAGTCCCTTCAATGCCGTTCAACTCACCGATCCCCATAGCGTCTCTCACTGCTCTAGGTCTTCCACGACCGGGCTTCGCTTCCTCTGCCCCATCAAGACATCTCCTCCTCTCTGGGCCCCTCAGCCACTCTTCTTCTCTGTTATGAGCGGGCCCCGCACTCTATGTTTGTGGCCTTCAGGCCCAGTTGATCTCAGGGGGAGGGGGGGACTCGGAGCAACAAGAGACAACGAAGAAGTTCAGCAGCCCACTTCCATGACTCACAAATCCAGCCCTCGGCAGCTGCGACACTCCCTGTTGATTAGACCACTGGGACCTCGGCTCTTGCGTACTTTACCATCCGCCGCTCTCTGGCATGGCCGCTCGTCTCTCCTGTTATGCCGTCTCATCCGCCCATGGGGGAGAGCACCGTCTGGATCCGACTCTCATTCAGAGTCCCACCACTGCTCTGTCAGGGAACGCACCGCCGTCCTGGGCCGCCCCCCCTAACTGCTTATGGTTACGCACGTCGCAGCAGCCGGGAGCACCCCTCCTCGCACTTGGCCCTTCACGGCCGTATCATGTAGAGAATCAAGCTCCCGGCGATAACCTGCCACTGGGATCTCCCGGCGAAGCTCCGCTCTCGGTCCGTTCACCTTTATATGCGGGGAAAGTGCCGGATTCAGGATAAATATCGGGCCGGAGCTCTGTTATAGAGCGTCTAGTCCGGTCGCCATCTTGTCCACGCCCCCGTCTTCTCCTATATCTCTTTATCGCTATATATTGCATTGTAATCTCATACCATAATTGTTAGCTATATAATAGTTCTAATGGTTATGTGTTTTCTCATTGTTATAAAGTTCAGAGTAACATGGAACATTAAAGGTTTTATTAGTCCTATCAAAAGACAGAGAGTATAATCCCATTTAGCCAAATCAGACCCAGATTTAGTTCATCATTCTGAAGCTTTAAAACTTAAGCGTGGCTGGGTAGGCTCTGTATTCATATCCTCTACCGATAGACAAATGGTGTTTTAATTTTATTTAAAAAAAACCTTAACTCTTGCTGTCCTTTCGCAAGACACAGATTACAAAGGCAGATGGATTATTCTTAAGCTTTTAGTCAACAATATTCCCTTAAATGTGTTACATATTTATGCCCCAACACAACCTGATTATTCATTTTGGCCTACAATCACTCAAAAATGCATACAATATATTGATACCTCTTTTATTTTAGGTGGCGATTGCAACCAAGTTATAGACCCATTCTAAGATAGACAGTCCTTGGTCCAATTCTCTCATAACAAGATGCATAAGCCATTCCATTTCACTATTTCCCATGGTTCTTTTATTGATTACTATAGACAGGCCAATCCCAATCCCACTTCTAAAGACTGCACTTTTTATTCTGGTACACATGGTACCCTTTAAAGACTTGATTAAATTGTTGTTTCAAAACCTTTGGCACAGCATATAGTCCAATCTTTCATTAGTCCCATAGTACTTTCAGATCATGCATTGGTGGTTATGAATTTGGTCCCCCCCTCCAGCTTCAATCTCATAGATGGAAATTTAACAACTCATTGTTAAATGATGCACAATTTTCAGTGTCCTTTACCTCCTTTGCTACAGATGTTTCCTTAATTAATGATTCACCCACAACTCCCCCTCCTCTGGTTTGGGATTCATTTAAACCAACTGCCCGCTGTTTTATCATGGATTATGTATCCAAAAAAAAGAACATTTGAGCTAAAGAATATAAATCTTTATTTTCCTCCATTAAGACTTTGAAACAAAAATATTTCTCATCTAAATTAAAAATGCTAAAAGCCAAATTACATTGCAATACTCTCTCGACTAATGACGCCTCTTCTATTTTGTTAAAACGTAATGCTCATTATTAAGGTGGGAGAAATAAAGTTGGTAAATGTCTGGCCAATTATCTTAAAGTGAAAAAACAGCGATTTAAGACAGATTTGATAATCAACTTACACAGCGCTTCTGTGACTAAGCATAAGGATATTTTAAAGGAATTTGTTGACTTCTATAAGACGTTATATACTCCCAAAACTCTTGTTCAACATTCTCTTATTGATGACTATTTACATCAGACCCACAACTCTATTTCTTCTCACTTAGACTTTGCATCTTTGGAGGTAAATCTTACTCCCAATGAGAGTCCCCAGGCTCTAAACTCATTGAAAAAAGGGAAAATATCGGGGTCAGACAGTTTTACAGTAGAATTGTTTCTGCATTTCGTCCATAATTTTATACCTTGCTTGTTATACTTGTTTAATAATTTTATTGATTAAGGTTCTACTTCTGGTACTTTCCAGGAAGCCACAATATGGCTAAAACCGAAGGAAGGGAATGTCTCCACTCTATGTAAAAACTACAGGCCTATATCATTAGTAAATATAGATTCTAAGATTTTTGCAAACATTTTAGCAATTCATCTAGAAAATATTTCTTCGACGTCTTATTGGGAAAGAGCAGTCAGGTTTTATAAGAGGTAGATTATTGTCTGACAATACTAGACTATTTCTTAGTGTACTCATTAAAGCTTCTTTTCCGAAACCTCCACTGGCATCGATCACAATAGATGAAGAGATCAGGATCAATTGGGACTTTAAGTTAAAATCTTTAGCCTGACATTGTTTTGATCCTAAGATAATTGCTCTTATCTGCCACTTATATCAATCCCCACGGACATCTGTGCTGGTTAATGGTATAGCGTCTCCATATTTTCCTTTACAATGTGGTGTTCAACAGGGTTGTCCTCTTTCTCCGTTATTGTTTGTTCTTGCTCTTGAACCTTTCCATTCCCGTATCAGTCTTAATTCGTCCATCTCGGGTTTCCCATATGGTTATGGTCAACTAAAGTTAGCGGCTCACACAGATGATGTTCTTCTTTTTCTCTCCTCCCCGGAGGAATCCTTGCCTGCATTACTTAATGAAATAACCCTTTTCCCTGCAGTTTCAGAGTATAAATTCAATAAAGAAAAGACGAAGGGTCTTCCTTTAAATAAATACACTTTTAAACAAACCTTCATAGAAACTGGGTATCAGTGGGCGACATCCTCTAGGATTAACTACTTAGGTATGCGGTTTACAGGTTCAGTGCAAGACTTGGTTGCTATTAATTTTAGGGAACTCTTTACTAAAATAGAAAAATTACTCTCCTCATGGAATCCTTTACATTTATCTTGGTGAGACCATATGGATTGCATAAAAACTATGATTGCTCCTATTTTGCTCTATATTGTATCTATGTTACCGGTATATATTCCCAAGTCCACCTTTAGGAAACTTAATTCTATACTTTCAAAATTTTTGCGAAACAACAGGAAAGCAAGGGTTTCCCTATCTCTTCTACAAAAAAACAACACTTGAAGGCGGAGTAATTTGTCCAAAAATTAGTAAATATCATACTGCGTTCAGTTTACAACAGCCCTCCTTTTGGATCTCCGATTCTCTCTCACCTTTTTCTCCTTTTTGGCTACATGTTGAACACGCTCTTCTCCATCCATTTTCTCCAAAAGAAGTTCTTTCTTTCGCTTCTAAATCTTGTATCATTTCCTCCCCCATTCTCAAATATACTACCTCCTTGATAGCATCCACTTTCACTTCCACCACCTTGACTACTTTTCTTTTTCTCTATATGTCTATTTGGGATTATAAACTTGTTATGATTCATAACAGACCAGTTTTTTGGCATTGTTGGATGAATAACGGTATTATGTGGATAATGCAACTATTTGAAAATGATGTTCTGCTCTCTTTTCCTCAATTTCGACAGATATATGTGCCCTCAATCTTTTCACACCCGCTTCTCTTTGCTTATAAACGCAGTTTTAAATACTCTTTTCTTTCTACAGGAAAATACTCTATATATCATATAAATCGGACCTAACCAACCTTCTTGCTTCTTACACTCAAGCATCTATTATTTACAAACTCCTCTTATCCTCCTCTCCCTCCCAAACCAAATCCAAAACTGAACTTCTTTGGGAAACATACGTTGATGTGAACTGGGATGTTACTTTTTGAAATAAGGTATGGTCACGTATTTAAGAAGGTTCTAAAACAGCAAGTATTACACAAACCCTGTTTTTTATTTACCACAGACTATATTTTACCCCACACATTGTTCAAAATGTAAATTTTTATCATCCACTTCCCTTCTGGTCTTGTGACTTCTCCAAAGGTGATATTATGCCTATGCTATTCTGGTGCCCTAATACACTTTCTTTTTGGCATAAAGTATGGTCACAAATCAAACAAAATATTCAACTTACAACATTACTTTAACATTATACATCTATCCAAAAAAAAGAACATTTGAGCTAAAGAATATAAATCTTTATTTTCCTCCATTAAGACTTTGAAACAAAAATATTTCTCATCTAAATTAAAAATGCTAAAAGCCAAATTACATTGCAATACTCTCTCGACTAATGACGCCTCTTCTATTTTGTTAAAACGTAATGCTCATTATTAAGGTGGGAGAAATAAAGTTGGTAAATGTCTGGCCAATTATCTTAAAGTGAAAAAACAGCGATTTAAGACAGATTTGATAATCAACTTACACAGCGCTTCTGTGACTAAGCATAAGGATATTTTAAAGGAATTTGTTGACTTCTATAAGACGTTATATACTCCCAAAACTCTTGTTCAACATTCTCTTATTGATGACTATTTACATCAGACCCACAACTCTATTTCTTCTCACTTAGACTTTGCATCTTTGGAGGTAAATCTTACTCCCAATGAGAGTCCCCAGGCTCTAAACTCATTGAAAAAAGGGAAAATATCGGGGTCAGACAGTTTTACAGTAGAATTGTTTCTGCATTTCGTCCATAATTTTATACCTTGCTTGTTATACTTGTTTAATAATTTTATTGATTAAGGTTCTACTTCTGGTACTTTCCAGGAAGCCACAATATGGCTAAAACCGAAGGAAGGGAATGTCTCCACTCTATGTAAAAACTACAGGCCTATATCATTAGTAAATATAGATTCTAAGATTTTTGCAAACATTTTAGCAATTCATCTAGAAAATATTTCTTCGACGTCTTATTGGGAAAGAGCAGTCAGGTTTTATAAGAGGTAGATTATTGTCTGACAATACTAGACTATTTCTTAGTGTACTCAATAAAGCTTCTTTTCCGAAAACTCCACTGGCATCGATCACAATAGATGAAGAGATTCGGATCAATTGGGACTTTAAGTTAAAATCTTTAGCCTGACATTGTTTTGATCCTAAGCTAATTGCTCTTATCTGCCACTTATATCAATCCCCACGGACATCTGTGCTGGTTAATGGTATAGCGTCTCCATATTTTCCTTTACAATGTGGTGTTCAACAGGGTTGTCCTCTTTCTCCGTTATTGTTTGTTCTTGCTCTTGAACCTTTCCATTCCCGTATCAGTCTTAATTCGTCCATCTCGGGTTTCCCATATGGTTATGGTCAACTAAAGTTAGCGGCTCACACAGATGATGTTCTTCTTTTTCTCTCCTCCCCGGAGGAATCCTTGCCTGCATTACTTAATGAAATAACCCTTTTCCCTGCAATTTCAGAATATAAATTCAATAAAGAAAAGACGAAGGGTCTTCCTTTAAATAAATACACTTTTAAACAAACCTTCATAGAAACTGGGTATCAGTGGGCGACATCCTCTAGGATTAACTACTTAGGTATGCGGTTTACAGGTTCAGTGCAAGACTTGGTTGCTATTAATTTTAGGGAACTCTTTACTAAAATAGAAAAATTACTCTCCTCATGGAATCCTTTACATTTATCTTGGTGAGACCATATGGATTGCATAAAAACTATGATTGCTCCTATTTTGCTCTATATTGTATCTATGTTACCGGTATATATTCCCAAGTCCACCTTTAGGAAACTTAATTCTATACTTTCAAAATTTTTGCGAAACAACAGGAAAGCAAGGGTTTCCCTATCTCTTCTACAAAAAAACAACACTTGAAGGCGGTGTAATTTGTCCAAAAATTAGTAAATATCATACTGCGTTCAGTTTACAACAGCCCTCCTTTTGGATCTCCGATTCTCTCTCACCTTTTTCTCCTTTTTGGCTACATGTTGAACACGCTCTTCTTCATCCATTTTCTCCAAAAGAAGTTCTTTCTTTCGCTTCTAAATCTTGTATCATTTCCTCCCCCATTCTCAAATATACTACCTCCTTGATAGCATCCACTTTCACTTCCACCACCTTGACTACTTTTCTTTTTCTCTATATGTCTATTTGGGATTATAAACTTGTTATGATTCATAACAGACCAGTTTTTTGGCATTGTTGGATGAATAACGGTATTATGTGGATAATGCAACTATTTGAAAATGATGTTCTGCTCTCTTTTCCTCAATTTCGACAGATATATGTGCCCTCAATCTTTTCACACCCGCTTCTCTTTGCTTATAAACGCAGTTTTAAATACTCTTTTCTTTCTACAGGAAAATACTCTATATATCATATAAATCGGACCTAACCAACCTTCTTGCTTCTTACACTCAAGCATCTATTATTTACAAACTCCTCTTATCCTCCTCTCCCTCCCAAACCAAATCCAAAACTGAACTTCTTTGGGAAACATACGTTGATGTGAACTGGGATGTTACTTTTTGAAATAAGGTATGGTCACGTATTTAAGAAGGTTCTAAAACAGCAAGTATTACACAAACCCTGTTTTTTATTTACCACAGACTATATTTTACCCCCACACATTGTTCAAAACGTAAATTTTTTATCATCCACTTCCCTTCTGGTCTTGTGACTTCTCCAAAGGTGATATTATGCCTATGCTATTCTGGTGCCCTAATACACTTTCTTTTTGGCATAAAGTATGGTCACAAATCAAACAAAATATTCAACTTACAACATTACTTTAACATTATACATCTTTTTCCAGGAATTTTAACTAAGGATTGTTCTCCTACCTTCCAGGATTATAAATTGTTAGATATTCTTTTAGCAATTGCCTATCATAAAATTGCTTTTAATTGGAAATGTTCCTCTAAATTATCATATAAGATTTGATGGGACTCTGTTTGTTCTCACCATAAATTGGATACTATATATATATATATATATATATATATATATATATACATACACACACACATATATATATATATATATATATATGTGTATATATATATATATCATAAACCAAGTTCAATAAAGCGTTCACTCGGAGGTAGTGTACTCATCAGTTGATGGTTTATTCCAGTTACGCATTCAGGCTTGTTCACACACTGCATTGTGGGAACAGACACCAATACATACAGAGTATAGACACAAATGAAGGACAACATGCACATTAATCATTGATGCCAAAATGGCATCCATTTTGTAATGTTGTCTATGGGCTAGCAAAGTATTGCTAAGTATATGTCGAGAACAGTACTTTTTACACCTTGCATGAATTTCACCAATTGTTGAAGTTTATCTACGGGCAATTGCCTCTACTTTTTAGAACAGCTTCCTCACCAGCTCTAGGGCACTTTGCCTCATTTCCTGAGATATGCAGGACATAGAGAGTGATTAGGTGTATGGCACTTGGCTGAGAATTTCCTGCAAACTCCCAAGCAGTTAGGCTCCGCACTCGCTGCTGATTACCCATATGATGATAGTAACAAATACGCACACATGTAGCACTTGGCAAAATACAACAAGTTGTGTTTACTTCAGTGTGCGCTGGAGAGAGGCTCACAGTACGGTTGGTAGGCAGTCAATGTATGACATTTTAATACTTTGCTAGCCCATAAACAACATTACATAATGATGCCATTTTGGCATCAATGATTAATGTGCATGTTGCCCTTCATTTGTGTCTATACTCTGTATGTATTGGTGTCTGTTCCCACAATGCAGTGTGTGAACAAGCCTGTTTTACAGGCGAAACGCGTAACTGCAATAAACCATCAACTGATGAGTACACTACCTCTGAGTGATCGCTTTATTGAACTTGGTTTATGCTAACTATGTCCAGCGCGCTCCGCCGGCTACAGCGATCCTCTGCCTTGGGCGTGGGGAGACAGAAGGAGCAAAACTGACATATATATATATATATATATATATATATATATATGTTACAATGCTCAACTTCTCACAGTGCTCAATTGTTATGGTTACCTTTAACCTCTTTTCTTAATAATACTATTTATTATATGTCATCTACAAATTATACATTGTCAGAGAACTTACAGCCACCAAGAATATTTTATCTCTCTGTTGTTTCTAATCTATATAGGTTATTACTGTGATCCAGCGCGATATTAGCAAACAGCAATCATACACAAAACACTCACTTGGGCCCATACATTCATACTACGCTAATACTTACGCTGGGTTTATCAGTTGTTACTCTTTATCAAAATCCCTGCTACCAATTACCTTCCGAATGAAGAGTAATGACTTACCAATGAATCCTTTGCTAATTGGGAAGTTTAAAATGAGTGACATTCATTATAGTACATAATCCTGAAATAACCACTGAGTCAGGAAGTTTTAAAATGTTTATCTAAAGATTTAGTAGAGTAAAATACAGAACCACACGGTACTTAATCGCAATACCCAAGATGAAGCATAGAATAACTATTGCTAATCAATGACGGTCCCTCAGAAAAGGAGAGTATAGAGACAGCAGCGCAACTAAAGGTTGCATTATATTTACCTAAGTGCGAGAACCAAATCCCTTTGGCCAAGGAGTTGAAAGAATAGGACCCAAGAAGGATGAAGAGCAAAGACTTCTTCCAGGATCAGGACAGGACCGGTGACCTCTCTACAATGACGCCTGCGCTGTTCCCCTCTCTCATACTCGACTTCTCCTCGATTCTCCCGTGCCTTCCTTCTAATGGACTCCGCCGCCCCCTCCTCAGGACCTCTCTGGACAGCGGTTCAGTCTGCAATCGATCAGCTTGGCAGTCTGGAGCTAAGAGCTAACTAATTAGCTAATTCTATATCTATTATACCCTTCTAAGCCCATGTACCTCCCCTTAATGTTGCTAAAATATGGGACCACTACTTCTGATTGGACAGGGACAGGGGGTGGATTCTCACACCATATTGATTTGCCTTGTATTTCTGAAGCCTATTGTTTTTAAACTACCGCCCCTTCAATTTAATACATTTGCTTTATTTCCCACCCGTCTCACGACAAAATTTACAATTTATTCATATAAAATGTTGCTTTTCGACGAGAACATCTTGGTATGTAGTGGTGTCGGCCAGCAGGTCATGGCCTTGGGTGATGTCCAAGTTGACTTCATCTTTTTCTTTCTCGTCTGCCTCTCAGGGCGCATGTGCGGAATCTTTGTCACACGAGCTTTCAGTTCACCAAAACCCAGGCCCAAGTTTATGAACTAATAAAAGTCAAAGAAGAAAACATTAAAATCAAAAATAAAATGTTTCACTGTATGCCCACTCTTTCTACTCTAGTCTATTCCCATTTAATTATAAATTCTATCCCGCATTAGTAGCGTTAGAGAAACGACAGTTTAACAATGACATGAGAGCAAGCTGAAGCATGTGAAAACATCAAGCGGCCATTTTAATGCACACTGCGCAGAAGCAGAAATTTCCCACCAAGCAAAGAAAGACGTCACAACACGTGATGTGGTTGGGACATGCGCAGTAGGGTTCCCGCGCTTTATCGTCCATTTTGGATTACAGACAAGCGTTATTCATTAGTAAAACACATAGGTAAGCATCCTTACTATTCGTGTAGTGTATGCAAGGATTAGTTAGAGACAATACAAATTTAATAAATTAATACTATGAGGAGGTTGCGTACGAGCAAGTCTCATTTATGAGTCCTTGCTCCATCAATCCCCTCTCTGATGGCGTTTCTGAGCCATCAAAATACTACCCACAATCAGATGCCAACTTCAAGCAAATAGTTTCACTCTTATTTTTACATTTTCTATTTTTACCATCTCCTTTCAATTTTTTGTATAATTCACTTCTCCATTCTTCAAGTTCTATTTCATCTAATTTTCTCTTCTTTCCCTTTCCTGTCACATTATATGTTCCCTTCTTTCTACAACATTTGCACCATATTATTATTGTCAGTGCTATTATTGCTATCCCTGCTAAGGGTACTAATATTTGACCTATAAGTCCTTTTCCTACATTAGCAAACCAGGTACCAATTGACGAAATACTACTTGTCAATCTTTCCCATACACTATCAACTTCCAGTGGTTTAAGTTCCTTCTCAAGTTTAGTTATATTCTGTATATACGTTCCAATTTCTGCACTCTTATCAGGAATATAAGTGCAACAGTGTTTCGTCTTCAATAATTTACAGACTCCGCCCTCTTTTGCCAATATAATATCAAGAGCAAGTCGATTTTGCATCACCATAGACCTAATCGCAACCATCTCCGCATGAATCATTAGAAAACCTCCAGCAGTATCCGTTGATAAACGATCAACCACTGTAGATAATTTACATATTTTCCTTGAGTTCAGAATTATTCCCACTGAAGGTATCAATGCACCAAATATATCACCTACAATTTCTGAAAAACTAGCACTTTTACTACGTATTAATTCACTATTGTTTTCATTGCTCCCAGTGTTTCTTTTTACGTGGTATATCTTTGGAAATACTATTCCAAAATAACAACTTCCATAACAGCGTGCAGGAAGCCTAAAGTAAGCCTTATTCCCACACACATAATAGATTCCAGGAAAAACTGAATCTGTTCCTCCTTTGATTCCCCAACCTCCAAGAATTAAGAAATTGTGTTCACACTCACTGGTACCGATGAAAACATTGTTATAATCAGACTTTAACCTATGAAGACAAATTTTTCCTGTCTTTACAAAATCCAGAGCCATAGCAGCTTGAGCCTTGCCAGGTGTATAACTCCCTTCTTTTTCTGCCCAAGGTGGTAAATGAGCCTTATGCTCAGAAGCTTTCTTTTGAAAATCTTGTCTTCTATCTTCTACTAAATTCAAAAATATCTTTTCTTCTTCATGTAAAGAACATGTTAGAGTGTGTCTATGTTCATGTGTCATGTCTATTGATTTCATTGTTAAGAAAAATTCTCCCATAAACTGTGCGTCTTGACTACTAAGCACTGGGTTCATACTCTTTCGAATCGGAACCTCAGAAAATATCACATCTAGGTTTGAATAATAATACTGAAGTCTCCCTGTTCTATAAAATAAACTAGACAAAACACTACATGATATGCCATATGTCAGTGGTAAGTGATGATATGTTAATCCTTCTGCTACTGATTCAGGTAACTTCATACAGACATAACAATTACTAACTTCCATTGTGTCTACATACTGAAACAATAACTTTGGGAAAACGTTTAAACTAGTGTCGTTATCAGCTATTTCATGATGAAACTCTGGTTCATTTTCTGCCATTAGTTCTACTCTATTGCCCTTCATGTTTGCTGTCCTCTCCTTAGTTTCATTATTTTTTTTTTTATCCATTATCATAAGGTAAGGAACTGCTACAATCAGGACTAACCATACTATAAGCACCATTACTAGACTACATATGCATATTGCACATCATCTTCTACAACATCTCTGGTTTGGTCTCCCAGCAACTCTATCGTCAGGCATTTTCGACAAGGAAGATCGCTCTTCTTATCTATTTCCTCTTTTCTTTATATGACTCTTTTGCTTAGTCAAGGTGGTCTTGTTTCTTTCTCGTACGTTAGTTCTGCACTTGTTCCTTCGTCACCACTTTCACTTGACTCTGAACTTTCGTAATCTTCAAGAATGATGTAAGTCCAATAAGGACCCTTGAATTTGTTATTCACAAGTTTCAGTCTTTTACTTCTTCTTTTCTCAGTTTTATTCTGTTGTTCAGTTTGGCTTGTTACTTCATTTACTTGATCTGGATCTTCACTTCTGGTTGTTATGTGGTATTTTACTCTTTTAACGACACTCGGCCAATGATCTCCTTTTCTTGTTTTCTTTGTTTGCACTGTTTCTTTATCTTCGTCATCAGAAATCTTTTTATTTTCACTTTCTGACCCTTTTTCGTTTTCTGCAATTACTGTTTTTCTTTCTTGCTCTTTCTCAGGTCTGATTTGTTTTTCTTCAGCAGCTCCACTGTGAGTTTCCAATAATTGACCCTGTGCTTGATTTATTTCTTCATGTTCATTTTTCTCGAGATCTTTTTCTTCTGTGTGATTTTCCTGATCTAACTGGTTCTGATCAGGGCTTATTGCACTTTGTACTTCTGCAGCCTGACCGGATTCTTCTAAACCTGTCTGTTCCTGCTCAAAACTCGTTGGTTCTTCGTTATTTTGAGCCCAGTTTCCTTTCCCTATCTGGTCCTGCTCAGGTTCTTTTATTGTATGTTCTTCATTTTCCTGAGCTGCTTCTTCTTCACCTATCTGATCTTCTTCGATTTCCTCAAATCTAGTTTGACTTCTTGTTCTGTGGTAAACTTCAGGAATTTCTACCACCGGTATCCAGTCCTGACTTGTGCTCGGTTGTTCTTCTTCAGCTTCTCTTGAATCTCGAGCCTGAGATTCCTCAGCTAGGCAACCTTCAGCTTCCTCAGTAATTGATGCTGACTGCGGATTTTCTTCTTCAGGATCTGGTACTCTTTTGGTGTGGCTTACGTGAATCCAATTAGGAAATCCTGCACACTTCACTGCTGTATTTGTGGTCAGTATTACTTGACAAGGACTGCTCCATCTGGGTGATATACACGTTTCTCTGGTGTGATTCTTCACTACCACCCAGTCACCAGGATTCAGATCATGTTCCTGTTCAGGCTGCCTGGAAACTGCGTCTTCTCCAACCTGGTGAGAGACAGAACGCACTAGGTCAGCCAGTCCTTTACAATAGTCCAGTACCTGTCAGGGCCTGTCCGGGACTATGTGGGGAACACAGTCAGGGACTTGGGTAAGGACTGGGAACAGGGTAGGAAACAAACACAGAGAGGAGTACAGCGCTGCCCAGGAGCACACAGGAAGACCGAGGAGAAAAGGGATCCAAAAGGGGAAGCCTGTAGAGGTGAACAAGAAGGGTGAGACTCAGAAAAGAAGGGCACTCATGAGGCGGCTCAGCATTCAGAATCACTAAACCTTGGACGGATGTGCAATACACTTAAACATAAGACAACATTAACAATAAAGGGGATGTGTGGGGTAAAGCACTCAGGAGCTCCACACGGTAAGACTGAAGCTCAGTAAGTTCCTTACCCACAATTGCTGTTACAGACACTAACTGGAAATACCCACATATAGGATATGTATACAAAGGCAGGGTCTGTGGAGCTTATACCTAGGGTGATGTTATAACAGTAACTCAAAGACAATACTCACAGTAAACAAGAAACACCACCTAGGTAGTCAGCTGTGCCCACGGATCCTGGCGATCAAACAGGAACACGCAAGGCAGTAACAGCAAAGGGGTAGAACTAAATACAAGCACAATAGACAAGGAGCTAGCAAGGAGGAGTGCTTAACAGAAAAGGAAGGAAATCATAGGGCACACTTGGCAGAGAGTAGGTAACAAACATACAAGGTAACAGAAGCGAGACAGCAGAATAGAAAGATAGCAAACTAGAACTGGAACCAAGGAAATGGGATGAAAGGCAGGGACTGGAAAAGGATATACAGAAAGGGAGGCTACAAGGGTGTACTAGAATAATGCAGGGTTAGGAAACCAGAAAAGAAAGTAGCATAGGATGCAGAGCTGGGGCAAGAATAGAGCAAAGGTTCAGGAGTCAAAGTAGCACTACAGATCAGGAACAAGGAAACTTAAAGGTTTAGGAATCAAGGAAGCACTGCAAGCAGTGCTGGTTCAGGAAACAGGAAAATAGCAGCAGGCCAGGAAACTTAGGAAACCAGGTAGCACTGCAGGCAGTGCTAAATCAGGTACAAGGAAAATAACAGCAGGTCAGGAAAAAGGCAGGACTAAAGCTCAGGAAAATACTGGAAACAAATAGCAGAAGGCTCAGGAAACACTGGAAACAAGGATTGGCATCACCGGTAAACAGCTTGCAATGACCAACACTGGGCTGAAGGGAGCTGGGGCTTAAAAGAGCTCACATTAATCACATGCAGCTGGTGTGAGCAGGCTAGCAGCAGCCAGCCACAGGTGATCTGAATTCCTCCACCCATCCTTGGCCTGCAGGGGTGGAGACTGAGCAGCGCGCAGGGAATCCTGGGTAATGGAGTTTTCAGGCCTGAGTAGGCTGGCTTCAGAAAACCCGGCACGGACTGGGAATGGATGTTAGTTCCCACTATATGTCCAAACGGCTGGAAGTCAGGCTTTGCATGCAGGGGAGGGTCTGGAAGTTTATTAGAGCACTGGAAAGTCCCCAGTTCAGCCCCTGGTGGTGGACACGGGAATACAGGGAGCAAGTCGTGACAGTACACCCCCTCCAAAGACCCTCTCCCTGACTCTGGAACTGGATACAAGGCCGTGGCTCCTAAGAAGTAAGTCCATTTTCCTGATAGATGTTGTGCAAGATGCCAGCGGACTGCAGAAAAATGGTGACGTTCTGGAAGGTTTAGACTCTGATGCTGATGATTCAGTCTCTGGATGTATGTGTAATGAGAACTCTGGAGGCTGGCAAACTGGAAACCCAGGGTCAAAAAGTCGGAAAAATAGAGGTTCAATTGCTGGAGGCAGGGAGCCCGGCGGCTCTGGTGCTGGAGGCAGGGAGCCCGGAGGCTCTGGTGCTGGAGGCAGGGAGCCCGGAGGCTCTGGTGCTGGAGGCAGGGAGCCCGGAGGCTCTGGTGCTGGAGGCAGGGAGCCCGGAGGCTCTGGTGCTGGAGGCAGGGAGCCCGGCGACTCTGGTGCTGCAGGCAGGGAGCCCGGCGACTCTGGTGCTGCAGGCAGGGAGCCCGGCGACTCTGGTGCTGCAGGCAGGGAGCCCGGCGACTCTGGTGCTGCAGGCAGGAGCCCGGCGACTCTGGTGCTGCAGGCAGGGAGCCCGGCGACTCTGGTGCTGCAGGCAGGAGCCCGGCGACTCTGGTGCTGCAGGCAGGGAGCCCGGCGACTCTGGTGCTGCAGGCAGGAGCCCGGCGACTCTGGTGCTGCAGGCAGGGAGCCCGGCGACTCTGGTGCTGCAGGCAGGAGCCCGGCGACTCTGGTGCTGCAGGCAGGAGCCCGGCGACTCTGGTGCGAAAGACAGTGAGCCCGGAAGCTCTGGTGCGAAAGGCAGTGAGCCCGGAAGCTCTGGTGCGAAAGGCAGGGAGCCCGGAAGCTCTGGTGCGAAAGGCAGTGAGCCCGGAAGCTCTGGTGCGAAAGGCAGGGAGCCCGGAAGCTCTGGTGCGAAAGACAGTGAGCCCGGAAGCTCTGGTGCGAAAGACAGTGAGCCCGGAAGCTCTGGTGCGAAAGACAGTGAGCCCGGAAGCTCTGGTGCGAAAGACAGTGAGCCCGGAAGCTCTGGTGCGAAAGGCAGGGAGCCCGGAAGCTCTGGTGCGAAAGGCAGGGAGCCCGGAAGCTCTGGTGCGAAAGGCAGGGAGCCCGGAAGCTCTGGTGCGAAAGGCAGGGAGCCCGGAAGCTCTGGTGCGAAAGGCAGGGAGCCCGGAAGCTCTGGTGCGAAAGGCAGGGAGCCCGGAAGCTCTGGTGCGAAAGGCAGGAGCCCGGAAGCTCTGGTGCGAAAGGCAGGGAGCCCGGAAGCTCTGGTGCGAAAGGCAGGGAGCCCGGAAGCTCTGGTGCGAAAGGCAGGGAGCCCGGAAGCTCTGGTGCGAAAGGCAGGGAGCCCGGAAGCTCTGGTGCGAAAGGCAGGAGCCCGGAAGCTCTGGTGCGAAAGGCAGGGAGCCCGGAAGCTCTGGTGCGAAAGGCAGGGAGCCTGGAAGCTCTGGTGCAAAAGGCAGGGAGCCTGGAAGCTCTGGTGCAAAAGGCAGGGAGCCTGGAAGCTCTGGTGCAAAAGGCAGGGAGCCTGGAAGCTCTGATGCGAAAGGCAGGGAGCCTGGAAGCTCTGATGCGAAAGACAGGGAGCCTGGGAGCTCTGGTCCTGGAGGCAGGGAGCCTGGGAGCTCTGGTCCTGGAGGCAGGGAGCCTGGGAGCTCTGGTCCTGGAGGCAGGGAGCCTGGGAGCTCTGGTCCTGGAGGCAGGGAGCCTGGGAGCTCTGGTCCTGGAGGCAGGGAGCCTGGGAGCTCTGGTCCTGGAGGCAGGGAGCCTGGGAGCTCTGGTCCTGGAGGCAGGGAGCCTGGGAGCTCTGGTCCTGGAGGCAGGGAGCCTGGGAGCTCTGGTCCTGGAGGCAGGGAGCCTGGGAGCTCTGGTCCTGGAGGCAGGGAGCCTGGGAGCTCTGGTGCAAAAGGCAGGGAGCCTGGAAGCTCTGGTGCAAAAGGCAGGGAGCCTGGAAGCTCTGGTGCAAAAGGCAGGGAGCCTGGAAGCTCTGGTGCAAAAGGCAGGGAGCCTGGAAGCTCTGGTGCAAAAGGCAGGGAGCCTGGAAGCTCTGATGCGAAAGACAGGGAGCCTGGAAGCTCTGATGCGAAAGACAGGGAGCCTGGGAGCTCTGGGCCTGGAGGCAGGGAGCCTGGGAGCTCTGGTCCTGGAGGCAGGGAGCCTGGGAGCTCTGGTCCTGGAGGCAGGGAGCCTGGGAGCTCTGGTCCTGGAGGCAGGGAGCCTGGGAGCTCTGGTCCTGGAGGCAGGGAGCCTGGGAGCTCTGGTCCTGGAGGCAGGGAGCCTGGGAGCTCTGGTCCTGGAGGCAAGGAGCCTGGGAGCTCGGGTCCTGGAGGCAGGGAGCCTGGGAGCTCGGGTCCTGGAGGCAGGGAGCCTGGGAGCTCGGGTCCTGGAGGCAGGGAGCCTGGGAGCTCGGGTCCTGGAGGCAGGGAGCCTGGAAGCTCGGGTCCTGGAGGCAGGGAGCCTGGGAGCTCGGGTCCTGGAGGCAGGGAGCCTGGGAGCTCTGGTCCTGGAGGCAGGGAGCCTGGGAGCTCTGGTCCTGGAGGCAGGGAGCCTGGGAGCTCTGGTCCTGGAGGCAGGGAGCCTGGGAGCTCTGGTCCTGGAGGCAGGGAGCCTGGGAGCTCTGGTCCTGGAGGCAGGGAGCCTGGGAGCTCTGGTCCTGGAGGCAGGGAGCCTGGAAGCTCGGGTCCTGGAGGCAGGGAGCCTGGAAGCTCGGGTCCTGGAGGCAGGGAGCCTGGAAGCTCGGGTCCTGGAGGCAGGGAGCCTGGAAGCTCGGGTCCTGGAGGCAGGGAGCCTGGAAGCTCGGGTCCTGGAGGCAGGGAGCCTGGAAGCTCGGGTCCTGGAGGCAGGGAGCCTGGAAGCCCTGGTCCTGGAGGCAGGGAGCCTGGGAGCTCTGGAAACCTTACCTGAAAACAAGGTAAGGGCAAAGCTACACATGGTTCATAGCCTTTCAGCTCCGTGAATGGTGGTAGGCTGTAAAAGGTAGATTTGCTGCTGTCAGTAGGGAGTTCTGCTGCTAACAAGATTTGCAAGAATTCATTCTCATCCCGCAAGTCACTGGCTGACATCAGATGAAGATCAGGGTCACAAATTGAATAAAAATCCAACATGGAAGGATCAGCCAACCACAGGGAATGATATTTAGCACGTAAGATTCGGTTTTGTTCCAGGGCTTGTTCTCTAGGGTTTAAGGGCTTCTTGGATCTGTTGTTAAACATCGTGGCAAGAACTGACAGCGTGGGTTAAATAAATAAAAAAATAGCTAGCTGAATGCAAAAATAAACCTCACAAGTGACCCTGGAAATGTGGGTTGGTCATTCTGTCAGGGCCTGTCCGGGACTATGTGGGGAACACAGTCAGGGACTTGGGTAAGGACTGGGAACAGGGTAGGAAACAAACACAGAGAGGAGTACAGCGCTGCCCAGGAGCACACAGGAAGACCGAGGAGAAAAGGGATCCAAAAGGGGAAGCCTGTAGAGGTGAACAAGAAGGGTGAGACTCAGAAAAGAAGGGCACTCATGAGGCGGCTCAGCATTCAGAATCACTAAACCTTGGACGGATGTGCAATACACTTAAACATAAGACAACATTAACAATAAAGGGGATGTGTGGGGTAAAGCACTCAGGAGCTCCACACGGTAAGACTGAAGCTCAGTAAGTTCCTTACCCACAATTGCTGTTACAGACACTAACTGGAAATACCCACATATAGGATATGTATACAAAGGCAGGGTCTGTGGAGCTTATACCTAGGGTGATGTTATAACAGTAACTCAAAGACAATACTCACAGTAAACAAGAAACACCACCTAGGTAGTCAGCTGTGCCCACGGATCCTGGCGATCAAACAGGAACACGCAAGGCAGTAACAGCAAAGGGGTAGAACTAAATACAAGCACAATAGACAAGGAGCTAGCAAGGAGGAGTGCTTAACAGAAAAGGAAGGAAATCATAGGGCACACTTGGCAGAGAGTAGGTAACAAACATACAAGGTAACAGAAGCGAGACAGCAGAATAGAAAGATAGCAAACTAGAACTGGAACCAAGGAAATGGGATGAAAGGCAGGGACTGGAAAAGGATATACAGAAAGGGAGGCTACAAGGGTGTACTAGAATAATGCAGGGTTAGGAAACCAGAAAAGAAAGTAGCATAGGATGCAGAGCTGGGGCAAGAATAGAGCAAAGGTTCAGGAGTCAAAGTAGCACTACAGATCAGGAACAAGGAAACTTAAAGGTTTAGGAATCAAGGAAGCACTGCAAGCAGTGCTGGTTCAGGAAACAGGAAAATAGCAGCAGGCCAGGAAACTTAGGAAACCAGGTAGCACTGCAGGCAGTGCTAAATCAGGTACAAGGAAAATAACAGCAGGTCAGGAAAAAGGCAGGACTAAAGCTCAGGAAAATACTGGAAACAAATAGCAGAAGGCTCAGGAAACACTGGAAACAAGGATTGGCATCACCGGTAAACAGCTTGCAATGACCAACACTGGGCTGAAGGGAGCTGGGGCTTAAAAGAGCTCACATTAATCACATGCAGCTGGTGTGAGCAGGCTAGCAGCAGCCAGCCACAGGTGATCTGAATTCCTCCACCCATCCTTGGCCTGCAGGGGTGGAGACTGAGCAGCGCGCAGGGAATCCTGGGTAATGGAGTTTTCAGGCCTGAGTAGGCTGGCTTCAGAAAACCCGGCACGGACTGGGAATGGATGTTAGTTCCCACTATATGTCCAAACGGCTGGAAGTCAGGCTTTGCATGCAGGGGAGGGTCTGGAAGTTTATTAGAGCACTGGAAAGTCCCCCAGTTCAGCCCCCTGGTGGTGGACACGGGAATACAGGGAGCAAGTCGTGACAGTACCATATCATCGGATATATTCAGCAGTTTGTTTGTGGGAACATGTGTTTGTCTCATTGCTCTTCCCATCATTATCTCGTGGGGGCTCAATCCTGTATTTCTGTCAGGTATGCTTCTGAGTCCCATTAAAACAAGTGGCAATGCATCTGGCCATTCTAATGATGTTGATGCACACATTTTTCCCAATCTTATCACTATAGTGCCATTCAATTGTTCAACCACTCCAGAAGCCTCTGGACGATATGCACAGTGCAGTTTTTGTTTAATTTGGAATGCTTCACAGATTATTTGGATCACTTCACTGTTAAAATGTTTTCCTCTATCTGATTCCAAAGTTACTGGGAAACCAAACCTAGGAATGAGCTCTCTTAGCAACAGTTTTTGCGACTGTAATGCTATCATTTCTCCTGGTAGGGTAAGCCTCCACCCACTTTGAAAACAGACACACTATGACTAGTACATATTTCAACCCTCTGCATGGTGGTAACTGTATGAAATCAAACTGGAGTCTTATAAAAGGACCCTCTGCCTTTCCAATTTTTCCAAACCCAATTATTGTCTTCCGTCCTGGATTATGCATCTGGCAAGTTAAACATCTCTGGCAAAGACTCTCTGCAACAGCCCTGAACTTCGGATTGTACCAGTTTTGTCTAAAAGCCTAATCATTGCATCTCTCCCTATGTGTGTGTCCCCATGATACATTCTGGCCATTTGTGAGAGTAAACAGTCTGGCATAACTGGTCTGCCATCAGCACTAATCCACACTTCATCATCTCCTCTTTGGGAACAACCTACTTTGATCCACAAATTCTTTTCATTTTCATCAACATCATCTTGTAATCTTTTTACATCATTCCAAGTTTCAGGTGGCATATACAGCATAAGTTGGCAGCTGATTCCCATTCTTTCCACCCTCTTATTGACTGACAATCTATTTTTGGCACAATGTTGAGCCACCAGATCTGCATATCTGTTGCCGACTACCACCCAGTCATCTCCTGACTGATGTGCGGCACATTTCACCACAGCCAATTCTTTTGGTGATTGTATTGCTTCCAGCAAATCCTTTACAAACTGTCCATTTTTAATGGGGGATCCTGAAAAAGTCAAGAAATCCCTCTGCATCCATAGTTGGCCAAAATCATGCACAACCCCGTAACCATATTGGCTATCTGTAAATATAGTTACTTTTTGATTCCTCCCAATTTTGCAGGCTTTTATCAATGCAATCAATTCAGCTACTTGTGCAGACTTGACTCCTGGTAAATAGGATGCTTCGACTATTCCAGTTAATTCACATACCGCATAGGCAGCAGTTAATTTACCGTCTTCATGTCGTTGACATGAACCATCAACAAATAGCGCCCTGTCGGGCTTTCTGAGGGGCTGTTCTTCTATATCTGGGCGAGGTTTCGTACATAACTCTGTAATCTGTAAACAATCATGTTCATTTTCTTCGTCATCTTTAAGTTTCTCATGATATGGGTCTGGTAGTAAGGTTGCTGGATTTATTATAGTACACCTTACCATGGTCACATTTTCAGCACCCATTATTATTCTTTCATATTTAGTCAGCCGACTAGGAGTAAGATGTTGTGTTCTGGTTCTTGTCAATAGAATCACAACAGCATGTGGAACAAACACCTTTACAGGATGTCCCATCACAATTGACTCACTTTGTTCAATGCTCAAACAAGTAGCTGCCACTGCTTTTAAGCATCCTGGCAACGCGGCTGCTACTGGGTCCAATGTAGCAGAAAAATATGCTATAGGACGTCTGTCTAAACCGTGTCTCTGGGTTAGGACAGAAAGTGCACAATTTTCTCTTTCATGACAGAATAATGCGAATTCTCTTTTATAATCTGGCATGCCTAGGGCTGGTGCTGAGCACAGAGCATTTCTCAATTTTACAAAAACTCCTGCACTCTCATCATCCCAATCAACTGGGTCCTTAGCTTTCTTTCTTGTCATTTGAATTAGGGGCTTTGCTAACAAGGAAAATCCTAGTATCCATTGTCGACAATAACCTACTATTCCTAGGAACATTCTCACTTGTCTTTGGGTTACAGGCATTTGCATTTTCTTTATTAATTTTACTCTTTCAGAGGTTATTCTTCTTTTTCCCCTCTCAATTTGGTGTCCCAGATATTTAACAGCTGTTGTACAAAACTGCAACTTTTCAGGTGAGACTTTATGCCCTTCTTCGGCCAAAAGATTTAATAGTGCTATGGAATCAACAACACAGTCCTCTCTGGTGTTTGATGCCACCAATAAGTCGTCGATATATTGCACTAGGACTGAACTTCCTGGCATCACTAGTTTCTCAAGGCACTTTTTCAGTATTTGATTGAAAATAGAAGGACTTTCCGTGTACCCTTGAGGAATACGATTCCATACATAGACTTTATTCTCAAATTTAAATGAGAAAAGATACTGGCTATCTGGATGCAATGGTATTGAGAAGAACGCTTGACATAAATCAATTACTGTGAACCATCCTGCACTCCAAGGAATTTGGTATAGAATTACTGCAGGATTTGGCACTATGGGACAACATGGTTCCACTATTTTATTTATTTTTCACAGGTCCTGAACAATCCTATATTTTCCACTAGGTTTCTTTAGTCCCATGATTGGTGAATTACATGGGCTACTCATTACTTCTTTTAGTATGTTTTGTTCAACCATTCGATTAATTTCTTCAATGATTCCTGCTTACTTCTGCACTCATTTTGTACTGTCTGGTATTTGGGAAAATCGCACCTTCTTTTACAGTAATTTTAACTGGGTCTATTTTAGCCATAAGTCCTACTTCTTTTCCTGTGAAATCCCAAACTATGCGGTTTACTGTACCTTTTAATTCTTCTGGCAACTCGTCTTTTGTTAATACCGAAAACATCTCATCTACTTCTGTACCCTGTTTTGCAATCATAATTTTATATACATGGTCTTCATCTGGTGTCTGAACTGCCACACCATCCGGTGTGCAGAAAATTGTGCAGTTCATTTTGCACAATAAATCCCTGCCTAATAAGTTTACTGGGCTAGAATCGCATACTACAAATTGATGCATTTCTCTGAAGTTTCCGATTTTAACTTCCATTGGTTCGGTAAGAGGTGTTCTAATCCTTTGATTAGCTACTCCCACTACTTGGATATTTTCACCAGAGAGAGGAAGGTCTGGAATGTCTGCTGTTCTCACAGTAGACTGGGTAGCACCAGTGTCCAAAAGAAAAGTAATATCATTACCTTTCACGTTTCCTTCCACGTATGGACCTGACTGATCTACCGATAAGGATGTGCCAAGTACGCACTCCTTCTCCCCCTCTCCTAGGCACCGTCATGAACTGTATTGATAGAAATCGTCCTGTAAAAGAAACTGTGATGTTATATAATCATTCTTACCACTTCCTCCTTGATATCCGATGTCTGTACCGTGCTTTGCTCTGCTTACATTACCCTGAATAGGTGCAGGTGGCAACTGACTCTGAGGATTTACACCCTGTTGTGAGTCATTCTGCGTCTGTGGATTTAAATTTTGATTTGGGCCATTATTATTCCGGATCTTTTTACATTCATCCTTCCAATGCCCCAATTTTCCGCATCCATGACAAGGAAATTTCTTTTAGCTTCTTCTCTACTCATTCGTCCTCTCACTTTTCCACCATTCCCAGTATCACCACTCGTTCCAGAATCCTTTCCCTGATTTTCACTCGGATTTTCCAAATTAATTCCCTGTTTTTCGGCCATTTTCACCTGTGCCCACATTACCTTCTCTTGTCATTTCTTATGCCTATCTTCAATATCATCTCCACAGTATTTTGCATATTTCAAAATCTCGTCGATAGAGTTTCCTTGCCAACACAGCATGTGTTGTTTAATCATCTGACAAATCTCTGGCTTCAAACCGTAAACAAATCGATACACAAACTGACTCATGTTCTTGTCTCCAATGTCCTCAAATCCACTATACTGTTTAAATACCTGCAATAAACGCTCATAGTAGGAATGTACCGATTCATTAGCCTCTTGGGTAGTTCGGTCTATTTTCACCCAATCTGTTTCTTTCGGTGGTATTTTCCCTTTCAAATAAGTTATCACCTGCTGATACTTTTTCATCACATCATTTGACGGGGCACCTGTTTTCGGATCTTAGGATACTCGTCACTTGGCCAATCAACTGTAATTTTACAATCTGTCCACAAATCGGCAGGTACCACTATGTCAAACAAACCATCTAAGTCCTTCAACAATACCTTTGACACCTTCACAAACCTTTCAACCTGCTTGTACCATTCAATTGGTTTTTCTCTCAATTTTGGAAAATCATTCGTAAATGACACAATATCCTGTCTGCTCCATGGGACATGTACATATCCTCCTCCCGCAATTTCCCGCATTGGATACATTTGGTCTGCTTTCCCTGTCTCCTTCATCACATATTCCGACGCTGATCTACTGGATCGTGCTTCTTCCTTTTTCTTGGCCCATCTAATTCTCCATCTATCTAGGTCTCCCCATTTTTGTAGAACTATCATTAATTCCCTTACTTGTAATTTTCTTCCAGAGGCATTCATGTTTTCTAAATCTTTTTCTGAAAATTCTGCTCTATAGGGTTTCTGCAACACCTTTGATCTCCCTATTTCTATTCCCATCTGTAGTGCTAAATTGGATAATTTTTCATGGAATAATCTTACATTTCTTGTGATACTCCTGCACATAAATAATAATTCTTCATCATCATAGGTATTTAAGCGATCTAGTCCTATATTCCCTGCTATTAATTCTTCTAATTCGACTTTCAATTTAATGAATGTCTATTATTTTTGGAGGTGTGCACTGTTTATCTGATTCTTGTGCCCATCTTTCTAAATCTTCTGGGGTGACTATTGTTGCATTTTTCGCTCTTGATGAAGTTACTAGACTTATATCTTTTGAACACCCAGGTGTAGACCTCTTGGGAGTAATATTGACAGAATCTCGAATGGGTAAATCCATCAATGATATTGTGGATTCGCTGTCACTAAAGTGATCTTCAACCATTACTACTGCTTCAGGTTTTGTAGCGTTTACAGGAGTAGGTGCAAGTATTGGTGGAGGACAGTTTCCCTGAGTACCATATAATGGAACTACTGGACCAATTGTTACAGGTATGGTCAATGAATCAGGATGTACTTTTATCTGTGTTATTTTCTGTATTAATTCTGCTCTGGTCTTCTCTAGGGCTTCCTTTTCCTTGTCGTGAAGTATTCTACTAGGGGTAAATTCATGCATTACCTGTGGTACTAATGGGGTTTTTAACGGTGGTGCACTTGGGGTGCATCCACTTGTTCCTTCCTGATATGGTGGGGGTTCCTTAACATTTCTTCCATAAATTCGTCTTCAGAATCGTCACTTCTCATTAAATGTTTTGTCTTTTCTGTACATTTACTCCCTAATTTCTCCTCTGCTGTTAACAATGGATATAGTCCTTCTGTAATCATTGCCCTTCTCCATTGTTTCATCTGACCGTCCCTAGACTCATGTTGGTATCTGGGGAAAAATCCTCGATAACCCCTATTACTCCTGGATCGGTCACGCTCAAATGCCTCGGTTTCCCATTCCTCTAAGGCTTCGTATTGAGTTAATCTAGGTCTGGGTTCTAGGTCATTCATCCTCAATCTCAAATTTTGAAGAATTCTTCCATTGAAGGTACCATTCTCGGGAAATGCTAGTATTCCATCATTTTTGGTATATTCTATCCAATTCTCTATCCATACACAAGTATGATAACCTCTCTCCATCATCATAAATGAAGCGGGCGTTTTAGCTGGTGGAATGATAATTCCTTCCATAGTTTTGATTGGTTTATCCTTTTTAAAATAGTTCTTAATCTTTTGCAGAAAGGACATTTTTCTCTTCTCTCCGTACATTCTATCTAATCTTCGGTGTATAAAATTATATTCTGCAAAACCCAGGTATCTCCTATCCGGACGAGTTCCTGTTAAAGTCGGATCGCGTTTTAACATGCAATCTCTATCCACTAAGAATTTAGCTTCTAGAATATCAACCAATCAAGTGTCTGCTTTCTTCTATTTCTGAACCAATCCTAGCGCGGCCTTTCTGTGACGTTAGTCTGTCAACCCCTCCTTTACAATCTGCGCTTCTCTGTCCCTTGCTGGTTTAACCAATCCCAGCGCGGCACTTGTGACGTCAGTACTACTCCTGACCCCTCCTTTACAAGAGTCGTTCCACACCCGCTGATTCAACCAATCCCAGCGCGGCGTTTGTGACGTCAGCTCCTTCTCCGGCAACTGACCCTCCCTTTACAAAATTTTACGCAAACTTTTTCTCTATAAATCTTAATTAAATTTCAGTAACAACATAAAACATTCGCTATTGTGCCAGTTTCTCTAAATTAGAAAAGATAGTTTTCTCTCACACTTAGTAAAACCTTTCCGTTTACTAGACATATACTACGAGTAAAAACCCTTCCGTTTACTCTTCACACAAACTCCAGAAGTACCTGTTACTTCTTCAATGTTACCCTTTCTAGGTGATATAACATCAAATTTTCACCAGCGTACTCTTTTGCTATTACTCACACGCATAGATTCCCTAACCAGTACTGATAGTCCTGCTTAACTTTTCAGTACTATTTCTACCTGACAGATAACCTCACTGCAGTATGGCTTCCACTTACCATCCGCTATTCTTTTTACCCCGGGGATTCTGGACAACATAAAACGAACTTTGAATACACGGATGTTAGTTCATAAAAAATAAAATTCTCAATACCCAATTAACAAAGAGTAACCATCCTCTGATTACCGGAAAACTGATCCAGCGCGATATTAGCAAACAGCAATCATACACAAAACATTCACTTGGGCCCATACATTCATACTACGCTAATACTTACGCTGGGTTTATCAGTTGTTACTCTTTATCAAAATCCCTGCTACCAATTACCTTCCGAATGAAGAGTAATGACTTACCAATGAATCCTTTGCTAATTGGGAAGTTTAAAATGAGTGACATTCATTATAGTACATAATCCTGAAATAACCACTGAGTCAGGAAGTTTTAAAATGTTTATCTAAAGATTTAGCAGAGTAAAATTCAGAACCACACAGTACTTAATCGCAATACCCAAGATGAAGCATAGAATAACTATTGCTAATCAATGACGGTCCCTCAGAAAAGGAGAGGATAGAGACAGCAGCGCAACTAAAGGTTGCATTATATTTACCTAAGTGCGAGAACCAAACCCCTTTGGCCAAGGAGTTGAAAGAATAGGACCCAAGAAGGATGAAGAGCAAAGACTTCTTCCAGGATCAGGACAGGACCGGTGACCTCTCTACAACGATGCCTGCGCCGTTCCCCTCTCTGATACTCGACTTCTCCTTGATTCTCCCGTGCCTTCCTTCTAATGGACTCCGCCGCCCCCTCCTCAGGACCTCTCTGGACAGCGGTTCAGTCTGCAATCAATCAGCTTGGCAGTCTGGAGCTAAGAGCTAACTAATTAGCTAATTCTATATCTATTATACCCTTCTACGCCCATGTACCTCCCCTTAATGTTGCTAAAATATGGGACCACTACTTCTGATTGGACAGGGACAGGGGGTGGATTCTCACACCATATTGATTTGCCTTGTATTTCTGAAGCCTATTGTTTTTAAACTACCGCCCCTTCAATTTAATAAATTTGCTTTATTTCCCACCCGTCTCACGACAAAATTTACAATTTATTCATATAAAATGTTGCTTTTCGACGAGAACATCTTGGTATGTAGTGGTGTCGGCCAGCAGGTCATGGCCTTGGGTGATGTCCAAGTTGACTTCATCTTTTTCTTTCTCGTCTGCCTCTCAGGGCGCATGTGCGGAATCTTTGTCACACGAGCTTTCAGTTCACCAAAACCCAGGCCCAAGTTTACGAACTAATAAAAGTCAAAGAAGAAAACATTAAAATCACAAAATAAAATGTTTCACTGTATGCCCACTCTTTCTACTCTATTCCCATTTAATTATAAATTCTATCCCGCATTAGTAGCGTTAGAGAAACGACAGTTTAATAATGACATGAGAGCAAGCTGAAGCATGTGAAAACATCAAGCGGCCATTTTAATGCACACTGCGCAGAAGCAGAAATTTCCCACCAAGCAAAGAAAGACGTCACAACACGTGATGTGGTTGGGACATGCGCAGTAGGGTTCCCGCGCTTTAGCGGCCATTTTGGATTACAGACAAGCGTTATTCATTAGTAAAACACATAGGTAAGCATCCTTACTATTCGTGTAGTGTATGCAAGGATTAGTTAGAGACAATACAAATTTAATAAATTAATACTATGAGGAGGTTGCGTACGAGCAAGTCTCATTTATGAGTCCTTGCTCCATCAACTGTTTACTGTTATTATTACTTCAATATTGCAATCTCTGTAGACTCTCTGTAATACGTTTCATGCTACGAGGACAAATTCTTATGTTTATTTCAATATTATTTCCCCTTAATATTCTTTCCTCCCACCCCATCTGTCCCCCCTGAAAATCATAAAAGACTTCAATTGTTTTGCTGCATTCGATCTTCCATTGTTACCGTTTTATGCATGACCTCTTTTATAAATTCCTTTCTGTTCACCTTGTTATTTAAATAAAGTCTTTTAGACGTAATTACATAAGCAGGGATACACACAGATGTGATTGCAACCAATCCTCCAGGAAGAAACATTACCAAAGAGGGGAAAATGCTGCAGCTGCCACAAGCCTTGCAGTGCATTAATATGCAACAGCTGTGCTAAATCACCTCAAACATTATGCTGCTGCTGGGGTGGTGCTGGGAGGTAGTCTCTCTCACCTCATGGGGGTGGAGGGGCTTCTGTTCTTTAAGTTCTGTCCACGGCGTTGGAGGAGTCCTCTGAGTCAGAGCCGGAAAACAGCAAAATGGAGTCGGTTTCATGGGGGGGGGGTCTACAAATATGCCTCACTAAGGGGCATATTCACAAGGACTTATCGCCGAGTTATCGGCACTTTAGCGCAGCAAAAGTGGCGATAGAATTACCGCCCCTGTCGCAAGCTGGTGCTAACTGCCTACATCACCACATAACCCGCAATAGCTGCCGCAAAAAACACCACGGTCGACACCACCAACTAACGCTAATGAGATGCAGAATAGGCGTGTCCGTGCAAAAACACACGAAAAGACAACACAGCGCGATTCTCAACAGACAGCCAGATCTGCGATGCGAGTCAAAAACAGGCGATAAGCCGCGGTAGCAGCAGGTATTTAACACCTGCCTTTTGCTGGTGCTAATCGGGATGACCACCTGCAGTCTGAAAGGGAGCCCAGACCAGAGCCACACCTGAAGACCAACAGATGCCATGGAGCTACTGATCATGCAGCTCGGAGACCCAAGAGGGCCACAACACCCACCGCCACCACCCCCAGGCCCGCCACCGCCCCCAGGACCCGCCCCGCCCTCCCCCCTGGACTACCACAGAGGCAGCGTAGACAAAGACAGCGGACCTACCGTAAACGCACCAGCCTCACAGACTTAATGCCAGAGGAGGTAATTGCCCACTACAGGCTCAAAAGGACAACCATCCTCCGCATACTGACCCACATCGCCCACAGGCTGACGGTACCAACACAGCGGACAACCAGCATCCCTCCGCAGACAAAGCTGCTGGCTGTGCTGCACATGTTGGCCTCTGGTACCTTCCAACCCACAACTGCCAGAGTTGGAGGAGTCTCACAGCCAGCCCTATCCCAGTTCATCACACCTGTCCTGGATGCCATCATCAGCCTGGTACCCCAGCACCTCCACTTCCCCCACACTGCGTAGGAGCAGCTGGAAACCAAGCAAGGCTTCTACACCATAGCTGGATTCCCTCACGTGTTGGGGGCTATTGACTGCACACATGTCCTACTTGTGCCCCCTGCCGACACTGCACACAACTACCGCAACAGAAAGCACACGCATTCCATCAATGTGCAGGCAATAGTGGACCACCGGGGACTCTTCACCAATGTTGTGGCCAACTACCCAGGCAGTGTGCATGATTCATTCATCTTCCGACAGTCCATCATCAACCAGCGCTTCCAGGATGGCACCTATGGAAATGCATTGCTCGTTGGTAAGTACCAAATGAACACACCACACACCTCAACTCCACAGTCCTGCAACTCACGACTCTGGGAATGGCCACGCAGCAAAACTACATGCAACATGCCACACAACATGCCCACCGACCAGACACGACAACACGACTCAATTGGGAACCTGGGCTTGCCATGTACACAACCCAGCTACGGCATGGCACCACAGCCACACAATAGCAGAATGTGTGGAGAGGCTTGAAGCAGGCATGTGCGAAGGAGGCAAGTGACTAATGAATGAGAACCTACCCAATGACAAGTGTGGCGTGGATGTGCTGGACAGACTTGAGTGTGCAAACCACGGAAATGTCCATGTGGACATTAACTGCTGGTGCATGGAGTGTAGTGGCCAGTGGACGCTACCATGTCACCACAGGCTGTGGGGTAGAAAGCGGAAATGTCGCCCGTTACGTCCCCCCCTGTAGGCGTGGGCGGAGTGGGTTGGCCCTGCGTACGCCAGGCCTGCGTAGGGGTGTGAATAAAAACCCCGTCGCTCTGGGCGTGGTTCTCTTCCGGAATGGCCAACGTGTCTGCCAGGGCAGCGCTTCTCAGCACGCCACGAGGCCGACGCCGTGAGCGGCGGGGCCTGCGACCCTGTGCGCCTGCTGCACCCCAGGCCGCTGGTCCCCAAACCCATCTTGCCTGCCCCAGCGCACCTAGGCCGCTCCGCTCACCTGCCGACACCGGCGTGTGTCAAAGAGGGCCCACCACGTGCCGGTGCAAGCTCCAAGCCCCAGGCCCGCGACCTTGGCAGCCTCCTCAGACCATCGCTGGCCTCCACGATGCAGGCCCACAGTACTCCTTTCTCGTTGACATACCCCACTGGCGTACACTTTGGCCCAGTTGGTGGCACATATTGAACTGAGTCTTGAGTTTTGAATGGCAGTGACCAAATGTCTATGGCAGCGTCCATATCACTATACTCCCTTCGATCTGTGAAGCCAAAGTCTGCATCGCAAGCACACGACACGTGTCTGTGGGCCCGTGCTGACCGCTGCCCACGGACCACACTGCGGTCCAGTAGGTCCCACATCCAGCACTTAGTTGTGATTCATGAATGGCAGAGTCCATACCAGTGAACGCACGGAGAGGAGTAAGAGGAAGATGCGGTTCAGTCCGGATGAAAGCCGGATCCTCGTTACGGAGGTGACCGAACACTAGCAACAACTGACCTGGTGCCACTAACCCTGTTCAACGCAAGCCGGCGACACGTGGTGCCACTAACCCTGTTCAACGCAAGCCGGCGACACGTGGTGCCACTAACCCTGTTCAACGCAAGCTGGCAACACGTGGTGCCACTAACCTTGTTCAACGCAAGCCGGCGACACGTGGTGCCACTAACCCTGTTCAACGCAAGCCGGCAACACGTGGTGCCACTAACCCTGTTCAGCGCAAGCCGGCGACACGTGGTGCCACTAACCCTGTTCAACGCAATCCGGCGACACGTGGTGCCACTAACCCTGTTCAACGCAAGCCGGCGACTCGTGTTTGTGGGCCCCTGCAGACTACTGGCTCCGGCATGCACTGCGGGCCAGCCGGCCTCACACCAATCACATCAAGGCGGGACCAGCCAGGGCACGGCATCGTCGCAGGCTGCACACATGCTCAGCTCTGGTGCCTCAGCCTCCGTGAGCCACACGTCATCGCCACATGACATTCCAACGCCATGTGTGGGAGTTCCAGGAGGAGCTGGCTGAACTGCGGTTGGCCCACGCACACCGCTGCCACCGGCCGACACTGCGGTCAAGTAGGTCACACATTTGTGACTGGGTCTTGATTTCTGAATGGCAGAGTTTACACCAATGTACACGCCTCATCGCAGACTGCATCCCCTTGCAGCCCTGGTGCCACTGACTCCGTGCGCCGTGAGTCATGGTCACTCTCTGGTTGAACTTTGGTGGCGTCTGAGTCTGTGGCATGGGGGTTGTCGTCCTCATCATCTGGCAGGTACGGACTTGGTGTTTGGCATGAGTCTGTGGCATTCATATCCCCCATGTCGCCTGTTGCTGCTTGGTTGTGCCCTCTGCATCATGCCCTGGGAGAACACCTTCCACTGTCCCACGATACACTCAGCGACAGTCACCTTGAACATCTACGAGGACCCGCTCAGCTCTCATGGGCCTAACCCAGTGCATCGCAAGTCACCGTCCCGTGGCGGTGTGCCCGTGCCAGCCGCTGTGCATCCGTGGCCACTAACTCTGTGCACCTCAAGTCATGGTCCCTTGCTGTTTGTACTTTGAACTTCTGAGTGATGACTGTTGTAGTTGTTGCCAGCACCAAACACTCCCTGGGGGCTGTCTTACACTCACCCCACGCACAGCCAGCACAGGCGTCACTGGACTAGTGTGCCTGCCAACACATCATGCTGAACCACCTATTGACTCATCTCTCTCTGCACTGTCACAGGTGATCAGGGATATGCACTCTGCACTTGGATGATGACACCCCTCCGAGACCCGAACACACATGCCCAGAGGCAGTACAATGCGTCCCACAAACGCACCAGGGGCATCGTGGAACGAACATTTGGCATGTTGAAGTCACGTTTCAGGTGCCTGGACATCACAGGCGGAAGGCTCCTGTACAGGCCAGACATTGTGTGCAAGATGATCGTTGCATGTTGTGTTTTGCACAACATCTGTGTGCGCTCCAATGCCCCATGGATCCCAGTGCCAGATGCATCGGACGATGATGAGGACGATGGGGCAGGTGGCCCACACCCCACTGCAGCTGCAGCAGGAATAGCCCGTAGGAACACCCTCATTGCCAATTTCTTCACCTGAGCACGTCACTTTGTGTCCGTCCTGTACAATAATGGGACAGTACAAATTGTCCACTGCATGTGTAAATAAAACTGATACAGGTTACAGGTTATACTCGTCCATTGTCATGTCACAGATTCCTGCAATGCCAGATTTGCTTGGCCATTTTGTGCACGCATGCGGCACCAGTTGTGTCCTGTGTTCTGTTGTGGAAGTGTTGCAGTATGTACCACATTGTTGACAATGTTGGGGTGCTCTTATTCTTATGTGTGTATGCTGCACTGTGGCTGAGTCGCCCCTGCAGCTCTGAATTGGCTGCCACTCATCCCTTTCAGGCGGTGTGCCTTTCACTTCTGTGCGTCTACAGTGCTGAGATGTTGCTGACTTCAGTGAATTGTGCCCTTCGTCGTGTTGTGACTCGTGGTCATGGTCGGTAGGCGGATGTGTAGTTGACGTCAGGGGTTTTTTGTGCACGTGGATGTGTCCGAGTGTGACATGCACCTTTGCGGATCTGGCTCACACTCAGCCGCATCGGTGTCGTGGCCTGCACATAAACATGATAGTTGGACTGCAGCAATGCTACTCGTCATGTAGTGTCTCTTGCATTGTCAGTGTGGCTGACGGATACGCATCTTCGCTGGGTTTCGCACGTGTGCATGTGTTGGTTGTGTGATTTGTGATGTGTTGGGTGGGGGCCCCTTTGGGCACATGATGGAGGTGGGACTACTTGGTGTTTGTGTGTGTGCTGCAGTGTTCCAGGGGGATCAGGGACATGATACGGAGTCATTGTGGGTGTGCAGGGTGCTCTGCTTAATTGTGCATGTGTGCCATTGTGCCCATCTCCCCCCGTCCCCCCACTCCCTGGTAGGTACTCACCCTTTTGATGTTGTGTCAGGTCATGTTGAGCAGTGTCCGGGTCCTCTGCTCCTGTCACCGTCTCCCGACTGATGACTGTGGCCACCATTTTCTCCATTTCATCCTGCTCCTGGTGTTCTGCTGGCCCCCCACCTCCAATGTGCGTTGCTGCTTTCATGTTGGCAGCGAGTTCCTTCTTGGGTTTGCCCTTCGCATCATTCCAGCGCATCTTGTCCTCTTCCATTGTCCTCCTCGGCGTGGCAACGGCATTCACATAGTCCAAGATGGTCTGCCATCTCAGCGTCTTTTTTGCCAATGACACGTTGGAGGTGACGTACATGCGGTGGTGGTGTTCTATCTCATCCGTGACTTGGATCCGGGTTTCCTGCAGACTGTACCCAGTCTTCCTCTCCCTCTTCTCATTGCCCTTCCACGACACCTGGCTTCCTGGCTGGGCCTCCGTGGGTCTTGTGGGTTTCACGTTTTCCTCTGCACTCGGTCTGGGTGCATCCTTGGTGCTCCATAGTTCATCTTGTTTTTGGTGTGATCTTTTTTGGTGTTTTTCTTGTGCTTTTCCCTGCATGACGCATGGGACTTGCTGGCCTCTCGCTAGTTATCACACAGATTTTATCGCGGTTGGGCCCATCGCAACTTTTTTCGCGTTGGGGTTTGCATTTTTATCGCCGTCGCGGTAGTTGTTTCGCAGACATTTGCCGCGTTCTCGTGCGATTATCGCACGGTATCGCCGTGTTGTGAATGCCACGTTGACACAGCGTTATTTTCCCATGATGGACTGCGATGTGAGAAGTTGCGGTAAGCTATCTTGGCGATGTTTATCGCACGTTCTTGTGAATATACCCCTAGTTCCTCTGCTTGCAAAGAGTCGGCTCTTGTGGGTTTAGCGGGACGGCGCCGCTTTACTTCATCACTGGCTCTTTAATGCCTGTTTGGGTTTTTTGCCCTTAAATAAAATGCAAGCAAGTCACATAACTATGACAGCGTAACTTCACCCTGATCCATGTGAGGGCAGAGACTGCGCCATTCAGATTTGTTTATGATGCTCACGGCTGTGATCTCGCGCTGAGACCAATCACTGGTCCGTTCAGAGACTCAGAAGCCGGATGGGACTTGACAGAAGCCCGGGCTTGTGCCTACTTCTCAATACCCGCTTTAACAACACAGATGCGCCAGCGCATGATGTGTATTTTATTTTTGTGAGACTAGAGACAGGCTCTGGGCAGCAGCGCTGGCACTGCCTGAGAAGAAACTTTTAGTGTACTAATAACTGCTTAAATGCAGCTTTGTTACAGTGCCTCGTGGGGTGGGCCTAGGGGCGCTATAATGGGTGACTAATGCATTTTAATGCTGCGATGTGAATACCAGCAGAACTTGGCAGGGCTGATCTAGTCTGGTCTGCCTTATAAGTGAAAAGACCATTTACGTGTTAACGAGGCTGTGTTGTTTTTTCACCCCTTCATCTCCACTCTGCCTATTGCTGGAAGAATTAGCCCCCCACCCCCCTCCCTGAAATTTTTAGTAGCCCCCTCCCCCCGAAATTTGGCTCTAGTTGCGCCTCTGAGCAGGGGCATAGCTTCACGGGGGTGTTTGGGGTGTTACACCCCCCTGAAAATGTATTCTTTAGTAAACAGCTTGATACAAATGCTTTCAGCCAGATATGGTGAATGAAGTCTTTGTCGGATTTCACCTGGAATTATTCCATGTCCACACTCACAAAACCTCACACTCTCTCAGACAACGGAGAAACAGCATCCCTCATCCTCCTGGACCTATCAGCCGCCTTCGACACGGTCTGCCACCACACACTACGAACACGCCTTCACGACGCCGGGATCCAAGAGAAGGCCCTGGACTGGACCACATCCTTCCTTTCCGGCAGAACACAAAGCGTCCGCCTCGCCCCCTTCCGATCCAAGGCCACCAAGATCATCTGTGGCGTACTCCAAGGCTCCTCCCTCAGCCCAACGCTGTTCAACATCTACATGGCACCCCTCGCCCACGTCGCCCGACAGCACAACCTCAACATCATCTCCTACGCCGACGACACCCAGCTGATCCTCACCCTCACCAAAGACCCTCACACCGCCAAAGCCCACCTCCACGAAGGAATGAAGGCCGTCGCCGAATGGATGAGGACCAGCCGCCTGAAGCTGAACTCGGACAAGACGGAGGTCCTCATCCTTGGTTCCAACCCTTCAGCCTGGGACGACTCCTGGTGGCCAACATCACTGGGAACAGCCCCGCCACCCACCGACCACGTACGCAACCTAGGGGTCATCCTTGACCCCACCCTCTCCATGACTAAGCAGGTCAACGCCGTTTCCTCATCCTGCTTCAACATCCTCCGAATGCTCCGCAGGATCTTCAAGTGGATCCCCACCGAAACAAGAAAAACAGTCACCCAGGCCCTCGTCACCAGCAGGCTGGACTACGGAAACGCCCTCTACGCAGGAACGACGGCTAAGCTCCTGAGACGGCTGCAACGCATCCAGAACGCCTCTGCACGTCTTATCCTCGACATCCCCCGACGCAGCCACATCACACCCCACCTGAGAGACCTGCACTGGCTCCCTGTCAACAAGAGGATAACCTTCAAGCTCCTCACCCACGCACACAAAGCACTCCACAACTCCGGACCAGCCTACCTCAACAGACGACTCAGCTTCTACACCCCCACCCGCCAGCTCCGCTCGACCAGCCTCGCCCTCGCCACAGTCCCCCGCATCCGGAAAACGACCGCCGGCGGCAGATCCTTCTCCCACCTCGCCGCCAAGACCTGGAACACCCTCCCCACCAACCTCCGACAGACCCAAGACCTACTGGCCTTCAGAAGACTCCTCAAGACCTGGCTCTTCGATCAGTAGCAGCACCACCCCCCTCTTCCCCCAGCGCCTTGAGACCCTCGCGGGTATGTAGTGCGCTTTATAAGTGACATGATTGATTGATTGATCTCTTGTCTGTTTTGAAGGCCTTATAATGTTGATTAGAGTTAAAAATATAGTGTTTTAAGTACTCCTAACTATCCACCCTCCTCTCTCTTTCAACAGCACCTTAAGCCCCTCTCATCTCCTGCTTCTCATTTAATGTATTTTTTTTACAAGATATCACAGCATTATTGTTGGGAAATCTGAAGCTCACCCCCCGCCCCCCAATCTTACTGACCAAGCTATGCCCTCGATTGCGCGTCCATCCTTACAATGTTAGATACATAACTGCATGTTATAAATGCAATGAACTGTGAGCTAAAATATGAGGACCAACTGGGCATTTCTCACGAGATTTGGAGCCACAAGGTATCTCTGACATATTAACAATTTTAACATTGCTTCTATGTTCTGTTCCCCTTTTAAAAGTGCAGTTAAAATATGATTGCCAACATACTATTAAAAGACCTGTCATCCTAAAAGTGCCAACAGCGTAACCGTTTATCAGTAATAAGGTACTGGGGTTATTTGCCCCCTCCCTCACCTGTGAAACCTATTTCCACCCTTGAAATGATTGATCAGAATAACTGACAGCCATTATAGAGTGGCTCACCTCCACTCTTCTTTCAATAAGATTACTGTGCTGTTTTTGGGCATGTTTGTCTGTGCTTCTGAGATCCTCCCCACGGTGTGTAACGTTTACCCCGCAGTCTTTACCCAGCATGGCCTTTACCCCATAGTCTTAACCATGCAGGTAGGTACCACGTAGATAGGTGACTCAAATGGGTTTTTACCTTTACCCCGCCCCCTTTACCATGCAATACTTTACTCTGCAGGTAAGTTTCTTTTTTTAAATTACATTATTTTAATATTCTATTTTTTTGAAGCGTTAAGGTGTGGGTAGAGCTAAATTGTAGAAAGAATGATTTTAGGATTAAGAGGAGGTTAGATGTAAAGGGGACACAGGGGTGTTTTGGGCTACGCACTGCGGTATGGGTAAAGGGAGGTAAGGGTGATTTTAGGGTTTAGGGGTGGGTAGAGGTAAAGGAGATAAGAGCGATTTTAGGGTTACGCAGTGGGCAGAGGTAAAGGGAGGTAAGGATGTTTTAGGATGTAGGGACAGATAGAGGTAATAAGGGTAAGGGTGGGAAGAGGAATGTATGATGGTACAACGCGTACCATCACAACGCGGTATGTTACATCGCGGTATAGACAACGCAAGTCGTTACATCGACTTGCGTTGCAGGGCGCTGGACTTAAGAATAGTGTGAATTACTATTCCAACTCCAGTCTACGTACAGTAGGGAAGGTGTTTGAATAGTAACTCACACTATTCCTTAGTCTCGAGCGCCCTCCAGTGCAAGTCGATGTAACGACTTGCGTTGTCAAAACCACGATGTAACCATACTGCGTTGTAATGGTTGCGTGGTAAAGGATGTTTCCCGGGAAGAGGAATGGGGGAAGAGTGATTTTAGGGTTAAACGGTGGGTAGATGCAAAGGGAGGCAAGGGTGATTTTAGGGTTAAGGGATAGGTAGAAGTAAAGGTGGTATGGGTAAATTTAAGGTTTATGGGTGGGTAGAAGCAAAGGGAGTAAGGGTGAACTTTGGGTTAAGGGGTGGGTAGAGGTAAAGAGAGGTAAGGGTGAGTTTATGGTTAAGGGTGGGTAGAGGTAAAGAGCAGAAGGGTCCGTTAGGGTTCAAGGGCAGGTAGAGGGTGGCAACGGGTTTTAAAAAAATTTATATATATATATATATATGTATATAAAGCACATCAATAATTATATCTTTGTCTATGTGAATATATATATAAAAATTGTAAAATATATGTATACACACACATACACACGCACACATTATTTATTTTATATATATATATATATATATATACATATATATACACACACACACACACACACATATATATATATATATATATATATATATATGATGACCACAGTCCTGTGGTAGGTTCTATCCTCCAACAACCAAACAGGTACGGACCACAAAGTGGAAATTGTAAATCTTCTTTATTTGCAGTTACAAGTACAAGGAATAAATCAAGCAAGTGCCCAGCCTGACACGTTTATATACACACCACCACGCTTACACTGTCAAGCAAGCAAGGAGCCACGCCGATCCAAGGTTCTCAATTCAGATTTATTACGGGCACAAAGACACGTTTCGAGCTCAACAGCTCTTGGTCACATGACCTTTACCTTGAGTACACATTTTTTATAACTGTGGCTAGCGTCCCACACGACGCAGACATAGAAAAAAGACTGTGTGCATACCCAACTTCCCAATTCCAAATAGTGTTAAACATGTACATAACACATTTATACAAAACAAAATTATAATACATTTGACCTCATGTGTTTTGCAAACCAAATTATTTTATACAATTTGACTGAATTTACGTGATATAAATGTCTTCATTTCCAAACTGATTTAAGTTCATAGAAAGACCGCTATTTCAGATATATTTGGTTAAAAAACCATACTTCATATATCACCACTCAATTCATTATGGGTATAGTACCCCTTATTTATATGTCACATTGCATAGATTTCTGTCGATTAGTTTAAAGCTTTGCAAGATGAAATGGTTTCTTTATCAGACCCTTAATAGATTAAACATGTAATCATGGTATATTACCTCATGACGTAATATCCTAATTCACTGACTTAAAAAAAGGGTTCCACTGGATCATATACCCAATTAATACCTAAAAAAAGAGAGCGGTTGTTTGTAGAAACATCCGGTTCCCCGTGCTCATACTTTCTATATTTAGCTGTGAAGAAGGTGATCAGGTAAATCCATAGTGGATCTGTAAAAAAACACAATAAACAATTCAATTAATAACATATTCTATACATTCTATGCAATATAGTGAACTCAATATTAATGATTCCTAAGAATATTAGTGGAATTGAAATATGCAGTCTTAGAGAAACACATTCTGATTCTAAAATTAGTTTGTCATTGTATCTCGAAATATTGTCACACCTTGCTTTGATTTTCAAATTAGCAAAACACGTATCAAATGAGGGATCCAAAAAGAAAAAAGTGGGGGATGGGTTTAAACAGTGAATATTTACAGTGAGTTTAAAAATTCTATATAATGTGTAAACTCCAGTTCCTGAATTCGTTGTTTATAAAGGGCAGAATTACAGATGCACATGCATCTCCTCGTCATTATTCATTCCAAATGGAAAAACACTCCCTGCTTGCAAAATAAACCTAGATTCAGATCTCCTAAGCGATTGGACTCGATTGCCTCCCCTTGGATTCTTGGGGATGGTATCTAGAGCAAAATATTTGGCAGCGGTCCAATCCCCATTATGTGCCTGGTCAAAATGCCTAGCAGTACTGTAGCTGAAATCTTTGTTCGTGATGGCTCGCCAATGCTCTAAGATCCTCTTCTTCACAGGAAAAGTGGTGGATCCAATGTACCACTTGCCACAAGGGCAAGTGATTACATAGATTACAAAATCCGTCCCACAACTGATGTTTTTCCTTATGATCCACTGTCTATTGGTTCTCTGTAATTTTACTTCACTGACATTCTGGCTGTTACTGCACGCTTTACATTTTCCACACTTGTGGAAACCACCAGTTTTTTCAAGCCAGGTGGATTTGCGGTGTTTCATATGACTCCTGACTAACATGTCTTTAAGAGAGGGGCCCTTTCTGTATGTTATGGACGGATGGTGTCCCAATTTTTCTCTCAACATCTGATCCTGCGTGAGAATATCCCACCTTCTCTTGATTATTCTGCTAAATAGTGCAGATTGGGTATTGTACGTTGTGATCAACCTGATCGGTGATCCCTCTCCACTTTGTTTGGTCTTTGGTGCTTGGTAGAGGGCTTTGTTTCTCTTTATGGAGTCAGCTCTATTTTCACCCAATTTTCACGTATATATTCACTGAAAAAACAAAGATTAAAGTAACGTTATGGTAAGTTGAATTTGTCAGTTACAACGTCAAAGTTTTGAACTAAAAAAACACAAATTCCCCAGTTATAGTTATCATTGCTAACTATAAGTTGCGCCTCCGCCATGTACTGCTTATGACCTCACATATTACATCACCCATGACATGTTCTATGACATCATTTATGACATCACTGATGACATCTCAAGTGACATCACTGATGACATCATGCAATGAGTGTGTTAGTTGGTTTTACAGTTTAAATAGTGACAGGTGGCTACCATATTACTTTTCTACCTAATTTTGTACAGCCTGTGTCCAGCTGATGGATGTAAGTGTTTACAAAATGCACGTGCTCCTAATGCATCATAGGTGTGTAGAGGTAATGAACACGTTACAAATGTTTGCATCGAAGAGTAACCCTGTGTGCAAGTGACAGTTGAGAACTTGTGTCCAGCATGTTCCACACAAGTTTATAGGCTCTTCCCAGAGCCTTATTAGGCCTTGGGGACCTCCTCCCCAGGGCCGTTTTTTTAAAATTAATGGGGACGGGTAGCCACACCTTCCCAAGCCTTATTAGGCCCTGGGGATCCCATTACACAGGGTCTTTTTTTATGAAAGGCAACCTCCCTAAACCTTATTAGGCCCTGGGAACCCCATCTCCCAGAGCCATTTTTTTTAATTAAAGGGGAGGCGGTCATGTGGCCCCCCCCTACCTGAGCCTTATTTGGCCCTGGGAACCCCCAGGGGCACTACTACAATTAAAGGTGAGGGCATTGCGTTGCCCTCTCCTCAAGTCTTCTTAGGCCCTGGGGACCCCTTCCCCAAGGCCTTTCTTTTAATGAAAGTGGAAGGGGGTTCCGTGGCCCCCCCCTTCCCAAGCCTTGTTAAGCCCTGGGGACCCCATCCCCAAGGGTCACTACTTAAAATAAAGGGGAGGGGGTCCTCGCAACCCCCTCCCCAAGCCTTGTTAGGCCCTGGAGCCCCATCCCCAGGGTCCTTTTTTTTAACATTAAAGAGGAGCAGGGCCATGTAGCCCCCTTCCCCGATCCTTCTTAGGCCCTGGGAATCCCATCACCCAGGGCCATTTATTTTAATTAAAGGGAAGGGGGCTGCGTGGCCCCTCCCCAAGCCTTCTTAGGCCCTGGGGACCCCATCTCCCAGGGCCTTTTTTTAATGAAAGAAATGGGGGGGGACACATGGCCCCCCTCCCTGAGCCTTGTTTGGCACTTGGGACCCCATTTCCCCAGAGGGGGGCCGTGTGCTCCCACTTTCTGACCTTTGTTAGGCCATGGAGACACCATCCCTCAGGGTAGAAATGTTTCAAAATGGGGAGCCTCTAAAGGCTCTGGGGACCACATTCCCCGGGGCCAGCATTAATAAAAGTGGATGCCCTTTCCAACCAGGGCAGTCACCATACATTTGTTGGGGGCTGCGGGAGGAGCCCTGTAGCCCCTGCAGCCACAGCCGGCTCCCCGAATGCACCGGGAGCCGGCATTTCTCCCATCAGAGTTAGCAGCTACTAATGGTCCTCTCTGCTCCCTCTGGGCGGGAGCAATATTTTGATCTGTTTCCCTGCCCACATCAGGTGGGGCAGGGAAACAGATCAAAAGTCTGTTCCCAGCCAGGGGGTGCATTTTCAAAGCTCCTGCTGACTGGGAGCAGACTTTATGTTTAGTCCTACTTGGTGGGAGATTAAAAGAATGCTTCCATCAAGCGGGAGCAAACAAGGCAGACAGGGAAACCACTTTATCCCGGGTGGGCTCACCGGGACATAGCATGTGAGCCGGGCCCAGGGGTGGGCTTCCCTTGGCAGGGCTCCCCAGGCCATTAGAGGGTCGGGCAGCGGGGCTGCGTGACCCCCCTCCCCATTTTGAAAAAGGTTGACCCCGGGGGTGGGCTCCCGGGGCCTCTAATGACTCTGGGAGGGGGGCCGCGTGGCCTCCCTCCCATTATTCAAAGATTTTGGCCCCAGGCTGAGCTTCATGGGCCTCTGATGGCTCAGGGAGAGGGGCGCGCAGCCCCGCCCCATATATATTCATTTTGACCCTGAGGGTGGGCTTCCCAGGGCCTGTAAATGATAGGGGAGGGGGCCCGCGCGACCATCTCCCATTATTAAAACAAAGTGGCCGCGGCTGCCATTTTTTTTATGATCCTTCAGGAGTCCCACAGGATCGCAGCAATTTTTGCTGATTCCATTTTATTTTTGGCCAGGGGGGGAGGTCCCTCTGGGTCCCTTCCATGGGGCCTTAGGGGTCAGAGTATCCCTACCCTGACCCCTGACTTTTTTTTTTTTTAAACATGTTCAGGACAGGGGACTAAGTTCACGAGTCCTGTAATGGCTGCCAGCATCATTTTTTTCATGTTGCTGGCAGCCAACCAGATAGCCTGAGGGAACTCCCTGGGCCAATCAGAATGGTCTATTTTTAAATTGGTGCTCCTGTACACTTCTCTTTTGGTAAAGTTAAACCAGCCTTGGCGATGGAGGAGAACACCTCACACAAAGTTTCATTATGAGCTGCAATGCTGTTTCCAAAGACCAATATGTCGTCCTGAAAAAAAATATTGTTGACACCCGACAACCCATTAGATATTAATCTTTGGAAAATGATTGAAGCGGATAACAAACCAAAAGGTAACCTGTTAAATTGAAATATACCCTCATTTGTGATAAAAGTTGTTAAATGCCTGGAGTCGGGGGTAAGCTTCACTTGATGGTATGCCCTCCTTAAGTCAAGCTTCATAAACAACAAAGTGAGTTAGTTTGGCAGGGGGGATCAATCAGAGACAACATTTTTATTCAGGCTGCAAAGGTCAACACAAAACCTGAGCAATCCATCCAATTATTTTGTTATTACAGCAGGTGACAACCATTCCATGGCCTCTACCGGCTCTAATACTCCATACCTAATCATCTGTTCAAGAATCATTTTGATTTCTCCTCTTACAGCCACTGGAACTTTCCTCGCCAAATGTCTCACCGTCAAGGCATTCTTCCTCACTGTATCCTGTGCAAGTATCCCTTGGCTTCACCCAATCTATTCTCAAAGACAGATTCAAATTACTTCATCATTTCATCCAGGTCACCGTCTTCAACCACCATCACTTGGTTGACAGCTTTGGGATTCACAATTATATGTATATCATATTGATGCGACCAACCCAAAATGGGTGGACCATCTTTAGCCATGTATACCTTACCACAGGTCTCCCCACCTTCAAATTTTATCTTCGCCGGAATGTAACCCATCACCCCTATCTCCACTCCTTGGTAACCTTTCAAAATTACATCAGTTGGTTCAGGAACCCCTTCTGGCCATGTAACATCAAACAGCTGTTTAGGTATTATGGTGAATGATGACCCCGAGTCCACCATCAATGATATAACTTTTCCATCTGTGATCAAATCGTTTTTTTGATGTATTTTCCTCTTTAGTTCATCCTTTACCCCGTTGAACAACTCATCATCCTCCATGAGCACTTTGTGTTCTGACTCCTCACATGCATCATCAATCATGGAGACACATTTGTTGAAAGATTTTCACACACAAGCAAAATGCCCCTTTTGCCACATTTATGACAGTTCTTCCCAATGGTAAAACAATTTTTCAAATCACCCATGTGAAAATTGCTACCACATCTGTGACACATACAAGGTGACACCTTTCCTTCAAAGTTGAATGCTCCCATAGGTCTCACATTGTTGCCTGTGTTACTGCTCCCATTTGCTATAGGTAGTTTTTTCTTTACAGCATTGACCAAATCAGAATCATCATCCACCTCAGCCACTTCACCCGCACTTTTGCCTTCGGCTCTCTGCATGACCCTCATGCACTTCTCTGACTCGTCCACCACCTTAGCTATATTTATTGCATCCTTCAGAGTGGGATTACTGGCCGCCCACAACCTTTCTTGCATCTTCCTACTACTGCATCGTACAATCAATTGATCCCTGATCAACCCCTCAGTCATTTGACCTAATGGACATTTTGCTGCCAACTCATGCAGTCTGGCTACGAAATCATCCACGGACTCTGTTTCTGCAGATGGGTGTAAAACTTGTGACGCCGCATTACAGTGTTCACTGTTTTGGCAGACCTAGTTTGTAATCATAATTTGGCTTCCTTATACACATCTTCCAATTGATTTCCAAGAGCTTCTCGCACAGGTGGTAGATATTTAAAGGCATGTTGACCCTCTTTACCAAATGAGTCAAGAAGTATTTTTCCTGACAGGAGAGAAGTCAGGGCCATCTAGAGGTTGCAAATAATTCTCAAAACTGTCTATCCAATCTTCCCACTCAATTGGGGGATCTTCAGGTAGCATTAAAAACACAGGGGGCATCACAATAGATTGATTTATGCTCATGTGGGAGAAATTTAGAATACTACACCACACTCCCAATAGCACAAAACGTGTATAAGGGTTTACACTGTCACAGATTAATTTCTCAGTATTTGTATAAACAAGAGTGTGAGCAACAAGTGGCGGTTTAGTGAAGAGCAAGCTGAAATTTTGAACTGGTCCAACCGGAAAACTAAAGCCTGTGCAGGTAACTGAAAGATACGAGCCCACGCACCCTCAGATGAGCTCGACTGCTTAGAGTTGCTTTGTGAGCGAAGGAAATTGTAGTCAAGCATTGCAGATCTCCTGCAAGAGGCGGTAGCTAGTGTGAACAGCAGGAGGCTGAAGCTTGCACAGAGAGCGCCAGTAAAAGTGAGCGCTTGCTCTTGCTGTGGCTTGAGGTCGTGCCGGGGCCATGGTTGCGCTTTGAATCGTGCTTTCAGAAGGCAGCCTGAGACAGAAGGCGGGATTTACCGAGGTGCAGGTTAAAGAAGCACAGAGCAGATACCTTGAGTTTTCAATCCTGGAAAGCGCCGAAACAGAACTGATCAATCAATCAATCAGGGGTTTGTTAAAGCGCGACTACTCACCCGTAAGGGTCTCAAGGCGCTAGGGGAGGGGGGGTGCAGGTTCCATCCATCAAGGAGGGGGTCTGTCGAAGAGCCAGGTTTTGAGGTTTCTTGCGAAGATGGGGAGCGATGTTGTCTGTCTGAGGTGGAACGGAGGGCGTTCCATGCTTTGGCCGCGAGGAAGGAGAAGGAGCGGCCTCCCGATCTGGTCTTTCTGGTGCGGGGGACCATGACGTAGGAGAGCTGGGCTGATCGTAGGGTCCTTTGGGGTGCGTGGAATTTGAGTCGGCTGTTCAGGTATGCTGGTCTGGTGCAGTGGAGAGCCTTGTGTGCGTGGGTGAGCATCTTGAAGGTGATTCTCGCCTCGACAGGGAGCCAGTGGAGTGTGCGCAGGTGCTGGGAGATGTGGCAGTGTTTTGGCAGGTTGAGGACCAGTCTTGCGGCGGCGTTCTGGATGTTCTGTAGCTTGCGGTGAGGTTTTTGTTTATTCCGGCGTAGAGTGCGTTGCCGTAGTCGAGTCTGCTGGTGACCAGGGCGTGAGTGACGGTCTTTCGGTGTTCGAGGGGGATCCATTTGAAGGTCTTACGAAGGAGGCGGAGGGTGTGGAAGCAGGAAGACGAGACCGAGTTGATCTGGCGGTCCATTTTGAGCTCGGAGTCCAGGATGATTCCCAGGTTGCGTGCGTGGTCCGTGGGGGTTGGCGGGTTTCCGAGGGCGGGGGCCACCAGGTGTCGCTCCAGGCATCGGGGTTTGGGCCCATGATGAGTACTTCTGTTTTGTTGGTGTTTAGTTGTAAGCAGCTGTTTTTCATCCATTTGGCGACGGCTTCCATGCCTTCTCGAAAGTTGCGTCTGGCGGTGTTGGGCTCGTTGGATAGGGAGAGGATGAGCTGGGTGTCGTCTGCGTATGACACGATGTTGAGTCCGTAGGTTCTGACGATGGGGGAGAGTGGAGCCATGTAGACGTTGAAGAGCGTCGGGCTGAGGGAGGAGCCCTGGGGGACTCTGCAGGTGGTAGGTGTGGGGTCCGAGAGGAAAGGGGGGAGTCTGACCCGCTGCGTCCTGCCGGAGAGGAAGGAGCGGATCCAGTCGAGGGCCTTGTCCTGGATTCCTGCGTCGTAGAGTCTGCGTATTAGGGTGCGGTGGGAGACTGTCGAACGCCGCTGATAGGTCGAGGAGGATGAGGGCTACTGTTTCTCCTTTGTCCAGTAGGGTGCGGATGTCGTCTGTTGCGGCGAGGAGGGCGGTTTCCGTACTGTGGTTTTTTCTGAAGCCGGATTGGGAGGAGTCGAGGATATTGTGTTCTTCAATTAATGTGGCGAGTTGGCTGTTGATGGCTTTCTCGATGACTTTCGCTGGGAACGGGAGCAGGGAGATGGGTCTGTAGTTTTTTCAGGTCGGTGGGGTCCGCTGAGGGTTTCTTTAGGAGGGGGTTGACCTTGGCGTGTTTCCAGTCGTCGGGGAACGAGGCGGTCACCAGGGAGCGGTTGATGGTGTGGCGGAGCATGGGTGCGATGGTGTCGGCGGCTCTGTTGAAGATGTGGTGGGGCAGGGGTCCGTGGGGGCCCCTGAGTGGATTGACTTCATTGTCTTCAGTGTGTCGTCGGTGGTGAGGGCTGTCCAGTCGTCAATCGCTGGTTTCCGGGTGTCGGGGGTGGTTGGTGAGGGTTCAGTGTGTTGGTTGTCTTCGTCGAAGTTGTCGTAGATGCTCTTGATTTTGTGGTGGAAAAAGGTGCTGAGTTTGTCGCAGAGGTCTTGTGAGGGAGGGATGTCGGTAGACTCGCTAGTGGGTTGGGCGAACTCCTTGATGATGCTGAAGAGTTCCTTGCTGTTGTGCGCGTGGGTGGAGATTCTGTCTTCAATCGCGTTTTTCCTCGTTTCTCTGATGAGTTGATGGTGGGCGTTGGTGGCGGCTCTGAAGTTGTCGTGGGCTTCTGTGGATTTGGTGTTCCTCCAGGCCTTTTCGAGGCGGCGGCATGTGCTTCTGGACTCTCGAGTTCGGTGGTAAACCATCTGGCTTTCTTGGCGCGGGTATTGTTGTTTTTCTTGAGGGGGGCTATGGTGTTGGTGCTGTCCGAGATCCATCTATGCAGGGTTCGGGCTGCGGTGTTGGGGTCGTCGTTTTCCGTGATGGTTGGGGTGGAGTTGTTGAGTGAGGAGGTGAGCTGGTCGTCGGTGATTTTGGTCCAGTTTCTTCGTGGAAGCAGGTGCTGGTGTCTGTGGATGGTGCGTGTTCTGAAGGTGAAGTGGACGCAACGATGGTCGGTCCATGGGAGTTCGGTGGTGTGGCTGAAGGTGATGGAGTTTCCTGTAGTGAAGAGGGGGTCGAGGGTGTGTCCTGCTGAGTGCGTGGGCTCAGTCACGATCTGGCGCAGTCCAATGTTGTGGAGGTTGTCCAGGAGGGATGTGGTGTTGGGGTCCAGTTGGTTGTCGAGGTGGAAGTTGAGGTCTCCCAGCAGGGTGTAGTTGGTGGATGCGATGGCCTGCGGGGAGATAATGTCCGTGATGATCATTGCTTCCACCTGCTACCTGGTGCAAAGAATGCACCGAGCGCTGTCATCAGGGTTCAGCTGACGGAATGGTTGTGCCTGGCCAACTTGTCGTCAAAATATTGTGGTAATATGGCTGCAGATACTGTAGAGCTTGAATAAAAGTTATCTTTATTTGTCAGGAGAAACCCAGTGACTCCACCAAGACAGGCACAGAGAGCAACTGCCAAACCTTTCAGCTCTCCTGGAAAACAACACCAGAACACAATGATGTCATAATTACATTACATAGTATACATTCCCCTGGAGCAGCAGATGGCTGAACAGCATAGAGTACTACAGTGATGTTAGTAGTTAGGTGAAAATTTCAGTTAAAACGGAACTCAAAGAAAAACACTGAAATTCATGACATTGCTAACTCGGGTAACTATTCCGTGCACCTCTGCCATGCACATTGATGTCATCAATGATGTCAGTTCAGATGTCATCAGTGATGTTATCAATGATGTCATAGAACATGTCATGAATGATGTAATATGTAAGGGCATAAGCAGTGCATGGTGGGGGTGCAAGTTACAGTTACTTAGATAAATCTAAGTGAGCTGCTTCATAAAGCTCTGGCAGGCCCCAGACCTCCCTATGCTTGGGCTTTCGCAGAGTCGTATGTGCTAATCACGAGTCTGATCCATGCTGTATGAAGTAGATGAGGATTTGCTGGAGCTCCTTAAAGATTTTTTTTCTCCACTGCAAATTTAAAGGGACTGAAGTAAACAGAGGAGCACACAGCACAACATTAATTTTGATGGCATTAATTCACCCCATCCATGATATGTACAAGGGGACTCCGCAGCAATGCTATAAACTGCGGGTAATGTGCTCCATAGAAGTCACAAGATATTGGAGTGATACGGATAACTAGATATTTGATTGATTTGCTTACCCATTGAGTCAATGAAGTCAGACGCTTCAATGTGTTAACAGTAGTGTCACTAAGGGTTAGGTTAAGGAGTTCAGATCTGCTGAAATTGACCCCTTCAAAACAAAGCAGGTGTGCTATTAGAGCCAGGTGTAAAGTCTCAGTGGAGGTCAGGGTCGACAAAATATCATCTGCAAACAGTGCTATTTTAAGGGTCTGGGGACCAAAAAGAAAGAAACGCTCAATATCTACCTCCTACCCTTCTTTGAAGATCAAGTGGTTAAATAATCATTGTAAGTAGAATTGGAGAAAGAGAGAGAATACAATTACCGGGGGGCATATTTACAAGGGCATTGCGCCACCAGAACGTCACTTTTTTTGACGCTCCAGTGGCGCTGTGCCCTGCTCTATCTGTCACAGCGGCGTTGAGACACTTTGCATGGCTTAACGCCGCTTTGTAAATATAGTCCCTTTTCACACAGGTATCTGCGTGAAAGGGGCATGCAATGGGTGTTGCTGTGGGCATTCCACCGCAACACCCATTGCTTTTGATGCTACCCCAGATTTACAAGGATCTGTAAATCTTAGGCAGCGCCAAAAACTAACGCCACTGAATAGCAGGCCTTAAATTGGCATAACTTGGAGAAATACTTTTATTTCTCCTCGTTTTTGCTCTTGAATCACCTTTAAAGATTGTTTATGTGCAGGAAGGTGCACATAAACAATAATCCCTGCAACACAGGCACCCTTGCACTATTTTTAGTGCCAGTGCAAAGGAAAACACAGGGGTGTGCCGTATTCGTATAAATATAGCGCATCCCTGTGTTTTTGAAATGACTCAGTGCGGTGCTGCTAATTTTGTGTGCAGTGCTGCGCTGCGCCATTTCCTTGTAAATATCGCCCCTGGGAATGGCCGAAATATATATGTCCATATAGGCCTATGCAGGATGTGCGGTTGCAGTTTCCAGGTAAGGTAATTTTAATTAATCCTTGGTCCCAGACAATTTGTGCATTACTTTAGAGAGAAATTGCCAGTCGATCTGGTTGAAGGCCTTTTCTGTGTCTATAGAAACTAGGATGGCAGGGACTGAATTCCTTTGGACCTTTCCATTCAGATGAGTTACTTTTCACACTGTTGTGAGTTTTGTTTGCCATGATAAAGCCCAATTGATCTGGGTGAATTAGTCACGGCAGGATCATCTCCTCATCATTAGGATTTTTGGGAATAATTTTGCATCAATGTTCTTAAGGGTGATGGGCCAATAGAAGAGTTTAGGGTCCATTGCAGACTTAAGGATAGGGGTTCTACCCCCCACAGACGGAGTAATCCTGCCCATCGCAGCAACTTTGCAGAATAAGGCTGCCAGCATGGGAACAAGCGTGTGTACAAATATTTTATATAGCTCATTGTAAGAAAACAAAGCTTTTTGCAGGTGTCCCCTTACTTGTGACCCCATTTGGACTACTAGATCTTGGTTTTCAACTTTGACAGTGCTCTGAAGCCTGCTAACCAGGCGCCTGTGCTATTTCCCTAAAACTGTTATTGCGACTTGGTAATCTGAAATCGGCAAAGACTTTATCACCTTATAAGTCCCTAGTAGATGTTACCAGGGGTACCCAGAGCATTGGTGGTAAGTGTGTCCCCAGGCCTGCAGCACCAGATTGTGCCACCTGGGTGAACTAAGCAAAGTACTGATAGCAGGCCTGCCATTGCAGACTGTAAGAGCAGCGCAAACTGCTCAAACTCAACTGTGCCCTCACCATGTGTGGTACAGTCACATACACCGACTCTAATATATGCAATGTACCTCTAAAGAAGGCCTCCTCAGCCCAGGAGACAGGGTGCAGCATATTGAGGGTGAGGACATATATGTGCAAGCCTATATGCCCCTACAGTGGCCTTCCCCATTGGAAACAACTATAAGAGTTAGCAGTCCATAGGATAACATGGGGTGCCAACCTGGCACTCTCGAGATTGCCAGCTCCATTATGGTACCACTAAAATATGTCATGTTTGGTAACAAACAACGTGTCTTCTCACGTCTGACATGATTCTTGTGCCCTGGGTGACGTGGCATGCACCCAGGTCGCACCTTAGAGGTTGCCCACCTGGTTGCCCCAGCTTAACTGTGCTCTGGCTGACCAGCCCGCACTTTCCAACACCTGCTGCAGCCAAGACAGGATTTTGACTTTCTGCCAGGCAGTGTGATCACTCCCAGGAACAAAGGCTGGGCAGGAAGGAGGTCACACCTCCCTCCTCTCCAGCAGGCTAGTGAATTGGCACATCAGAGCGGTGGGATTTAAAAGCTTCACCACCTCTGATATGCATCTGGGATGTCCCCCTGAGGAGGAAACAGCCCTCCACTTTCCCCAGGCATGCTTGCACCTGGGCAAGGTGGGAAATTAGCTATGAAGGAGGTGTACACCCACAGGAAGGCTGGCCACACCTCTAGGGTTGGCAGCCTGGTCTGTACACCTAAAATCGATTCTGCCATCTTTAGGAGGGCAGAAATAGTGGGTTCTGGGTACAAAAGGTAACCTGCACCACTGGATGTGGTCATCTCAGGGGCGGGCTAGCTGTAGGGACTAGTTCCTACACCCTGAACTCCCCTAAATCTAGGATTTAAGGGACCCCCTCAACACCAGAACATCAGATCTGAACAACTTACTTCAAAGAAAGACCAAGAGGAGACCTGTGTGGCCGATAAAAGAACTTTGCCACAGCACAAAGCAAAAGAGGTATACTTTGTCCCAGAGACAACAGACTTGGAACTGAGTGAACGACCCTCATCCTTGGCTAAAACTCAACACTCCCAAAGAGGGGGACCCTTGTGGAAGCCAGAAGCCCCCTCAGTATCCCCTGGACTAGTGGCAGTAGTCCACTGCAAACTGCAGGTAAAAACACTAACCGGATCCAAAGCATTGATGGATTGCCCAAATCCAGGTGGTCCAGTGCATTGTGGGAGATGTAGTCTCGCCGGCCCCAAACTTTCAGGCCGCTACGTTACTCCCCCGGACCCAGTGAAGTTCCAGAAGCTTTTCACTGTGCTTATCGCTCTCAAGGCTTGTTGGTCTCCAATCCAGTTATCGACCCCCACACTCAACTGTCATGTGTGTTAGTTAGGCCCGGGGAGAAACGCTGCCATTTTACCATGTACACATTCCCTATGGTGCTTTCTCTTTCGCACAATGACTTTTGAGTGTGTGACAATGCAGATTTAGTTTCTCTGAATCTACATATAAATTCCACTTAGTAGAAACATTATCACAACACCTTGAGCATTAGGTACAAGACCTTGAGACACATTGTGCAAATGGTTTTATTTTTTTTCATCCATAAGACAACACAGCTATCAATAGATCATGACAATTTCGGCCCGACTAAGGCCTCGGCTTGAGAGCAAGAATGCTTTTTGTTATAAATAAACAAGCATTCCGGGTTTAGGCTGAGGAGCATTTGCGTCATTGCGGGGTCACTACATGCTGAAACCTCAGCCCAGCTGCTTGCTGCTCTCTCTGCGAGGAGGGATGTCCAACCTATGACCAAGACGGGGACCTACATTCTTTCCCTGCATATAACGGGGTTGGATCATCCAATAGGGGATTCTTGGCAGAATGCACACACACACATCCTAGATGCTTAGGTTAGGGAATGCGTAGTAGTATGCTATCTAGATATTGCTTTATCTGCTCACATACATACATTGTTTTAGCAAGATGGTGGAACTGTTCATTCTGTTCACTGTCCTTATATTGCTAATCACTTTCATCTGCTTCTGTCTATTATCACTGCAGAACATATATTCTTTACAAGAATCACAATGGTTCAACAAATATTGAACAAGGCCCCTCTGTGTATTTCTTGTATATTTCTCTGAAAGAAAAGATAGCACGAGCGACTGAGAGAAAGGGTTCTAGATCCGTTACCATGATCCCTGGGGGGCTCAGGATTGTCATGTTCTGTGGTTTCCAAAACCATTTGCTACAGGTCTAGGGGGCATATGGTGGCACTGTGACCTAGCTGGTCTCTAGGACGACATATCTTGTAGGGCTGCACGGAATCAGTCTGGCACCAGCCCTACGTTTATGTTGCCCAACAAACAAGCAGTTCCTACTGCAAAGTGGGGAACTACATGACACAATGCTGCACCTACAGAGAACACTGTGCAACCATTATCCAACGTCAGCAGCTGTGTACCTGTTGTGTTTTTGCATTTTGTTCATTGCAGCACCGTGTAAGTGGTAAGAACAGCACCACCCACAGCTCCCACTCAGTACCAAGAACAGCCAGAACAACTCTTCACCCGGACTATACGGGCTAGGTAAAATTGATCTGACTGTTGTGGCTTGGACCTGGAGCCCGCATGACCTTACCCCTATAAGAGTTCCAAGTAACTCGACCTGCAATTGACTGATTGTCACTAGTGGATTTTGCCATTGACCGTAATGTTATTTTGTCTATGTATTTTACTGCACTTGTTTAATATTGCTTGAAAAATCTATAACTCCGGTTATATGTATGCTATTCCATCCGTTTTGGTGTCTAAATTAAGATAAAAATACACTCTATCTTTATAAATTGATGTCAGATTTCTCTCTAGTCATGTAAGTTACTTATAGTCCATGTTGGTACTCTGAAATGCTTAACGCACAAGTTACTAACTTGTGTAACGATATATCTGTAAGAGACAGTAGTTAGTGATAGATTCCTTACCTTAGAATATCCCCAGGCGTCAGGCTGGATCCGGAAAGTTTTGCGTAGCAGTACCCTTGCGCGTCGGTAGGCGGCGCCGTGCGGCTCCGCGTCCGTCGCCGGGCGTCGTGATCGCCGGGATGACGTCGCGGGCAGTACTTAGGCGCCGCCCCTGCGCGCTGACGTCAGTTCTGTACACGACTTTCCGCGCCAGGAACGCAGAGCCATGCAAGAAGCTGACACAGGTGTCTGAAAAATACTAGGGCCCTGAAAGGGATGTCCTTAACCCTAGAAATCAGTTCGCAGAACGGGAGGATGGGTGGCGGTAGGAATCTATCACTAACTACTGTCTCTTACAGATATATCGTTACACAAGTTAGTAACTTGTGCATCTGAAAGAGACACGTTAGTGATAGATTCCTTACCTTAGAATAGATACCCCAGCAATACCAACCCCGGTGGTGGGTCTGCGAACAAAGATCAGACAAGGAAGTCCTGGAGGACAGAACGGCCAAAGAAGCCGTCCCTCCGGACCTGACTGTCAAGGCAGTAATGCTTAGTAAACGTGTGCAGCGAGGCCCACGTAGCTGCCTGACAGATAACCGGCAGCGGAACACCGCGGCCCAAGGCCGTGGTAGCAGCCGTTGCCCTGGTGGAATGGGCACGCAGCCCAACAGGAGGCTCCTTCTTAGCCAAAGAATAGCAGGTCTTGATGCACAAGGTAACCCAGCGGGAGATGGTCCTCTTGTGCACCGCCCGACCTTTTTGGCGCCCACGTAGCCAACAAAGAGCTGGTCATCCACCCGGAAGTGTTTCGTGCGGTCGATATAGAAGGAGAGCGCACGCTTTGGGTCCAGACGGTGGAGCCTCTCTTCCTCTCTGGAAGGATGCGGAGGCGGAAAGAAGGTGGGCAAAGTGATGGTCTGCCCAATGTGGAAAGCAGTAACCACCTTTGGCAAGAAGGACGGACGCGTCCGAAGAACAACCTTGTCTGGATGAACAGACAGAAAGGGAGGTTTGCAAGAAAGAGCCTGAGCTCACTCACCCGCCGAGCGGAGGTGATGGCCACCAGAAAGGCTGCCTTTAGAGTCAGAAGACGAAGAGGACAGTTATGCAGAGGCTCAAAGGGAGCGCACATTAAAAGGTAAGAACCAAGTTCAAGTCCCACTGAGGCATTACAAACGGAACAGGAGGGAAGAGGTGAGTAATGCCTTTTAAGAACCTGTTAACAACAGGGGACTTGAAAAGGAGGGCTGATCAGGGAGCCTGAGGAAGGCCGAGATAGCACAAAGATAACCCTTGATGGTACCCAGGGCAGAACCCTGTTGGGCCAGAGAGAGAAGGAACAGAAGGACCTCAGAAAGAGGGGCAGAAAGGGGATCCACAGCCTTTGCTGTGCACCATGCCACAAATTTGTTCCACCTGCAGGCGTATACCACCTTAGTGGAGGGACGCCTGGCTGCCAGAATCACATCACAAACTTCGGGAGGCAAGTCGAAAGGAATCAACTGCCGCCGCTCAATCTCCACGCAAGCAGGTGTAGACTGGACAGGTTCGGGTGGAGGACCGTCCCCTGCTGCTGCGACAGAAGATCCTCCCGAAGAGGCAGACGGATCGGGGGATCTATGCTCATATTGAGTAGCTCGGGATACCAAACTCTTCGAGCCCAGTCCGGAGCCACAAGAATGACTTGGGCCCGGTCGTGCCGAATCTTCTTCAACACTCTGGGTAGAAGTGGTATAGGCGGAAAGGCGTATAACAGACCGCAACTCCACTCGCGACGAAAAGCGCCGCCGAGCGAGTGCCGCCTTGGAAATTCCAACGCGCAGAACTGATGACATTGCGCGTTCTCTTCGGTGGCGAATAGATCTAACCAAGGCTCTCCCCACTGTAGAAAGAGTCCTTGCGCCACTTCCGAGTGAAGACGCCATTCGTGATCCATCATGCACCTGCGGCTGAGTTCGTCCGCCCTGGCGTTCAGAGAACCTGCCAGGTGTTGAACCATCAGGAACATGCCCTGATGTTCCAGCCATGTCCAGAGGCGCAGAGCCTCCTGACAAAGGGTCCAAGACCCCACCCCGCCCTGTTTGTTGCAGTACCACATGGCGGTGGTGTTGTCTGTGAACACCTGCACTACCTTCCCTTTGACAGAGGGAAGGAATGCCTTGAGTGCAAGCCGGATCGCCCGGAGCTCCAGAAGGTTGATATGGAGCCGGGACTCCGCCGGAGACCAGAGGCCTCTGATCTCCGCCTCTCCCATGTGACCGCCCCATCCCAGAAGGGACGCGTCCGTCACAACTGTATGCTCTGGCTGGGGAAGGGAGAGGGATCTGCCCATGACCCATTGCCGGTTCGAGAGCCACCACTGCAACTGTTTTGCAGTCCCCTCCGAGATCTGGACGTGATCGGACAGGTTGCCCTGGTGCTGCGCCCACTGGAACTTCAGGTCCCACTGCAGAGCCCGCATATGCCATCTGGCATGATTGACCAGCAGGATGCAGGAGGCCATGAGGCCCAGCAGCCTCAGGGTCATCCTTACCGAAACCCAGGATAAAGGCCGAAAGATCGGAATCATAGCCTGAATATCCCGGACTCGCCGTTCGGGAGGATAGGCCCGAAACCGCGTCGTGTCCAGAACTGCTCCGATGAAAAGGAGCTGTGGAGAAGGAATCAGATGCGACTTCGGCACATTGATGGAGAACCCCAGCGAGTGCAGGAGTTCGGCCGTAGTCTGGAGGTGGGAGACGACTGCCTGGGACGAGCCCGCCTTCAGCAGCCAGTCGTCGAGGTAGGGGAAGACTGAAACCCCTGCCCGGCGCAGATGAGCTGCGACCACCGCCATCACTTTCGTGAACACCCGAGGGGCACTGGTAAGGCCAAAGGGGAGCACGGTGAACTGAAAATGCTCGGGGCCTACCGTGAACCGAAGGTAACGCCGGTGGGCCGGCAGGACGGGGATGTGGAAATACGCGTCCTGCAAGTCCAACGCTACCAACCAGTCTCCAGGGTCGAGGGCAGTCAAGACCTGAGCTAGGGTGAGCATCTTGAACTTCTCCTTCCGGAGGAAGCGATTGACGTTCCGGAGGTCCAAGATAGGACGCATGTCCTCCTTGTCCTTTTTGGGCACCAGAAAGTAGTGGGAGTAGCAACCACGCCCTACTTCTGGGGTCGGAACATGCTCGATGGCCCTCTTGGTCAAGAGGGCCGTGACTTCCTTCTGTAGAAGCACCAAGTGATCCCCTGACATGCGGTGGAATTGAGGTGGCATGGCTGGGGGTGGTCTCGAAGGGGAGGGAGTAGCCCCTTCGGACAATGTCCAAGACCCACCTGTCCGAGGTGATGGTGCGCCAGTGGGGAAGGTGATGGCGGACCCTGCCCCTACTGGCGTGCCGTGCACCTGAAAGGAGGGACTAGGAGGGCTTGGAGGCCGCGGACGGGTTGGAGGTGGTGGCCTGACCCGCACGCTGGTTGCCCGATCCGCCACGGCGGAATCCACGTCCTCGGCCACGCGAAGACGCTGCTGCGCGGGCCGGTGGCTGGGCTGCTGACGTGAAGGGGCGCCCTACCGTGGCCACGATAGGGGCGAAAAGCAGAAGGCAGCGGAGGGCGTGTAGCAGAAAGGCCCAGGGACTTGGCAGTAGCCCGTGAGTCCTTAAAGCGCTCCAACGCATGGTCTGCTTTGGACCCAAAAAGACCGACTCCATCAAAGGGCATGTCCATGAGAGTATTCTGGACATCCCCTGAAAAACCAGTGGTTCTCAGCCAGGCGTGGCGTCGGAGCGCCACCGTCGTTGCAATCGACCTGCCCAGCGAGTCGGCGGTGTCAAGGCCACAACGGATAGTGTATTTGGCCGCATCCCTTCCTTCCGCAATGGCGCGGGAAAGCAGTGCCTGGACCTCCTCAGGGCACTGGGGCAAAACATCCGCCACCGAATCCCACAGAGAGTGGGTATATCGGCCCAAAAGACAAGCGGTGTTAACGGACCGCAAGCCAGCACTGGAGGAAGAAAAACCTTTCTTCCCAAACTGATCCAGGCGTTTGGATTCCCTATCCGGAGGAGCGGTAGGGAAGGCGGTTTGGGAAGCGGAGGCTTGGACAACCAAGCTCTCAGGAGTGGGGTGGACAGAAAGAAACAGGGGTCGCCCGGAGCGGGGCGATGGCGTCGTGACACGTTCCGATCCACAGGAGCCCCTGTGTTGGGCTTGGACCAGGCGCCCAAAAGAACGTCCGTGAGGGCGTCGTTAAACGGCAGCACAGTCTCCGCAGAGGAGGCTGCCGGCTGGAAGCACCTCTGTCAAGATGTTAGGCTTGACCGTCAAAGTAGGGAGCTGGAGACGTAAGGCCCCAGCAGCCCTACGCAACACCGTACCAAAATTGGCCCCTCCTCCGTAGCCACGGGAGGAGACAGCATGCCAGTGTCAGGAGAAGTATCCAGACCACTGGCCTCCCCTAGACTCTCTGTCCAGTCCTCATCATACTGACAGTTGCGTGTCAGAGGGTCATCAGACCCCTCCCAGTCCTCCTGGTCCTCCTCTGGTTCAAAATAAGGAGGAGGAGGGACATTTGGGACCCAAGGTCCCATCGGCGCCGGAGCCGGCGTCGAGCGACGCCGCTCCGGGTCCAAGTCCGGAGCCGGAAGGAACTGGGGACGACGCCGCCCGGAGCCCAGGGCGGCGTCGAGAACGGCACCGGAGACATCGGCGCCGGCGGAGGTGTCGTGAGGTCGACCGGCGTCGATGGGGGTTGTGGAGCCGGGATCGAGGCCGGGGCCGGAGCCGGAGCCGGGATCGAGGCTGGAGGCTCGGGCGACGCCGGGCCGGAGCCGCCGGCGACGCCGGATCAACCCCATCAGGCCCGCGGGGCCCGAAGGCGCACCGGAGGGGCCTGAAGGCCCGAAGAGGCGGGCCATGGCCGACAGGAACTCCTGTACCTTGGCCGGATCCGCCCCCGAACCCGGGAAGGGCGGGTATGACGGGGGCGACTCCACAGGCAAGTCCGGGGCCGCGGGGCGGGGACGGTGCCGGGAGGGGCCTCAGCCGAGTCGCGAGATCGGCGAGGCGAAGTCCGAGAGCGACGATGCTTCTTGGACTTCTTGTGTCGAGACTTACCGGACGAAGAAGACTTCGACGCCGACGACCGGTGTGCACTCCGCGAGCGACCCCTGGACCTCTCACGCGACCGGGCTTCCGCGGAGCCGAATGCCGGGCCTCGAGGAGCTTTCGAGACCGCTCTCGCAAAGCCTTCGGGTTGAGGGCCTGGCATTCGGGACAAGACTCGGTGTCGTGGCCTCGGCCGAGGCAGAAGAGACACTCCCAATGCGGGTCGGTGACGGACATCATCCGCGCACAGGCGCCGCATCGCTTGAAGCCGGGCATCCCTACGACACCTGAAGGCTGGAAAAAAACAGTGAAAAATCACCAAAAAGTATGGTCAAAAATTGACCAGGGCACTGCTCTTCCCGGATCTGCGCTTACTGGCGCGGAAAAAGAAGAACTGACGTCAGCGCGCAGGGGCGGCGCCTAAGTACTGCCCGCGACGTCATCCCGGCGATCACGACGCCGACGACGGACGCGGAGCCGCACGACGCCGCCTACCGACGCGCAAGGGTACTGCTACGCAAAACTTTCCGGATCCAGCCTGACGCCTGGGGATATTCTAAGGTAAGGAATCTATCACTAACGTGTCTCTTTCAGATACAAGTTTCTCTGGTAAAGCCTGACTGCTCTTTGCCACCCTACCAGGAATTAGCTAAGGATTTATTAGTGTGAATCCAAGGACCATCTTTGGAGTATTGTGATAATATTACATGGTAAGGCTACCCAGGCATACCCCATAATATTTCACCCACTTTCTTACACTCTTCCTGTGACTCTATTAGGGCCAGGGGATTTACCTACGTTTGAGGTCTTAATGGCCCCAGTTAGCGCTTTGGTTGATATATGGGCCTCTAGTGGTTCCCAATCAGCAGAAGAGACACAAAGCACCAGGGTGTTATCTAAGTAGTTCATCTCAAGACGATCAGGAAGTACATCATCAGAGCAGAGGGGTGTGTAAAAAGTGAAAAACTCCTGCAGTCTATCTTTCTACCTAATTTGCTCATTAACTTCTTTAGCACTCTTCTGTTACTGGATGCTTCTCATGAGGGGCAATAACAGGCAGCAAATGTGTACCCTCGTTTACATTTTGTTCCGGTTTAACTTTATCCCAATCCTCGCATTAGTTGGGCTTTAGTTGTGGTACAGTATTTTGATTTTGCAGAATGCACATTTGCGCCTGCACTGTTATGAAAAAAGAAAAAAGCTTGCACGTGCTCAGAGATGCTGACAAGGGAGCACCATGATTCTGCTGATCTAGGTAGCATTCTTCTGTGTGCTTTGTCAAGGGCACGAGCTGTGATTATATCCAATGAGGGCTCAGTAAAAGCTCTGGTGAAAGATCAAGGCATGAAGCCCAGCAGGAATCATATGAGGCCACCTTCTCCTGCAGTTTACTGACCAAGCCTCATCTTATTTAAGGATGATCTAATAAAGGTCAGACTGCACAGATGCCTGTGATGATGGCACCTTGGTTTATGGCACATCACCTTGGTTTGACTATGTTGAACAGAACTCCTGCAATTTTCTGTTTAGCTGAAGAAATCAGGCACTCTAAAAGTAGGTTATGCAAGGAGAGCACACAGCTCTGTATTTCTCACATTTCTTTGTCTAATGGAGGTGGTTGTCAGGCAGTGCTTAATTTGTAAAAATAAAATAGAAGTGCCAGGGCCCTCTTCAGGATGCCACTTCCGCTTGCACCGCCCATTGCCGCTGTCAGCACTGCCAATAACAGGGCCAACACAACTACTAGCCAACACAACTACTAGCCATCACACACCTACACGTGCGACAATTCTATTTCAGAGCCCCAAAGCTATATGAATGGCTTTGGTGGTAGGTTTTAGTCATTTTTAAAGTGCATTGAATTAACAAACAACTGTTGTTATGCTCGTCTCTAAATGAGACAAAGAGCACCACCATGTGTCATAAGACAAGATGTTGACAATCAAGTGCCAGTGCCGAGCACCGGAAACCACCAGCTCAAATTAAGTACTGTTGTCAGGTAATTTAGCTTGAGAATTGCCTTCTAAAACAGGATTGTTTATTTTGTTCTGTGATGTCTCTTTTGCAAAGTTATTTTTCAGTATAAGTACTATGTGTTCTGCGAAAAAAGCCATGTACAAAGTTGTTGCCAGAAAGTGTTGTACAAAGAAAAGGTTTACATTCATGCAAGACTCTCCTGTGTAGGGAGTGTCATCAGAGCTAACTATTTGTAGGACCACGATGATGTTCATTCAAAATATACATTTAATATAATGATGTTGCATGGGAGCCCCCTATATTCTCTGATATTAGGAATATATTTTTAGACTTTAGAGTCAGTGTAGTCTTGTTTTTGTTCAGATTCATAAATATTATGTGATGTGTTGAAATTGTTAATGTTACATTGATGTGGTGGGTTTTATGGTCATGTTTGTTGTATGTTTGAGTGATGCAAATTAGAATGGCATTAGATTTCCGCTTGGTGTATGGAGATGTGTATGTGGAATTTAATCTGAAATGTGTGAGGTGTGTGTGTGAATATGGTACTAGTTTTTAGTCAGGACGTTTGTCCTAGGGAAATGCCATGTGAGAATCTGGTTCCATGTGATTTTTTGTAAACACTCTCCATCCATGTATCTGGGTCTGTGATTGTGTGTGCAGACATGTGGGGAACAGGGAACCCATATGCTGAATGAGGTCGCAGGGTTCTTCACCTGTGGCTACTTTTACTTTGTTTCTGCGTGTTCAGCATGTTTGTAGGTGTGCACCTCATGTCCGAGGTGGCTTGCAGGTTTTGGGCTGTTGAAAAGATTGTGATTCTCAACTGTTTGTTGGCATGTGGTTTATGGTTTGACATGAAGTTTGGGGAGCCTGGTTTTCATTGAAGCTTTGCTAGGTTTTCCTCGACCTGCTCTGGAATTTAATGTGACTGCTTTATTATTCCTGTGGTCTGTGTGGTTGTGAAAGAGAGTGTGAAGATTTGTTGCTGGGTAACTAGCAAGGGAATAGCTAGAAAATTAATATACCCCGCCCCACTTTGGACCAAAGCTCTTATGGCAACAAACAGGCGAAGCAAGTCATCGCAACCCTCCTCATAAGAGCTGGCTTATCGCTTCCATCCAAGTTTTATCCCTTCACCCTTCCACTCACCTGCTGCAATCCACCATTTCATTTTTAGGTCGAGCCCGAGTCAGTGCGCATGCGCTGCTCTGGCGATCTGCTGTAGTAGAGTATCGAAGAGAAGCCCCGCCCACTCTCCGCCTATATTTGTCATTGGCTTCTGTCTTTGTCCTTCGTAAATGCAGGCTTCTGATTCAGTAATCGGTTTGTTAGTCCCTCCTTAGTACCGCCTTTACTTCATTTGTAACCTCCCATGGCTACTGGCCCCTTTACTTCTGTTGTTAGATGGTACATGTTTATTAGTCTGTAAGCACTATTTTCTTTTTTCCCACTGGTCCGCAGCCACAAGAGGAAACATGAGCGGTTCCCCCATGTGCACGCATGCAAGCCATGCCGACCCTGCCCCTCCTCCGACACCCAGAGGTAGGGCTTGGTGCTTGGGAATATGACGCGGACCTCAATGCTGCCGCCACAAACGGAAAACCAAGCAGGCTGCCCCATGCATGCGCATGCAGGCAACCTAGGGAGGCACCGGCAAGGATGTGGGCCTTTCTGCTTAGGAAGTACTGGGGCCGCCGCCACAAGCGGAAACGTGAGTGGCTTCCCCCATCCGCACGCATGCCAATCCTGCTCCATCCAGACAACCAGAGCTGGAGCTTGGTGCTCGGGAACATTGCTGAAATCGTCGCGGTTGTGGGAGGGGGTGAGGGGGACGGGATTGTTTGCGCCGCCGCTGATGGAACACCAGCGGCTGCCCAATAGATGCGGCTGCCCCCCCCCGAGGCATTTGACTATGGCAGCTCCCATAACGATCACACGGGACTGCAGCCTCGTGAAATCCACTGCTACCACCCCCCCCCCCACGTGACCGCGGACACCCTGTGGCACATCCGAACTGAGGTAACCATTTGTTTGGGATTGGGTGTAGATGCCCGGAGAGGTGTGGGTGTAATTCAGTGCGGTTGATCCAGGGGGGTGGGTTGTGGGGGGATGGGGTGACTGAGGTTGTGGTTCGGAGTTGGTTGTTATTATATGAAGCGCTGGATGTGTTCCTGCCCCGCACCCCTTTCCTTATGCTGACATCCCCACCGTCATACTGGCAGCGCGCCCAACATTGTGAATTTAAAAAAAAAGCTTTTGTTCAACCGCAACGTAGGTGATTTTTGCTCACAAGAATAATACAGTACTGATGTTTCAGGTGCGCGCGCACACAGTGCTTTGGCACACACATTGTAAGTCCAACTGTCAGTGTCTGTCACAACCTTTCAAAAGCCAACCGAAGCGTTTCCTAAATAAAATATTCGGGAACTACCCACTCACCAAGGATATGAGTTTCCATTCTTTTTCTTGATGAACTTCTACCAAGATTAAATAAAATACGAAAGAAGACCGCCGCTGTAAAACGTATATTTTCACACAAATAGCGTGGGGCGGGGCCAATCCTAGAGGATTCCAAGTAGGATGCAAGATGTCTGCCTCCATTGGTGCTGAAAAAGCAGTCACCATTCTACGATGGTCGCACGCTTGCATCTTTCCTTCCACAAACGTCTTCTGGAAGAGAAGGAGCGGCCTGGAAGAGATCCAATTCCAATATGTCTGCCAAGGTCTGTGCATCCCAGAAGTACTGCCGTTCTGCGGTTCCCAAGGAAGGCACGGGCTCCTCCAGGTTTCCACTGTTGCATCCTCCTTGGCCAGGTAGCCTGAATGTTACTAGTTTGCTTTGTTAACAGCAATACTTTTTATATAGGGTACAAAGAGTAATGAGATCCCGGACACGTGGTGTGTTCTCAACCATGCAGCAAAAAAATGTATTCCGAAAGTCAAAACGACCATTAGGGTTAAAATGCAATTTCTATTATAATGGTAGTCCTTCTGATGGTTTGTTGCTTAAATACGCATAGTTGCAACATTTGTGCCCCAAAAGAGGTTTGTTTATGCAGGCTAGCAAATTAATAATCAAAAGACACACAATTGATGGACGGAATGCAGAACAAATCAAAACATTCACCCCCAGTCAAGAGATCTGGGTTAAATCCATCATTCTTTTGCTCACCATGCCACCCCAGTTTAGACCTGGCCATATGCAAATCAGTCTTGACCCTGTGCCTCATGGGAACAGTCCAGCCCGAACTGCCAAGCCAGGTCCTCCCTGGACCGGAAACAAGCATCCTAGGACCGGTTTCGGGGTTTCACCCCTCTTCAGCCAGGATAGCTGGATTCCAGTGGCACAGTGAGCCCAGGACCCACGTCTGGGCATACCTGGCGCACTTAGGGCGAGAAAGCAAAGACACACAATTGATGGACGGAATGCAGAACAAATCAAAACATTCACCCCCAGTCAAGAGATCTGGGTTAAATCCATCATTCTTTTGCTCACCATGCCACCCCAGTTTAGACCTGGCCATATGCAAATCAGTCTTGACCCTGTGCCTCATGGGAACAGTCCAGCCCGAACTGCCAAGCCAGGTCCTCCCTGGACCGGAAACAAGCGTCCTAGGACCGGTTTCGGGTTTCACCCTCTTCAGCCAGGATAGCTTGATTCCAGTGGCACAGTGAGCCCAGGACCCACGTCTGGGCATACCTGGCGCACTTAGGGCGAGAAAGCAAAAGACACACAATTGATGGACGGAATGCAGAACAAATCAAAACATTCACCCCCAGTCAAGAGATCTGGGTTAAATCCATCATTCTTTTGCTCACCATGCCACCCCAGTTTAGACCTGGCCATATGCAAATCAGTCTTGACCCTGTGCCTCATGGGAACAGTCCAGCCCGAACTGCCAAGCCAGGTCCTCCCTGACCGGTTTCGGGGTTTCACCCTCTTCAGCCAGGATAGCTTGATTCCAGTGGCACAGTGAGCCCAGGACCCACGTCTGGGCATACCTGGCGCACTTAGGGCGAGAAAGCAAAGACACACAATTGATGGACGGAATGCAGAACAAATCAAAACATTCACCCCCAGTCAAGAGATCTGGGTTAAATCCATCATTCTTTTGCTCACTATGCCACCCCAGTTTAGACCTGGCCATATGCAAATCAGTCTTGACCCTGTGCCTCATGGGAACAGTCCAGCCCGAACTGCCAAGCCAGGTCCTCCCTGGACCGGAAACAAGCATCCTAGGACCGGTTTCGGGGTTTCACCCTCTTCAGCCAGGATAGCTTGATTCCAGAGGCACAGTGAGCCCAGGACCCACGTCTGGGCATACCTGGCGCACTTAGGGCGAGAAAGCAAAGACACACAATTGATGGACGGAATGCAGAACAAATCAAAACATTCACCCCCACTCAAGAGATCTGGGTTAAATCCATCATTCTTTTGCTCACCATGCCACCCCAGTTTAGACCTGGCCATATGCAAATCAGTCTTGACCCTGTGCCTCATGGGAACAGTCCAGCCCGAACTGCCAAGCCAGGTCCTCCCTGGACCGGAAACAAGCATCCTAGGACCGGTTTCGGGGTTTCACCCCTCTTCAACCAGGATAGCTTGATTCCAGTGGCACAGTGAGCCCAGGACCCACGTCTGGGCATACCTGGCGCACTTAGGGCGAAAGCAAAGACACACAATTGATGGACGGAATGCAGAACAAATCAAAACATTCACCCCAGTCAAGAGATCTGGGTTAAATCCATCATTCTTTTGCTCACCATGCCACCCCAGTTTAGACCTGGCCATATGCAAATCAGTCTTGACCCTGTGCCTCATGGGAACAGTCCAGCCCGAACTGCCAAGCCAGATCCTCCTGGACCGGAAACAAGCATCCTAGGACCGGTTTCGGGTTTCACCCTCTTCAGCCAGGATAGCTTGATTCCAGTGGCACAGTGAGCCCAGGACCCACGTCTGGGCATACCTGGCGCACTTAGGGCGAGAAAGCAAAGACACACAATTGATGGACGGAATGCAGAACAAATCAAAACATTCACCCCCAGTCAAGAGATCTGGGTTAAATCCATCATTCTTTTGCTCACCATGCCACCCCAGTTTAGACCTGGCCATATGCAAATCAGTCTTGACCCTGTGCCTCATGGGAACAGTCCAGCCCGAACTGCCAAGCCAGGTCCTCCCTGGACCGGAAACAAGCATCCTAGGACCGGTGAAGGGTGATGCCTGAAACCGGTCCCAGGATGCTTGTTTCCGGTCCAGGGAGGACCTGGCTTGGCAGTTCGGGCTGGACTGTTCCCACAAGGAACAGGGTCAAGACTGATTTGCATATGGCTGGGTCCAAACTGGGGTGGTGCGGTGAGCAAAAGAATGATGGATTTAACCCAGATCCTTGTGACTGGGGGTGAATGTTTGCATTGTCCAGCATTCCGTCCATCAATTGTGTGTCTTTTGCTTTCTCGCCCTAAGTGCGCCAGGTATGCCCAGACGTGGGTCCTGGGCTCACTGTGCCACTGGATTCAAGCTATCCTGGCTGAAGAAGGGTGATGCCCTGAAACCGGTCCCAGGATGCTTGTTTCCGGTCCAGGGAGGACCTGGCTTGGCAGTTCGGGCTGGACTGTTCCCACAAGGAACAGGGTCAAGACTGATTTGCATATGGCTGGGTCCAAACTGGGGTGGTGTGGTGAGCAAAAGAATGATGGATTTAACCCAGATCCTTGTGACTGGGGGTGAATGTTTGCATTGTCCAGCATTCCGTCCATCAATTGTTTCTTTTGCATTTGTCGCCCTAAGTGGAAGGGTATGCCCAGACGTGGGTCCCGTGCTCACTACACCACTGGATTCAAGCTAGCCTGGCTGAAGAAGGGTGATGCCCTGAAACCGGTCCCAGGATGCTTGTTTCCGGTCCAGGGAGGACCTGGATTGGCAGTTCGGGCTGGACTGTTCCCACAAGGAACAGGGTCAAGACTGATTTGCATATGGCTGGGTCCAAACTGGGGTGGTGTGGTGAGCAAAGAATGATGGATTAAACCCAGATCCTTGTGACTGGGGGTGAATGTTTGCATTGTCCAGCATTCCGTCCATCAATTGTTTCTTTTGCATTTGTCGCCCTAAGTGGGAAGGGTATGCCCAGACGTGGGTCCCGTGCTCACTACACCACTGGATTCAAGCTAGCCTGGCTGAAGAAGGGTGATGCCCTGAAACCGGTCCCAGAATGCTTGTTTCCGGTCCAGGGAGGACCTGGCTTGGCAGTTCGGGCTGGACTGTTCCCACAAGGAACAGGGTCAAGACTGATTTGCATATGGCTGGGTCCAAACTGGGGTGGTGTGGTGAGCAAAAGAATGATGGATTTAACCCAGATCCTTGTGACTGGGGGTGAATGTTTGCATTGTCCAGCATTCCGTCCATCAATTGTTTCTTTTGCATTTGTCGCCCTAAGTGGGAAGGGTATGCCCAGACATGGGTCCCGTGCTCACTACACCACTGGATTCAAGCTAGCCTGGCTGAAGAAGGGTGATGCCCTGAAACCGGTCCCAGGATGCTTGTTTCCGGTCCAGGGAGGACCTGGCTTGGCAGTTCGGGCTGGACTGTTCCCACAAGGAACAGGGTCAAGACTGATTTGCATATGGCTGGGTCCAAACTGGGGTGGTGTGGTGAGCAAAAGAATGATGGATTTAACCCAGATCCTTGTGACTGGGGGTGAATGTTTGCATTGTCCAGCATTCCGTCCATCAATTGTTTCTTTTGCATTTGTCGCCTAAGTGGGAAGGGTATGCCCAGACGTGGGTCCCGTGCTCACTACACCACTGGATTCAAGCTAGCCTGGCTGAAGAAGGTGATGCCCTGAAACCGGTCCCAGGACGCTTGTTTCCGGTCCAGGGAGGACCTGGCTTGGCAGTTCGGGCTGGACTGTTCCCACAAGGAACAGGGTCAAGACTGATTTGCATATGGCTGGGTCCAAACTGGTGGTGTGGTGAGCAAAGAATGATGGATTTAACCCAGATCCTTGTGACTGGGGGTGAATGTTTGCATTGTCCAGCATTCCGTCCATCAATTGTTTCTTTGCATTTGTCGCCCTAAGTGGGAAGGGTATGCCCAGACGTGGGTCCCGTGCTCACTACACCACTGGATTCAAGCTAGCCTGGCTGAAGAAGGGTGATGCCCTGAAACCGGTCCCAGGATGCTTGTTTCCGGTCCAGGGAGGACCTGCTTGGCAGTTCGGGCTGGACTGTTCCCACAAGGAACAGGGTCAAGACTGATTTGCATATGGCTGGGTCCAAACTGGGGGTGTGGTGAGCAAAGAATGATGGATTTAACCCAGATCCTTGTGACTGGGGGTGAATGTTTGCATTGTCCAGCATTCCGTCCATCAATTGTTTCTTTTGCATTTGTCGCCCTAAGTGGGAAGGGTATGCCCAGACGTGGGTCCCGTGCTCACTACACCACTGGATTCAAGCTAGCCTGGCTGAAGAAGGATGATGCCCTGAAACCGGTCCCAGGATGTTTGTTTCCGGTCCAGGGAGGACCTGGATTGGCAGTTCGGGCTGGACTGTTCCCACAAGGAACAGGGTCAAGACTGATTTGCATATGGCTGGGTCCAAACTGGGGTGGTGTGGTGAGCAAAAGAATGATGGATTTAACCCAGATCCTTGTGACTGGGGGTGAATGTTTGCATTGTCCAGCATTCCATCCATCAATTGTTTCTTTTGCATTTGTCGCCCTAAGTGGGAAGGGTATGCCCAGACGTGGGTCCCGTGCTCACTACACCACTGGATTCAAGCTAGCCTGGCTGAAGAAGGGTGATGCCCTGAAACCGGTCCCAGGATGCTTGTTTCCGGTCCAGGGAGGACCTGGCTTGGCAGTTCGGGCTGGACTGTTCCCACAAGGAACAGGGTCAAGACTGATTTGCATATGGCTGGGTCCAAACTGGGGTGGTGTGGTGAGCAAAAGAATGATGGATTTAACCCAGATCCTTGTGACTGGGGGTGAATGTTTGCATTGTCCAGCATTCCGTCCATCAATTGTTTCTTTTGCATTTGTCGCCCTAAGTGGGAAGGGTATGCCCAGACATGGGTCCCGTGCTCACTACACCACTGGATTCAAGCTAGCCTGGCTGAAGAAGGGTGATGCCCTGAAACCGGTCCCAGGATGCTTGTTTCCGGTCCAGGGAGGACCTGGCTTGGCAGTTCGGGCTGGACTGTTCCCACAAGGAACAGGGTCAAGACTGATTTGCATACGGCTGGGTCCAAACTGGGGTGGTGTGGTGAGCAAAAGAATGATGGATTTAACCCAGATCCTTGTGACTGGGGGTGAATGTTTGCATTGTCCAGCATTCCGTCCATCAATTGTTTCTTTTGCATTTGTCGCCCTAAGTGGGAAGGGTATGCCCAGACGTGGGTCCCGTGCTCACTACACCACTGGATTCAAGCTAGCCTGGCTGAAGAAGGGTGATGCCCTGAAACCGGTCCCAGGATGCTTCGTTCCGGTCCAGGGAGGACCTGGCTTGGCAGTTCGGGCTGGACTGTTCCCACAAGGAACAGGGTCAAGACTGATTTGCATATGGCTGGGTCCAAACTGGGGTGGTGTGGTGAGCAAAAGAATGATGGATTTAACCCAGATCCTTGTGACTGGGGGTGAATGTTTGCATTGTCCAGCATTCCGTCCATCAATTGTTTCTTTTGCATTTGTCGCCCTAAGTGGGAAGGGTATGCCCAGACGTGGGTCCCGTGCTCACTACACCACTGGATTCAAGCTAGCCTGGCTGAAGAAGGGTGATGCCCTGAAACCGGTCCCAGGACGCTTGTTTCCGGTCCAGGGAGGACCTGGCTTGGCAGTTCGGGCTGGACTGTTCCCACAAGGAACAGGGTCAAGACTGATTTGCATATGGCTGGGTCCAAACTGGGGTGGTGTGGTGAGCAAAAGAATGATGGATTTAACCCAGATCCTTGTGACTGGGGGTGAATGTTTGCATTGTCCAGCATTCCGTCCATCAATTGTTTCTTTGCATTTGTCGCCCTAAGTGGGAAGGGTATGCCCAGACGTGGGTCCCGTGCTCACTACACCACTGGATTCAAGCTAGCCTGGCTGAAGAAGGGTGATGCCCTGAAACCGGTCCCAGGATGCTTGTTTCCGGTCCAGGGAGGACCTGGCTTGGCAGTTCGGGCTGGACTGTTCCCACAAGGAACAGGGTCAAGACTGATTTGCATATGGCTGGGTCCAAACTGGGGGTGTGGTGAGCAAAAGAATGATGGATTTAACCCAGATCCTTGTGACTGGGGGTGAATGTTTGCATTGTCCAGCATTCCGTCCATCAATTGTTTCTTTTGCATTTGTCGCCCTAAGTGGGAAGGGTATGCCCAGACGTGGGTCCCGTGCTCACTACACCACTGGATTCAAGCTAGCCTGGCTGAAGAAGGATGATGCCCTGAAACCGGTCCCAGGATGCTTGTTTCCGGTCCAGGGAGGACTTGGCTTGGCAGTTCGGGCTGGACTGTTCCCACAAGGAACAGGGTCAAGACTGATTTGCATATGGCTGGGTCCAAACTGGGGTGGTGTGGTGAGCAAAAGAATGATGGATTTAACCCAGATCCTTGTGACTGGGGGTGAATGTTTGCATTGTCCAGCATTCCGTCCATCAATTGTTTCTTTTGCATTTGTCGCCCTAAGTGGGAAGGGTATGCCCAGACGTGGGTCCCGTGCTCACTACACCACTGGATTCAAGCTAGCCTGGCTGAAGAAGGGTGATGCCCTGAAACCGGTCCCAGGATGCTTGTTTCCGGTCCAGGGAGGACCTGGCTTGGCAGTTCGGGCTGGACTGTTCCCACAAGGAACAGGGTCAAGACTGATTTGCATATGGCTGGGTCCAAACTGGGGTGGTGTGGTGAGCAAAAGAATGATGGATTTAACCCAGATCCTTGTGACTGGGGGTGAATGTTTGCATTGTCCAGCATTCCGTCCATCAATTGTTTCTTTTGCAGCAAATTAATAATGACATCCCCGAAATTGATATCACATGAACAGACCTGACTTTATAGATTATTAATATGTCATCACCAGGCCAACATGTAGCGTTGTCACCGCTGGTGATGCCGTCATTAATAGTCCTTATTAGCAGTTGGCAAGCACGAACAAAACCAGCCTTGTTGCAGTAATGTGCATTAATCTGCTGCATCGCTAAATACTTATAAGGTCCCAAAGGCGAGACCGATTGCATTGCAAATGCTTGTTATATTCTGTCATCCATCAATCTTTCATACATCATTCAGTCTGTCACCATTCAATCCATCCACTCGTCACAGCTCATCCTCCATCTTTAAACCTATCCATAAAGCCATGCATACATCTTTACCTCCATACATCCCCCTTCATTCAGTCATCCATCCTTACACTTATCTATCCCCCTTTCATCCATCCCTCAATCCTTTCAATCATGTTGCTCATCCATCCATCCTTTCACTCATCCATCCACCCTTTGACCCATCCATCCACTCATCCATCCATGCTTTCACTCATTGATCCAACCACCCTTTCACTCATCCATCTGTCCGCCCTTTTATGCAGCCATTCATTTCCCCTCCCTTTCACTCATCCATCCATTATTTCACTCATCCAATGAATGGACATCCATTCATCTTTTTACTCATCCATCCATCCACCCTTTCACTTGATCCATCCAGCCTTTCACTCCCTTCATCCATCTTTTCACTCATTCATCCATACTTTCAATCTCATCCATCCTCTCTCATCATCCATCCCTCCATCCATCCATTCCTTTCACTAACCCACTCTTACATCTATCCTTTAATCATTCATCTATATCCATCCACCCTTTCACTCACTCACTCATCCATCCATCCACCCTCATACATCCATTACTCATTCTCCCTCCTACCCGTTCATGTTAATTATGAGTCTTTGTCTGCCGAGGTGCAGACAGAAGAGGCCCATCAAGCACCCCGCTGTAGCTGCTAAACCAGGGGTGACAACGTCCCTGCTGTCACTCCATCCATCCACCCTTTCACTCCATCTATCCTCCTCTCACTCATCCATCTATCCACCCTTTCACTTGGCCATCTATCCTTTTACTCATCCATCTACCCTTCGACCCATCCATCCATCCATCATCCATTTACCCTTTCACACATCAACTCATCCTTTCATTCGCTCATCCACCCTTTCACTAATTTCAGCCAGGCATCAATCTACCCTCCCTTTCACTCATCCATCCATTCTTTTACTCTTCCATCCATCCTGTCACTCGTCCATCCAGCCTTTCACTCCATTCATGCAACCTTTCACTCATCTATCCATACTTTCATTCACTCATTCATCATCCTCTCCCTCATCATCCTTCCAGCCATCATTTCACTCATCCATCCATCCACCATTTTACTCATCCATCCATCCTCCCTTTTACTCATCCAACCATTTCCCTTTCACTTATCCACATCCTTTTACTCATTCATCTATGCATCCACCCTATCACTCACCCAGCCATCCATCCACTCACTGACCCTCCTACCAGTTCACGTTAATTATGAGCCTTTGTCTGCTGAGTTGCAGACAGAAGAGGCCCATCAAGAGCCCCACCCCTGCTGTAGCTGCTAAAGCGGGTGGTTGATGATGCCCCTGGTAACTAGTGTTTGATGTTGGTTTAATATTTAAGCACTGGTAGTTTTGTGGTCATTTATACCTGCCTGTAGCGGGTCCCTGCATTCCCTCGTTTTGTGCGTAAGTAATAGAGGTGTGTAGTATCCTATGTGTCCTATGCCTTGGATGAGTGTCCTAGTGCATTAAGTGTTGCCTGTGTGTTGAATGTTCCCCTTTCCTGGTTCCGCTGGTGTATGCCGGAAGGCGTCAGACAGGCCCTGGAGGCTGAGCTGGAAACCTCGACAGCTTGTGGTAGTGTTTAGTGTAGCCTGAGTACTTAAACCTCATATTTAACCTAGAACTACAAATACACTCACTCTGTTGTACCTGAACGCATGAAGACTTCTTTCTACCAATCCAACACTGATGTTTTGAGGTTCATGGACACGGTGCACACGTTACATCTCATCCAATCCTGTGACAAGGCAAGGTTATCTGTTGCTCTCGAGGGCGGGGCTGCCCGAATTGGGCTGCAGTTGTTTATGTTTATGTTTATGGGATTTATAAAGCGCATGACTACCCATGGGCATCTCAGCGCTGGAGTGATACAGGAGGAGACTGTTTAGCACTTGGGTTTAAGGAAAGAGCCAAGTTTTCAGTCTTTTTTTAAATGCCACTTCATTGTCAATTAGTCGGAGTTCCGGGTCCATACTATTCCAGAGTTTTGGCACCAGATGGGTAAATGACCTTCCACCCAATCTGGCTCTCTTAATTGTGGTGGAGTTCATCAGGAAGTTGGAGCTTGACCTGAGTTGTCAACAGGGGGAATAGTGTGAGACCAACTTTTGAATCAGGGCGGGTCCTCTCCCGTACATGGTTCTGTGGGCTAGGCTTAAGGACTTGAATTTGATTCTGGCTTGGACCGGAAGCCAGTGAAGCTCTCTGAGTGCAGGTCTAACTGAGTGATGTCTGGGTATATTCAACAACAGTCAGGCAGCTGCATTTTGGACGACCTGCAGTCTGTTCGTGACATATTTAGGGGAGCCCAGAAAGAGGGAGTTGCCGTAGTCCAGCCTTGATACCACCAGGGCTTGGACTACGGTTTTCCTAGACTCCTCTGGGAGCAGGGACATTATTTTTAATCATGCGGAGTATCCCAAAGCAGGTGCCAGATAATTTTTTTGCCTGAACCTCCATTGTCAGGTTCTGGTCCAGCCACATACCTAAGTTTTTTATGGCTGTTTTTGGTGGAGGAGGTGATCCCCAATTAGAAGGCCAGGAAATCTCTGCGCGGGGGCTAAAATTGTTGCCTAGGATCATTAGCTCCGTTTTGTCCCCATTAAGTTTGAGGCTACAATCCGCCATCCAAGATCCGATTTTTTCCAGGCAGGGGACGAGTTGTCTATGGTCCGAGTTAAGCGAGTCTGAGATTGAGAACACTAGTCGAGTGTCATCGGCATATGACACGATGGAGAGACCAAATTCCTGTATTATATGTGCCAAGGGGCTAAGATAAATGTTAAAAAGTGTTGGACTCAGGGAGGATCCTTGGGGGACTCCCCACGGTGCTGAGAGGGAGTCTGACTTAAATCCGGCCTCCATACATTGGAAGGATCTATCCCTCAGGAATGACGCAACCCATTGGTTGGCTGCTCCTCTGATTCCAACATTCTCCAGTCTATGGATTAGCACAGTATGGTCTACCGTATCAAACGCTGCGCTTAAATCCAGAAGTACTACGGCCGCGGTTCTCCCTTGGTCTAAGATGGATTTGAGTTTTTCAGTGACCACCAGCAGGGCTGACTCGGTGCTGTGGTTTGGTCGAAAACCCATCTGTGTCTGGTGTATAATGTTATTGTTTTCGAGGAAACTAGAAATCGTGCTATTCGCATGTTTCTCAGCAATCTTGCCTAAGATAGGCAATAGGGATATTAGGCGATAATTGGCCAAATCTGCGGGGTCAAGATGTGTTTTCTTTAGCAAGGGTTTAATGATGGCGCGTTTCCACTCTTTAGGCACCTTGCCCTTTTCAAAGGAAAGATTGATAAGATTGGATAATTGGTTGAAAACAGCGTTCCCCCCTTGGGCTAGAATATGTGGTGGGGCTGGATCAAGCGGGGAGCCCGATTTAATTTTCTGCAATATGGAGCATCCCTGATCTACCTTCATTTTCGGGAAGGACAGGAGGGCAGGTATGGGGTGGGTGGGGCAGTTCCAAATGTTCACTCTTACTTGGGGGGTTTAAAATACTATGGGGGCCCTCTATGGCACCTGGCATCGTGGGGAATTGGGGTGGAGGGAATTGTAGATGTTTTCCACTTTACTCTTGAAAAATGAGGCTAGCCCATTGCATCTTTCTTTGGAATATTGGGAACTGTTTGTTCCTGGGACTAGTGTGGTGAGTGATTTGACAATTTTAAAAGCTCCTTAGAAGAGTTAGAGGACCTTGCAATTTTTCCTTCAAAGAAGGCTGCTTGAGCTTTCCTAATGCTCTTGTGGTAGAGCTGTATTGCTAGTTTGTAAGCTCTTTTGAGCTCTGGATCATATGATTTCCTCCAATTACGTTCTAGTCTTTTACAGCTCTTTTTTTGAGCGACCAGCGTGGGGCAGAACCAGGACGATCTATTCGAGTTTTTATACGTTAGAGGACCTGGCTTCCTAAAGTTCCGATCAATGGAACTATTTATCCAGGTTCGCCAGTTGTCATAGGCCTCTTCCAGGTCCTTAGTGTCTGGTGGAGTGGAGGATTCCAGATCTTTAATCCACTCCTCCGGAACTTTCCTGGGCCATTTGCGCCCCACTACTATAGGTTCTTTTCTTTGCTCACCTATATGAGGTTTACGGAGGCGCAGCGGAATCATGGCGTGATCTGTCCATGGTACCCGGCTAGGCGCAAGCACCTCCAATCTGGGGTCGTTTGAAAAAATAGGGTCTAGGAGGTGACCTTTTCGTGGGTAGCTGACGGTGTCAGTTGTAGAAGCTGTAGGGCCTCCAAGTCAGCTAGGCATCTCCTAGCTGACGAGTCATTAGGATCATCCAAATGGATGTTGAGGTCCCCTAACACTGTAAGGGCACTTTTCCCTATTAACATGCTCGCCAGCATGTCAGGGGCCGAGTCTAAAAATTGTGTACAGGCCCCTGGAGGTCTGTAGATCAATCCGCCTGAGAAGGAGCTTGAAGGCGAAAGTGATAAACTAAAAGCAAATGCCTCGGATTTTGCGATGTTAAGAGGGAAATAGTACACCCTAACTGTGTTTTGCAAATAATGGCAATACCCCTCCTATTGCTCAAACTCTATCCCGGCGGTAAATATCATAGCCCTGAGGTAGGGCTTCTAAAATTTCCGGGGTTGAACTTTCTCGAAGCCAGGTTTCAGTTAAAAACAGGACCTCCAGTTCCTCTTCTTCTATTAGAAGTCTAATCTCCACCGCGTGCTTGGGAAGGGATCTGCAGTTAATTAGTCCCAACTTCCAGGCTTTGCAGTGACCCGTCCTATTATCCAATCCTAGTGCAATGGGCACCCTTGTCTCTCCCGAAAACCCACAGACCGGGCAGATCAAGGGCGGCTCTGCTCTCAGAGCATGCCTACACAATGGGTGAACGGCTTCGTTCATAGCTAAAAGCTCTGTGTTAGTGTAACTGACGGGTTTTTCAGGGAGGATAGTAATTTGGGCAGGGTTCCTGGCCCCGGGTGGGCGCGGACGGGCGCAGACGGGCTTGCCTTCGGCGCGCCAGCGGCGAGCCCGCTGCGCGTGTCCGCTGCGCGTCGGCGCCATCCCAAGTTTAAGTGCAGCCTGAGCCAAAGCTAAAGTGAGCACTAGAGCGCCGACTTCCAAGATGGCTGTGACCTAATGGCCACCCGGAAGTGAGGATGTTCGGCGTGGATACCTCCCTCCACAACAATCAGCTATGGGAGCTGTGGTGGACCGGGGAGTCTAAATCCAATAAACAATGCAATTGAAGTATTTCACATTTGATTTGCGATAATTAAAAGCTTTAAAAAGTGCGCGAGGTCGCGCTGTGCAAAATGCGCTAGCAGCAGTATTCAGAGGATCAATAGCAGTTAAAAACAGCGTGGCGGTTCCCCTCAGCCCAGCGTGTGCTTGTAGCTGCCTCTACCTGATCAACTGCGCGTCGGCGCCATCCCAAGTTTAAGTGCAGCCTGAGCCAAAGCTAAAGTGAGCACTAGAGCGCCGACTTCCAAGATGGCTGTGACCTAATGGCCACCCGGAAGTGAGGATGTTCGGCGTGGATACCTCCCTCCACAACAATCAGCTATGGGAGCTGTGGTGGACCGGGAGTCTAAATCCAATAAACAATGCAATTGAAGTATTTCACATTTGATTTGCGATAATTAAAACCTTTAAAAAGTGCGCGAGGTCGCGCTGTGCAAAATGCGCTAGCAGCAGTATTCAGAGGATCAATAGCAGTTAAAAACAGTTAAGAACAGCGTGGCGGTTCCCCTCAGCCCAGCGTGTGCTTGAAGCTGCCTCAACCTGATCAACTGCGCGTCGGCGCCATCCCAAGTTTAACTGCAGCCTGAGCCAAAGCTAAAGTGAGCACTAGAGCGCCGACTTCCAAGATGGCTGTGACCTAATGGCCACCCGGAAGTGAGGATGTTCGGCGTGGATACCTCCCTCCACAACAATCAGCTATGGGAGCTGTGGTGGACCGGGGAGTCTAAATCCAATAAACAATGCAATTGAAGTATTTCACATTTGATTTGCGATAATTAAAAGCTTTAAAAAGTGCGCGAGGTCGCGCTGTGCAAAATGCGCTAGCAGCAGTATTCAGAGGATCAATAGCAGTTAAAAACAGTTAAGAACAGCGTGGCGGTTCCCCTCAGCCCAGCGTGTGCTTGTAGTGGTCTTCTGTGACATCTGTACACTGGCGCCAAGCACAGTTCTCATCGATGGAGGGAGTTGTTTTCTTCCACCTCAGCACAGTGGCTTTACGAAACCTGAGCTTGAGATCTCATCTCCACCCCCCCCCCCCTCCCCTGAGCTGCACTCTCAGGGCAGCACTTTTTCTTATTCAAAATTACTACTTTTCAACCCTTCCTAAAAGTACTTGGGGAATTTATAACTTTGCCCCAAAATATTACAGAACTGGAGTTAGAATAGTAAATACGCCTCCTGGATTATTTGGGGGAGGTTGCTCTTTCCTCCAAATATTCTAGGACTGGTAAATTTGACCTTCCAGTGTCCACCGCACCAACTGCTGCCCTGAGGGCGCAGTTCAGGGCAAGAAACACGATCGAGCAATTTCTTGAGCAGGAGTTTAGTTTCAGGAGAGTGTTTGTGGTGTTACACCTCCCTAATAAATGCCCTGTACAGTTGAAAGTTGGGTCCAGTAGCATCTGTCTTGTGTTGACTTGAGCTCATCACAGCAGAAGCCGGCGTCCCTTAGAAACTAGGAAACACTCAGTTATGGCATCCCCTCTGTCTGTCACACACTACATGTCAAAAATGACCAAAGGCAATTATTCAGCTGTGCTGAGCCCTGCAGCCTCTCTCACATGATCTGATCCAGAGCATCATTTCAGGATTTGAAACTGTGCTTTCTCAAGAGAAGACGTTTTCACTATTTCTTCATCTGGTATTTGTAGGCTCCTAGACAATGTCAAGACATTTTTGGAATGATGGAAAAACAGAGAACAGGGTATATACCAATGGTCTTATGTTCAAGCAGTTAAGTACACAACATCTCCCCTTGTACTTTTTTTTTTTTTTTTATAGGAGGAGGTAGTAATTGTACCAAGACTCAGATCCCTTCCACACATCCATTCATACTTCCCAGCTCTTCTTCTAGCACATCATCCCTGACTTTCATATTACATTCCCCGTTTTCTTCATAAAAGTCCATTCTTCAAAACTGGAAGACCCCTTTGTCAATTGTTGGACAGTCGAATACTAGAACTCGGAGAATGCAAATTACTCCTTTTTAGGTCTCGCCTGGCGTTAGCAGCGCGCATACGCTGCGCTCGCCATGCGAGGCTTCTTGGAATCAATACGGTTTGCGAAGTTGACTTTCGGCTCCGGCCGTAATTTTCATTGGTGTGCGTCATTTGACGTCACCAATTATGCTAAACGGGGTGTACTGATTGTCCAGGAGGCTTTTTAGTCCCTCCTGGTTACCACCCTGTCCACTTTTGGCCCCGCCCACCGGGACTGGATCTTTTACAGGCGGATTTACACGCTCTCCTTTAAAGGACAGTAAGCACTTTTTTCTTTTCTTTTGCAGCGCCGTCCACACGCTCGTAATGGCCGCTCGGACAGCCTCTCCTGCTTCAGCCCCCCACCCCTCGTTGTTTTATATTATTTAATCGCACAAGCGCGGTCCGTTTCGGCCGCGTTTGTGTATTTAATTAATTATTTAATCGCAGCAGCGTGGTCCGATTTGGCAGCGCTTGTGTATTTAATTAATTATGTAATCGCACAAGCGCGGTCCACTTCGGACACGCGTGTGTATTTAATTAATTATTTTACCAAACAAGCGCAGTCCGCTTCGGCCGTGCTTGTTCTCTTATGTGCCTCGCTGTTCTCGGAGGAGAGCTCGGGCTGCTAGAACAATACTCGGCTGCTGGCTGCAGAGCACACTGCGCGCTCGTAGGCAAGGCTGAAGGCCTTGCAATCTGGATTCGCCACAGGCGCCCTCACCATGGCGGGGGAACCCTTGTTTTTTTCTCTTATCTTTGGCATCTTGCATGATCATGTACTGCATCTATGGCTGTGCACGCTCAGCACTTCCTCGCCAGAGGTTTGTCTTTGTGATCTAGCTCAGTATTATAGTTTTAGTTTAGTTGTACAGATCTTAAAGAACGACAAACTGTGTTTAAGTTAAAGGAAGCAAGTTCTTTACTGGCGTACTGGAAACGTTTTCTCATTTATTGTGTTGAACCCGGCTTGTTTCAGTAATGACTTTACACCTGAATCATACTTGCTCTGTGATAGTGAAGGGCTGTTTAAAAACGCGGTAAATGCGAATGGTTTTTGATGGTGCCATTTCCGCCTCCCTCCAGGGCTCATTGCAGCATTGTTCACTCTCTCTGTAATGGTGAACTTCATCTTGATTGATCTGTGCTGTCCCTCCACCCCTGCCTGCGTAATTTTTCCTCCATTCCCACATTGTGTCCCCCTGCCATGTTGCTCCCAGTGCTACTTTGCTTCGTCCTTCCATGCCCCCTCTGAATATGCCCCAGGGGCCACAACCATGTCTCCTATTCTTCTTTCCACTATGTCTTACTTGTAACTCTGTATCTCCCTACTGCTGCCCTGCTGTTCCTTTCTACATGTCTCCTTCTGTCTCCTTTACCCATCCATGCACCCCCTTACCAGAGATTCCCATGCCCCCCCCCGAATCTGGCTATGATAACTCCCTTTATGGCTCTCATCCGCGTCCTTCTACCATGGGGGTGTTCGTTGTGCCCCTGCCTCATATGCTCACCCTGATCTTCCTCTTCTAATCACACGCGCCCTTTTAACCTTTGTCCTTCCTTCCCTCCCCCTCTCAACACGTCTTCCTTCCCTCACCCGCCTCAACTTCCCCACCCCCTGCCCGTTACCCCTTCCAAAATACCACGGGCTGCCCTGTCCGGCCAGGCAGGGCTCATTCGCCAAGCTCATTTTCGGGTGACAGTTAGCAATTAGGATTTCACTTTTGAAAAGTGCTGGTCACGCAGGTAGCGTGCATATTTCTCACAAAATTGAGATGAATGGGCTGCTCACAGGGTTTAACTATATTACAGGGTTAGTTTTAAAGTTTATTTTATGTCAACAAATATTTCCGCAGTAAACTACAAACTACGGTTAGTTTGGACCAATGGATGGAGGGTATTCATTTCTAAGGGGAGACCCAGAGCGATTGGTCACCAAGGACGCTGTGTTACAATCCAGTGCATTGTGGGAGTAATAGTCCAAAGGCATTACAGTTAATATAACTGACCTAAAGCACGGGAAAACATGATTTATAAAAGAACATAGTTGTCAAGTTCTCAGTTTGCTTATGTGACATTCCCTGTTCACAGGGCTGTAAGTGGGATAAATAACTAGGTGGGGGGGGGGTCTCTCAAAGGGGCGTGGTCGATATTATTAAGGGCGTGGCTTTAAAACACCTAAGCTAAAAATCTGTGCTTAGCATAGTGTACCGCCCCACTGGTATTTTGCTGCTTCTATCATTGCATCTAGATATATAATACAAGTAACATTATACCTACAACAATCCAGGACTATTGGCTTTGTCAGTGGGTATTAGTTGCATAAGATAAACAAGCATTAAAAATGCAATAGGTATCGCCTTTCATTTAGTTAAAGCCATTTGCTTTGCTATACAATACCATTAGCAAAGCAAATGGCTTTAACTTAATCAAACGCGAGACCTATTGCATTTTCAATGCTGGTTTGTGATGTTGCTATTCTCTCCCTCCTCGTACATTTTGGCCACCATGTGCAGAATCTACTGTTTCATGGATGGCACATCAAGCTTGAGATACTCTGGCTGGAATCATATGTTCTATTAAAATCAATCTACTGCCACTTGGAGTTAGGTTCATGCTATATATCAAATATATACACACATACACACATATACACACACATATATATACACACATACACACATATATACACACATACACACATATATACATACATATACATATATACATACATATACATATATACACAAGTATATATATATATATATATATATATATATATATATATATATATATATGCTTGCTGTCACACATCCACGAAAATGCACTCAAAAGCACACATCACAGACATTTGTTTTGTGCAGCTGATGCATTTGCCCACCAAGTTATCTTACTGGCACTGGAAACTATGACCTGAAAATGTTACGCACAGGTCACTGCAGCAGGCATGTAACCTTGTGAGCGGTCTAACTGGAATCTGTAAAGTGCAGGCAACAGTTCCCTACAAATGAGGGTTTTCAATAGCATGCACCCAACTTACCAGTCTCCTACCAGCTGTCAGTAAGTTCTTCGTATACCACGCAAAACAAATGGATAGATTTGAAGGGATTTAAGAATGTTGACTAATAAAAAAAATAAACAATAAACACAATTCTTTCCTTTAACTCCATTAACAACCCACCTAAGCTTCTACTGTCCCCATGCTGGTCATTCAATCACCCAACCCCTGCTTCATGAAACCTCTTTCTTATTAGGGTACCCTGTATGGATGGTTGGGAAATTTCAGATGGACACCCCTGAATCTCAACGAAGATGCTACACCCCTATTGTTAAGATATGAGCCAAGGTACACAACTGCAAAATACCTCCGAGGATGCCACTGCGTCATCAGGAGAGGCCAAGCAGTTCGAGGCCTGATAGAGAGCACCGGGACCCTGACTGCAGCTGAGAAGGTCCGAGCGAGTCGGCTGCAGGCGATCCAGGCGGCTGGCGTGTAAGAGGAAAAGCAGCTGCTCTCGCTGGCTGCCGGCGGGCCATCGCTGCAATTAAATCCAAAGCAACCATCAGCGAAACATCTTGTGAGGCCATTTACCTGCCCGTGGGGACTGCAGGTACCAGCAACCAGCGCTCCCGTAGCGTCACCTACAAAATCATCTTCGGGCTCCCTGCGACTGAGGAGGCTGGGCTGGGCCGGGCCCTATCTCTTGGCCGGTGGATTGTTGGATCTTCCTTCTAGGCGAACGGAGACACTGACTGTCCCTCATATTGTTCGTATTGGGTCCCGTCAAGTGGAGCCGTAATATAGACACAGTGCAGAACGAATTGAGGACAAGGTAAGCGTGTATCTGGGAGAATCCATCATCGGTGATACTCATCTGGCAGATCTGTGCTGGGACTGTGGTGACATAAAGGTGACATAAGGACATAAACGACATAAAGGACATAAAACTACTACGGACATACAGTTGTTTGTTAACTCTTTGTAGTTTTGTAAATTAAATCGTATCCTGTAGCCTAATATAGAGGTGTGTAGCGGGTCATCGCCCCAATAAAAGGCTAATAAGAAAATGGGTAAAAGAAAAGCAAGCGCCACCCAGCAACGATCATCTGTAACCAAATTAGATCCTGGGAAATCGCACCAAACACTTCCGAGTTATCTTACAGGGGCCATGGGCGCAATCGAACAACAAATAACATCAGTGGAAGAGTCATTGACCATAGGCACTATAGGTATAGACGGTGCAAATAAAGGAAGTGCAAATAAAGAAGTATCTAAGAAAAAGGACATGTCTAGTCTAGCAGTAGGACTCCCAAAAGAAAATATAGTCCAAATTGGATGTATTCAAGATGAACCAGATCATATCATACTTAGTGACCACGAATCATTTTCCCAGCCACCTTTGAAGCGCCAAAGAAACCCGGCACAGGCCTGTCATACAAATAAAGAGGCAGTAGTGGGGGAGATTACCGATCCAAATGATAAAATAATGAAGTCTAACCCACGGAATCCTAGCAGGAGTTCAAATAGAGTCAGTAAGAAAAGTACTCTGCCCAATGTCAGGGGGACGGGAAGTAGGATAAAAACTAAAACACAGAGTAATGAATTAGGGAATTTAGTATCAACGGTTGAAAAACTAGATGCTTTTTAAGAAACTCCCTTTCCAATATAGAACAAAGAGTTGACCAGATAGAGGTCAAATTGGCTAACCTGTTGCTTAAGGAGGGAAGAGCCGAATGTAAAATACAGGATATCAGGCAAGTAGATTCTTGTACAAAAAAGCAGAAAGATCAGGATTTAGTTAGAAAGGAAAGACCATCCACAGGTACCAATTCTACTATATACAATCAAGTAGATTTAATTGCCCCATTGCTATCACACAGGGTTATCCCATTAGGGGATTATGACAGTAGAAATATAAATAGGGGAACAAAGTCGGCTGTCAAACACCAATATAGCACTAGCCAGAGATTGGTTAATGGTGAAAAAGAAATTCTACCCATTGAGAAGTTCTCTTCAGATCTACCAATACTGGATTTGCCGCCGGCTGTTACCCCGTATATAATTGTTCTTGCGAATGTCCCTAGGACGAGGGAACAAGATGACGAACAGTGGGAAACTCTAAGGAATAAATCACTGCACTGGCTAGGCACAAAGGTTGGGCAAACAGAACAACTTTTTATGAACTATAAGATGGCACGAAGGGTCAGGTGGGTGGGAAAAGGTCGAAAAATCCTACCGGGTGATTGCGTGGTGATAACATTTAGATCTCCACAGTTAGTTGAGAACATCCTGCGGAAGGCAGGAAATGACAATATAAATACTGAGGGTATTAATATACTACCCCTCGGTTTTTTCTACCAGCCACCCCCGGGGATGGAGAGGGTTGGTGTAAATAGGAATTCTGACGTATGTGGCCACTTTAGTTATAATGTGCCGGTTGTAAATAGATTTGACCTGCTTCCCTCGTTAGATGAGAACGATTGACTGAACCGGCCCATAGTAGAAAAGAGCGAGATGAGGAGTGAAATCTTAGAGGAACAAGTTTCATCTATATGTGATATAGCCATGAGTAGACAAGAAATAGATGCGGGAATAACTATGATCAAGCCCTCGGAAGACTCATTGTCTCCCTTGGCATTAACGGCTGAACCATGTGAATAATCTTTCAATCTTATTTTGGAATATAGCGGGTTTGCAGGCAAAAACAACAAACCGGCTTTGGTATGAATTCGTGAAAAAATGTAATATATTCTGTTTACAAGAGACGTGGTCCGTTAATGAGATCCACATTGAAGGGTATAAGACATATCATACACCTGCTTTACCATCGAAACATGGACGGGCTAAAGGGGGTTTAAGTATATACATCTCAAACTTGGTAAGTGGTTATAAAATATCATTTTTTAAATCAGAACCCAATTATCAAATAGTCATTTTATCTATGGAGCAAGGTAAAAGTGCTGTCTTGATTAATTTTTACAATAATGCGCAGAAAGACCAAGTGTTGGATATACTGAAACAACTTATGTCTACCTTACAGGATTTACAGAATGGCAATGTGAGAGAAATATTTTTGTGTGGGGAGGGGATTTTAACACGGTACTGTGTCCTTTTAATCGGGACATAACCTGTGGTTTAACAGATGAAGATAACTGTACCTTATCGCACTTTCCGCATTCGATGTATGGAGATTTCTTAAATGAGATGTTATTTGTTTTGGGGTTGGGCTTTGCGAATGAAATGTGTTTACCACCTATCCCCTTCTCACAGACTTTTAATGGAAGAGGATTGAGCTCAATAATAGATTTTATAATTACATCAGATTGGATGGGCTCCCGATTAATTGACTACAAAACACACAAAAATGCTATAAGCGATCATTTCCCCCCTCCCCCCCCCCCGAGTGTGTCCATATCCCTCCCACTTGTTACCCGAAGGTACAATATAGAAAGGGTTTAGGCAGTTCAAGAAGTAGAGGTTAATAAAATAAATGGTTATTCTCTAAAGTGGGAAAAGGTAGAGCCGGCAAAAATAACTAAGAAGGTGGTCGAGACAAGCTATCATTCAATCTTGAAATGTTTAAATGAAGGAACAGCTCATGATGGTATAATGGAGTCGTACGCACACATTGCTGAAACTATTAGAAATACATTAAAGGTAGAGACAAAAAAAAAAGGGCAGAGCAAAACTAAAGGGTGGTTTGATCACGATTGCACTAAAGCTTACTCGAAATTAAAACAGGCACTACACAAAACCAACAGAGATAGGATTGAAATTAGGGAGTGTAGGAAGGCCTACAATCAGGCTCTGAAATCACGCAAATTAGAATTAAAACGTAAGGCATGGATTGACTTACGGAATGCAAGCATCGCCAAAGATAGTACTGCCTTTTGGCGTGTGGTAAAATCACCTTTTCTGGCAACAGAAAGTATTCCTACAGTAGAGATTGCAATCGATGAAGAATCTTGGGTGGAGTACTTTGCTAATATGTTTAGACAAACTGGAGAGGTGGAGAGCGTGGATGTAATTATATCAAAGGAACAACTATTTCCACTTAATTTCCCAATAACCCTAAATTTTACACTACAAGAGGTACTTTCCGCTTTAAAAGCTAGTAAGGGGGGGGTAAGGCCCCGGGGCCTGATGGGGTGCCCATTGATATTTTCAAGTATACAGTGGACTTATGGGCCCCACTTTTAACTCGAGTATTAGCAGCCTGTTGTGCGACCGGATTTATAGAATCTTGGTCAGAATCTATTATGGTACCAATTTTCAAAAAAGGCGACGGGCAGAATCCTGCCTGTTATCGCCCAATATCGCTGTTGGATTCGCTAGGCAAGGTGGCAGGTCGCATAGTGCTCAACCGTCTCCAACAATGGGCGGAAGATAATAATGTTATATCGGATCTTCAATTCGGTTTTAGAGAGGGTCTGGGCACAATAGTGCAAGGTCTTAACCTCACAATCATGATGGGGAAATACATGCAGGCAAAGAAAGGAAAACTGTACCTGGCGTTCGTTGATCTTTCGGCGGCATTTGATTGTGTTCTCCATGGGAAACTATGGAGCGTGCTAGCGTCCATGGGGGTGGATCCACCATTAATCCAGTTTCTAAGGGAACTTTACAGGAATGCTAAAGCCAGGGTTAGGTTTGGTACTAATGGAGAGTGCACAGCGTCATTCCAAATAGAGAGGGGGGTTAGGCAAGGCTGTGTCCTGGCACCTTTTCTGTTTACACTATATACTAACGGTTTGGAGAAACGGTTGGTGGAGAGGTGCCGGGACCTACCTCAAGTATTTAGTCGACCTATACCGGCCCTTCTCTACGCGGATGACGCTGTAATAATGGCCCGAACACCTTTAGGCTTACAAAGAGCTCTAGACCAATATAATATTTTTATGAAAAATCTGGGTCTAAGAGTTAACGCTTCGAAAACTTTTATCATGAGTTGTGGATCAGGATCTCAGAAGCACAGGGATATTTTAATAGATGGTCAAAAGGTGGAACCTACGATTACTTACCCTTATCTAGGTATTTTAATAGATCAAAAAGGATCATGGCGTCAGGCTAAGCAAAAAAAATCATTTTTTTAAGAACAACGACAGCGCTGGTCAATTTTTCAAAACAATTAGGAAAGAGACCTCCACTAGAGTTGCTTCACATATACCAGGCCAAGTGTGTAAGCACAGCTATTTATGGTGCCGGAATTTGGGGATACTGTGATGTTAAAGATATACAGAGGGTGGAGAATGCCTTTCTTAGATTCCTGTTGGCAGTCCCACGATGTACATCGACATATATATATGCCATACTGAGCTGGGGCTCTCCTATATTACTGATATAATAAGAGCACAGCCTGCTATGTTATGGCATCGGATCTGGTCTTCCCCAAAAACTACATTCAATCAGAAGGTGATAAAAGATAGCCTGGCATTAGACCACTCACAAAAGATCAGGTGGTTGCAATATATTAAAGAATTCATGAACGATCTGGAACACCCAGAATATTATACCAATCCTTTATTAGTGGGTACTATTTCCAGGAAAGCCTTAAAAAAAAGTGTATGGAACATCTGGAGGCAAATAGATTTGCCAATGAGGCATTGAGGCCCACTGTTCAAAATAACCAATTGATGAGTGGGTTTTGGGATCCAGGCTTATTTGAGAAGTACAGTAAGTGGATATGATAGATTTGTCCTTATACGTTTTAGGCTGGATACGTTCCACCGCTTGGTCAGCTTTCCCATTGTTAATGACTGGTCTAAAGTTTTACAAAACTGTCCCTGCGATGAAGTCTCTATGCAAACCTCAATGCATGTGGTTTTATTTTGTAAATATTATGTAGAACAGAGGAGGAGATGGCTTAAACCGATATTGAAAATATGGGGATTGAGGCAATGCCTCCCAGCGTATCTTGCACTGCAATTTTTAGATAATGAATGTTTTATGAAGTATATTGTTCAATTTTTAAAGAGTACAATTAAGTGCAGGAAAAGTTTATAAAGTTAAGAAGCACCTAAATCAAATTATGGAAATTGGCTTTTTAATGTTTTTTAAATGAAATAATAGTGTTTGTTTTTGGTATATGTTTTATTCTCTAAATGTATGAGATTATGATATATAACTTTGTAATACTGTGCTTTTATGGTTTTTATATCTGATGAGTTAAAAGCCGAATAAAGTTATATTTGATTTGATTATACATATACATATATATATATATATATATATATATATATATATATATATATATATATATATATATATATATATGTGCCTGCTGTCACACATCCACGAAAATGCACTCAAAAGCACACATCACAGACATTTGTTTTGTGCAGCTGATGCATTTGCCCACCAAGTTATCTTACTGGCACTGGAAACTATGACCTGAAAATGTTACGCACAGTTCACTGCAGCAGGCATGTAACCTTGTGAGCGGTCTAACTGGAATCTGTAAAGTGCAGGCAACAGTTCCCTACAAATGAGGGTTTTCAATAGCATGCACCCAACTTACCAGTCTCCTACCAGCTGTCAGTAAGTTCTTCGTATACCACGCAAAACAAATGGATAGATTTGAAGGGATTTAAGAATGTTGACTAATAAAAAAAATAAACACAATTCTTTCCTTTAACTCCATTAACAACCCACCTAAGCTTCTACTGTCCCCATGCTGGTCATTCAATCACCCAACCCCTGCTTCATGAAACCTCTTTCTTATTAGGGTACCCTGTATGGATGGTTGGGAAATTTCAGATGGACACCCCTGAATCTCAACGAAGATGCTACACCCCTATTGTTAAGATATGAGCCAAGGTACACAACTGCAAAATACCTCAAAAACATTTTTAATTCACTGAGTGGCATGCTCTTTGTGAATCTAGGCCCTAGGCTGTAAGAGATGGCCGCAGGCCACACCATTTTAAGGCCACGGGAGCCGTCTGCCCTGAAATGCTTTTATACTGAGCCCAGTACAGTGACGGAGGACATCAACCCCACTGTGCATTCCACAACCCTGCGTGGCACTCCCTTTATAAACGTTTGGGCATTGCAGCTTCCTGCAAGAGGGGGCGCCCATATGGCGGGACACAACACTTTGCATTGGTCATTGCACACTGAATTGGCAGGCCTGGTCCTCCACAGAAATCAAATTGCTAAAGAATGTGCTCATCAAGGGCACTTGAAGTCATTCCTAGACTGATATCTCACAGTAGTAGAAGTCCAGCCTATTATGACACTGCCTGATCTCAGGCCTCCTATGGTCATCCAATCTTCTTGCTATCACTCAGTGGGTTTAATCTGTTCATGAATAAAGAGATAACAGACTACCTGCTTATATGCGACTCTACTTGACCCCCACCACCCCCCCCCCGATTCTGTGGGACACTTGCTGAGGCCAATGCGGCTGCAGATCCTTAATCCTTGCCCGCTCACTCCCCGTGGGCAGTTGCTCCCCACATCTCCCACAACACCACTAACTTTGCTGTGTCTCCATGAAGAATAAAGGCAGCATCCCACAGATTTCTGTGGTTTAGAGCCCCTCTCTTTGTGACTTTTCCAATCCAGGGTACCACAATTGGGTTGTCATCCCTCTGCGAGGTGACTGCTTTGAACTTCCCTGAAGTGCACCCTTGAGTTGTACAACTGAGACGGTTAAACTGCTAAACTCTCACCTCACCAATGACACTACTACAACTTGTCACCACACCCTCTAGTGACAGACCTGGATAACCTAGTTGAATATTTAAAAGTTCTTGACATTTCCGGATTGTTTATTCAGCCGAGACGTGTCTCTGATTTTTGGTTTAGGCTTGGACTCAGTACTTGTACGCTTATGAGCTTTGCGCACGCACAGGGCACTTTGCTCTTACAAAGGGGCCACAGGCACTTACATGGACCTTCAGTAACATATTACGCAGGTGTTAAATGTGAGCTGGCTCGAACGAAAGGGGGCAGTCTTTCGTTTGTATGGGGCTGTGGCCCCATGCAAATGAGGGAATCCTTTGCACCAAGTGACGTATTATAGATGCAGGCACAAAGGGAAAGAAAGAGTCTGTCAGGGGGTGTACTGCTTTTGTGCTTGGAAGAGAAGGGGAAATAGCCATGTACCCCCCCCCTCCCCCCATACCCCACTCCCAAGAACACATTCTTCATTTGGAGAATAGAGATACTAGGAACACCTCAGCTTTCCCCCTGCAGGAGTGTGCCAGTACTCAATGCACCTGCCTGCAGGGTGATCTCTGCCCCCATTTGCAGGCCTGTTGCTGCCTGCACAGTGAAAGGCAGACAGGCAGCTCAAAACAGCTGCTCAGTCTATCACTACTGGGCTGTTCCCAGTGCAGGCACAGGTTGGTGCCTGCGCTGGAAACAGCCCATTTGTTGTGCAGGTGCAGACTAGAATATGCACCACGAAGCAGAGTGCGACAATGCACCATAGCCATAATATGGACCTCGGACTAACTTCAGGGGTAATGTCTCGTCCTGAGGCATGGTTGAAGGCTCTACTCATCAACAAGAAACTTTATTTCAGATGCACATGGACCACTCTTATGGAATGGTTGTGAGGATTTATTTTCTTAACTCTTGAACTGTTCCCAGAAGTGCCTGTGTTATCAGCCATTATGGCTGGCAGCACATACTTGTACATTAGGCAGGGCGGGCTACTCAGGAGCGACAGGTGGTGCAATTTACTGTGATGACATCACAGGATCAAAGGTCATATAATGTCCTTGCCAGTGACATCATTAAAACTAATGAACAAGTTACTTACCTTCGGTAACGATATATCTGTAAGAAACATTAGTAGTGATAGATTACTTACCTTAGAATATCCCCAGGCGTCAGACTGGATCCGGAACGTTTTCGTCAGCAGTACCCCTGCACGTCGGTAGGTGGTGTCGTGCGGCTCCGCGTCCATCGTTGGCGTCGTGGTGGCCAAGATGACGTCGCGGGCGCTACTTAGACGCCACCCACGCGCGCTGACGTCAGTTCTGTACACGACTTTCCGCGCCAGGAACGCAGAGCCATGCAAGATACTGACCACTGGTGCATTGAAACTAAGGCCCTGAAAGGGATGACCTTAGCCCTAGAAATCAGTTCACAGAACGGGGAGGATGGGTGGGGTGGTAAGGAATCTATCACTACTGTTTCTTACAGATATATCGTTACCGAAGGTAAGTAACTTGTTCATCTGAAAGAAACACAGTGATAGATTCCTTTCCTTAGAATAGATACCCCAGCAATACCAACCCCGGTGGTGGATCTGCGAACCAAGATCACACCAGAAAGTCACGGAGAACAGAACGGCCAAAGAAGCCGTCTCTTACAAACTTGGCTGTCCAGGCAATAATGCTTGGTAAATGTGTGCAGCGAGGCCCACGTGACTGCCTGACAGATGTCTTGCAGGGGGACACCACGTCCCAATGCAGTAGTGGCTGCAGTAGCTCTGGTGGAATGAGCACCCAGCCCCACCGGAGGTTCTTTTTTAGCCAAAGAGTAACAGGCTTTGATACATAAGACAACCCAGCAGGAGATAGTTCTCTTGTGTACCGCCCGACCTTTCTTGGTGCCAACGTAGCCAACAAAGAGCTGGTCATCCACCCAGAACTGCTGTGTGCGGTTGAGATAAAAGGAGAGCGCACGTTTTGGGTCCAGACGATGGAGCCTCTCTTCCTCTCTGGAAGGATGCGGAGGCGGAAAGAAGGTGGGCAAGGTAATAGTCTGCCAAATGTGAAAGGCCGTAACCACTTTTGGAAAAAAGGAAGGACGGGGCCTGAGCACAACCTTGTCCGGATGGGCTGATAGGAAAGGAGGCTTACAAGAAAGAGCCTGGAGCTCACTCCCTCGCCTAGCGGAGGTGATGGCCACCAGGAAAGCAGTCTTCAAGGTCAAGAGACGAAGAGGACAGTTATGAAGTGGCTCAAAGGGAGCACACATCAAGTATGTAAGAACCAAATTCAAGTCCCACTGAGGCATCACGAAAGGAATAGGAGGAAAAAGATGTGTAATGCCTTTGAGAAATCTATTTACAACAGGGGACTTGAAAAGAGAGGGCTGATCAGGGAGCCTGAGAAAGGCCGAAATAGCAGAAAGGTAGCCCTTGACAGTGCCCAGAGCAGAGCCCTGCTGGGCCAAAGAAAGAAGGAACAGTAGAACTTCAGAAAGAGGGGCAGAAAGGGGATCCACAGCCTTTGCTGTGCACCATGCCACAAACTTGTTCCACCTGCAGGCGTATACCACTTTAGTAGAGGGACGCCCTGGCTGCCAGAATGACATCACAAACTTCAGGAGGCAAGTCGAAAGGAATCAACTGCCGCCGCTCAATCTCCACGCAAAGAGGTGGAGGCTGGACAGGTTCGGGTGGAGGACCGTCCCCTGCTGCTGCGACAGAAGATCCTCCCGAAGAGGCAGTCTGATTGGGGGATCGATGCTCATACTGAGTAGCTCGGGATACCATACTCTTCAAGCCCAGTCCGGGGCCACAAGGATGACTTGTGCCCGGTCGCGCCTGATCTTTTTCAGCACTCTGGGCAGAAGTGGTATAGGCGGAAAGGAGTACAATAGACCGCAACTCCACTCGCGACGAAAAGCTTCGCCGAGCGAGTGCCGCCTTGGAAATTCCAACGCGCAGAACTGATGACGTTGCGCGTTCTCTTTGGTGGCGAATAGATCTAACCAAGGCTCTCCCCACTGCTGAAAGAGACCTTGCACCACCTCCGAGTGCAGACGCCATTCGTGATCCAGCATGCACCTGCGGCTGAGTTCGTCTGCCCTGGCGTTCAGAGAACCTGCCAGGTGTTGAACCACCAGGGACATGCCCTGATGTTCCAGCCATGTCCAGAGACGCAGAGCCTCCTGACAGAGGGTCCACGACCCCACCCCGCCTTGCTTGTTGCAGTACCACATGGCGGTGGTGTTGTCTGTGAACACCTGCACTACTCTCTCCTTGACAGAGGGAAGGAATGCCTTCAGTGGAAGCCGTATCGCCCGAAGCTCCAGAAGGTTGATATGGAGCTTGGACTCCGCCGGAGACCAGAGGCCTCTGATCTCCGCCTCTCCCATGTGGCCGCCCCATCCCAGGAGGGACGCATCCGTCACCACTGTAAACTCCGGTTGGGGAAGGGAGAGGGATCTGCCGTCGACCCAATGCCGGTTCGTGAGCCACCACTGCAACTGTTGTGCAGTGCCCTCCGAGATCTGGACGTGATCGGACAGGTTCCCCTGATGCTGCGCCCACTGGAACTTCAGGTTCCACTGCAGAGCCCGGATATGCCATCTGGCATGATTGATCAGCAGGATGCAGGAGGCCATGAGGCCCAGCAGCCTCAGAGTCACTCTGACCGAAACCAGGGACAAGGGTTGAAAGATGGGAATCAGAGCCCGAATATCCCGGACTCGCTGTTCGGGAGGATAGACCCGAAACTGCGCCGTGTCCAGAACCGCTCCGATGAAGAGGAGCTTCTGAGAGGGAATCAGGTGCGACTTCGGCACGTTGATGGAGAACCCCAGCAAGTGCAGGAGGTCGGCCGTAGTCTGGAGGTGGGCGACGACTGTCTGGGGCGAGCCCGCCTTCAACAACCAGTCATCCAGATAGGGGAAGACTGAAACCCCTGATCTGCGCAGATGAGCTGCGACCACCGCCATCACCTTTGTGAACACCCGAGGGGCACTGGTAAGGCCAAAGGGGAGCACAGTGAACTGAAAGTGCTCGTGGCCTACCGTGAACCGCAGGTAACGCCGGTGGGCTGGCAGGACTGGGATATGGAAATAGGCATCCTGCAAGTCCAGCGCTACCATCCAGTCTTGTGGATCGAGAGCAGACAAGACCTGAGCTAGAGTGAGCATCTTGAACTTCTCTTTGTGGAGGAAGTGATTGACGTCCCGGAGGTCTAAGATAGGATGCAGGCCCTTGTCCTTCTTGGGCACCAGAAAGTAGTGGGAATAGCAACCACGACCTACTTCTGGCGTCAGAACGCGCTCGATGGCCCCCTTGGCCAAGAGGGCCGCAACTTCCTGTTGAAGAAGCACCAAGTGATCCCCCGACATGCGGTGGTACTGAGGTGGCATGGCTGGAGGGGTAGTCTCGAAGGGGAGGGAATAGCCCCTCCAGACTATCTCTAAAACCCACCTGTCCGAAGTGATGGTGTGCCAGTGGGGGAGGTGATGGCGAAGCCTGCCGCCCACTGGCGTTTGATGGGCCTGAAAGTTCGGACTAGAAAGGTTTGGAGGCAGTGGTGGCCGGGGTGGTGGTGGACTGACCCGCCCGCTGGCCCCTTGGTCTGCCACGGCAGAACCTGCGTCCGCACTGGGATGCTTGCTGCGCAGGCCTGTGGCTCTGTTGCGAACACTGCGGGGCGCCCCTTCCGGTACCACGAAAGGAGCGAAAAGCAGAGGGCGGAATGCAGAGAGTCCCAAGGACTTGGTCGTAGCCCGTGAGTCTTAAACCGCTCCAACGCGCTGTCTGCTTTGTCGCCGAAGAGGCGACGTCCATCAAAGGGCATGTCCATAAGTGTGTTTTGGACATCCCCCGAAAATCCAGTGGTCCTCAACCAGGCGTGGCGGCGAACCGCCACCGTCGTTGCAATCGATCTGCCCAGTGAGTCGGCAGTGTTTAGGCCACAACGAATCATGAACTTAGCTGCGTCTCTCCCCTCTGCAACAGCCTGGGAGAGAGCTGGCCGGGCCTCCTCCGGACAGTGGGGCAGCACGTCCGCCACCGTATCCCACAGAGAGTGGGAATAACGGCCCAAGAGGCATGCGGTGTTCACGGACCGCAGCGCAGAACTGGTGGAAGAAAAAAATTTCTTTCCAAACTGATCCAGTTTCTTGGATTCCCTATCCGGTGGTGCGGAAGGGAAGGCGGTAGGGGAAGCAGAGGCTTGGACAACCAAGCTCTCGGGGTGGGACGTTGGGAGAGGAAAAGGGGGTCACCCGAAGCAGGGCGATGGCGTCGGGCCACGTTCCTATCCACAGGAGCCCCTGTGGTGGGCCTGGACCAAGTGCCCAAAAGAACGTCAGAAAGGGCTTCATTAAAGGGAAGCAGCGGCTCCGCAGAAGTAGCTGCTGGCTGAAGCACCTCTGTCAGGAGGTTAGTCCTGACGGCCACCGCAGGAAGCTCGAGGTGTAGGGCCTCAGCCGCCCTACGCAACACCAAAGCATAACTAGCACCCTCCTCCGTAGCCATGGTAGGAGGAGACAGCATGCCAAGGTCTGGTGAGGTATCCAGACCACTGGCACCCCCCAACTCCTCAGCCCAGTCCTGTTCAGACTCGCAAGCAGCTGCGAGAGGGTCCTCAGACCCCTCCAGTCCTTCCCTGGCTCCTCAGGCTGTTCAAAAATACAATTAGCAGCAATAGTTAAACACAGCAAATATATAGAGAGACAGGGGGAAACAAGGACAGAAGTAGGAGAAAAGGAGAAACACTTCCTTTGGACGGAGGCGTACACCCCGATCCCAAGTGGTGTGTGATTCAAAGAGGCCTTGAGGCAACTCGATGAAAGTGGATAAAGGATCCTTGATATATCAGGACATGTATATGCATATATGAAACAAAAGGAGATCATCAAGAATTGTTTTGGATGGGCCCTTGCAGTTTGAAGACGTTATAATTCACATCAGTGGAGGTCTGGGCTACCAGTGATTTTTATGCGGAGCTTGTGACACAGGAAGGTCTCGACGATAGTCGTGTGAAGCACACATTTTAATTTTAATTAAAGCTATATGGCGTATTCGTAAGAACATTACGGAACGTTAGTGTCAGTCTGTTGGAGGCTTTATGACCCCTGTTTAACCGTTTTTAAGATCCTTTGAATTAAAGAATTGGTTTTGGTGGGAATATACATACTTTTTCCTGATGAAGGTGTTGGTCGATAAATTGTGACCTACCGAAACGCGTCGATGCTTTTTTAAGTTGTGCTGTGTAACTATATGGGCAAATTGTCGGTTGAGAAAACATAAAAAACAGATGTATAATTGTACATTTTCTCCCGTTGTATGATACTGATCCATTTTTTGTGCCAGCCATACTACTTTTTCTGTAGGAAGTGTTTCTCCTTTTCTCCTAATTCTGTCCTTGTTTCCCCGTCTCTCTATATATTTGCTGTGTTTAACTATTGCTGCTAATTGTATTTTTGCACATTTTAAATTATATGTTGATTTTAAAGAAATAATAGTGTATATGATGATATGAAGAATTTTTATTAACTGTATTGAATAAAAATGTTTTAAACTTTGATTAGTGGTATATATATTTCTTGTGTGCACTGCCGATATACTGGTAATCTAAGAGATCCTCTGGTTGTGGGTGTTGTGGTATGTGTGAATTGGTGTAGAATATTTCCGAAGAAAGACGCTCTTTTATGACTTAGGTCTTGATGGTACCCACTTTCTTTGTGTATTGAGTCCCTCATTTATTTGAGATCCTCAGGCTGTTCAACAGGTGTAAAATAAGGAGCATGGACATGGGGATAGAAATCCCCGAGCAACGTCGAGAACGGCATTGATCGACGCCGGCTCGACGCTGCGTCCACTTCGGGGCTGAAACCGGGGTCAATGTCGTCCCGAGGAGCGGGCGACGTCAAAAGTGGTGCCGGTGGGGTCGACGTCGGTGGAGGTGTTATAAGGTCAACCGGCGTCGCGGGATCCAGGCCTGGATCCAAGGGGGTCCAGCGGCGCCGAGGCCGGAGCCGACAGCGACGCCGGAGCCGCCGGCGAGGAAAGGCGAGGACCCCCAGTCGGGACCCGACGGCCCAAAGAGATGAGCCATGGCCGACAGGAATTCCTGTATTTGGGCCGGAGTCGCTGACGAACCCGGAAAGGGCGGGTAGTCCAGCAGCGACTGCATAGGCTCTGCCGGAGCCGCGGGGGAGGCACCACCCGCGTCGCGCGACCGGCGACGGGAAGTCTGAGAACGATGGCGTTTCTTCGACTTCTTGTGCTTCGCCTTACCTGACCCAGAGTGCTAAGACTTGGATCCCGAAGACCGATGGTGATGACTCCGCGCACGGTCCCTCGAGCTCCCACGGGACCGGGACCTTGAATGGCACGGAGCCGACTGCCGGGCTTCCAGCAGCTTTCGGGACCGCTCCCGCAAAGTCTTCGGTGCCATGGCTCGGCAGTCGGGGCACGACTTGGGGTCGTGATCGCGCCCCAGGCAGAAAAGACACACACGGTGCGGGTCCGTCACCGACGGTGACAGTCCCCGCAGGATTTAAAACCGGGCATCCTATCCGCACCAGGAGTCGAAGACTCGATGAAAAAACAGAGACAAAAAGCCTCAAAAAGTCAGTCAAAAATTGACTGGGGGTTCTTGCTCTTCCCGGATCTGCGCTTGCTGGCGCGGAAAAAGAAAGAACTGACGCCAGCGCGCGTGGGCGGCGTCTAAGTAGCGCCCGCGACGTCATCTTGGCGACCACGACGCCAACGTCGGACGCGGAGCCGCACGACGCCACCTACCGACGCGCAGGGGTACTGCTGACGAAAACTTTCCGGATCCAATCTGACGCCTGGGGATATTCTAAAGTAAGGAATCTATCACTCTGTGTTTCTTTCAGATTTTAGCTATTTTGAAATCTGAAAGTGCCTACCACAGAATGCCAATTCTGCTTCTCTTCAAAAGTACTGTGGCAAGTGCGGGGGATAGAACAGCAATTTCTAATTGCCTCAGACTGGGCACAGAGGATCTACTACGCCTGTCTGTTGGCACCCTCCACCCCTACGCTGTCGCAGCAGTATGGATAGGTCCTCCCTCCCAATCCCCAAATGCTGAGAATACACAAGTGCAGATGGAGCAGTGCCTGCTGGAGGTCTTTTGTCTCCCTGATGATGTTGCAGATGTCATTTTATCAACCAGGAAGCCTCTACTAAACCCATCAAGATATCCCTGGAACAAGTCTGTTTAGCGGTGCAAGTTGGTAAGTCTCAATCCCTTTAAATCTAGACTTTCCAATGTCTTGCAATTTGCATTGTCCCTTGCACAGCACAATCTGGATGTGGCTACAATCAAAGGTCTATCTGGAAACCCCTGTCTGGCTTTATGAACACGAACGTGCAAAAATGAACACTTCGCCCAAGCTGTATCGCATGATCCTTGGATAACCAAAACTACTCCATACCACCTCCCAGGGTGGGATTGCTTTGGGACTCATTCACAAAGTGACACATATGTGGAAACATCCATCAGAAGAAGTCCCTTGCCCCTGTAGCAAGACTTCTGGTGGATACATACTCTTCTCACAGCTTCCTCAGCAACCTCCCTCTTCCCTTGTGGACTTCGTGCCAAGACAATAAGAGCCCCTGGTATGCAAACAAGTTATGTGCTGTGGTTGTCACTGCCCTTGCTCTCTTGGTTCCTCTCCAATACCTCGATGAGGGGTGCTGATAAAAGAAGGAGGGGCTGGAGCTTCAAGGCACCACAGGTGTGGAGTTGGAGGGCTGTTGCTGGGGAAAAAACTTGTCCAGACCAGTCTGAAGCCTGGTAGGATACTTCCTAAGGTGAGGAATATGCAGGCAGGTGTATCCATCAAAATCATACTTCTGAATCAGCGGCCTACATTTTTAGATCTGCTCCTTTGCAGGCTGACTTTCATACACGCCATTCTCTCCGCCTTTAGGAAATAATCAGTGATAACCTTGTGAACCACTGAGAAGTCTTCTTCGTGAGCAAGGCCCTTGCTTTAGGGGCCTCTTCTAGCAATGGTAACTCGAGGCAATTCAACAGACACAAGGGAGGTTATCGGCAACCGAGAAAAGAGCTGCAGTATACACTGCTAAAGGGTAAGTTGTTAAAAAAAAAGACAATCCAAACAAGAAAAAAAAAACAGACAAGCTGTCACTGGCACTCTCTCCATTCTAGCTAGTAAATACATATATTGTGGCAGGGCCTGCAGAGAGGACTTTTACACAGAGCCAGTAGGAACAAATGGCACTTGGGAAGAACATCTGGACATGTTCAAGGCTCTTTTGTTCTTCCTCTTCTGACAATCAGGGGGCATGTGCGATGCCTCAATGGGCAATCTGGCACAGCAATGGGCGAGGATGCCCTAGAGATATGCGCTGCATTACCTTGGCGAAGATCCGGAAGAGACTTCTGCCCATTGCTGGGATGAGTGCAAGTAAAGGATTTTCCTGGTCTCCGACTCCAGCTGATTGTGCCATCACAATTGTTTGTTTGAGTAGCATCTTCTTAGGCAGCAAGAAAATAAATAAAACATGCAATAAAGGCGTTTCAACCCATAATGGCCAGGAAAGAAACTTGACACACGTTTTGTGGCCACTGCTAAAATCAGTTTCTGAATGTTGTCTTTTTTTAGTGTGGTGTAAAGATTCCCTGTTATGTTCCTGTCTGAGGCTAGCAATACTAACAATTTTGACCAAAAGCTTTAAAACCGGAAGGTACTTTTCGTAGATTTGATGACATGTTGCAGCTGGCATACAGATTACCCACAGCATGGGTGATCTTGAGTGATCGAACTTCACAGTATCCAATAATTACTGCTGGTACCAATGGGTACCAGAAACCCACAAAATAAGGGCTTTTATTCATAATGTTAAGAAGGACAAACCCCAATAAGCCTGATATAACCTGGGACACCTTCGTGTGGAGGGTGGCTGCACTAATTAGGAGGGTCAGCAGCTGCAAGAGTGACGTCAATCCAGGGCACTCCAGATTAGACCCGCATGTCCCCCTCTCCCACACACACGACACAACTATAGCTCTGCGCGTGCCACAGATGTACAAAGGAGCGCACAGAAGAGGGCACAGGTGATCGGCTTGTTCTTCCAATAACAAGCAGCGTTACAAAGCTGTGATGCATTTTGTGCATCGTCCAATCGCAGGCCGTATTTGATTAACCAAGCCATGTTGGCGTCGTGCAGGAAATTATTTATTCTGGGAAGATAACGAGCCTTTTAAAAGGCTTTTCTGCACCTTGTTTATTGTTTACTTCCATCAATGGTCCATTATTTTCATTTTATGATCCACTCCCATTAGGCCCGATTTAAAAGCCCTGGTGCTGCATTATTTGACAACAAAACCATCTGGGGGAATTTATATGGTAACCAATTAGAACCACCCCAATTAAAACGTAGAATTTGATGGAAGACAACAACTGTCAGTCCTGCTTGGTCTGTCCGTGTCTCTGTAGCCGGGCAGCTTTAGCACTGGCGGCGCCCGGTGTGACACTTTGTTGGCACATTCACCCCCCCCCCCCCCTTTATGGCCTCCCCCTCCACAGAAGTCCTACCTACCACCCTCTTATGGTGACCCTCATCTCTCCACAGTCCTCTTGCATTTAATTTATTTTATAGCGCTACTCAATCCAATGTGGGTGTCAGAGCGCTTTACATTACACACACATTATACAGAGAGAATAAATTATGCAAGTGTGTAAACCAGGATCCAGTCTGACGCCTGGAGAATATTCATAAGGAGAGGAAGCTGCGGTTAGAAGTATCCATCAGAAACACACATATTATAAAGAGCCAACAAATTATGTGTGTGTAATCAAGGTTTAAGAAATGCTACACAAGACAATGAGAGCAACAAGCTATTGGACTCGCATGGCATCCATATTGTAAGGCATTACATGTTGAGTGCTCGACCTGGAGAAATGAAGGGATACATATACGTCGTTTTTACACAACCCAGCACACTAAAAGCTGCTGCGTTACACGAAAGAAGAGCACAACAGCGCCGCGTCTATCAAGCTATGGCGCTGCTGCTCTTTCCCCTAGCGCTGCCGCACTTTAGGCTGCCTTGCACTGACAGACACACACTTGCACCATAGTACAAGGGTGTCTGCATCATGTCAAGCACAGGTGTTGTTCTGAAAGGGTACTAGGATACTACGCTTTGACAAAGTTTAACACTATTCTCACTTAGTAAGTGTGCTGTACGGTGCAGCACCCAAGCAAAGGTGGAAAAGTTGCGATAGAATAAGACTTTCCTCCAGGGTTGATTCTTCCTAAGGAAGTGTAATTGTTTTATGCCAATCCCTTTGTGCTAATGCTAAAAGATAGGGTTAGCATCAAAATCCAGGAGTGGTTGCTTGGAAATCCCCATGCACCACCCACAGCACACCCCTTAGAACACAATAGGGCTACTTTATATTACGTTAGGGCCGGGGTCTCCAACCTTTTCACTCACAAGAGCTACTTATGTTCAATGAAAATCATCTCAAGCTACTAATATTATTAGTGTTGCACACATTAGACAAGATTACATTAGTAGCCACTCCTGCAAGATTACCAGCCATGATCACCTCGCTGCAGGATTGCCAGAAGTAATGTAAAAAAGGCTTAGTCAAATTGGAATGTGTTAGACTTGGCACCATTGGCGTGGGTCTCCCTTCCATTTTTTTGCTGTTGCCTCTTATGTTTTGCTGGTTTTAGATGCTTTTGGGCACTGTGCCACTGCTGTTCAGTGCCACAGTGCAAGTGCTCCCTACTGTAAATTGATGTATGGATTAGTGACTCCATGATTGGATGATTGGTTTACTTGTCAGTCCCTAGTACAGTGCACTGAGTGTGCCCAGGGCTTGTAAATCCAATGCTGCTGGTGGGCTTGCAGCACTGGTTGTGCCACCCACAGAAGCAGCCTGTAAAGTGTGTCTCAGGCCTGCCATCGCAGAGCCTGTGTGCAGCCTAGGGCTGCCATGTCGACTTGGTGAGTACACCCACTCACCAGTCCCTAAACCTTCCCTTTACTGCATGTTGGTCACCCCTAAAGTAGGCCCTAGGGCAGGGTGCATTGTAAGTATAAGGTAGGACAAGCCCTGGTGTGTGTGGCCTGTCCTAATAGTGAATTACAGCCATTTTCGTTTTTCACTATTTCAAGGCTACCTGTTCTCCATAGGCCAGAATGGGCAGTTTGATTATTACACCTTATAATCCTAACTGACCCAGGGAACATGGTAGAAAAACGAATTTAGTATGCCTGAACTCAGGATGATAAAATACATCTTTTAGTGAAGTTGGTTTTAACATTCTTTGTTTGAAAATACCACTTTTAGAAAGTAGGTATTTTCTTGCCTAAACCATCCAGCTGCCTCTGCTCAGGTTGTGTATTGTGTGTCTGGGTTTGTGAGTGACAGGGGCTGGGGGATTCCAGGAGGCAGGGTGAGTCAGCACTAGGCTGAATAGGTCTGCCTGAAGGAGGATGGGTGGGAGGAGTTGCACCTGGGTCTGAATAGGGCTGTGCCTGCCTTCCACAATGCTGGCTCCACCTCCTGCCGGGCGTCTGATGGCTCTGCCCCTCACTCTCAAAGGAAAGAAGGAGTCAGAAAAACAAAGTGCTCCAGGACTGACCAGAACTGGTTTGGACTAGAGCAAAGGCCTCTCTGCCTTCAGAGAACAAAGGGAAAAGGTGTATAAAAAGGGGACCCAGACCCCTAGGAAATTAGATCACTTCTGGGAAATCAAGAAACCTGTTGCCAAGGAGAAGAACCGGAGAAGCTGAAGGAGGAGTACTGCCCCTGTGCTGTTTTGCTGATTGGGGTTGGCCTGCAGTGGTTGCTTTCTGCCAAGGACAGGAGAAAAGACTTTGCTGTGCTTTGTCATCTTGAAGAAGAGAATCTCCAAGGGCTTGAACTAGAGCTTGCCTCCTGCCTGAAGTCTCAGGGATACAAGACTTCACCAACCAGCTCCCCCTGCATTCCCTTGCTGGGAATTGAAGTGCCTGCTGTTGTGCTGGGCCTTCTGAGAGACTGCGTGTCGCTGGGAGCTGGAAGCGCGATGCAACAACGAGAAGCGTGTCGCCGCCGCAGCCATCGCATCGCCGAGGAAGCGAGACGCCGCTGCCGCTGTCATCATCGCATCGCCGAGCGCGGCGCATCACCGGAGAAGCGAGACGCTGCCACAGAGGTCATCGTCGCATCGCCGGAGAAGCGCGTCGCAGGGCCTGTCGCGGCTCCAAAGATCATCGAGTCGCCGCACGGCCGTCGGGCGTGCACGCATCACACCAACGTTGTCGCACCGCCACCAAGACGCCATTTTGTCGCATCGTACCGGAGAAGAGTATCGCATCGAGGTGCCATCTTGTCGCATCGCACCAGAAAGCAGTAAGAAACCGACGCATCACCTCCCCACACAGTAAGGAAGCGAGCATCAACTCCCCTGCGCAGCAGTAAGGAACCGACGCATCCACTCCCTGAGTGTAAGGAACCGACGCATCACCTTCCCTGCGACCCTTTTGTTTTCTTTGCGTTACGCATTCAAGGTACATTGAGAGTAAAGTGTCGCATTTACAACTTGAGAGAACTGAACTATTTTATAACCTTTTAAAGCCTATTTTTGAGTACTGTATTGTGGATTTTTGCTATTGGGTCTTGTGATAAGTCTATATAAAGATTACTTATTTTTACATAAACAACCTGTGTGGTGTCCATCTGTAGTGTTTTCACTGTATTACTGTATGTGGTCACAAATGCTTTACACACTGCCTCTGAGATAAGCCTGTCTGCTCGTGCCAAGCTACCAGGGGGTGAGCAGGGGTTATTTTAGGAGTGTATCCCCCTTATCCTGACTAGAAGCAAGGGTCCCTATTTGGACAAAGGTGCAAACCATTGCCAACTAGAGACCCCCAGTTCTAACAGAATGCATCTACAACAGTACTTTATAACAGCCACAGCTGCAATGCCTCTTGGCACCAAGGTAATATTAGCAATAAGTCTCCCAAGGCTGCATGATTTACCATTCAAATATCAGCATTAAAAAGATTTTGGAAATGATGCCTACTGAAAATACACACATTTTCAGATCAAACATACTTTAAAATGTTGGTTTACCTATACTAATTCAACCAAACAAAAGCTTCTAATTTCGGAGGCTGAGTTGCACACAGGAGAGCTACTCACAGGCAGTTGGAGAGCTACCAGTGGCTCACGAGCTACTCGGAGAAGCCTGCTTTAGGGTACTTTCTGAACTATGTATGTATCAGCATCTGTGTTTTGCTAATAGCTACTCATCATACAGAAGGGGACAACACCGAAGTGGTTACTGACCAGCACGGAGCTCATCCTCAGGCAAATAACATTGCTACTCTAAATTAGACCCTTGAGGGTATATGTTTAATTCACAATATGTTTGTAAGTTTTTTTTAGGGTATTACTTCAGAGGTCAGTTACATAAAGTATGGCATTGTTATAGCGTTTATGGTGATTATACATCCCTATTTTTTCTGCTGGTTTTCCAGGTAGCAGAGACGATGATCATCTGGAGCGATATTTTTTGGGCTGTTTGTGGGCATGTTTTATGGTCTACTGGGCTGCGTCTTACTGTTAATTTTCCTGACATTGGAACAAACATTGCCAGTAGCAAGTACAAAACTATGAAGTCTTCTATACCCTGAAAAGCACTTGTACAGTGTGTCTTTATAAGTTCAAAACAGCCCAATTTGCGAACAGGGGCCACTTTTTCAGCTCTCCAATTCATTAATTGGGGCCACTTTTATTTTGGTGCCTGGACCTATTTTCTGTCTTAGTCCGACTCTGTCCACAAGGATGGACAGACACTAAAAAAAGAGTGGCATTTGGAGTCATGTATTTTTTTTTCTCTTTACAACTCCTATTTCCTTTTTAATTTCCTTCCTCTTCTACCACCATTTAGATGTATGGCTTTGAAGTGTTGTATTGGCTTTGAAGTGTTTTATTTCGAATAACGCAAGAAATTATTGCCCTCTAGCTGATTTAAAAAATATATACATAGCCTGTAAAGAAATAGGTTACGTATACTTCATATGTGACTACCTTCAAGATTAAATAGTTAGAAAATAATGTACTTGGTCACAAAAATACCTAACTGCAAAGCCGAATCACAGAAAAATATACACAACATTGAGGAATTAAAATCAGCTGTGGAACTAAACAAACTTCTTTCCTTTCATTCCCTGTTTCAGTACCTTACTAACTTGTTGGCGACTTTTCGCTGCATTTTAGCTTGTGCTCTCATAATACTGTTTGATGCCGACTACATATATAGAAATAGTAATCTAAAGGGTGGCTTTAGCTGTTACATAGCAGGTAGCTGATATCTGCACTCTACTCGACAGAGGAGAATCAGCCGCCCTGATCCTATTTGACCTCTCCGCAGCTTTTGACACAGTCGCCCCCCACACACTCATTCATCGACTACGCCAGATTGGAATCACAGACGAAGCGCTCAGATGGATGGCATCCTTTCTTATGGGGGGCACTCAGGGAGTCCGCCTCCCTCCCTTCACCTCGCAAGCCAAGCACACCATCTGCATCGTCCCTCTAGGCTCATCCCTCAGCCCAACCCTCAACGTCTACATGACACCACTCACAGACATCGTTAGATCGCACAACATCAACATCATCTCCTATGCCGACGACACTCAGCTCGTCCTCTCACTCTCAGTGGACCCCATCTCGGTGAAGACCAACTTCCACAGCTGTATAAAGGACGTCTCAGCCTGGATGAAGGGCAACTGCTGGTGGTCATCAGAACTCAGACCCACCCCCACGCCGAAAGACCATGCCCGCAACCTCAGCATCATCCTAGACAGTGAACTCTCCATGAAACGCCAGGTCAAATCCATCTTCTCACCCTGCTTCCACACGCTCCGCAAAGTTTTCAAAAGGCTCCCCATCAGCACCATGAAGTCGGTGATGCGGCCCATATCACCAGCCGGCTGGACTATGGCAATGCACTATATGTAAGCACCACCACCAAACTCATGCAAAGACTCCAGACGATCCAAAACACAGCCGCCAGACTGATCCTCAACTTGCCCAAGAGAACCCACACCACCCAGCACCTGTAGGACCTCCACTTGCTCCTGGTTCAGAAGAGATGCCAATTCAAACTCCTGACCCACGTCTACAAAGCCCTTCACGACCAAGGGCCCGCCTACATGAAACACTGCCTGCATTTTCACCTACCTCCCAGGAACCTCACCTCGCCCAGATACCTCTCATATGCAGCTGCTACTCCAGAGGACGCTCATTCTCTCATCTTGCCGCAAAAGGCTGAAACGCCCTTCCCTTCCACCTCCGCACCCTCGTTGATCCACTTCAGGGAGGAGCTCAAGTCCTGGCTCTTTGACTGATACCGTCAGCAAGTGCCTGGATATAGTCTAGGGTGACAAGCCACGCTATACAAATTGATTGATTGACATCCCACCGAAATATTTGGATTCATTACACTACAAGTACATTTTATATTTTTTTTAGTTCACTTGCTGGTACTTTCCCAATTTGTAAAACGCTCAGATCAGAAAAGTAAAATCATGCATTATAAAATAAACATCCAAAAATCAAGTTTTCTTTATGTGCTTATGGCTGAATAACCATACTTATGGCAATCTCAGGAATGCAGCAGCCATCTCAAAACACAATGGCTACTCTAATGGACTGCAGTTTGAAACATTGTTTAGAGGCCGAAACACGTTACATTTATCCACAAGGGCCTTCCTTACTTTTAGAACCTGTGTGCACGGTGGAGATAACTAATCTACATATTCAGCCTGCTGCAGCGAGAAGTGGGGTGCCTAAAGATCCTGGGCCCAGCAGCATGGCTCCCACTGCTCAGGTAAGCACCCCAATGCATTAAAACTTTGCAGTCTATACCAGCATGTTCTGCAAGCGAGACATACTAATGGGGGTGATGTGCCTGTAATGAGTCTTTTCTCAGCATCCATCCAGGATTCTTCTTCTTGACAGTCTCGGAGGCAATGAAAATGTAGCATTTTTGGTACTGTATGTCTGTCCGCGTCAAAAGACTACTAAGAATTGCAGAGAATGTGTGAAAGTTGCTGCCATGCCAGTTCACCACGAGGTCTGAAGGAAGGGCCAGTGTGGGGAGGGTACTCTTTTAAAGAGTAACAGAGGGCACTCTAAATGAAGAATGCCTGTTCATCTGCTCTGGTGAGTTTGCATTTGTCACCCATGCCCAGGATCATTTTGTAAGAACATCTGACCAGTTAGATACAGCAACAAGCAATTTTCCAGGCTTGCTGGAACTACTGAAAGGAGGGTGTATAAACCTGTTCTCTACACAAGACCTGCTCTAACAAATGGAAGGTGCCCTTTCTGCACTGAGGACATTATGAGCACCAGCATCTGTGTAGGAAGCTGGGGTTTTGTTGCAGTTACACCCCCCCACACACTTTTTGCCTAGTATTTGATGCAACTCTGAAGTGCACTGGGTTTCTGCTAACCAGGTCCCAAGTGCCAGTGTTCTTTCCCAAAAACTGTGCAATTGTTTCCCACAATTGGCAATACCTTTAACACTCTCTGTAAGTCCCTAGTAAATGGTTCCCCTGGTACCTAGGGTCCGAGCTACTAAAGAGGGTCCCTAAGGGCTGCATCACGAATTGTGTCACCCCAAGGGACCCCTCACCAAACACATGCAAGGCTGCCATTGCAGGCTGTCTGTCTTGGTGCAGAAAAAAGTGAAAACACAACATGACACATCCCTGTGTGCCATGTCCCCCAACACTGCATGCAATATTTGTAAGTCACCCCTACAGCAGGCTATACAGCCCTAAGGCAGGGTGCCTTATATAACACGCAAGGGCATGTCTGCATGAGCAGATATGCTCCTGTGCGGGTCCGTTCCATTACTGCCAATACAAGTGAACAGGGAAGCCATTTTAAAACGTGCTGGACACTGGTTAAAAAGAGTTTCCCCAGCTACATGATGGCTCCACTTAAAGAGGGATATTTGGTATCAAACATCTCGTATTAATAAACCCACACTGATGCTAGTGTCGGATTTAGTAATACCTGCATACAGAGGGCACCTTAGAGGTGCCCCCTGAAAACTGACCAGCCCCTGGTGCTGACTTACTGGCTTTGGTCGGCCTGCCACCTGAGACGAGTGTCTGACCCCCAAGGATGAGCGCTTTTGCTCTCGGGAGGCCAGAAACCCGGCCTGCTTGGCCAGGGAGTGTTTTCACCTCCTCTCACAGGATGACCTGCAAATTAACATTCCAAGGCTGGGGAGCTTCAAAGCGCCTACCGTCCTTGGTATGTGAATCTGATTTCACTCACAGGAGAAGAAGCCGACCCCCTTTGTCCTGAGCCATTTGGCACCTGGACAGGCAGGAAAATGATCTAGTCAGAAAGGCGTACACACCCTCCGGCTAATGCCACCCCTAAAGTGGGCTACTTGAAGTTGAGGCGACTTTTCAAAGTTAGCCATATTGGTGATGGCAAAATCAGGAATTCTGGGACAGGGTTATGACCATCTCCCCAAGGAAGTGGTCATATAGGGAGCATATTGACCCCAAGGGTAGGTAGCCCACTGGCTATTACCCTACACTCCCCTAACACCCCTAGATTCAGTATTTAGGGAAACCCTGGCACCAGAGAATCAGATCCGGCTGACCAAAAGAAGAAGAAGGGCTGAAGAGCCGCGGAAGCAAGAACTTCAGAAGAAGCAACTGACTTGTCACCAGCCCTGCCAGCCTGTTCACCTATTCTCCACAATTGGGCCAAAGTCGTCGCGCCCTGCAAGCTGCAGATTCTCCAAACCTTGGGAGGACTGCCAGCACTTCTCCAAAGACTCAGGAGCTCTGTGGAACAGCGGAGCTGTTGGCCTGCATATTGCAGGTACCAAAGACTGAGCTGTGAGGCTCCAAGACAGCGAAAACCGAACACTGGAAGGCATCACTGCACCCGAGCTGCCTACCCAGAGCTGAAGTGGGCCAACTGTGCCAATGTGGTCCCCAGATCTTGACTATCTAAGAAGGAGGACACTGAAGAGGTGCGAAAGCAGAAGACTGAAAAAGAGCAACTGACTTAGCCCCAGCCCTGTGAGCCTGTCTGCTGCTCCCTGTCGAAACTGCGCCAAAGACATCTCGTTCTTCAGCTGTTGTGCCTCCAAAGCCAGGGGGGGACTGCCTGCCTTCAATAAAGACTCAAGAACTCCTGTGGAGCAGCAGAGCTGCTTCCCTGCATCCTGCAGGCACCCCAAAGAAGACCGAGTGCTCTGGACCACAAAAACCCGACATCGCAAAGCACCACTCTACCTGTGCTTCCCAGCCCGTGCTGAGGTTGGCCAGCGTGGTCCGCCGGCTCCCCGAGCCACAGCCTACCTTGGACTTGCTCACTGTGGACTTCCCACTGTACAACTACCAGCAATTCTTACAAGAGGAACAGCTGAGAGTAATAACTTCTTAATAGTACGAGAATCATATAAATAGTAAAATGGTAAAGCAACCATAAATGCAATAGTGGGTACTGGAAAAGCAACAATAAGTGTAATATTCACCCCTATGGCCCTCCTTAGGGGGTGGAGAAGAATAGTGTTGATACCTGGTAATCAGCCACATATAGAGGGGGTCTAATTTGATTCATGAAATGTGCCTTCTGTATGTTTCTGTTGGGTGGTTTGTCAAATTTATGCTTTCCTGTGTTGTAGTTCTATCTATATTACCAGTAGACTTATAGGTATAGATATATATTCTTGTACCTTAAAGCATGCTCACCTCTTTTTACCTCATGGCAGCCAGAGAGTCTGAGGTAGTACACATCTAACATTATTTGGACACTGTTCAACCGAGCGAAGATGAAAAACTGCCTAGTGGAACTATTTTCGCAGGGTTTAGGGGCGAGGAGTATATACATATTAGTTTCAAACAAATGAGCAGAAGGAAGACAGATTGAGTTGAGTGTGTTTGAAGAAAGTGTTTACCCATCACAATCCCAAATCAAGTATTGTGCTGCAGAGGCATCACTCTAGAATAAGGGCCAAAAAGAAGGTTGATATAATGGAAAATGTCGTAACCGCCCAGAAGAAGCTAGCATCGATGTAATGTTGGAGGCTACATACAAGAACGAATGCTTGTACCAAGGACTGTGAATCGAGGAGACAGAGATGCAAGACTCCAAGTGTACATGTGAAAACAGATTGTAAAAATATCTTTTAGAAGACCTCCAAAAATCTCTCCTCAAAAACTTCGATCTATACTTAATTCCTGAACCCAGTCAAATTAACCTACACATATTAAAGGTCGTAGCTACTTTCCAATTCCATCTCAGGACAAGAATGTTTGGGCTTAGGTCCTTAATAGTACAATTTAGTGCACCGCGTCATTTTTGCAGGGAGATATTTATGGAAGGTCATGATTTTTGGTTGTCCGTTTTTCAGCCTATATTTAAAAAATAAATACATTTTTGCAGTATCTGTTTTCTTGTGCTACAGGGCGACGCATTGAAGAACTGTTTTGTTTTGTCTCTTGGGGGAGGGAGGTGGTACAAGGGGGTAACACGGGACGAGACAAAACACTTGTACATTTGGAGTATGTACTCGTTGGTGTCTACATGCAATTCATAACTCACCTTAGGAGATAGACTGGGATAACACCAGCAAAGAGAGGGATGCTTTCAATGAATATTTTACTTACTAAAAGGTAGTAACTCACAGTATCAAATTCAAAACATTCTTGATTTCAAAATATTTAAGAACACCATGTTACTGACAAAAAATGTTTAGTTTTTGTGCACAAGATGACACTAAGGAAATAACCTCATAAATACATTTAATTGAGTACTGGAAATGGATCATGAAATATACATTCGTTGCTTCCCTCTCCCCTTATAGTACTCCCATATTTAGATTTTTCAAGTGACCACGTTAAATTTTAATAAAATGATTTAAAACCCAGAAACGTGTCTGATGGGACTCCACATTAACCTGGAGCTGTACCAATTTTACAATTTAATTAAAATAAATTTAAGAGACATCGCAGTTTTCTGCTAATGGAAATACTACAAAAATTACATACAAAATAGTAATGACCGACTAAGATAGGAAGTCAAGGGTGGCATCAACAAGAAACATTAACATGTCCAGTACCCTTGTTGATCATGTAATGCAGATGGTGGCAGTGCAGGAATGCTGCTCACGGACATGGCATGACATCCTTGATAGACAATATTCAGGGTAAATCCACCACTGTATTGAAACACTGCAGCTTGTGTGCCATGTTGATTATTTTTTTTGAGTCACCAATGATTTTTTAAACCAATTATTCTGGAACAAAACGCAGTTTTGGCTACAGCCTCATCAAGAAACTCATAATTTATGTGGTTTGTTGCAACACAAAAGTAGCAGTAGACACTTCAAAGTGGCGGCCATTTCTTCCCAATGAGTTCAGGAAAAGGGGAACCAAGGTCTTGTTTCAGAACTGTGCTTCAGTGCAAATGAATGTCACTGCGGAACATGTCGGCTAGCAGGAGCAGTTCCCGCATCCCTTGACGCTGTTGATGATTTCTTCCTGTAGTTTTTTCCGCTCCTCGTCCTTGGATAACTGTTTGCTGGTATCTCTCTGTTGCTTGATATTGGTGTTCTGCATGCGGCTGCTCTGCGTGTGCCACATCTCAGAGTACAGACTGGAAGGTTTGGCGAGAAGGTCAAAGTGCTTCCCATGTTCCACCACCTTACCCTGTAGAATGAAAAAATACATCAGATGGTCAGCGAGTGCAATTCCATCTTGGAAGAGTTGGCTTCTTGCAGACAGCTAAAACAAAATGTATTTATCTTTATATTTGTATGATGGTCCATACAAAATAACCTGGTAAGAATTTAAATCAAATACATCAATAAAAACACACAGAAGACTCACAGACCAAAATACCTGCCCACTGGAAGGGAGTGTAGTAAATGAAGAGGTACATTTTCATTTCTTTTATGAAGCTCATAAAAGGGGGATTTGTTCTTGAAAGAATTGGAAGCAATGCATTATGAGCAAATAATCTGTCTGTTTAAAAGAAGAGTGTGAATTTTAAACTTTCTGAAGGCCACCTCATCCTTGGGCGGCTATTAAAAGAAAAACTGCAGCGATTTATTGTTTTTATTGATTTATGTATGATCCAGAGTTAATTTGCTTCCTTCTGACAGCTGCTCATGAACATGCTGGATAACAAAATGAGCTCCTGTCAATTTTATTGCTACTTATGGTAGTCAGCCCTGAACAAATCTTCTTCTAAAGAATACAGCTTAAATTTGTTTTTCATTTTTTAATAAAATCAGCCACATATTTTCTTGACCCCAGGCGGTTCGCACAAACAAGCAACGGTTTCTTGAAATATTAGAACACACGGCTCAGCCGGTAATCGGTGCATGTATAGGTGGGAAGTTTGTGGCGGGCCGTAAAGCAATCACAGAGCATGGTTTGTGCTGTCGTGAAGTACCCGACACCCCAATGACTCATCCAACGCGACATGGACGTCGATTTAACAAAAATGAACAGGGTAGTTCAAAGTGACAGCATGCTCCCTTTTGTACCACTACAGAGGTGAAAGCAGACAACGCGACACCGATAACGACATAGAAAGTAACATCACATGACCTATAAACCACAGGACATCACGGGAAGTGATATTGCTTGAGTAAAAAGTAAACATAAATCTCCAAGGACCAAGGTTATAGTTGTAAACAAATAAGGTCACCTCGTGAATATTCATCACCTACAGTTAAAGAAACAAGCGCAGTTCATGGAGGGTCAAATCGTTTATCCTGAAACAAATTTTGTATATGGTACAAAGATTATGAAAGAGGTAAAGGTGCCAATGTATAAGAATATAAAAAAGCTATTACGGCATGGGCTTACAATGTTAACTAAGAAAGACTGCTCCATTCACATCACTCAAACTAAAGAAACCTAGTAGTGCATTTAGAAGAATGTCAGGAGCCTGCACTAATCCATAGAAAATAAAAGTAACTATACATTGCCACAACGAGACCTGGGGCTGTATGGACTCCACAGCACCCCCTTGTGGATGTCTTATTACCCACCCAGCAGGTTCGTGGGAGGGAAACTCCAATTTTTCCCTCTTGCATTAAAACCACCCTCCGATGTCTACTAACCACCCTAAATATCTAACACTCGCTCATACAAACTTGTATGTAATTTGGAACATTTCTATTTATTATTCACACGGTGCCAGGTTTGTAGTATATCGACTCTAAAATGTCTCTAAATATGGAAGTATTATTTCCACTGGTAGGATTTATGAAATGTGGACAGTCCCTAGTCATTTTGTTGTGCCTCAATTTAACCAAAGGGAGAATAATACCAGGGGCAACAAAATCCCTGATTGCAAACTCCAAACTCTCAAGCAATATTGTTAATGTCTTATTAATCCAGGTTCACAGAGTCGGTGGTAAACTCAAATTTATCAGCTTTTGTGGAGGATTGTGAACTCCTTGACAGCGCCCAGGTAGGTTTCCAACCATCAGACGAGAGGTACTACAGTGGTTCTGACTGCAGCCCTAAATGATCTAAAACTGATCTCTGCCACCTTTGTGCTATTAGAGCTTTCAGACAGAATAAATGTTGTCTTCCATGCCACCGTCTTAGAGCATCATAAAGTGTTTGGCAAGAGGGATCTTTGCCGAGAGTGGTTGGAATCCTTCCTCAAGAAACATTCCCAAGCTGCTCCTCATCCTCCAATCATGTCGCACAATAAACGCATTACATGCGCGGTACTCCATAGTTCAGCCCTAAGACCAACCTTAATCAACAGTTATTATTCACTGACTAATTAACATACTCCTTTGGCCTGATATTCTTTGCATACACATGCAACACCCAGTTAATTGTTGGGTTGCTGGGGATAGTGAATAGCATCAGCTCCACTTCAATGGCTATGGTCTATTGCTACCTACGTAGATACCAGTTATTTCTGCTTCAACACCAACAAAATTGAGATTTTGGTTTTAGGTAATAACAGAACCTCTTGGCCCGATGCCCAGTGGCCTACTGACTTGGGCCCTCCACCAATCCAGTTTATAAAATAGGGACTCTGAGTTATTTTTGACACCAAGCTCCGCTTCACTGTTCATGTGAAAAAGCTTACCTCTTCTTTTTTTTTTTACTCCTTAAAGTGCTGAGCAAAAGTCTCCACTTACTCTCACCTTCTCAGAGAGGCTCATAGTTCAGTCAATCAGGTTAAGAGTGGGCGAGTTGCAATCCTTTCTTTTGTGGAGGCTTCATTATTCCATTTGAAGACTACAGCTCAACCAGAACTGTGGCCAGACTTATTATGGGCCTCAGCTGCAGGTCTCACATTTTGTTGTATCTTGTCACCTTCAATGGCTCCTGGTAAAGGGCGTTCTATAGTTAAATCACTGTGCAAGGCCCATCAGGCCTTCTACAACCAAGGCCTCTCTCTTCATTTGACGGCTTCTTAAGCCTCATGTACCTTAGGGCGCTCTTGGATATTCCTCCACTCTCTTTACTGCTACTCAACAAGGCCTGTATGGTTGGCCGAGCTTTCTCCTCTCTGTTTCTGAAAGCCTGCAACAAACTCTTTCTTGATTGATGAGCAACCGACTGCCATCTTCTTTTGATATAGGAAACAATTCAAAGCCATTCTCTAGCAGTGCACGCAAAGCAACAATTGGTGTATACAGAACGTCCTCTAAATATACCCAGGTGAACTGTTGACTGATGTAAGAGAATGTATGGATGATGATCTTCATCACCCTAAAATAATGTTTTCAAGAAAAGCTACACTCTTGCAGTTTGGGAGAGCTCAAAGGAAGCTGAAGGAAAGAGTGCCTGAGGAGATGGGTGATCAAACCATAAACTGGTATCTACATACCTGCATACATGCATGAGATCTATGTATTTGACAATAAATGATGATTTCCAACTAGTTACCAAGAGGAATCCTCATAATCATTAGACCTGTGAATGGTTTTAGCGGTTTACTGTTATGTGTAATGCTATGCTGCCATCAATAAACTCACACTGCCAACACATTCATGTCCTATGAACCGTGAGAGTCCATATTATTATTTGAAATGTTGGATAGAGGGATCACTGACCCCAAGAATTCACTGGAGTTCGGTGGGAAGGAGGCTATGAGGTACAAACTTCATCCCTTACCAAATACACTGAACCGACTGGGGTGTGCAAAATGAGGCGTCTGATGGCTCGATTGACAAATGTATCTATCTGCTGCAGGGATCTGTCTAACTTTATCCTCATGGTCACCAAGTCAAATACCAATGGTCCACACAGCCTGTCCTCCATCAAAGGTCGATAAAATGAGTATCACTGAGTTGAATAGCAACAAACACCTGCTATGTAGCGCTAAGAACCCCGAGGGTGAACATGTGTTATGTTATTATTTTTTTATAAAGCAAACACAAGGAGATGATGGACGGAGCGCTGAAACTTTTCAGACGCTCACCCACAGTCACAGATCTGGGCTGAATCCATCATCGTTCTTTAGCTCACTTCGCCACCCCAGTTCAGACCCAGCCATATGCAAATCAGTCATGACCCTGTGCCTCATGGGAACAGTCAAGACCGAACTGCCAAGCCAGGTCTTCCCTGGACCGGAAACAAGCATCTTGGGACCGGTTTCGGGCTAACACCCCTCATCAGCCAGGCTAGCTTGAATCCAGTGGCGAAGTGAGCAAGGGACCCACGTCTGGGCATACCCTGCCAACTTAGGGCAAGCAAAGCAAACACAAGGAGATGATGGACGGAGTGCTGAAACTTTTCATACACTCACCCCCAGTCACAGATCGGTCAAACTGCGTGGTATCCAGACAGCTGTTCTTCTGTATGTAAGCGGCTAGTTGTGAATTCATCGCTTACCAATAGGTTTTCTGGAAGGGGGTTTGAGTCTAAATCCGCCCAGGTTTCTTTGATAAAAGTAAGTTGAGGCTTGAAAGTGTTGATAAACAGATTAAATTCAAGACAATGCTTTATTAAGGACCTTGCGTTGATAAGTGCGCAAGGCAACCCTGCATTGAACTGTGGCATGTCAGGTGACGGCAGATTGTGGGTAGCAGCTATTATCTTAGAACTACAGCCTAAAACGCCAAGCGGAAAACTGCAGGTACCGCAGGTAATGGCAGCACTGGCATCCACCCAGCCCGGACTCAGAGTCAGACTACCCCATTTCCTCTCAGAACCTACAGAGATCAGCTGCGGAGTACCCCAGGGCTCCTCCCAGAGCCCCACCCTCTTCAGCGTCTACATGGCCCCCCTTGCAGCCATCATCAGAAGCCACGGACTCAACATAGTCTCTTATGCCGATGTCACCCAGCTGATCCTCTCCCTCACCAACGAACCCACAACTGCCAGAACCAACTTCCACAGCAGAATGAAGGCCGTTGCCACCTGGAATTAAGACAGCTGCCTCAAACTTAACTCGGACAAGACCGAAGTGCTCATCCTGGAACCCACTCAGTCAGCCTGGGACGACTCCTAGTGGCCAGCCGCTCTGGGATCGCCCCCCAAATCCACCCCGACGGACCACGCTTGCAACCTTGACATCATACTGGACTTTTCGCTCACAATGAAACACCAAATAAATGCAGTTTCCGTCTTCTCCGAAAGACATTCAGATGGATCCCTATAGAATCCAGAAAGACGGTCACCCACGCACTCACCACCAGCAAACGCAACATCGGCAATGCACTCTACACCGGCATCACCCAGAAACAGCTCAAGAAACTACAGAACGTCCAAAACACCGCAGCCAGGTTGGTCCTCGAATTCCCCCGCTGCAGCCACATCACGCAACACCTCCGACAACTCCACTGGCTCCCAGTCAACAAGAGAATTACCTTCATGCTCCTCACACATGCCTACAAAGCTCTCCACGACGAAGGACCAGCATACCTGAACCACCGCCTGGCATTCCACGTGCCGCCAGACAACTCTGCTCGAAGTTCTTTCTCCTACCTCGACGCCAAGACCTGGAACACCATGCCCCTCCACCTCAAGCAATCCGCGTAGCTGACCCAGTTCAAGAAGGACCTCAAGACCTGGTTTTTCGAATGATCCTACACCCAGAGGGGCCAGCAGCCCCCACCACGCTTTGACCCTCACGGGTGAGTAGCCACACTTTACAAGCCCTGATTGAATGATCTAAGAAGTTAGTCCGTTCACATCCTCAGTTCTTACCTGTCTGGCCTATCGGCCGCAGTGTTGTATGCGAATAGCAGAGTCTAGGACTCTGTTTTGGGCTGTGACCAGCGT